>JAJLXG010000002.1:0-648225 GCA_030571235.1 Wickerhamomyces sp. yHMH26 | reverse complement strand
TAGTTCGTAACAGCTACAATAACGACACTCAAACAAGATCATCATCCTTTTACAATTGAGTCATAACATCGTTATAAACATACTCGATCAAGACCAATGAAGTAGTAGACTTAATGCGAAATCAGCCGATCATTCCCTTATAAATGATTTCTCCGTTTGTATTGTGTGTGCATCATTGTTCGTGGAACACAAGAAGTAGGTTTGCAACGATGAAATTCATTCCTTGACAGTAACCGATCAATAGATATTATCTTGCAATTGCAATCAAAACGTTCTGTAGTTTGATCAACCCAGGTCCATTGTCTTTGAGAAAAACACTGAGAGACATGTTCGGTGTGAATATTTGTGATTCAGCTTCAACATTCATCTGACTGGTCGGATCGAAGAGTCTGATTTACTCAGTTGGTGTTTTAAGTAAGTTAAAACCTGCCAATTCAGACTACTTTGGAAGAACTATCCACAGCTTCAAGATCTGAGCTAGATGTAAACCTTGTAATAACAGTGGATAACCCTCGTTGTTGAGTTTGTCAATTGACAATATAAAATTCTAGACTGGCAGCATGATATAACGATATTGAAGTGGAATAATGCAAGAGCAGCGCTGTTCTACGAGTTATGAGTAATTAGAACGTATTAATTAATATACATACCAAACAGCCTATAGATCAGAACCATCGTATCACACCTATAGCCAATAAGGCTGATCAATTACCATAGGTAACGAACACATCTGGCTCTTCCCTACCCGAAGTTGATGAGGTGGATTTAACAATGGTCACTGGAATTATCATTGGCTGCTTGATTAAGAGATCCAACCGTTGAACTGATACAGGCTGCAACATCTGGGTGGATTGGATTGCATCTTAAAGAACAGTCCAATGGTTTTTCAAACTTTGATCGACAAGCAAATGGGCACGATGTCACAGGCTCTTTGAACTTTGATTCCTGGGGGCGACATTTGTATCCAATATAAAAGATTGCATTGGGCTCCACTTGATTCACATAGGTATTATCAGAAGAGGTGGAATAATTGCTTTGGTACCTTTGGAGATCAGATTTTTATCGATCGAAGGCGTTAAATGAACGTTGCTTACGTGTAATAAGATTTCATGTTATCATGATCCAAGCATGTGGATCATCAATTATAGTATAAACTTATAAGGAACAAGAACTCGCAGTATCAGGACAATGTTATCTTTTCATATCTTCTCCTTGAGAGTATACAGTTACATAAAAAACAAAGAGAGAAGTTGGTCTGCAATAGATTTCTTTTTCAACCTGAGGGGATAAAAAATACAACATATAGCAGTATTGTAGTTTGAGAATCCCTCTTATACCAAATTAAATCTGAACACTATTGAATCCATGATCACGGGTTGTCTACAATTAAATGTTCAAAAAATCAACAAATTAGGTTTCATGCTTCTTTACATCTTGAACTGAAGGTCTAGTGTCTTCATCAAAATCAATGTCTTGAAATTTGACAAAACCTGTTTTGAAATAAAATTTATCATAAAATACCCAAGAGACAAAGAAAACTGGAATCAAAAAATAAGCATCGATGAAAGTTTTGTAATCAAATGGTTTGAACACAGCCCAACCTTGAACCAAGATCAATAGCACACCAATGAAAATGGTGAAATAATTTATCCATGGATATAATGGAGATTTGAAAACAAGATCATCCAAACCTCTACCACTATCAGTCCAAAGTTTTCTGAATCTTAGGTGTAAGACGCAGATACAAGTCCAAACAATAAAGGCTGCAACGCCTGCAACGTTAACAATGTAGCCATAAGCAACAGAAGAACCTTCAGATATCGATAACAAAGACAAGAATCCAAATAGATGACAAAAATGAATCGCAACCCAAGGAACGCCTCTCTTGGTAACTTTTGTAAAAATCTTTGGTCCATAGCCCTTTTCAGCCCAAGAGAACAAAGACCTTGAAGCCAAATAGATTGCAGTGTTGATTGAAGAAACGCAAATTATCAACACCAGTGTAGTAACATAGTATTTTGAACCAGACCAACCAGCTTCAGTTAAAGCGATTGCCATAGGAGAGCGTAATACTCTGTCAGCACTTGTCAAACTTTCATGGTTGTATGGGACTGTAATACCATAAGAAATAGTCAAACCAAAATAAACGTACAGGATTCTGATTACAGTGTTCTTAACAGCATGTGGGACACTTTCTTTAATATCTTGAGATTCTGTAGCGATAATGCTAACTGCTTCAATACCAGACATAAAAGTAGCAGCATAAGTGAAACCATTAACAATACCTTTGATACCAGAATTCAAAGGAAACTCACGCCATGGGTTACCTGGTGAATGATTTTTGATACCACCAGCAGCAAAAATAATGGAAAATAGATAAAATCCACTTAGGATCAATATTTTTAAGATACCCATATAGAATTCCATTTCAGCCCACCAACTTACATTTAAAAGTTGAAAAACGCTGAACAAACCCCAGATCAACAAGTACCAACCATACATTGGAATGGTGGTGGTATAAGTAGATAACGAAGCACATAAACTGGTGTACTCCGAAATGATGTTTGTAATCCATAGAATGACATAGCATAATGCCAAAGTTGCACCGAACCCTTTTGAAACAAATCTCGAACCAAGAGTTGAAAAGTTTGAATCATAGATGGTATTCATCTCACCGATGAAAAACATCATGGGAACACCAATCAATGAAACAATGGTAAAACCTGCAACCATACCAGCTGGACCACAAAGTTTCAAGAAGTTACCAAATCCAATCAAAGAACCAGGTCCGATTATACCACAAAGTGCAATCAAATTTGCAGATCTTGTTGGAATACCGGCTTTCAATCCATTTTTCATGATAAAATCACCTTTTTCGTTCTGGTGATAGGCATCACGTCCATTTTGTTGATCAAATGTTTCACCAACTTCATCAGATACACTCTGTATCTCTATTGATGGAGCTTTACTCTCTAGTTTACTCATCTACTGTTGACCCAGGAAGGACCCTGTCTTCTGGTGTATAACCAATAATTTTTTTAAAAAATGATGTGGATCGATGAACGTTATTATATTGTACAGATAAGGTGGTTTGAAGAGTTGTGCGCCAGGGTAGCTGACGGAATAGAGCTTATCTGGTAAATCACACTGATAAGGAAAATTCTCTCAGCACTCTTTTGGGAAGATCCCGTTGGGATCTCATTCTGTTACCTCTTATCAGACAACTGTGGCCCCAGACTAATTTGCATTGTGCTGTGATATTAAGTCATGTTATTCGTCTTTAGGAGGGATGTTAATGCCAGTTGTCGTGAAGCATTGTTAGTGGTTGCGTTCACTTTTGTCGTCGTAGGTAACTTTTTATTTGTCATGGTTCAGTTTTGTTTAACGTGGTCAAAGAGGGCATTTGGAAGTGACCTTAATCGATAACACAATGGGACTCAGCAGAGATCTCTTGAGAAGTGGGCAGACTTTGAGTGCCACGTATAATACAAAAGTAATTTTTTTTAATAGAGAACCTACCCATTAATTAACCAACCCCCCGCGCGGACCCTTACAATTAAAAAAAAAAAAAAAAAAAAAAAACAACAAAAGATGGACCTGTTGTATAAACTCTGGGGGGTTTTGCCAGGAACACCAGCTCGTTCAGAAAATGCGATGAATTTCTCTTTTCAATGAAATGACTTTGAATTCAATCGATGAGAGGTTTGAGAAGTTGGTGCAGAAAGTCCCCATCGTGGACACTCATAACGATTTCCCATATCTCTTGAGAGTCCAGTTCCATAACGAGATACACGGTGATGACAACTCTTTCAACTTTGATTCTTGGTTAACATCACAGACAGACTTGAAAAAAATGCAAATGGGAAAGATAGGCATCCAATTCTTCAGCTGTTGGATGGAATGTCAGGATTCAGATTATCTATATGATGATTTCAACAGGAAAAGTTCGATAGTGAGAGATACATTGGAGCAAATTGACGTTACAAAAAGATTAGTTGCTGAATACTCCAACGCTTTGAAGTTTGTGAGAAGTGCTGATGAAGCTCTGGAGAATTTTTATGATAAATTTTCTAATAAGATCTCAATCACTTTAGGTATCGAGGGTCTTCATCAGTGTGATCTTTCGCTAAGTTGTGTTAGACAATATTTTGAACTTGGTGTCAGATATATCACTTTGACTCACAATTGTGATAATCCATTTGCTACTGCTGCATCTTCAATTTCAGCTGGAAAACCAGACAAAGGCTTGACTGAATACGGTAAGAAATGTGTTCAGGAGATGAATAGATTGGGTATGCTCGTCGACTTGAGTCATGTTTCACACAAGACAATGATTGACACATTGGCAATTGCCAGAGCTCCAGTCATTTTTTCCCATAGCTCAGTATACACTCTCACAAACCATGAGAGAAATGTTCGCGATGATGTACTTTTCAAAGTTAAAGCCAATGGTGGTGTCGTATGTGTGAATTTCTACAAAACTTTCCTCAAGAACGATAAAAAGGAGGATGTTACCATTGAAGATGCAGTCGATCATGTAAAATACATTGTTGATCTAATTGGTTGGGATCATGTGGGGTTGGGGTCTGATTTTGATGGTATTCCACGAGGTCCCGTTGGATTGGAGGACGTTTCCAAATACCCTGATCTAGTGAAGAAAGTCTGGGAAACCACCAACGCAACCGAGCAAGATATTTCCAAATTCATGGGACTGAACGTAATCCGTTGTTGGAAACAAGCCGAAATTGTTGCAAAGTCAATGACGTCTTATTTGCCTATAGAGACCAATTGGGTTAATAGGAAATGGACGTTCTTTGAGTACGTCAAACAATTCCCAGAGATTTATCCTGGATCTTTGGAAGTGAAAGCGCATCAGAATGAATACAGCTCAGAACAATTACTCGACAACAATTCTAATTAGTTAGTCAGATATATGAATAAGACTTCTCTTAATTTACCTGACGTAGTGAGTGTTCTAAGGACGGTCGCGAAAAAGATAAAAAAAAAAAACATCAAAACCCCGGATATACAGCTAGTAGCTCCTATGTTATAAGCTTACAATATTATGAGCGTAAAGTAAATTGATAATGACAGAATACATAGTTATTGGTTCAGGCATCATTGGTCTGTACACGACATACCAGCTCATAAATGATCTAGGGGTCAATCCAAGACAGATCACAATTGTTGCTGAGTACTTGGCTGGTGATCAATCCATCAACTATACTTCTCCCTGGGCAGGTGGAAATTTCTCGTGTATATCACCGAACGATAAGGACACTCTGAAGTTTGAAAAGTTCACATATACTAACCTGAAAGAGCTACAGTCCAAATTAGGTGGGGCTAAATGTGGACTTGATCAGTCACCAAGCTCCGAATTTTGGGATACTCATCCAGGTGATGAAAATGAAAAGATCAACTCATACAAAAAATACCTCGAAGATTTAAAAATAGTCCCTCAAAGTGCTCTACCAACAGGTACTTCATTTGGTATCTCATTTGCAACATGGAATTTCAATTGTCCAGTATTTCTTACTAATTTCTCCAATTACTTGAAATCACAAGGTGTTGTTTTCAAAAGAACCAAGCTGACGCACATCTCACAGGCATTTAAATCTAAGACCAAAAAGTCGTCTTCAATTGTTAAGGAATTGGCTCACGTTTTCTTGGAGGTGTTGAAGACAAAGCCGTATACCCAACTAGGGGCCAAGTTGTCGTTATCAAGGCACCACATATTAAAGAGAACAGGATGAGATGGGGCGATGAATATGCCACTTATATTATCCCAAGACCACATTCCAACAATGAAGTGGTTTTAGGTGGATTCTTACAAGAAAATGATTGGACGGCTGATACATTTGGCGAACAAACACAGGATATCTTGAAAAGACAATTGAGTTCCTACCGAAGATCGCAGACAACCCGATCCAAATCTTACGCGTTTCTGCTGGTTTAAGACCCAGTAGACATGGAGGTGTGAGAATTGAGTCGGAAAGGCTCGAAGATGGTAAAGTTGTGATTCATAACTATGGTGCTGGTGGATATGGGTATCAAGCAGGACTCGGTATGAGCGCAAAGGCAGTGAATCTACTCAAAATAGAACAATTGAAGGATCTCGCTGCCAAATTGTAACATTAAATATACATATATAATAGACTTTTGATCAAGATGTCATTTAGCTCCGAGATTCCAAAAGACGGGTGTTTGTTGTGGCATGGGGTGCCCGAACCGCGTTTGTGCCATGCACGATTTGCCTACAAGAGATGAAAGTGACCAATCATAATACGCCATTTTGGGTGGGAGATGATTCGCGAAATTTTCCAGAAAAAGAAAAGTGAAAGTTTTGCGAAATCAAAAAAAAAGTTCGAAACGGCCAAAAAATTCCTCCCTTCTGCTTAAACGACCATTAACCAACACTGTTCTTCTAAATATTCTTATAATGGCTGCTCTACCAACATACACAGTCTCTGACTACTCCAAGTTTGCTCTAGCCGGTGCTATCGGTTGTGGTGTCACTCACGGTGCCATGACTCCAATCGATGTTGTTAAAACTAGAATTCAATTGGATCCAACCGTTTACAACAAAGGTACCATTGGTTCTTTTAGACAAGTTGTTGCCGCTGAAGGTGCTGGTGCTCTTTTGACCGGTCTAGGTCCAACCGTTGCTGGTTACTCACTACAAGGTGCTTTCAAATTCGGTGGTTACGAATTGTTCAAAAAGACCTTTATTGATCTTCTAGGTGTTGAAACCGCTTCCAACTACAAGAACTCCATCTACATTGGTTCTTCTGCTATCGCTGAATTCTTTGCTGATATCGCTTTATGTCCATTGGAAGCTACTAGAATTCGTCTAGTCTCCCAACCAACTTTTGCTAACGGTTTGATTGGTGGTTTCACCAGAATCTTAAAAGAGGAAGGTGCTGGTTCATTCTACAATGGTTTCACCCCAATCTTGTTCAAACAAATTCCTTACAACATTGCTAAATTCTTGGTCTACGAAAGAGCTGCTGAATATTACTACTCCTTACTTCCAACCAAAAAAGCTGATTTGTCTTCTTCCATTACTACCCTTGTCAACTTGGGTGCTGGTTTGACTGCCGGTTTCGCCGCTGCCATTGTTTCTCAACCAGCTGACACTTTGTTGTCCAAGGTCAACAAGACCAAGAAAGCTCCAGGTCAATCCACTCTTGGTTTGTTAGGTTCTTTGGCTAAACAATTGGGTTTCTTTGGTTCTTTCGCTGGTCTTCCAACCCGTTTGGTCATGGTCGGTACTTTGACCTCATTGCAATTCACCATCTACGGTTCTTTGAAACCAGCCTTGAACTGTCCTCCATCCGTTGAAATTGGTGGTTCAGGTCATTAAACTTATAGACCTGTGTGATATGTATATAAAGAAACAAATATAGAACCGCAGTGAATCTCAGGCTTCTAAAAAAAATTTCACATTTTTTACGTATTCACAAGATTCATTGAGCAATTGGAAAAGGTCTGTTATCTTGATTTCCGGAATTCATGTACTCTTCCAATTCTTTATCCAAATCTTCAGCAGTTTTCTTTGGTTCTCTTCTTGGTGCACTTCGTTTACCAGTAGCTTCAGGTTTCTTGAGTTCTTCATGTTTAGGTGCCTCACCATTCATGTATGATTCCAACTCTTTATCCAAATCTTCAGCTGTTGGTTTTATTCTTCTCTCACGAGGTTCCCTTGATCCTCTTGATCCTTTTAAATATCTGTTTCTACCGTCACCTCTTGAATCCCTGGACTTGTATGTTGGAGAAACACCAACTCTAAGAGGTCTAATCTCTTCCACTGTGATTGTTTGTCCCACAGCTTTTTTACCGTCAAATTTTTCGACTGCAACTCCATTTAACGAAATGTCCTTGAATCCCAAATAGGCCAGACCGATTGGTCTTCCAGCATGGTTAAATTCCAATGAAGCAAAATTGACTTCACCTATCTGCTCAAAGAGACTCTAAATCTATTAGTTAGTCATCAGCTTTAGTGGTGTAGAGATTCAAAACATACTTTTAGATCATCTTCTGAAACGTCGTAGTGCAAGTTTGTGATCTTCAAGTAGGCTCTTCCTTGACTTTTCACAGATTTTGTTAGTACTCCCGAATATCAACAGAATCACTCTTAATGAAACTTCAAACATACCTTAACTTCTGTATCTTTGTTTGTCTTGGTGGGACGTAGCTACCTGTGGTCTCTCTATCTCTGTAGTTCGAGTCTCTAGGACGTGGTCTTCTTTCACGAGAGCGTTCTCTGCGTCTGGTGTTCTAACAAACGTATGTCAGTAATTGTAAAATAATCCAAATATGATTTTGTTGCAGCACATACTCTCTCTCTTGAACCTCTCTGCTTCGTTTAAAGTTAGTGTGTCAATTCTATGGATCTGGGGGCGACAATCTATTAAGTGGGATCATATTCAACGTACGATTTCTGAAGTCTCTCCAATGATCTCATCCAGTGAATTTTCTAAATTGGAAGCCATATTGATGATAATTGATCGTCGTTTGCTGCTCTGGTTCAACCACGAAAAGGTCCTGTGAGCTCACTCAAGTGTCGTTTACTTCGTGATTTTTGTTTTCTTCCTCGACAAGCTCGCTCGCTGCCTTTTTTTTTTTTTTTTTCGATCTACAATAACCGAAACCTTCAGATCAAATTGTATTTCAGTTCAAACTATCTATTTCATCAAACAGTTCTTGGAATCTAGGCTCATTGAACAATGGAAGTGATTTAATCAACCTTGCAAAATCAGTGAAATTGGCATTTTTGTATCTAATGTTCAACAAGATCAAATTACCATACGTAACAGAAACTCTGTATGCAGCCTCAGTATTGGATTTGGCCAATGTCTTTCCAATAACAGCCAATTTTTGGTCTAGTGTATCACCAATTGCAAAGACTTTGAGTTTGTATGCGTAAATACTATAGTTCAAAACTAAAGTAGAAATAGCAGTGGAAACGTTATCGAGAGCCTTTCCTTGCAACCCTTCCGTAACATTCACCAGATTGATAATTCTGGAATAAATCGGCTGTTCAGTGATGATAACTTCTCCCCAAATCTCGTTTGAAAATATATTTGCAAGTAATCTGATCGTTATGTAATATATGTTATTATCAGTACTGTCCAACCCGATCTTCAGGATTTGACCGAACTCTTCAAAAGGTTCTTTCACATATGGCACAATGAGTCTGAGAATATCAAAGCCTGGAAGTTTGTTCTTCCAATTTTTGACAATATCAAAAGAGAATTCAGCCAACTTCTCGAAATCACGCAAATTAACGTAACCTTTGAAGTCATATAGCTGATCATCTGATAATCTTTTCTCTGTAGAGTTGATCTTTTCAACACCTTTTATAATTGCCTGTGAATTATCGGTGCTGAATGACAAATATTTCAAGTGTGGTAAAATCTTCTTCTTAGAATCAACATAGGGATTTTCAGTAGTCTGACCAATGTTGAAACCTTGCGTGTTTGCTGTAATAAAGTTGATAATCTCTTCTGTATAGCTTGCTGGTAGCTCATTGTTATCCAAGAACCTTTGAGCGGCCAAATAAGGATTTTCCGTCAAGTTGTAAGGTAACTTCAACGGAGGTTTTCCATCTTCAACGTCAACATCAAAGACGAAATCCCATTTTTTTCCTTGAAACTCTTTCTTCTTTTCATTGGATGGACCACTAACCACTTCACCTACTTTATTCCATTCACCACCAGTCCAAGAAAATGCTTCATTGACACCAAATTCAGACTTGACAACTATGATCTGACCTTCCTTCTTACCAGGTTTACTCAATGCGTCACTGCTTGAAATTTTCGATTGATCAAATTCTTTTGAGCTCAAAGCAATGCTCTCGACTTCTTTCTGGAAATCAGAAAGCTCAGATTCGGATGCAAATCTGGCTTCATCCTTTGTAAAAATTCTCAAGACATTATCACTACCACCAGATGCAATATCATCGTTTGGTAACACTGCCACTGACCAGATAGATATAGATGGAACAGTAATTACTTGAACACAGCGATTATCTCTCCATATTCTGACAGTTCTATCTTCGCCTGATGAGACAATATCACCATTGTTCAAAAATTTGATGGAGTATATAAAACTATCATGACCTTCCAATATTTGAACCACTTCGCCTGTGAATTTTGTGATACGAATTGTGCCATCATTAGAAGCACTTGCAAATCCTGATCCATCTGGTAATAGTGCCAAAGATCTGATAACATCTTGATGTCCTAGAAAAGATTTAATTTCTTTATCTTTGTTCCATAATCTGATAGTTCTATCAGCAGAAGCTGTCAAGAACTGATCCTTATTTATGATTTTGACATCCCAAACTGCAGCATTATGGCCTTTGAGAACGTACTTAACTTGATAATTCTCCCATACCCTAGCCGTGTTATCCCAGCTTCCACTGATGATCAGATCATCTCTTGTATCTAGTGAACACACGTTTGATTCATGACCTACAAGAACGTATTTGGGATCCACTGATGAGCTGAACAAATCTGTGATGTTAATAAGTCCATCCTGACCACCTGATATAACGTAGTTGTTGACAGGATCGAACGTCAATGCATTGACGAAACCGCCAGAGGAGAAGTTAAGCTTAGAGCTCCAAATGCCATTGTCCTTAGTCCACACCAACACAGAGGCATCCCTTGAAACAGAAATCAATGAGTCGTTGTAAGGGGCAGTAATTGCCTTGATATCGTCCTTGTGGCCATCCAAAGAAGCCGATAGTTTGTACAAACTCATGGTTACAGCAAGTGTGAGTCGAATATAGCTGGTGTAGTAGTAGACGCAGCGAACGTTGCAGGCTTTCAAGGAGAGAGTGGCGTTTTCGCAGGGTAACTTCTTTGCCGCTGACCATCAAATGAAAACAAAAACAACAAAAGTCATTTGAACACGTTCCAGCATTCCGTTCCCCTAGGAAAAAGGCACTTTCAGACACCATAATATGTCCTCTCCTCTGCTATACGCCAAAGTCGATGACGGCTATCTTTTTAAGTCTTCTTCCGGAAATAATTCCGTTTTGAAAGTTGATCTGGACGGATCTAAACTCGTCAAGCCAGGTATGTTAGTAACTGAAGGGAAAGACCCTTCCTTTTTCGCTAAAATTGCCGTACTAACTGACCAGTAGAATTCTTCCCTGTTTCTGGAATTAACTCAATTGCTGCCATTATTGGTGTCATAAGGCTACGCTCCTCCCGTTACATTATCGTGGCTACGAAAACAAAGGAAGCTGGACGTATCCGTCATCACAACATCCTTAAAGTGACCGAATACAAAGTTCTCCCATTGACCACTGCATTCTTGAAAGACGATGACGAGCAGAAATATCTTGAACTCTTGAAATTCCATTTGGATACTGCTCCTTTGTTCTTCTCTTACAGTTACGACTTGACAAACTCGCACCAAAGACTATCACAGCTTCCTCAGGGTCAACCACTTTGGAAGACTGCTGATGGTAGATTTTTCTGGAATTATTTTGTCAATAAAGAGTTGATTGACAATGCTACCGATGATTCCAGATTTGACCATTTTATTACTCCTTTAATCTACGGTTACGTTAAAACTGTGCAAACTTCAACGAACAACAAACCAATCACGTTCGGTTTGATCACAAGAAGAAGTAGATTGAGAGCTGGAACCAGATACTTCCGTCGTGGTATCGACGCTGAGGGTAACGTTGCTAATTACAACGAAACTGAGCAAATATTGATTCTTCACAGCTCCAATCAGTCATATGAAACTTTTAGCTACATCCAAACGAGAGGTTCAGTCCCCGTATATTGGGCTGAAATCAACAATTTGAAGTACAAACCTGATTTGAACATTGGTGAACCATCATTTGAAGCAACAAGAGCACACTTTGATGAGCAAATAAAACTTTACGGCAAGAACTATCTTGTCAATTTGGTCAACGCTAACGGTTATGAGAAACCAGTGAAAAATGCTTATGAGAACGTTGTCACTGCTTTAAGTGACCCCCAATTACAGTATATCTATTTTGATTATCATCATGAATGCAGAAACTTGAAATGGCACAGAGTTAAGATTCTGATTGACAACCTTGTTGATCTAGGTCTCAGCAACACTGATTTTTATCACGAAACTTCAAATCAGGGACAGCTTCAAATTATCAACAAACAAAAATCAGTTGTTCGTACAAATTGTATGGATTGTTTAGATAGAACAAATGTCGTTCAATCAACTTTAGGACATTGGATATTACAAAAGCAATTAGAAGTCGGTGGTGTGCTACCACCTTCATCGATTTGGGAAAATGATAAACTGTTATTGTTCAAATTTCAAAACATTTGGGCTGATAATGCTGATGTTGTTAGTAAATCATATTCCGGTACTGGTGCTCTGAAGACTGATTACACGAGAACAGGAAAGAGAACTAAAATCGGTGCTTTCAACGATCTGCTGAACTCTATCTCGAGATATTACAAAAACAACTTGAAAGATGGTTCGAGACAAGATTCCTTTGATTTATTTCTCGGTCAATTTCACCCATACAGAGCTGTCCGCACACCATTTGACGATAAGAGACCACATTTAGTTCAGGCCACACCATATGTCTTTTTTGCTTCATCGATTTTATTCCTTGCTGCTGTTTTCTTCCCAAAAGGTGAACTACTAAATCTCAGAAATCTATTCTTGTTATCTTCTTGTTTAGCTGTGATTGGACTATCTGGAAACTTCATTTTCAAGAATGGTATCCAATTTGTTAATTGGCCAAAACTTGTTGATTTGGATTTCCTTTCGAAGAATGAAGTAATATCTGATGGTAAGAACACTAGTATTAAATATGGTAAAAATTCCAAATATCATTCATCTACATCAAAACATGACTAATGGAAATTTTCTTGTTATCTATCTACAGTGTGTTTATATATGTATATATATATGAAACTGAATCTAATCTAATAACTCTTTGACGAACTCCTTAACATCGTTAGATCTCATCAAGGCTTCACCAATTAAGAAACCATGAACGCCCTCTTTTCTGAATTTAGCAGCATCTTGACCTGAAGTTATACCAGATAGAGCGATCAGTATAGAATCTTTTGGAGTTAAAGAGACCAAGTTGGACGTTGTGTTCATATCAACGTCGAATGAATGTAGATCTCTGTTGTTGACACCAATGACTTTTGGATTCAAAGTCAAAGATCGGTGGAACTCCTCTTTCGAACTAACTTCAACTAATGGTTCCATACCCAAGTCAACTGAGAATTTGTAAAGTTCTTTCAACAAGTCGTCGTCCAACATCTTCACGATCAACAAGACTGAATCGGCTCCCGCAAGTCTTGCTTCAAGGATTTGGTATTTTGAGAAAATGAATTCTTTTCTCAAGATGGCTGGTCTGTTCGGCAAATGGTTGACTGCTTGACGAGCCAGTTTCAAATCTTCTAAAGAACCTTTAAACCAGTGCGGCTCTGTTAGAACGGAAATTCCAGAAGCCCCGGCATTGGCATAGGTCAGAGCCTGAGCTGGTGCAATTACCTGTAAATCAATTGGACCCTTCGAAGGGGATGCTCTCTTGATTTCTGCCAACAGCACAGACTTTTCTTGTTTTAGCCTGTCGTAAAAGTTTATAACTGGCGGTGCAAGCCCAAAGTTGAGATATTGTTGTAGCTCGTCAAATTTGAAACCAGGAATTTTCTGTTGCTCTTCGACATCCCTCTGTCTAGCTGTATAAATCTCATCGAGAATCGAAGGTTTCGATTTCTTTGTACCGTTGAATGCAACTTGGTTCTTTGGTGATGATGGAGCATCCCAGTAACCACCCTCGTATTTCAAAATATTTCTCATCATCAAGTGTCCCTCTTCAGTCAGAATACTTTCTGGATGGAACTGAACACCTTCTACTATAAAATTTTTGTGGCGAACACCCATAATGATTCCAGACTCGGTTCTTGCAGTGACTTCCAAATCACCCGGTAGAGATACCTTGGTACCTGCCAAGCTATGGTATCTTGTAACTGCAACTCCTTGTGGCACATCTTTGAACATTCCTTTCCCATCATGCGTTATGGTTGAGGTCTTACCGTGAACAATCTCACCAGCATAGCTAACTTCACCACCGAAAACTGAAAAAATACATTGTTGGCCCATACAGATACCAAAGATTGGAAGTTTACCTGCAAAGTATTGTACAACGTTTCTGGAGACACCCGAATCGGTTTCAGGATGACCTGGTCCTGGGGAGATGACTATGATATCTGGCCTTAACCTCTCAATCTCCTCTATTGTGATCTTATCATTTCTGAAAACTTCAACTTTAGCTCCTTCTTGTGAGAGGTACTCGTACAAGTTCCACGTGAAGGAATCGTAATTATCGATCAGGATGACGTTCTTTGAAATTTTTGCCATAGATGTTATATCGAATTGGAACAAAGCGCTCATGACAATAATGATTCATAATTTATTTTTCATAAAACTGGCCGAGCCATCGATTTTGGTATTCTCTCTTTCAAATATAGTCACATGAAGTCACGTGGTTTTCAGGTGACCTTTTCGCGCATTCTCAACCGAAGAATTACGCGTTAGGTGGAAAAAATGCAAAAAAATAACGGCTTGAAACAAAACAAAACAAAACAAACCTCGATTGCTTCCACTTCTACGTTAGCTCCATTCATAAACACAGCGATGGTTTCAGTCAGCTCTGCCGCTCTGAGAAAGAGAAAGACTTTGAAGAAGGGTATCCAATTTACCTTGATGGTCGTTGGCCAGTCCGGTACTGGTAGATCAACATTCATCAACAGTTTATGTGGCCAACAGGTTGTTGACAGTAGTAGTACCGTTCCATTGCCAACAGACGATTCTTCAGACCGTGATTTCAGATTAAGAGAGGAGAACGTCGAACTAGAAGATAATGAAGGTGTCAAGATCTCCCTATCGTTGATTGATACCCCAGGGTTTGGTGATTCATTGGATAATTCCGCAAGTTTCAATATTATCACAGATTATATTAAACATCAATATGACGAAATCTTGTTGGAAGAAAGTAGGGTCAGAAGAAACCCAAGATTTAAAGATGCAAGAGTCCATGCAATTATCTATTTTATCAACCCAACTGGTCATGGTTTGAAAGAACTGGACATTCAATTGTTGAAGCAACTATCCGGGTTAGTCAACGTCATTCCTGTGATTTCAAAAGCTGACTCTCTAACACGCGAAGAATTGATTTTGAACAAAAAATTAATTTTGGAAGATTTGAAACATTACCAGGTTGAATACTACGACTTCCCATATGATCTAGAGAATGATGATAATGAAACCATTGATACTAACTCATACCTTAGATCTTTGATCCCATTTTCATTAATCGGTTCCAATCAAGTTTTTGAAGTGAATGGTGAGTTGATTAGAGGTAGAAAGTACCCTTGGGGTTTCATTAACATCGAAGATCATGAATTGTCAGATTTTGTCATTTTGAGAAATTTGCTACTGATCAGCCACTTACAAGATTTGAAAGACTATACACATGATATTCTATATGAAAAATACAGAACAGAAGCTTTGAGTGGGGGTAATGGATCACTTCCTGAACATTTGAGCAATCAATTGGGATCGGCAGCTACATCTATCAAATCCCCTTACGTCAAATCTGAGAGTCTTGATTCCCCAAGTCTTCATTCACCAAGCTTACACAATAACGACACATACCTAGCCAGAGAGGAACAAATCAGATTGGAAGAAGAAAGATTGAAGGCATTCGAAGAAAGAGTCCAGAAAGATTTGTTACAAAAGAAACAAGAGCTACTTGAAAGGGAACGTGAATTGAGAGAAATTGAAGAAAGATTGGAAAGAGAGTCTCATGTGAAGAGTGAACCGGTGGCTTGAGAATATAATATGGGTGGTTTATACAACATATGATTTTTAACGCTTATTCCCTTTCTTAAATTTGTAGAAAAGTCAATATAGTCAGCAGCCCCTATGGGGTTTGGTAGGTAGAAATTAACTGATTGCCGCTAATCTACCGAGGTGGAGTTGCATTTAATCTCTAATGAAGTAATGTTATCTTATACAACAACGTTTCGTCAAGCGTTTCAGCTATACTCCACAACCTTAGACCCCAAGAGGAGATCAGATATTAGTTGGCAAATATCCTAAAGCCGGGTAACTGCTTTTTTCGTTTCTGCGATGGTGGGAAAAAAAAATTTTGGTAACTTTGAACCCAGAACCAATCTTTTTAGATCCATAACTGAATTTGGGGTGCTTTACACAGGTATGTTGAAATGACAACGAGCTTTCCAAAGAAAGGTCAATGGTCTGGACTTCGAAATTTATACCTGATGAGTAACCAGATAGGGACAACTGATTCTTAGTGAACGAGAAAAGTCTTTAGCCAGTTTTTAGTAGAACTTTGGCACTTCTGATACCATTTCATGATCCTCAAACTATTGACACTTTCAATGGGTAATATGTGACTTCTTGTGCACGTACTCAGAACTCGCAACTGACATCGATGTGACAGTTTGCATTATGTTGATACAAAACGTAACTAAGCTCAATAAAAATATTTTATGACACAGCAGCGTAGATCTCTTTCAGCTTTGCGGACTCCACTCAATAGCTTTGAGCGTACTGTAGTGGGTCTTGCGCATATCGATCGAACACCGTGTATCACAGGTGTGGTCCAAAAATCAATTGATCATGAGAAGCTGCTGATTTATCCGAAATAGGCAGTTTTCGAGATTTTTCTTCCAAAAGCTCTTGAAGAAATATTAAAAATTTGTGCTAAACAACAAGTTGCAAGTCAAATCATAGTGGGAATTGCAGCCATGTTCAAGAATCTACCGAAATCTAAATTATCCAGACACTTGGGAAGACTGAGTCTGATCTCCACCGGTCCAGGTTCAGTAACGGTGCCTAAAGACGTCACCCGAGTCGAACTAATTTTTAAAAGACTTCCGTCGTTTGGCCATATGGGTCCAAAGTAAGTGAAAATATTTTATCCAATATTTCCGTTATACTAACGTTCGCTTGAATAAAGAAAATTCTGGGTTGAAAACCTTCCAAGGGTACAGTTCCACAATCCAAATCTACCAATCACAGTGACAAGAGTTGATGCTGAAGGTTCAGCTATTAGAGAAGTTCCAGCTTTGTTAAAAATTCACAAGATAGACGGAAAAGTAGAGACTGTGGACATCAGAAACAAACATAGCAAAGATATTCTTGTGGATTTCATCCAGCTGACTGGAGCAGCTCCCGTTGAGCCAGTATCCGCATAAGCTCTCCGTTGTTCTTCAAAGCTCACACGGATTGTATATAGATCGAAAATAAACGCACTGATTATGTGCCCGCGGTGCAAGTTCGTGCGTAACCCGATGATCGGTTCCAGAAAAAAAGCTCCATTCATACGGCAGATTGATATAGCCAGAAACCGTCTATAAAAGTGACAAAGAGCTGCTGTTTCGCATTCATATTCTGTGAGAATTAAAAAGAGCATACTCTTTTTTTTTCCTTTGCCTCCCACAGAAGAACGCAGAATGCTCCTATCTCAAATACTCTCAGACTTGCTACGTGGGGTGGGGCATGGACTGCGTCTATCAAAGGCTCATATCATTGATAGCTATGTCAAAGTTCCTATCGGACTGGTCTTGATGCTCATGGTGTTGTACGGTGTTAACGAAATAATCTTGGTTATTGGATTCAGTTTCCCTGCTTCTGTGACATGCATGCTTGTTCTGTACTTCCTCTTATTAGCCTCAACATTTGTCTTTGGTCAAAAGAAGACTGCCATTGCCATCAACATCATCAATATCCCAGCAGGTTTTAGTCTCAAATGGATCAACATCTTCTTCACACCTGCCTTCATGACTCTTCCCAAGTCTGATAGAATCCAAGTGGGTGAAGCTTTCACCATTGCTGCTGTTTTTCTCATCGGATACTTCTTTGCTACAGTTGTTATTGCTTATTTCACCATTATACTGCAAAAATTGTTGAAGATGGGAAGAAAAGCGGATGTTGAAAGGGCTGAAGAATTACAAACTTTGAGAGAAGACGGGACCTCTACTGCCGTCTTGGATGAAGCCCTTCCCGTCACCACAGAGAGTTCAATCGACTCGTATCACCCATCTGATGATATTGAAAGAATTAATAGGAATCTAGATCATGTACCAAGTGATATCATCTCGGATCTTGCAAGGGGAGATGAGAACAGTTATGAAGAGTACTACAGAAATAGCATGGAATCTAGAAGGAACTCTGCAGAAGATATGAATGTCATCCGTGACGAAGACGAAGATGACACTCCAGTAAGAGGCTTCGACTCTGTCAGGATTGAGATATTGACAAATAAGGATCATGAAGTTTTAAAAATTCCTTCTTTGGCATCACCATCACCGGCTGCTACTTCAACAAGAACCACCAATCCAGGTATTGATGTGAAATTCACTAATGTCAAGAAATTTTTTTGTAAAAGATCGATCATTGATCAAGAAGTCCAGATCGAGAGATTTATTATAATAGGAGAGTTCATCAACAACCATTTTGATCTAATAGTATTTGCATTTTTGGCTTTAGTTGGTGTTGTTGTTTATTTCGTTGTTCCTTATGAGATGTTTTTGCACCTGGCAATCTCCATATATACCTTCATTTTTATGCTGAACTGTCCAGTTCGTCCCAAATTCAAGAAATTTTTACATCCTGTCTTGTTCTCGGTTGGTCTTTCACTTTTAGCCTATTACATATTTTCACTGATGAAACATGAACCGTTCTTAACAACGATTTCCAATTACAAGACTGGAAGAAATTATTTGACCCTATTCAATCACAAAATAGATAATCAATGGCCTGGTGCTGGTGATGTGTTCTCAAGCTTGATGGATGTTTCTATTGTGTCCTTATCATTACCTATGTACACGTACAGAAAAGATCTTTGGAGACACATGTTTGCCCTGCTTCCACCTATTCTATTGATGTCTTTTGGTTGCTTCTTCATCTATCCACCTTTGTGTTATCACATTGGTATCAGTTCTGAGAGATCTTTGGGTTTTGCTGGTAGATCGGTCACTTTGGCCCTTGGAACACCATTTGTGAAGGCTTTGGATGGATCAGTTCCTTTGATGGCTGTGACTACTGTGGTTTCTGGTATTCTTGGTGCTTTGACCGGTCAACAAGTATTCAAATGGTTGAAGATCAGGGAAGATGATTACGTCACGAGAGGATTAACTTTGGGGGTTAATTGTGGTGCTATTGCCACTGCTCAGCTTTTAACGATCGACCCTAGAGCAGCAGCAATCAGTTCTCTATCATTTGTCCTGTTCGGGACCGTGATGGTTATTCTTGCAAGTATACCCGCATTGTCCAATATGTTACAAGGGTGGGTTGGTGTCTAAATGAAGGTTGAAGGTACTGTTTGTAGTTTAATGATAATGTTTCACGTCACAAAGCATCGTAAGCTTCGTGCCAAGGTCATTAAGAGCATTTTCTGGAGGCGTAAAAAGCACAGCAAATTGGAAAAAAAAAAAAAAAAAAAAAAAAGACACATTCAAGTGAAAAGCCCAAAACGAGTATAATAAGCCAACAAAGTGCCAAACTCGTCGATACAAAATGCTCCAATCGCTGTCACTTCGATCGAAATCCAAAGAGCCCCACCCTGAGACGCCGAGAGCTTCGGGATCAACGCCCAGAGAAGGCAACCAAACTCCCAATCCGCAGACACAAAACACCACTTCCATTCCAACAAACGCTCCTCCTCCTCCCGTCACAACAAAAAGAGCACACGCCCTCTCTGTATCTCTCAAGAACCTCTTCGTCAAATCCCCGTCACTGCAGCCACTAGAATCGCCTACGAGGCCTGTTGAAAGCCCAACTGAAGCCCCTCTTAGTCCCAAATCATCCAACAAGAACCATTCTCATCAGGCCATTGCTGATGATGCTTTGGCTGAAACAGGATTCACTCCTTTGACCAATAAAAATGATGAAAACAAAATTCTGTCTCGCAGCAGTTCTTTGAGGAAAGAGAAACCACTTGCACCTTCCTCAAGAGCCTCTTCTTCGCAAATTTCATCAAGAAAAGGAAGTCATGATGGCACAACGGCAAGAATCAAATCTCCGATATTGACGACTTCTGAAGGCGCTTTTCGTTTATTTGAAGATGGAGCCCACGAACACGTCTTGAAACCCATGAAAGTGCTGGAGAAGGTTCCAGCGTCTTCATCTGGAATCTTGTCAGGTTTTTTAAGGAAGAGTTCAAACACCACAAATAACAACGATGTTGCTTTCAGTTTGTTACCTGAGCAAAACAGAATGGATTTCCAAAGGAGGCTGAGTATACAATCGAGAAGAACTTTCGATGAACAGGATGAGGATGACTTGGCTAATGGTGAGCTGAATCAAGATGAAGACGATGAGGAGTCTGATTCGGAAGAAGAAAGTGATTCTGAAGATGATATTGAGCATTTCAATGATGCCGCTATCAGTGACAATCAACTGGAATTGATCAATAAGTTGACGGAAAAGATCAATAAAAACGAAGATATCTCACTGAATTCCAAGAGTTATAAGTTGACTGACAAATACGGTAAATTGCTTGGGGTTATTGGTAAAGGTTCCTATGGTACGGTGAAACTGGTTTCAAAACTTGATCTTACAACAAAGAGGGAAATCTTTTATGCTGTGAAAGAATTGAAACAAAAGGATAAAGAACAGCTATCACATTTCAGTCAAAGATTGACTTCAGAATTTGTAATTTCCAATTCTTTAAACCATTCAAATATTGTTAAATCGATAGATTTGATGAAAAATCCATTCGGTATCTACTCTGAGATCATGGAATACTGTGCTGGTGGTGATTTATACACATTAATCTCCAAAAATCAACGAGATGGCCTTCACTATCTAGAAGCTGACTGTTACATGAAACAGGTTTTGAATGGATTGAACTATATGCATCGAAGAGGTGTTGCTCATTGTGATTTGAAACCTGAAAATATTCTTTTAACTACCAATGGTGTTGCTAAAATTTCTGATTTTGGTACAAGTGCCGTTTTCAAGACAGCTTGGGAAAGCGAAGTTCATTTCAGTTCAGGAGCCTGTGGTTCTGAACCTTATGTTGCTCCAGAGGAGTTTTTGGATAAGGATTACGATCCAAGATTGGTTGATGTCTGGGCATTGGCTGTTCTTTACATGACAATGATGAACGGTACATATCTGTGGGTATTAGCTAAACAGAGTGATGATCTATACTGTAAATATTTAAAAGCAAGACCTAGTCCTGGTAAAGTTGCAACTTTTGAACCAATTGAGAATTTAAAATCGGGTGAATTTTTCAAGTCAAGGAAACAGGTTTTGTATGGTATGCTTGATCCAAATGTCAGTTCAAGGTTATACACTGCACAAATTTTGGGATCAGCATGGATGAAAAATGTCAGATTATGTGATGCTGCACCTCATTCTGATCATCATCTTTAGCTAGAAAGCCATTTTTAATCACATAAACGGACAGTACGAAAGCTTTTATATATCTTTTGGTGTAGATGAACAAGATTATTAAAATAAAATATTTTTGAGCAGGACTAAGAGTCTATGAAAGAAAAAAAATAACACACGAAACAATATAGAGGATAAAAAGCAACAATCATAAAAGCAACATAGGATAAACAGGAATAAGGCAAATATTAATACAATTAAGGCGCACCAGGAAGCGAAAGTTGATATGGGTAAGGGGGTATTGTTGAATTTTTTTTTTTTCTTTTTGGTGAGATATCCAAGGCTTATCAATTATTCAGAAATCTGGAAATAAATGTTCATAGACGTCATGACCAGTAACACCATAATTCGTCTCTTCTTCCGGATATCTATCAAATTGACTTGTATCACCTGTATTCGCCGTGATTGGTGGTTCATATGGCGTCTCGATGTCTCTTGAAAGTAGTCTCTCCCATACAACTTCGCTGAACCATGGGTGATCCTTCACATCCTGTGTTCCATTTTGTAAGTTTCCTAATCTTTCTGATAGATGTTTTGTAATCAATTTTTGTAACAGATCCAATGCATCTTTGGAAAAATAATCAGGATATTTGATTTGTCCATTCAAGATATTTTCATAAGTTTTCATAGGTGATGAATCATAAAAAGGTGTATAACCTGAAAGCATTTCAAAAATCAGTATACCAAAAGACCACCAATCCACAGATTTGTTATATGGTTTTGTAGCAACAACTTCAGGTGCAATGTAATCTGGTGTACCACAGAGTGTGTACGTCACGTCTTTCACTTCTTTAGAGAACCCAAAATCTGTCAGTTTGATATGTCCATTTCTATCAAGGAGAATATTTTCAGGTTTCAGATCTCTATAAATGATGTTATGCTCATGTAAATATTCCAAGGCAAGACACACTTCCGCAGCATAGAACTTGGCCACAGGGTTAGGAAACCTCTGTGATTTTCTCAACAATGTGAACAGTTCACCTCCTTCGATGTAATCCATAATCATGAAAACAGCAATAGAGTCTTGGAAAGTTCCCCACATTCGTATAATGAAAGGATGTTCAACCAACGCCAGCATTCTTCTCTCATCGTTCGTATGTTCCACCTGCTTCATCTTCACCACTCTTTCTTTCTTCAATACTTTCATCGCATAAAATCTACCGTTATGCACTGATCTTGTCAAATGGACCCTACCAAAAGATCCAGTCCCTAAAGATCTCAGCACTTGAAAATCGTTTATACCGTATTTACCTTTTGTGACGGCACTCTTATGTGGCAGTTTGCTTATGCTGACCTGGGAGGAGCTCTGTGAATTGTTTTTCAGTAGTTGCTGTGCGTTCTGAGTTGTGTTTTGTGACTGTGTATTTAAACCATCGAGGTTGATAGGCTGTGAGACTTGCACTTCAGGAACCAAGGGAAGGATTCCTGGAATCGGCGTTGGATGTGTGATGTGGTTATTCTGTTGTGTTGCATGATCAAAAGAGCCCGAGTTATCTGGATACATGATTAATGGATATGTATGCTCTTGTGTTAAAATTTATCTTTCCCACCTATCTATTGAAATTTTGTATGGCTGGTTGTGTCTCTCTTGTTTGGGGCACACGGGTTTCGAGAATAGTTGTGCGATGGGCTCGCTATTTATTTAAAAGTCAATTGTAGAAAGATGTAATGTCTGGAGTACAATCTCTCACGTGAAACACCAGTGTGAATAACTTCCCAATTGCTTCGACAAAGGCGTTTCGGATAGATTCCCAGAAGCAAAGCGAAGTTCGATTGGTGATGTATTTCCCATTTTTTTTTCTTTTTTTCTGGACAATGCTGACGTCAGTGATGAGTCAGCTTCTCCGCGGAAGTTTGTGACAACCAAGGAAACCTCCGCGCAGAGGAGGTGATTTAGACGTTTTGGGAGTTGGAATGAGAGTGAGGTTAGTGGGAATATGTGGACCATTGTCAATATTAAGCGTTACTTATCATATATACGAAAGTGTCTCGTTTTACATGTTTTGTGGTTTTGATCTTAGCCATCGCATCGGTTTCAACATGGTCTAACATTGTATTGGCAATACATACTATACGCCAGACAGAGGGAAAAAAATAAAAAATCAAAAAATTAAAAAAAAAAAAACAACAAAGGCTCAAGACAACGAGTTTAAATAAAGTACGGACCTCGGCCATCCAATCAATTGTTTTCCAGTCTTCTTGCATGGGAAACCTCTACTAAGTAACCACATCATTGCCTATTCAGGACATCTACACGCCGCCATAATCATACCACCAGGAGCGAATCAACCCCACCTATCGAGTATACTCAACGCCAGCTCCTGATCGAATTGGGGAAACTTCAGACCTTGATTCCACTCCGATTGGGTCCATGTCACAAGTTACTCATTACTCTGTGTTACAGTTGGATGGAACTGCCACGCCCGCGCAGATCAAGAAAGCGTATTACAAGCTAGTGAGAATCTATCATCCCGATAAGAATGCAGATAGTGATGGCGAATTCATTAGAAAAATAAATGAAGCATACAGGGTGTTGAGCAATGAAGATGAGAAGTCTAAATATGACAGGACACTCAGGGTAAGATCACTGCAACGTGTTTCCTCTCCACAATCTTATCCTAGAGCTTATCAGCCTCCACAACCCCCTGCTCCTCCACCACCACCTCCTCCTCCTCCAAGCACTAATGTTCCACCGAGACATCAATCACACTACCCATGGAATGGACAGCATTTTACACAGAATTACTACCAATCGTGGCAAAGAGGGCAGAATCGGTTCTACAACAAAAATCAGTATCCTTATGGTGGACCTTATTCCCCTTATGATGACTATTATGACAGAAATCAATTCTTTGACTCACCACAAAATACGTGGCAATCATATGGTCCTCAATCAGCGAACAGCGGAAGATTTTACCACCAACCTGACCTTAGAACAACTCCATCACAACAACAATCGCAACAACAATCGCAACCAGAATCACAACCACAACCACAACCACGTCCAAAGCAGCCGTACACATCCACCACATCATTCACTTCAAAAATACCTGTGAATCAACAACCACAACATCAGCAACAGCAGCAATATAAACCTGTACCGCCTAGACCACAACCATCCTATCAATCTACATCATCTTCATATTCCATCCCATCAAATGCACCAGGTTTCAACAATATACATCCCATACCGTTTCAAGAGTCAACCCGAACTCAGCCGAAGGCAGAACCCATACCTCAATCATGGGAAAGACAAGACATGCACTTTAAACCCAATGGCAAGACTCAACCATTGCATACCCCACAAAATTCACAATCACAATCACAACCATACTCACAATCATATTCAATATCATCTTCTTCATCCTCATCAGCCAAAAGTTCTTCTGAACCTATTGAACTAGAACCAGAGAGATCAAGTCCATTTTCTATCAAGCAACTGAATTTCGCTACAGAAAATTCCAAACCAACTCCTCAGAGAATACACACCGCAAAGAATACAAGACGTTTAAGAACTGTCCCTGTGCATCAATCAAAAGAACCAGTGAAGCGACCACCATTGAGAAGTGTTAGTGGTAGAAAATCTAGAACAGAGTTTGAGGATGGTGTTAAAGTTCAATTTGTTTCTAATGGTAATACCAACAGAAAAAATGTTACAATCTCATCAGAGTCTGATTCAGACATTGAAGAGCTAAGTTCTGAGAAAGTTTCTGGTGCTTTCAAGCCAGTTAGTCCTGGGATTGCCATACCACCAGGTGTAAACATTTCAGATATAAGAAAGAGAGGTCAGCAACATATTTCCAAGAGGATCCCATTAATCCCCCCTCTATCCAGCCAACGTGTCTCGTTGTCTCAAAGCGCATCAAATCCACTAAAAGTTAAACAAGAGCCAACCTCTATTCCTATTCCTACTCCAACACCAAGGTTTGCACCTCCAAACTATGCACCCTTTGCACGTGCGAATATACCTCAGGCTCAAACGAGACAATCGAGTAAGATTTTCCCACAAGATAATGATGATGATGATGATGATGAAGTTGAAGATGAAGAAAATGTGAAGAGACAGAAAACTACAATTCCTCAATCGAATTCAAAACGCAAGCCGGTACTTTTCTCTTCCTCATCTTTAGAAACAGGATCTGGTTCCTTTCAAATGAATTCCATCAAAAATGAGTTGAATGGATTCACAGAGAATAGAGATCTAAGTTCAAATTTGAAAAAAAAATTCTCATTCAAATTTCCGGATCTCGATGATGATGGTGATGAGAAAGAGAATCAAAAAGATAATGAGAGTGAACCTGTTCTGAAGAAACACAAATCAGACTATCATGGTAACTCGTCAGTATCTATGTCTCAAAGTTCAAAGAAAAAAGAGAATTCGAAAATTGGTGAAACCACGGAAGATGAAGATGAGGAAGAAGATGAAGGTGATGATGACATTGAGATCACAAGCCCAAATAGCGAACCTGTTTGGAACATTGACGTCAACGATGAAAGACAATGGGCTAAATATGAACTGGAAGTTAACGAATACGTCGATTCAATAAGAAAATCGATTTTAGCCTCAATGAATCTTTTTCAAAAAGGTCTCAAAAATGGTCCGATTAAAGTTAGTGATGTGAATGACAATGATGTTGAATTGATCAGAGAAGCGAAAACCACTTTGATCAATGTTGGTTCTGTTGTTCAGATGTCCAAGAGTATTAAGGACGTCTTGGAGAAATGGCAACAAATGAAGAAGTTTAAAAATAGATCTCATGTATGAATCTGAAAATGTTGGATTTGATAAATGGAAATGAAAACCCTCAACGATAATGATATAACTAATTTTTTTTTTTGTAAAGTAAAGCTTTGTTTCGCGTAGTATATTTTTTTGTTTTTATGATTTTGTGGGGAAAAAGAAAAAAAAAAAAAAAAAACAAAAAAACACAAAAAATCACCACCATAATAACTTAGTAGCACCAAACGACACTTTTCACATAGACTTCCACTCAACAGAAAAAAAAAATAAAAAAAAATAGAAGAAGATGGGAAACTCAGGCTCAAAAACGTCCCGGTCTCTTCCGGGAACTTTAAGAACATCGTTAAGTGGTTCAAAGAGTCAACTTACAAACCATAAGATTGAACTTGATCATAAATCAAATTTTGCCATCCCTTCACAGCAACAAAAACTTCCATCGACTTCTCCAGAACAAGATCATAAAGCTGCAAATAATTTATCGAAAGTTGGACAGATACAAACAAGAGAGATCCCATTGAACCTCGATCAGAACGTGAGTCATTGATCTCGGGCTTGTTTCTTTTTTTAAAGAACCAATACTAACAACTAACTCAACTTAGAATCCCGTGTTGAAAACTCACAAGAATAGAAAAGTTCTTGATGAATTTTTGAAATCACCACCAAACTATTCAAAACCGAGATCACATATTCAACCCACAGAACTTTATTCGTTGGTCAAGGATATGAAAAGATACCCCGTGGAACAGATAATAAAAAACTATAACATCACTGAACATTTCTTGGATATAGTGAAGGAATCCAGTGTAAATGTTGCTTCAAAAAGAATACAGCACAATAATGATGTGAGTATAACTTTTTCAAAGTCTCTATAAAGTACTTCCAATGGACCTATAAAACTAACATTTCAAACTTATAGGATCTGGGAAACAAGAAACAAGTGCTAGCTGAACAAAGAGAACAATACGTTCATAACCGAATCAACGGTATTCCAAATCCAAATAGAACCGAGCTTGAAAGCTCTTTGGAACGTTTAATCAATCCAAAGTTGTGACACCGAACCGCTTTGGACTCGTGACGAAATTATCTATTTATTCTATTATTTATATATTTTTATTTATCCTAAATATCAAAAGTTTATTTAACCGGCGACATTTCCTTTTGTAGCCAATTTTTTTTTTTTTTTTCTCAAAATCAAAACATAGTGAAAAACCCATAAAAAAGCTGAACATTACCGATCATCAACTTTAAACCTCTGTTTCTCTATTTGAACTAATCACACACGTCGTCGGACTTGCCACTTCTCATCTACAACAACTATGGATTTTTTTTCCCAAATTCCTCAAGATTTCGATACCAACCCCGGCAACAATAACAATAACAACAATAGTAATGATAATAATAATAATAGTAATAATAATGGTAATAATACAGTAACGTCCAGTATAGTTGATCATAACAACCTTAGTACCAAGTCAAGAAAATACAAATCCATCGGGATAGACACATTTGCACAGATGAACTCTCCTTTCAAAGCTGTATTGGGAAACATAACTTCACCACCATCTACTACTACATACCAACAACCACAACCACAACCACAACCACAACCACAATCAATTACCAGAGTAAAGAGAGAATCGAGTATGGATTCGCTGGAGAGTTATGAGCTTTTGATACCACAATTTGACTTACTGGATAAGTTATTGGATCATCAATTAGAGTTGAACAACAAACTGCATGAGAAATTGAAAGAGTTATCAAGAGCTAATGACGCCGTTGATGAGATCTTGTTGAAGCAACCACAAAATATACCGAGTGGTAACGGTTTACAACTTCCGACCCCAGTTGATGACGATTTCGAAGAATCTTTCCAGAAAGACATACCGTCATCACCATTACGTCAAGAAGAACAATTACAAAATGAAAGAATCGATTTAATCGAACATTTTTCAAAATTATCAGACATGAAAGTAACAGATAAAGAGACGTTGAAGAGAAAAAATTTAATTGATGCAACGTTAAGCGTTGTGAATTCTCCAATAGAATTTGTGGATCAACAAGGCATCAAAACTAATACTAGACTCATAGACCTTAATGAGAATGTTCATGATAAGTCACAAATCATGTTAGAGAAATTGGGTAAATTGATTGATTCATTTACATACACTAGGGAAACCAATCTAAAATATTAAAAGATATATACAAGGCAAGGTGGGATTTTGTTGTTTTAATTTTCATTTAGCAATAATCATACAGCTTTTGGAGCAATCGTAACTATCTTATTGAACTTTTTATCTCTTAATTCTCTGGATACCACTGAAGATATTCTGGTTCCTAAAGGTTCTGAATCTTTATTTATCAAAACACAGGCATTATCATCGAATCTTATGGAGGATCCGTCTGGTCTTTTCTGCGTCTGTTTCGTTCTCACAACAACAGCATGGACAATATCACCTTTCTTAACTCTATTGGAAGCTGAAGCACCTGTGATTTGTGCATTGATCGGTCTAGCTTTTTGAATGACGAGTACAACTTCGTCACCGACTTTAGCGGCGTTCTTAGGAGCCTTTCCGAGAACTTTGATGCATTCTCCAATAAGAGCACCGGAGTTATCGATGACTTTTGAAAGGGATTTAAGGTAGAGCATTTTTCTATATGTGTAAAGAGATTTCGATAAATTCTGAACAATTCTAAACAATTTTTGTTTTACTGCTCTGATTGTGCACAGTTTTTGTTTTTTTTTTTTTTTTTTTGGAGACGTGACACAGAACACATTCGCGCAAAAATCGTTTTCGCGGAAGAAGATGGAAAGAGCACCGGGTAAATGTTATTTTTTTTTGTGTCTTTTGTTATGTATGAATCACGTGATCCGGTTGTCTGTGTTCTTTTTATTTTTTTTAAAACCGTGAACGTTCTAGAACCGAAAATTCTATGATGTAACGTCAACAAAAAAAAAAAAAAAAAAAAACATGAGCCTTGGAACGATGAAATTTCGAGATGTTTTTTTTTTAGACTTTTGATCCATACACAGCTTTTGAGTTGTTTGTTTAGAGCACATTTTCACAACTGTTCCTTTTCTAAAAGCTTTAACCTTTCATCTCCACCTGCCGTCTCTGTGTGGTTTTATTCCCTCTTGCATCAACAAAATTTCACCTAATCAAATCATAAAACCACAAACTCATAAATCACTATATTTGAGACATAATTCATTCATTCTCTTCCAAGAACAACTCATACATAACAAGAAAAAAAGTATCATAAAATATGCTATACAAATCACTCTTCTCATTACTTGCCACTGCCAGCTACGTCTTTGCTGATGTTTCCATCTCCAAACCTCTATCCGGTGCTTCCTATACCGTTGATGGTGATTCCGTTACAATCCCACTGACTTGGATTGAAAGTAATTCTGATCCATTACTGAGTGATATCAAATCATATTCTTTCACCATTTGTACCGGTTCCAACTCAGATATCAACGGTATTAGCACCATCAAGAAACTTGATGCCTCGGACATTGACGATTACAGCTATGATTTGGTTGTTCCTGCTGATACCGGTGCAGATGGAAAATATTTTGTTCAAATTTATGCATTGACAAAGGATGGTGGTTATTCAATCCATTATTCCCAGAGATTTACACTGGAAGGTATGACTGGTACTGTCGAACCAAGTGGATCCGATGCAAATCCACCAAATGCAGAAGTTAATCTGGATGATGATTCAGCAACTACAACAACTGATGCCAACGTTCAAACTTCAAAATCTTTTACCGTTTATTACACTTCTCAAACTGGAAAGACGAGATATGCTCCAATGCAAACTCAACCTGGTACAAAAGTTACAGCAACCACTTGGACAAGAAAATATCCAACTTCTGCTGTCACTTATTATTCTACCATCAAAACTAGTTTGGAACAGCTCTCTACAGTGACTCCAGGTTGGGACTATACCGTTTCAAGTGCTGTGAATTGGGCTTCTGCTGCTCCTCAACCTTCCAACAACGGTGGTTGGTACAATCCTGCATCACGTTTGCAAAGTGCGACTTTGACTAGACAAAATTCTGGTTCTGCTACTGCATCGTCTTCATCATCTTCATCATAGTTGGTGAATTTTAGGTTTACTTTATAGATTTGATTTTAATTCTGCCATTATTCTTTCGTTATACTACTATACAATTTGATTTTCCAGCTAACCAACCATAAAATTGTAGACAATTTTAGTAGAATAACTCTGGAGCTTTGTGTGTAAATTTAACCAACCCAGCAACTGCCTTCTCATTTATATTATCACCAAAATGACTCGAATCAATCACTCGAACGCTACCATCTTTCTGAATTCTTGCAATAACTTCATACCATTGACCTTGTTGTAAATCGATATCCAACGATAGGTTCAATTTTATTTGTACGTTATCCTGTGATGTACTTGGTGTATAGAAAGTGACATTGTTTGGATCGGAAGAATCCTCAACACGGCCGATTATGCGCACAACTCGGTTCTCGTAGCTGCTGATGAGAGTACCGTCAATTCTTGGTGTGATGTGTTGGTCAGACATAGCAAAACGTTCACTTTGATGTATTCTGTTGTGTCTTGGTGTCTGTCTTTGCCATCGAATTTTCATTTTTCGCGTTATTTGGTTGATTTGGTGTTTTTGCTTATTTTTCGCGTCTGAATCACGTGCTCAGTTAGTGAGGAACCTTACGAAGTTAATTGATAATTCTTTTTTAACTAGTTCGTAGTTCGTATTAGTTTTTGCAGAAGCAACCTATTTAACACTAATACGCATATTCAGTCAACACCGATGACAACAAAATGATAAACATCCCCAATAAGCTCCAAATCAACACTTTATTCGTTGAACCTCCAAAGTTTATAGCACTGGCAAACAATTGAAGACTAATGACAGTCAAGAATCCAGAAGTTACAGCAATCAAGACACCAAAGACAAAAGCAGAGTTCTCCTTGTTAACATTCTTCCCACTAAGTACGAAATATCCCAGTAATGCACCCACAGGCTGACTCAATCCTCCAAGACTTCCTGCTATCAAGAATGCCTTCAACCTCGAATCCAATGCGAGGTATAAAGGTAGAGTCATACTGAATCCTTCGATTGTGTTGTGAATTGCCAACGATAGGAAAATTGAAACACCTAATTTTGGATCAGCTTTTGAAGTGGCATAAGTGATGAAACCTTCTGGAAATTTGTGTAATGTCAATGCAAGACAAGTTTGTAATCCAATTGATAATAATTTTGATATTGGTGTGTTCACTTTATGATGATGATCATCTTTATGAGCCGTATGTAATTCCAAATCAGGTTCATTTGTCAAAATGTAGTTTGATGGTGTGGTCTCGGTAATTTGAACGTGAAGTTGGCCTCGTGGTTGTAACACCTCGGTGCTCGTATACGCAACGATTGATGATCTTGGTCCTTGAACTGTTCTGTAGAATTCCAAATTATGAATATCATATTGCACTTTTCTTGTAAGGTCGTCACTGATACAAGGGACGCCATCACAGTCCTCATCTTCAATACCGATACATTTCTTTTGTGAGTTTAGGAAATCAAAGATAGATTTTTTTCTCTCGAAATTTGGTCGTGTTGTTGTTGCTGTTATTAGTTGGGTTGTTTCAGTAGGGACTTCGAAAGGCACAACATCTTCACCGGTGGATATGTCGATATCTGAATGACTGTGATCATGGCTGTGAGAAGTGCTTGATGACAATGGAGAATGGGAGTGTTTATGATTGTGTTCGTCGTCCTCAGTCGATAAGCTTGAAGTGGAATGCGTATGTGAATGTTCACGAGCTTGTGCCTCAACGTCATCTGCGCCTGAGCCTGAATGATTACAGTGAACGATGCTTCGACTGGTCAATCTATGGATTAATTCGTTCAAAACAAAACAAACAACCACGCCAGATGCAAAATATATCAGAGTTTGTAAATTTGGTTTTAAAGAAGTTTGTGAATCTGACTTCTGGAAATAGTCCAACGATTTTGGTAATAGTTTGTAAAGTGAAGAAAAGATTAATGAGCCTGCACTTATACTGAATCCACAGATCAGGAAGTTTTCATTTGACTTGATATCAAATCTTGAATCTCGCTTGAACCATTTGATGATCAAATCAGAATAAATTATAGATGCACCAAAGATACACATTAGCGAGCTCAGACTAGTCAGCAGCCACCCTTGGTGCTCAAGGAACAACCTTTCCAAAAACCCTTTGAGATCCATTATCAAATGTGAATATGTGTTATTATTATTTATACGTCTCAGATTTTAGGAAATGACACAATTATCACAGTCCCAGTAGTTTGATTGTCTAGAAGAGCTGTTACCACTACTTCAAATACCTCAAATAATGTGAAATCCCAAACACTTGTCTTTTGAAAACAATCTGAACAGCACAACTTCAGTTCTAAAAGCCCCTGGTTGGAAATCTTACTCAGCTCGTGACATAACTTGAAAGGTTCTTTTTTTTGGGGTTTTGAGAAGTGCAGAACGTGTTCGCGACAGGATTATGTAATGAGTCACGTGATTAAGAGTTTATGGAATGGAATTAATTAGTTATTTAAGTATAGATATAAACTAGGCCAATGGGCTACTCATTATATTTCTGCTATTGTTGCTGGAGGTGTCCTTGTTGTCTTGTTTGAACCATAGTTGCTCACATTAGTTCCCCGTCTTCCATGAGTTCCCAGTCCCAACAATAAAGAAGTATCACTTGAAGATCTTTCAACTGAGGAAGGCCGTCTTGATAGAACCAACTGTAACCTATCTTCTTCATCTTTTGTAGTCACACTAAGGAAAAACACCGCGATCGTTGCAATAATAATGAAAACAATAGCAACAAGGAATGCAAATCTTGGCTCAAATTCCACAGTTGACGAATAAATATAAAGAAAAGTAGGCGGACCAGCCATGACTAATAGATTCTTAACTAATGATAGAGCACCGAACACTTCTCCAACTTTACCTTCTGGGACATATTTCACTATTGCGCTTTGTAAAGTTGGCATTGCCACCGCACCTAATGAACTGAAAACAGCAGATCCAAAAATCGTTGATGATGCAGTCGATAGAACAATTATAACAGGACTCAACAATTCATTTAAACATCCAAATAGAATCACTGTGAAGTCAACATTATCAACACCTTTTGAATTAGTCTTCATGATTTTTCTCAAGATATGAAGCAAGAAAGGTGTGAATATATAGAGAACAAAAGTCTTACTAAGACCAATTGTGGAGATGAAATATCCAATAGTTGCAGAATCCCAATTAAATCTATAAGTACAGTAAAGCACCAATGGAGGTAGAAGCGAGATGGAAGCACCCATCAACGTAGAGTCAATGAAAACCAACAACAGCACGTTGATTCGTGGTTTCAATCCCAGTATTGGGTGTCTTGGAATCCACAAATTACTCAAAGGTGAGAATATATCGACAATTCTCCAGAGTTGTAGATTATTATAATGAGCTGTACCACCTGTTGATTGAGTTGATAAAGTTGATGCAAAACTTGCTTTTCTTTGTAGATGCATAGACTGGGATCTCACTTTGAGTTTTTCAGATCTCGATTCTTGAACTGCAAAGAGAATTAAAATGTAAAACACAACACTGATGAACAGTTCAACATAAAGCACTGTGAAGTTAGAGCCTGTTTGTCTATAGATAAAACTCCCCAACAATGGTCCAATTGCCAACCCAGTGTACAATGAACCCGATACAAACCCTAATGCGACGATTCTTTCATGAGTGTCAACAATATCCGTCACGTATGTAGCACAAACACTCATCAACACCATCGATCCACCACTTATACTATCCAAAAATGCAACAAACACAAAATGTGATTTTCTAAAAGGAGTCGTTGGTAAGAACACATAGATCCCAATTGATTTATACATCAATACGAAGAACCCCAACACCATCAAAACTGGTTTTCTCCCATATCTATCACTCATCTCTCCAACTTTCCCACTGATCAGACATGACACAAGACCAACAGTGAATGAGCACATCGATTGAATCGAACCAACCAATTCTTGAACTTTTGGATCATGACAAGTATCCAAAGTTGTCCCCATCTCACCAATATGACGACACGTTGCATCCAATAACAGTACGACTTTTGCACTCAGAGATACACCTGTTGATGTGAAGTATAACAATAGTGTGAAACAGATTAATCCAACAGTTGGTCTCCTGTACCAAACGGTGGATTTATGATGCAATCGTTGTTCTCTTAGCCATCTCACGTCTTCTGAGTCTTCTTCCCCATCCACATCAGCTATTGCTGATTCAAATAACGTTGATGCTGCTTGTTCTGCGGTTTCATCGGTATCAAGGATATTGGATCTTATAAAAAGTTTTGGTCGTTTGTTGAAGCTGTTGTCTTGCTCCTGACCAACATCAGTACTTATTGAAGGGTTCACGTCATCAAAGTTATTGGGAGTACTGGGCATACTGAACAGCTTGGCGCTAATGATGAGCTGAAGATGAGTTCCTGCAATAATTTTGAAGCCTTCTCTTTGCTTGTTATATCTATATCGCAATCTAAATCTCGCACGCAATTCAGCAGATTTTCTGTCAAAAAAATGTTTTCGGCTTAATCTCTGTTTCGGGGCATATGTCCCGCTATTTCCGTCACTCCCATCGCTAAATCCGAGATTTGTACTTGAACAAAATAAAAATGCAAAATTTGTTTATATTTTTATTTACAAAGCCTTCTCTTTTAGTTGTGATTCCTGGTCATGGTACTCCACGTTCTTCAACAACACATGGCTTACAATCTCCAATATCAGCATGAACAGACTCGAAAGGATGGCCAAACAGTAATTAGATATTGTGACACCAATGTCTAACCAACTTCCCTCTGTTCTTAACAGGTAGAAAAAATTCAACGAAAGCAAATCACTCGTTGAGATAATCAAGGTGGAAATAGCATATGGTTTGATTCCTAATTTCACATTCAAAACACCCAATGCACTTGACAACAGCACATAAGGAATGATCAATTTGATCATAAGCAACGCACCCATTGGGAAAGGGTCAAAAATAGGTAACAATCTATAAACGGAATCCAAAGAGAAGGATGAAATTGAGGCAACGTTACCACATCCGAAGAATGCAACTTGCAAGAAGAGGAACCCAATGACGGCGACTCGTAACAACTGAGTATGATCTTTTGATTTATCAATACGACGTTGATACGATATCGTCTCGATGTTTATCCATTGTAATAACAACACTGAGTAGTTGACGTAAAACAGCGCTTCAAATGAAATACTGAGTATGATGAACGTTGGTGCAAATGTTAAGAAGATAATCAATAATCTGATCTTGTAATTGTTATGTGGTTGCAAATAGTGGAGACCCGGTAGGACACCCAAAGAGATGATAAATATCAACCAACCCAAGATCTGTGCGGTTTTAGGCAAACCTTCTCTTAATTGTAAAGAGATCACTGATTTGTTAGTGACAAAAACCATCATCACCACTAGTGAGATCTGTAAAGATATCAAGTTTTTGGTATAACTTGTCACTTGAGGGAAATTTGGGTTTAATTTTGATTCTTTCAAGATTTGATAAAATGCAACGACTGAAATAAAGACGATTAAAACTCCAGCGGCGTTGATTTGATTCAAATTTTCAATTTTCACTGCATCGAATAAAGTATAAGTACTCATACCGAGACAAGTGATGGACCAAGCACTTAACAATTTCCAATTGAAGATCCCTAGACTCAACGGATAAGACCCCAACAAGATGAAAAAGACAGTAAATATGAATCTTTGGAAAAATCCATAAACAATCCCTTCATAAACTGCAATTATTGATAAGATTGTTGCAACAATCAATTTAGAATCCATGCCTTTGAAGAATTGCTCAACACCGTTTTGTAATGATTTGTTCTGAGCGAAGATTGAACTCCAGAAAAAGATTGGAAATGCCAAATACATGTAGTAATTGAATGGAGATCTTTGATAAGCCAAAAGGAAATTGAATCCAAGACCCACAACAGTGGAGATTCCCAAATTTAACAAACTTGGCTGTTCATCTTTAGGATTATGAAGAATAAACAGTTTCAAAAAGAAGATAAAAGAATAAGTGATCCAACCGATGAATCCCAAAGTCACTATTGATCTTAGCAATAGCCAGTTATACGTAGTCAAGTAGTATAGACCATCAAGACTGTCCTGGATCAATGATTCGGTTAATTTGATAGCCTCGGCTTCCAAATCTGGTTGCGGAGTTTTTGAATTTGAAATTACATCAATCAAGTTCTCAATCTTTGTCTTGTAGTAATCATCAACGGGTCTTTTGACGAATCCATTATATTTCTTGAAGAAAAATTGGGATTTTTGCATTTCTTCTTCTTTAACAAAATACTGTTCCAATATACTCAAAGCGTTCTGATACAGTGCATTTAATTTTTCCCTTTCTGAACTGTTCAAATAACTCAAAGGTAATTCACCAACAGAATTCACAGGATATTCCACACCGATTAAATAAGACATCAAAGATGCAATATCTGCCTGTTTAACATCATGTCTTGCAACTGAGCCCAAATCCCAGTTCTCAGTGTAGTTGTCAAACACAGGTTCAATGTTGTAAACAGGTTTATTAACACCAGCACCCCATGCGACAAGAGGAGTTCTGGTGTTGTTTGGATGACCATCACCATGAGACCCAAATGCACTCATTCCATGATCTGCAGTAAAAACAAAAGCAGTATCATCATCTTTGAAGAATTTTGAAACTTCGCGTGTCAATTTAGCAACTTGCTCATCGATGTATTTGACATTATCATAGTATTCTGCAGAATATGGTCTATAACTATGACCAGCGGTATCACAACCTAATAAATGTAGGAAAAAAACGGTGTGATCCTGTCTTAATTTTTCATCCAATTTCGGATCCTTTGTTGAATTGTTAAAGAGTTGGTAAAGATGTTTGAAGACGAAACTATCCAATTCGATTGAACTCTGTGTGAAATCTTCAAATTCATGACCATACATCCATGTATCGATTCTGTCAGGATCAGAAGCACCATTTGCAAACATCGGTAAGATATCAGGAGAACCGAATGAAAATGTATGCTTCGTTCGATTCAAGACACTATCAAAATCAACAGGATTCTCCTTCCAACCTTTTGTCACAGCACTAACATCTTCATAAAATCCTGCAATCATCGCAACGTGTCCTGGTCTTGATTCCGTTGGCATTCTCGTATGTGAGATCCCATAAGTCCCATGATTCAATACTATGTCTCTGATGAAAGGTGCCAGATGTCCAGTCTCTCCAGTCACCGGGTGCTCGATCCTATCAAAAGTCGTATCAGCTCTGAGACCATCACCAACTATCAAAAACAGTCTTTTGGCAGGTGGAGTGGGCGTTGATCTGTGTGGAGACATTCCATGAACCAACGGACTCACAAAGTAGATGTCGAAAATGGACCACAGATAAAACACATGGAACACCACACCAATCACGAGCAACAGCAGCCTCTGGTTACCGGGCATTGTTTTCCTCTCGAAGAACCTGTACTAGTTGCTTCGACTTACAGATAAAATAAAAAAAGAATTGACGTGTTTTCGATTTAACGTGTCCATACAATTTCCGAGGGCAAGGAATGAAGGTTAACTTTTTGGTTTCCGACCTGATGTTGATTGTTATTCGCGGCTACTACTTTTATTCCCTATTAACGCCGGAAAGACCATAAAACCAAACATTGTGAAATAGGGCCAGTCCCTTTGCAAATTTTACTATCACCGTTGACAATTTTTTTGATGTAAGGACGGTATTCTTGGCCCTGCAACAATTCATTGGTGATCATGGTACACCCTCCTGGTCAAATCATGTCCTCAAAGACGAACTTCGCTAGAAGGACAAATGTCGATGTTGATTATGCACGCGAAACAGCGCCGCTACTTCTCACTACGTTTACCAGAGTCGTGGACAGCTAGACGAGGGCAGAGGGCAAACCGTCGATGAATCCCTTGAGATCTGCCTTCTTCGTCTGGACAGACCCTTCCATCTTTTTCCAAGATCATAATCACCTTCAAGCTGGCACGTAGAGAGATCCTTTTCAAGAACTCTTCACTCACTATGTGTTCTGATTCCCAAAAACAAGAATTTGTCAGTTCTCTTCAGTTGGTCATGACTTTGCTCGGGGTCGATAAGTTGACCACTCCGTGTTTGCTCTTGCCTTCCAGAAAGTTCCACAGACCCACATTTGTTCTATTGTCTGTTCTTAGTAAGGCCATTTTGCATGAGTGTTGCTTCAAGTTATGCTACTGATGTCGTCCATGTTGGTAGGAGAATCGAGTCATTGAGTTACATCGCTGGGACTTTAACAGTTGGTGCTTCATTCGGTCCATGTCTTGGGAGTCTAAATTATAAACATATGTGGTTACTTTTCAAGTTGCAATCGTCTTCAAAGTGCTGGCTATAGCGATTGTGTCCCTTTTGATTAGAAATATTGTCAAATCCCAGGATAAATTAATACAAATCGCTTCAAATTTAATAAAGTCATTTTATTTTTTGGCAAATGGATTGGAATCATGGAACGGTTTTGGTACATGATCTTCTTTAGGTTTTTCCTCCTGTTCTTCCTCCGCTACTCTCTGATCCCTTTCCAATCTTCTCAATCTTCTAATTTCTTCTAATCTTTGGAACTCATCCTCGTCATCATCCGATGAGCTCTCATCGTCATCTTTTGGTGCTTGTTGTGGTGCTTCTTCTTCAGCCACATGTGCCTGTTGAACAACAGCTGGTTGTTGAGGCGCTTGTGATTGCGGTTGTGGTGTTGATGCAACCGAGCTCACTCTTGAAGGCCTTGAGATACCCAACTTGGCCATTCTTTGTTCAACTTTCAGTCTGGCTTGTTCTCTGATCCAAGCTCTTCTCTCCTCTGGTGTTTGTTTAACATGTGGTGAGACCGGACTTGCATTGATTGGTGAAGGAGATGGTGATGGTGATGCGGCGGCGCTAATAGCTTGGGACCTGAATGATGATTGTGATGATGACGTGTTCAGTGTCAATGCCTGATACCTGTTAGAAAATTCTTCGGTCTTGAATCTCTTGACAATCTCTTGAACCTCAGGTTGCAAACCAACACCTAATTCGAACTTCTTGTATTCTTCATTATTAACATTGGTATTCCTTGAAAGACGCTGCTGAATTCCACGTGACAACTCATCGATTGAGTTTTTGATATCTTTGATTGAGTTCTGATTTTTCACATTCTCCTGTTGAATCTTCAACACTTGATCATTCAACTCTTGTTCTTCATTCACGATGGATTCCAGTGCTGGATCAATAGGTTTACCGGTCAGCTTGGCCATTTTGATTGCCAACGCTGCTTTGCGTTTAGCTTTAGACTTGTCAAGTTCGGTGACAGTACCATGTGGACCTGTCCCGACGAACGATACTGGATTGGATATTTTGAAAAGTTCAAGTTTCAACGATGTTATCTCATTATCAACACTTGAGATTTGTGAAAGGATATTTGGGATCTGTGATGAGATATTTTGAAATCTCTCTTTCAGCTTTGAAAGACCATCATCATGTCCACTACCACCATTCGATGACCTTTTAGGTAGATTTTCCAGTCTTTGCTTCAAATCTTCAATTGCTCTCAAATCATGCTCATCGTCGATTTTGGATTGCTCCAATTGTGTCTCTTCAACATCTTTGAACGCCTCCAACAAGATCTTCTTCTCCCAAATCTTCTTTTTTAAATCATCGGTGGTCAATTTATCATTCTCAATATACAACTCGTCGCGTTCATGATTTTTAGGCGTTGATTTATCACCATTTTCAGCATTTTTGTTCCTATGACGATACCTCGAACTTGAAATCTTCAACTCATCATCATTGTTCTTGAACCGTGAGCCATCGATTTTGGAATGACTTGATTTTTTAGCTCTTGTAACGCTGGACTCGGTTTTCAATTGTCTTTTGACATCGTCCAATATCTTCAAACTTGAGGCTTTCAACGAATCAGGTAACGATTCCGGTAACTCGAACCCATTCAGTCTCTTGTAAACAAGCCACATGCCGATCTGGAAAGCTTCTTTATCCAATTGTGTTTGGTTGGGACGAGTCACCAGATCCCAAACTTTCTCCAATTCCTCTCTATTCAACCCTGATTTTCTGAAAATCTCCGCACAGACATCTGCATTCAGCAGGCCTTTTCTTGAAGTATCATAATTCTCGAAGATCTTACTAAAGAGTTGTTTCTCCTGCTCTGAGATCTGTTCGTTCAAATAAATAGAAGGATGAGCAAATTGTTGTGTTGATGGCTTTTCTGTCAAAAGACTGTTAATGAAAAAACTATTGTGTCCAACACCCGTCTTCTGTTGTCTCAAAGGTTCAAAATTACCAAAACCTGTTTTTTGGGATTGTAGAGGTTGAGCAATAGACCCTGTTTGAACTGATTGTAAAGGAACGAGACCCGTTGGCTGTTGAGTCAAAGGCTGTGCTGATGATGATGACGATGGCAATGGTCTGTTCCCAGTTGGAATTGGAATCAGTCCAGTTGGTTGTTGAGTCAAAGGTTTACCACCTGTGACTTGAGTATTCAATGGAACCAATCCAGTCTGTTGATGTTTCAAAGGAACAAGCCCGGTTGGTTGTTGAGTGAGTGATTGTGCCGGTGGTGCCGCACCTGTCAACTGAGTGGATAGTGGAACCATCCCAGTTGGCTGTTGAGTGAGTGGTGGTGGTGCCGGTGGTGCCGCACCTGTTAGCTGAGTGGACAGCGGAACCAGCCCAGTTTGTTGTGGATTTAGACGATTTGCACCTGTTTGTTGTGTGTTTAGTGGTATCAACCCTGTCGGTTGCGATGTCAATGGTTGGTGTGGTTGTTGAGATGGGTGAGATGGTTGAAGTGCCTGGAATCCTGTCTGCTGTTGAGTGAGCGGTTGAAAGCCTGTATGTTGTTGAGTAATAGGTTGAAGATGAAGACCGGTTTTTTGTTGTGCAATTGGTTGTGACTGATACCCAGTTTGCTGTTGCGAAATTGGTTGTTGTTGTGTTATTGGTTGCGGTTGATACCCGGTTTGCTGCGTTTGGATGCCATAAGCTTGCGATTGGTTATTTGCAAGACCTGTTGGTTGATAGTTCAGAAATCTATTAGAGTCTTGCAGTTGTTGAGAAGATGACGATGCTAATGATGGTTTCAATGGAGGACGTTGTGATGCCTGTAATTGAGTTTGTTCTGAAAACTGTTGGACACCTGCAGTCTCACCAAATCCGAACCCAGTAGCCTGGGTATATATTGGCTGGTGTGGAATCTGTTGTTCTTGTTGCGAAACTGTTTCTGATTCCAGAATATCACTTGTCGTTGATCTTTGTAAAGTTTTCCTTGGTAATTGAGTATGAACCAAAGATTCTTCTTCAGTTAGCCCAAAGCTGATCTTATCGACAAAATCAGACACTTCTTTTTTGATCTGTGGATCCAATTGATATGGCAACGAGCCACCTCTCAAAACAACGTTGCAAAGGTGTAAAGCCAAAACAAACTCTGGAAACATCAAGGACCCTGTCTTGTTAATATCTGCCAATTCCCAAACATGAGCTAAATCGTGCGGACTTAAAGTCGATTTCAACAAGATGGATCTAGCACTGTCTGGGGAGATGGATAACCCGTCGGCATTACTTTTGAACAATCTTTCGAATTTTATTTGATCTGAAGGTGATACAAAACTCAGCTGGTTTTCATCGATCCTGGGTGGTAACGAAGGCGCAGTGAATCCTGTCTGTTGTTGTTGGAACTGCGAGACTCCCGGTGGGGCCGGAAACGGATTGGAGTTGTTGAAAGACATCGCTCTCTTGTGCAATTAGCTTGTGAGCTGTTCACTGATTTAAGCAGTACACAGTCCCTTTTTCGTTTCCAGTTCCGAATCTCCACGTCGTTTATTTAATTTTATTGTTTACAGAACGTTTTCGCGGCAGATTCTCGAAAAGGTATAAAACGGGTAATTTTATTTTCATTTTGATCTTTGTTTTGATTTAAAACGTGTCAAACTCATCATCTTCTGTTTGCTGTGCCGGTCAACTTAGTACTCATATTGAACCATGTCGCACATCATCTCTGAATTATTACACCAGCTGAACCCAGTCCTCGAGCCAATTTTCATTCAAGCGCGTCCTTTTTTGAAGAATTTGCCTCCTCAAATCGTCCAGTATGGACGTCAACTTTACACAAGACCCGTTTTTGATACTATTGTTCTACAATTGAATTGGTTTAGTCCTGAAAGTGACGCTTTATTGAATGAGTTTATCATCACTAGTTTTAATTATGCCTTTTTAACTTTTGGTTCTATCGTCAAACTACCTCAAATTGCCTCCATCTTATCGAACTCCTCGGCCAAAGGTATTTCATTGGTTTCCGTTCTTCTTGAAACTTTGAGTTCATTCATTTACGTTGCTCACAATTTTAGACAAGGCTATCCATTTTCAGCTTTTGGTGATGCTGCTTTCTTGATTCTTCAGAACGCCATCATCATGATTCTGATCTTATACTATAACAACAAAGCCAATCTTATCAATGTATTTGTTGCGTTGCTTGCGTTGATAGCCTATAGTTTATTGGGGGCTGACCTTCCAGAAAACATTGGTGTTTTGTCCGATGGAAACGTTAAAGATTTGTTGCTATTGGCAGGCCCACTGTTGATTTTGGCAAAACTTCCTCAAATCATTTCGAATTTCAAACAAAAATCTACAGGTGCCCTCTCAAGCACTTCAATTGCTGTTAGTCTAGCTTCTACATTAGTCAGATTACTCACGACGTGGTCCAATGGGATTAAACATCATTTTATCATTGGTAGTATCGTTGTCAGTTTTGTTTTGAACCTTGTGCTATTCTTACAAACTTTAGCTTTCAAGAAGTCCAAAGTCACAGAAGCCAAAAAGACAAATTAAACTTGTGGTAAACCATTCTGTGTTGTATAGTTATAATAACGTACAAAAAAAATCTATTTCCGCCCGAAGTTTCAGGGTTAAAAAAACGAGAAAAAAACCTACCATCCAACAATTTCTCTAGTCACCACAATCAACAACCCATTAATATGACAACAGAAGCTCTACCGGAGACTGTCATTTTCGATGATGGTTCTCAAAGAGACAAATTCAACGCTTTCATCGAGAAGAATCTTCCAAAGATACTCAAAGAAGCTGACTACGATGAACTTTATGGATATCAATTATCTCCTGACGGACAATTCTTCAATAGAGAGGTGCGAGATGCTTTGGTTTATAAGTTCCTCAAAGCCAGAAAATGGGATCTATATGCTGCAGAAGAACAATTGGAGGAGACCTTGGAGTGGAGAAAAGAATTCAACCCTTTGAAAGCTGCTTTTGAAGAGAGAATTGATCCTAAATTTGAAGAAATTGGAATGTTGACGAAATACGACAACACTGTACTCACTTGGAACATTTACGGCTCTTCCAAGGATATCTTTCAAAACTTGGATAAGTTCATAAGGTACAGAATTGGATTGATGGAAAGAGGTTTACAACTTCTGGATTTCACCAAGAAAGAACAAAATCTATTGGCGCAAGTTCACGATTATGATGGTGTCTCATTCCTCAGATTTGACAAAAAAACGTCAGAAGCAAGTAAAGCTGTCGTTAACTTATTTCAAGCTCATTATCCCGAGCTACTTAGTGTCAAGGTCTTTGCTAATGTTCCATCACTGATGTCTTGGGTCTACGATTTTGTTAAGAAATGGCTACCAGAAGAGACCACAAAGAAATTCCAAATGGTACATAGTGGTAAAAAAGTTGCTAGTATCATCAGCCAAGAGGTTCCGTCGAAATACGGTGGCAAAGGACAAGATTTGAAATTACAAGATATAAAAACTGTTCCACAAACACCATACACCAAGCACATCCTGCACCAACAGCAATTGAATACAGATGAAGTTGATTAAGCCCCATTCTCCAACGCCAATCGTTCATCATTTATATCCCACCAGTATTGGAAAGTACCAGTTTCATCTTCAAAATGTCTATCAACCTCCCATGGTTTAGGAGTGATAATGTAATGGATGTTCTTCACCTTGTCAAAATCAAGATTACTATGAATAGTTCTCATGGTCTTCAAATAGTTGTAACTGAATGATAAGGGTACCCATCTTGAATGGAACACATCAGCGAGTAAATCTTGATCTGGGAATTTGTAATTCAACACCTCATTTTCAAGTTTATACATAATTTGTAAATACACAAATTCATCGGGTTTGATCACCAATAGTCCACCGTTGAGTAATTGTAAAGCTGTCTTATGTGGGGCCGGTCCCAGAACACTTTCATCGTCGTCTTCAACAGATGTATCCGGTAATTTTGAATAATAATCTGTAAATGCACAGTTTTGCGGTACCCAATCTTTTGGATAGTGTTCTTTGTGATAAGGATTACAAACACAGGCATGACCAGCTGCAAAGACACGATTTTTCCCATCCAATTTTATGTCAAACAATTCGTCCATGTTTCGTATTACAACCATATCACTATCGAGCAACACAGTCTTGTGGAATTGAAATAATGCAAAAGATTGTAGCTTTGTCCAGCAATCGACAAATCTCGGGTCATCGAGGAAATTCATCGAAGAGGAAGATTTGGATGGTTTGACACTGTCAATCTTCACAATCTCGATGTCTCTCTTTATTAATTCATCTTGATCGTGTTGGGCTAAGGAATCCGTTACCAAAGCCACAAGTGGATATTTTGAACCAACTTTTTTCAAACTGTAGTCGAGTGTGAGCAACCCAGGAAGATATTCAGAGTTGGTAATAAGCGTAGTCCAAACCTGTGGTTTTGCAAAGAGTCTAGTCATTAACTAATTGTAGTTGCAGTGGTGGTTTCAACTACGGCGACATGAATGCGTCATATCACAATTGATCGAGAAACGTGGATCAGAACTACATTTTATACTTCACCGCTTCTCCTCACAAAAAACCCCCTTCTACTTTAAAAAAAACAAATTTGTAATCGTTAATTGCCATGAAATTTTGAGCGCCAATTAGGTTGCTTCGGCATATACTCCTTAGTCCCGATTTAATATCGATAAACGATGCTTGCATATGGGGATAGCCAAATTGCTGGCTTTTGTTATTGTTGTTGTCGTCGTCGTCGTCATCATCATCATCATCATCGTTTTTACTATTTCAGACAAATCTTAGTAGTGACTCAGAAAACTGCACCCCGTTTTGTGAGTCTCTCAAGACCCTCTCGGTTAAATGATCTGCAACTGGTCCAAGTCTCTCACCTATTTCACTAAGCCCATTGACAAACCTGTTCTTGTAGACCGTGAGATCTGAATCTTGGGCAATCTTTTCAGAATTCACACTGTTGTCTATACTTAGTTTTATCAAGCTTCTCAAAATTGCTTTATTCTCCGGTGTAATGGGTTGTGCATTGATTACTCCAATAAATCGTGTCAAGTATGTTTGGTTTCTTGTGAGTTCAAGATTACACTTGGATTCAATCACCTGAAGTGGGATCAACTGTCTAGGAAGGGTTTCCAAAAGTGAGATGTAGGAGGAAGGAGTATGCTCGAGCTCAGTTAAAAGTTTCAAGTCTCTCGTTACTTTGTAATGAACCTGGTATAAGGATTTCTCCAATAATTTGGTCATTTGGTCACTTTTTAGCAAACTTAACCAAATTTGAAGGTTTTCCTCGTACAATTCATTACCAATTTTAACATTATTCAACATCAGTGCTTTTGTAGAGAGAAGCAATTTATGTTTGACGAATTTAGTATTAGATGGATCCATAAATTTGAGTTTCTTCACAATATGATCCAAGTTCAGTAAATTTTTGTTGAGAAGAAACAATCTAAAATTAGTCAAATTCATCATATTGTTATGAACAAAATGATCGAACGTTCCTAAAAGTTGTTCTTCGTCTCTGCACTTGTGTATCATCTCTTTGATACTTATAGAATCCAATTTTGTTATATCTGTGATTGATTTCTTAAGGGTGATTGAAGGGGATAAAAGCTGGTTTAGACCTAAAATGGACTGATTGTAATGGGTTTTTACTGTAGTTGAGTCTTGACTCTTGATATCAGAGTTCAATGCAGTTGTGAACTGATTGATAAGCTGTGACTTCTCTTTTTCTGTGATGACATTGGAATTGATGTTAAAAGTATCGTTATTGGAAAGCAGATTTATAGCTCTTAGAATCTCTTGTTTTGAGGCATTTGATGGATTTTTCTTTTGTAGACTTGCCAGTGTTGAGAACAATCTATATATCTGGACCTTTGTAGACATTTTTTTGTGAGGTTCAATATATTTTGGCAATGAAGGAGCTTTGTATGTTTTGTCACAAACAAACTCTCTAGAGAAAATGAAAAATGTATGCCCCACGCCCCCGGAAATAGACTCAAAGCAGGTGACTCTCCGAGGATAAAAAGATTATAATCTCAGCTTTATATTTAGAGAGAGAAGCCAGAAAAGCCAAAGCTCACACAACCTGTCTCAAATCATCATCCACCACCAACCACACAGCTCTTTGAGGAAATGTCCAATCCACTCCTGGCGAATTTGAATGCATTTAGAAACAAGGTCAAATCAGCCCCAGTGCTCACGTCTGCCACCAAACCACAGACGGTAAGATCATCTTCGCCACAAACAACTCCAATATCATCCACAAGTTCATTAAAATCAGCCACTTCAACTGCCTCATCTGGCTATAAAAGATATGCAGAAGACGATGAGGATTTAGATTACTCGAGACCTAAGAAACCGGCACTAGATATCGCTAGTTCCCATTTATCGACTAAGCTCTTATTGGCTGTTGATTATGTGAAAGAGAAGGATGCACCTTTGAAAGTTGATACGTTACTTTCATATCTGAACTTGAATGACCAAGCGCAAAGAGATAAGTTAGTTACTTTGATCAAGAATCTCAACAAGATACGGTACGATGCTACAAATGACACATTGGAGTATGTTTCTATTCATAACATCAAGACCAAAGATGAATTGCTTATATTTTTGAGATCCCAACCTACGTTCAAAGGCATTTCAGTCAAAGAGTTGAAAGATGGTTGGACGGGCTGTATCGAATGTATTGATGGCTTGGAAAGAGATGGAAAAATTTTGGTGTTGAGAACTAAGAAGGATAACCATCCAAGACTCGTATGGGCAAACGTTGGTGGTGAATTGGGTACGATTGATGAAGAGTTTGTAAAAGTTTGGTTGAACGTCAAATTACCAGAACAGGCAGAGCTACCAGGTAAACTGAACAAATTGGGTTTGAAACCTGCAAGTGTTGATCCTGCCACAATCAAAAAGACAGATGTTAATACCCAGATCAAAAAGAGGAAATCAAGAAAGGGTAAAGTTACAAATACACATATGGCTGGTATCTTGAAAGATTACAGTGGAATTTGAAATTCAAGCTGCATAAATATACTTACTTTATAGAATCTAGTAACAAGGTCTCTATCTCATTCTTCGATTTCTCAACCAGGAAGTCATTATGAGAGAGATACGATGGTTTTGACGATTCGCTTGAGGATATAGTGTAAAAAATACAATATACGCTAGACCCAAGGTTCTGTTGTCCCTTAACTACTGTGGTATTTTGAGTGATCACAGAATGTCATTTTCTATTCTTTTCTTCCTTCATCAATGTACAAATGATGTAGGGTAGGTAGTGGTCTTTATATAGGCCTCGTGTTTTCTCTCTTCTATGCAAATTATGAGTATTATCCCAGGTCCCTTCTTTCTTTTCAACTCTTCTCCTTTTTATGTTTCTTTTCTTTCTTATGTTTCTTCTCTTTCTTCTCCTTCTTTGATGGTTTGTTCTGTTCTTCAGAAATCACAACATCCCCATCTGCATCCCTGATTGGTTCGGGAGCTGGTGCCTTGCGAATTTCAGAATGCTCTTGATCATCGGCATCTCTAGCATCATCTTCCTCACTTCTACCATACCCTGTGGCAAAATGTTTTGTGGAAAGACCAGTGATGACTTGAACATTTTTTCTCTTTTTGGTAACTTTGTTGTAATCGACAGATGGGATTTGAATACTTTCTCTAACATTGTAAAATCTATCTATTTTTTGTTTCTTGTTAAATTTCAGCTTATTAGAAGATGGTGTTATCAGACTAAACCTGGAAACTTTATCATCTTTCAGATTGATACTTGTTAGATCTTCTTGGACTTTGAAAGATTTTGATTGTGATTTAAACTCTATACTACTTTCTGATGGATTGAAAGAAATAGGCAGCGTTTTCAGCTCTTCAAATTTAAAACCTTTTGGAGCTTTGATCAGCCAAACTTCTTTGTTTGTAAGATCCGGGAGACTCTTGAACGAATCAATCTTCTGGTAGCCTCTTGGTGGTTGGTATCTATGTGGCATAAAATCGTTAGTATGTTGGTTACAAGCCAGGAAAAAAAGACCACAACTCACTCTACTGGACCTTCATCCTCGCTTTCCGATCCTGAATCCGAGACATATTCTTTTGATAGGGACATGACTTCCTGAGGTGTGGCCTGCTGCTAAAATCAACACCTAGAGATGACTTCTCGGGAGTCCATAATAAATTTTTTTTTCCCTCTATAGCTAGATTTTCGCGATGAAGAGCTTGATTTCCGCATTGGGAAATGAAAGTGTTCCTCTGATGCATACATGACCCTAAGTATAAACTGTTGATATTAAAGCTATGGAATTTCAAGCCTTTTGAGACTTCTTGCCTTTACTAGCTGGTGGTTCGTTCTTCCCTTCGATGACGTCTTGCACAGCGTAGTTCTTGATGATATTTCTAATGTACCAATCAGCGAATTTTCTAACGTTTTTGGTCTCTTTAACATGGATCAAGGTCTTTCCATCTTCAGTTGTCAAGGAGATGTCCAAGTCGTAGATGTTTGCATATTCACCTTGTAACAGTTCACCTTCTATCCATTTGAGTTGTCTGTTGTTCAGCTTATAGGTCAGAAGGATAGAGTTCAACTCTTGTTCGTCAATGTCTAACAATTGTGAAAGCTTACCCAATTCAAGTTTGGAGTATAATGAAAGATATGATTTTAAAGTTGGAATGAAGACAGTGTTTTTCACTTTCAACATGAATATTCTCAAATGTAGGAAAGATGGATCTGAAACTTGACCTGGTAATGGCACGGAAGTTGAGATAAATTTTGGAGAACCAAATTTGAACAAATCTTCATAAACACTTATGGATTCTTCACCACCTCTTTGAATTTTGAGAAATTTTTCACCAAACTTCTCCTTGATACCTTGATGTAAAGTATCATCTAATCTCGTTGGAGCCAAACCAACCAAAATTGTAAGTAAGGCATACATCTGCTCGGATTTCTTGGTGACGATATCGTATTGACCAGACCTGTTGATGTTCTTTGTTCTGGAGATGTATAGTAAAATGTGTGAGAAAGTCTTAATGGCATCTGAATATCTATGAAGCATCAAATAACAGTAACCAACATAGTAATAAGTAGTGAAATGACAGCCTGGGATTCTTGTGAAAAAAGCCTTTTTATCCAAATCGATGTATTCCATCGTTTTCAAAGCCAAGGTGAAATCACCTTGCAGAGTGTGGATTCTTAAAAGGCCGATGATGGAGTAATAACCCAAGTTTCTGTACAGTGGTAGAGAGCCGTATTCACCTGCAACCTCTGTATTGTTGAAATTGGTGGTATTATTCAATTTTTGTTCTTTCAACTGTTCAATGATGTTTGAGCGACCAATCAAAGAATACAAAGCATTCAAGACGGAATAAGCACTCCAAATGTCCAAATGTCCTTGAATGTCATTCAACTCTGATGGATCCAATTTATCCTTATTCAAGATCAACTTCGCTCTGTAAACTGAAAACTGGTTGAATTGATAGATGAATTCGTCAACAATTTCCCATAACCATTTGTTTGGAAGTTCGAAAGAAACAGGACCATCTTCACTATTTAGCAACAAGTTAAACAAATTACAGTAGTTGTTGTACGAACCTGCTCTATGTTCTAGAGTTGGGTTCAATTTGGCATAGACGTGTCTGTAGTAGACTTCTGAGTAAAGGACCAAGAAGATTTGATCGTCGTTGACCAAAGGTGACACCTCAGTGACAGGATCAGGCCATGGAGTGTTCTTATAGTACTGTTCGGTCAGTTTGTTGAATACATTGTCGTAGTATCCATGGAGATCGTAGACGTTGTTTTCCAAGTAGGCTCTATAGAAGTTCTTGATGAAGTCGACTACAGGCTCTGGGATCTGTCTCGACTTGTCGGCCATCTCAGCGGTTATTCTTTGATGGTGCTCAACGATCTTTTGACGTGTTTCTGGGAAAACTTTTTTTTTTTGGTTTCTTTCTGAACGAATTTTGAAAGTTACCCGGCTGCTCGGTTGTGGTGGGCTTTAATTTATAAAAGCGATGGAAGAATAAGAATAAGCAGAAATATTAAGAAATTCTCTTTGACTGTGAAGAACATTGTGCCCATTGTCATGTTTCATCTGGCCCAGACGCTGTACTCGAATTGGAACAAGAAAGAAGGTGTGTGTTTTCCCCTACTCTTCAAGTGATCTCAAAACTAACACCATACTCCCGCAGAATACGCTGTACTCATACTGGGACTCGATAATGCCGGTAAAACAGTGAGTAATGAAAACTACTTATCTCCTACCTTCAAAAAACTAACAATCCTCCCATTTTCTGAAAGACGCTTCTTGAGAAAGTCAAATCGATATTCACTCCAGACGCAAAGATCATCCCAAATGAAAGAATATCAACAACTGTTGGTCAAAATGTTGCACATATACCCGTAGGTAACAAGATCTTGAAGTTCTGGGATGTTGGAGGACAGGAGTCCCTAAGATCTCTATGGACTGAGTACTTCACCAGCTGCCACGGCATCATCTTTGTTGTGGATTCTACAGATAAACAAAGGATTGAAGAGTGCCGAGATGCATTACTTGGAATAGTCAACGATGATACTGTGGAAGGTATACCCATCTTGATGCTGGCCAACAAACAAGATCGTGGTGATCATCTGGAAGTGGAAGATATCAAGGAGATCTTCAATGTTATTGCTGAGCATTTGAGTGCAAGAGATAGTCGAGTACTTCCTGTTAGTGCCATCAATGGAGAAGGTGTCAAGGATGCTGTTGAATGGTTACAAACGCGATTGGTAAGAAACAAAGATAACAGGCCACCAAGGTACAGATGACTTAACAATAACAATCATAATAAAAACAAGCCATTCTTTTGAACTCCAGGTATATAAACCAAAACAAAATATCGGAAATAAATGCCATCAAGGCATGAAACAATAACAACAATAACACCAAAATATGGGTACCACCACGCATAACATAAGATGATAGTATGGGATAAATGGATCAAGTATTAGAAATATAAAACCAAGGAAAGTATGGAACGTCAATCCTGTAACGTTAATAAGTGAAACACAAAACTAGTAGAAGCAAGTGGTGTAGCAGCAACACGAACAATAAATCAGTAGCAAATTTCCAAAAGGAAAAATAAAATAGTATAAAGCCCAGGACAAACCAAAGAACCATGTGTGGAGAGGGAGCATTGAATATTGAGTAGATCAGTAGTTCATACCGACTGTTCTCATGAAAATGGCGATATCATCTTCTTCTTCAACTTCAGGTTCTTTATCACCTTTGAAATAAGTCTTTAATTCATCAACCGATTCAAATTTCATTGCCCAATTCAAATTTCTAACCATTCCAGAATCAGTTAAATCCATAGTTTGTAATGAATCATTTTTGATAAAATTTGAAGTATCAATGACTTTTTTCAAATTTCTATAATTTATCCATGAGATTGAAGATAGATTCAAATGTTGCAAGTATTGCAATTTAGAAATTTTCTCCAAAACTTCAGATTCTTGAATCTTTACAAATTGATCTTGGAAAGTCTTATTGTTGAAATGAACATTTGAATCAGATAGATAATTTGGACGGAGTTGTGTGGACCGGTTGTCCATATTAGATTTGTAACTCTGGGCAGATGTTAGCGGTGGAGGTCTAGGTAGCACGTCTTCAACTAATGATTGGGATCTGTATTTCCCATGATGATTTGCATTTCCAGCATTATTTGCTGTAACGATCTTGTAATCCAATGAAAGTGAAATCGAAGATAGATTCAAAGATATCAAGTTTGGGCAGAACTCAATCAAATAGAACAAATAACCGATTGGGATATCTTTTGAGGAAGAGTATTTCAATAAGAATTTGTTGGTGTATGGATGACGTTCAGAAAATGGTTGGCATTTAGGATCTCTCAAATTGAACCTCACATTCTTACCAATCGTAGAGTTATGAATACCTGAAGTTGAAATCTTGGCTTTCAGCTGAGTAGCAGTTGTTGTTGAATGTTTCTTCAATTTGAAAAACTTTGCAAATTTTTTAAACTTCAACAGATGGAAATCTTGTACTGAGTTTTCCTCCTTGAATCTTTTGAACAATTTCAACTTCATCGTAGTCACCGTGGACAAAGAATCCACACTAACTGTTGATTTAGATTTAGATAGATTATACGAGTTCAACAATGAGGAACCATAAAGTGGATCACCTCTATATTTCCAATCCCTCCATGATGCCAATGAATAATCCAAATAGATCTCTTCTTCATTGTCAGATCTTATAGAACTTGAGTTCGTGGCAGCAGTGGTAGTGGTAACATCATCATCTATCAGCAAACCAGGTGTTAGCTTTGACAGATCCAAACTTTTCACCAAACGACCTAAGTCAGGATCATTTCTCAAAGTGGAAACCAGTTGAGCCAGCCTATAAGTTGAAGTTAAAAATGGAGCCTCATAAACTATGGTCTTTGCAGCCTTGTTGAACTGTTTGTTGACATATAGACAATGGATCGTAGTGTCATAGTCATCAACAAATGACAAAATGAGTTTCATCACTTCAAACGGCATGTGAGCAACTGTTGCTGGAGTGTTTCTTGAGGTAGAACTGAACACGCTGAAACTATCCGTATCAAGTCGGTTCAGCAGTTTCTTGACGCTGAAGTTCTCAGGTGACAGGAGTGATCTGTAGTTGAACTTTGTCTTCTTCTTCACATTTGGATCGCTTTCCGTGGTTGATGTCGTTCTTTTGAAACTGGAATTCGAAGTCGTGGATAGGTTTGAATGAACGGTGCTATAGTTAGAGCTATAATTAGCAGTGCGGTTGGTGGAATGGCAAATAAGGGAGTTAGAGTGGATCGTGGAAAGCACAGAGTTACCATAGTGGTTGTAGTTGGAGTTGACAATATAGATGCCTTTGTAGCTTCCACCACGGTGGATCTCCATCGAGCGTGGTTGTGTTGGTGATTTATCGAAAAGGGTCCTATAAATTTGTGAGCTTCAGAGCTGTGTGTGGGGCGGGGCAAAGAAACTGAGGATCGTGTGCGTCTCCAGATTTCACGGTATCAAGAGTTTGATTTGACTCTATTGTACGATGGACTCAAGCAGCTATGTAGCACCGTATGGAATAAAAGTGAATCTTGAAGGCTAACAACAATCGCAAAAAAAATTGGGAACCTTGCCTAATTTGAAATAAATTTCATTTAGCGCAACTTCAACTAGGAGATTTTGTTTGTTTAGGAGTAAATTACGTAATTCCAATTAACTTATCGGCACGTGACCTTTGTCCATCTTTGGTACGCGCCGCAGGTACACCCGATCTGGCACTATTTCCGTTTTGGGGATATTATACTTGTTTCAAAATCTGCAGGTCGAAAATAAATTAAAAAGCATCTGAAAAGTTGCAACTTTTTCACTAAATTACTTGGATAAGTCTCCCTAAACTTCAAAAGTGTCGTATCAAGTGTACTCACGTTGATGTCTAGGGAACTTTTGACTCCTTCACGCCCTCAAAGGGCCTCCAGATCGGCTAAAACGACCCCCATCTCATCAAAATGGTCAAAGCTTCAAGACAAACTCCACCAATACTCATCTTCCTTAAATAACAGCTCCTCAAATTTTCAAAGTGCTGCAACAACTCCAGTACTGGGCCCACCACTTATACCCAATGATTTCAGGCAATCACCACATAGAACATCCGATATTTCCACTCACAAGAACTCCCAAGTTCAAGTACAGGATTTCAGTCCTCCTGCACCTCCAGTACGACAACGAACTGCTTCCTCCACAAACAATGTTTTCACTGAAACAAACCAAATACCCTTGGATTTTTCTCCACAGCAGTATCAGCTGCAGCCTTCGCTATTTGCGAGATCGACTTCCATCCCAAGGACATCACTCAACTTCAACAGAAGTTACTCATCACCAGCCATCAACACTGCTTCAACAGTATCACCATCCATAAGAAACTATTCAACTTTTGATTATGGAACCCCACCTGTTGTCGAGCCATACTATACGAAGAACTCTACACCCAACTCTACAAAGAGGAAAGTGCTGATTAATTCCAAATGTTGCTTCTGTGATGAATTGCTATCTTCAAAGTTACAATCTGAGAAAGTCATTGAGCTGACATGTGGTGATATTTGTCACGAGGAGTGTCTGTGGCTGTTGCTGAATCGCGATGACCAACTAGGCTCCGACCCTTATAGTATCTTCCCTAACTGTGAACTTTGTTCTAAAAAGGCCATCCCATTGGATGAATCAATGACAGACGCCGTTGTTTCCAGATTCCTTCTTTCAACTCCAACAAACAATCCACTTACTCACTCGACATCCACTGACTCATTGATCCTGTCTTCGAACTATGAGATGCCACTGCCTAAAGAACCCTCTTATCACCAACAGCCAAGGTCTCCACTCACAACATCTCCGTCGATCACCGCCTCTGGTAAATTCCAACCCCTTTCATTATCAACTAAGAACTCCAAGGACCTCAGCATCCATATTCCAGAACGACCACATAACATGTTCCACCCTCAACCACCAAGCAGATTTCAGAAATCTAAATCAAGAGGTTCATCAATCTCGGCAACCTCCTCCATTGTGTCATCTGTGCCCAAGTCCCCACATTTGCCATCAGAACCCAATTATAGTACTATGAACAGCACAATGACTCTATCTGATCAAAAAAAGCTATCCTTAGCCATTCGAAGATCGGAATATGTTGGATCATTGGCCAAGAACCTACAAACGAACTTCAACTCATCTATTACCGAAGCCGATATTGACACATTCGGTTTATTGAGATTAGTTGATGAGATGATGGTTTCTCAAACTGGTGAAAGTTTCAGGGAGTTGATAGTTTATCTGTTCCAATACAACATTGTACTGGTGAACAGAGACTATTCCAATATGATGATTTACGATTTGACTCCCGCTCCAAAAGTTAAGACTCCAAATTCTACCATTTTGAAGATCAGTTTCGCGAATTCCAAAATCTTATACTTGTCTCAAAAGACAAGTTCCGTGTTGCAGAAATGGATTGCTGGTCTATGTGATTTTGAATTTGTGTTTGACTCTTCCTGTCTTTCGTCGACTGTTCTGAAAGATGCTGTCTTATCTGATTCTGGAACAAGCAGTTCAGAAGCTGGTGATTATGACGACAGAAGTGACCAGGTGACGATTCCAGTGCTTCTTTCACCAGTCAACTTCGACACAGAGGACAAGATGACCACCCCAATAGCTGAAAACATATCAACTTCTTCATTTTTCAAGAAAACTGATAATCTGATCTTAATCATCGATCATGAAAAGACCATCTCAGAGCAGACAAAAGCAACGTTGACAAACATCACCAAAGTACTACAAACACAATTTAAAACTTTGAGAATGATCTACACTACCGATTCCTTATCTGTGGTTCACAGTTTTGGTAAAGTTGATGAGGTCATTTCCGATCTTGGTATCACATCCATTGTTCTTTCCAACACAGTGAATGAGATTTTGGATAGATATGCTGTTGAGATTGAAAATTCTTGTTTACTGATTATATCAAACTCAGTTACGAAGAGCTCATTGAAAGAACTTTTACTACAGAACCAATTGGTGATTCAAATTCTAAAGAGTAATTACTCCAAATTTGAGAGAAACACGGAGACACATATCCACGTTGATGCCTGGGAGAGGATTATGGAAAAATTGATACCTAAACTGGAACTCTCCTTCAGTAGCTTTCTGGAAGGTGAAGATGATGATGAGGCTGATGAAATTGACTCTGATGATTTCGATTCTGACTGTTATGACTCAGATTTCAATTCTGACCTTGAGAATGGATTTGATTTAAATGATGAAGATAAAGGTAAAGAAGAAACAACGCTTGAACTCAAAACTTCTAAACAAGACACATCCGACGAGAGTTCTGTTTCTGATGATGAAGTCCACTTCCAACCTGATTCCAGTACTGGTGAATCCTCACCAATGCTCAATATGGACATTAGCAATCCACCACTGGATCACAAGAGTTCGAGATGGAGCAAACTTTTCAAGGACATCGATCAGGCATTGATGGAAACCACTGCACAACTAGCAGAAACTACTGACAACCATAATGAGAATAACAAACTGTGAAACTCAATAAACGCTCTTTATTGAGATGAACAAAATAATAAAAAGACATTAATCATTAGTAATTTATTTTCTCTGAAACTGTAGTTAATGACTTGCTAGTCCAAATCTTTCCAACTGTGTGTATAAACTACCGACCCATAGATCTCTTTCTTGGCGAGATCTACACATGAAAACCATGCTTCTTCCAGTAACTCCCAATCGCGTCACCATATTCACCAATCCAGGATTCGAAGGTGCTTCTTTTCTACTCAATCTTTTGAAATCTGACTGTGATGAATCTTTTCCCTCACCAGCAATAGATCTTCTCTTGCCGAACCAAAGTGTGAAACATCTCAATGATTCGTCATCAGAAGACAGACAACCATCATCATATACTCTTGGTACGTAATTCTCACCCGGAGTCAATGTGTCAACCTCATTTTCACTTTCAATCAAATCCAACGCACAAACAGTACCTGAGTAAACATAACAATCAGTTATTGGAATAGTCATATAATGATGATGATAAGTGGACTTTTGTGCTCTTCCTGTAAACCATCTGGAATATGCATGATACAATATGAGAAATCCAGGGACCAGCACAACTTGAACTTTACTGAATGAAGAGTGCTTTTTTGGTTTTTGATAGAGGTATCCGCTTCTGATAATGGGTCTGTATAATGAGTTTGGCGTTATGTTGAAAAGTGATGGGTCGGTGATTCCTTTTGCATTCTCCCATTTCTTTGTCGACTCACTGAAATGCTTCTCACAGTAATCAGTTACATGTAAGTTCTCAATATTTTGCTTCTTTAACGCGTTGAGTGCTTCAAAATCGAGCTCCAGTCTTCTGTTCCAATAATTTTTTAATCCTCTCAACCTTTGGACCCACTCATTTCTAATCTCATATGAAACAGCTCTCAAGACAACCTGTTTACCATTTGCCATCTTGATGGAAAAATAACAATCACGATGTTCTTTGATATGTGCAGGTGTTTCTATTTTGTTGGACCAAACCAAGCTCGAAGCAATATCAACTGAGAATGGAGTAAGCGTAGCATCAAACTCTTCAATGGTATCAATTTCTGTCAGATCCAAAACGTTCTCCGATCTAATAATGGAACCAACTCTTCTTTCTAGCTCATAAAGAGCGAACCTGTCTTTGGCTTGAAACTCCTCTTGGGACAAATCAGAAGTTAACCAACTAACCCTCTCATTCTCATCCAAAGGATATGGATTATGATCAAACACTTGGGGGATTTCAAAACCTGGCTTTGAGACGTCTTCAGATTGAATAAACTCCTCTTTTTTCAGTTCATCAATGTGTGGTAAAGGGGGTAAAGACTTGAAAGATTGGTGGAAGAACAAAAGATTATCACTGGTGAAGAAATATGAGAACTTGAACATCTGCTTCTGTAACATTCCAGCTCGGAAGTCGCCTGTGTTTGTAGTCAACCTTGCCAAAAACCCTTCGATAGGAACTGGCTCCTTGATACCATCGGCCATTGTTGGATAATGTTCGATTTGACGAAGTTCGAGAACATGAGTTTCATTCATAGATTGCTGCCAAAAGATGTTGTACAAGGTTTCACCAAAAAGCCACTCCAACCTATCGTAATGTCTCCAGCTGAATCCTAATCGATGAATTTCATCTTTGAACCTATCAGCCACAGTCTCATAGCCAGCCTCTGATAGTTTATGACGAACCTTAGCTGCCAAGTACTCTACCAATGCACGATTCTGACGCTGATATCCTTTGATCTCATCATCTGCAAATAACTTTATATGTGTGTCCGTTTCTTCTTGAGAACTGACCATGATAAAAATCTCGTTTGTGATCGGTAGTGTCATTGAAATCTGCAAGTTCGGTATTTCTATCCTCAGAGTAGTTGACAGCGTGGCACCCAAAGTTTCTTTGAGAAGGGTCAACCATCTTATGGATGAAGATTGTGATTGACATCTCATGATATAAATCCTGTTGTCCCTCGTAATTGCGATTGTCTTGTCCAATGGACTATAAAAATTAACCACTGAGTTTCTATCCAATGTAAAATCCTTATCTTCATTCGAATGTTTACCGTTATGACTCTCAGCAAACTCTTTTTTGGCATAAAATTGAATCAGCAAGGGGGCTTCAATCTCGCCAGTAGATCTTGCAGCAACGAAGTATTCTCTCCATCTATCAATAACTCTCGTGTCACAAGGTTCCATCTCTGTGAATGAAGTGAAGTTAGCCTGCACCTGAGATTTCTGTTTCACCATGACAAGCATTTTCTCTCCTTTGATTAGTTCCCCAATTTTAAACACTTTTGAAAGTTTGTGAAATATCTTTCTCTGGTTGATCTTGTAAACATCCTTTTTCAGACGTAGCTTTGTTCTTGAAGCAACATCTCTGAGCTTATCTTCCATTTTACTGTCTACCAATGGCAGTAGAAGTGGATCTTCATCTGGCACAGGTTTCAAATTCAGCATCATTTTGGATGAGCGTCTAGAAGCTTGTTTGTTTGTGAAAGTGACACTTCTTTCTTTGTCTTTGACAGTGGACAAGGATGATAATGACTCGGTACTTCCATCACCGATATTTCTGTCTGTTGTGTCTGCAGTGTATGCTTTGAGTTCATTTTCACTTTTTAGATTATGGCCATTGGTAGTAGCAGACGGTGTCTCCTTGGAGGTATAGTACGATTGAGATGTTGTTGTTTTTGTCGGTATCGTAATACTGGAGTCTTTAAGAGTAGTCTTCGTCTCTTCATGCCTCTTAGACTCTTCTTCATCAATAACAGGAGTATAGTCTTGACTACTTATACAGTGTGACTGAGATATACGTCGAGCAATTCGTAAACTTTCCGGGCTGTGGATGCCAGAAACGTTATCATTTTTATCTTGATTGTCACCATCGAACCCATTTAAGGTCGTGGGCCAGGCATCACCGCCATCTAAATCGTATCCATTGAACTCGCCCTCCGAATCTTCATCATCTTGGTCTTCTTCATCATCACCAGAGTCATCTCTGTCCAAGTGATACCTCGTAAACAACCTCGACAACTTCTTCGTATTTGGATCTTTTGCTAGATCAGGCAATCCAAACTTCAGCGTGTTTTCAAACACCTCAGCAACACCATTTCTAGCACCGTGGTACGTTGCTTTTGACACGGACCTCAGAATGCTATTCTTGCGCTCTTTGAACCAGATTTTGGGTATGCCACCGAGCAAAACAACGTGGGAAGTATGTGAGAACTCAGTTGCTTCTCCATAGATAAGCCTAAAAGCTGTAAAAGAGCCTCTAGGAACATTGATCTCATCACAATTCTTCACCATTCGTGGCATTTCACCGTCAAGAGGCGGGTTCATGATCTGTTTTGTAGCCAATCTAGAGGCACGGTAGAGTTTCTTTGGGCGTTCTTGTATTCTTGTCGTTTAGCCGCTGTGGAAGTGCTGTTTACAAATTTTGTGTCTTCTGCCTTTTTTCACATAAAGGCATCAAACACCAAAACAATGAGATCATGGGGCTTGGAATGGCAATAGCTCATGTTACGCGCTATTCCGTTACTTGGACCTTTACGGTATACCTTAACCGTTCTTAGCTATTGAGACCATAATCTTTCCACAACTCTCTACAATTCGATTAAAGAAATCTACGATAACACTTTGGCCACATCTCCCACATCAATAATAATTATCTATCGTATATCGCCTCTGTGACTGGAACTGAACCACATTTCATACTTAGTGTCTCCGCACATCATTTAGCTCGATATCGAACTTTGCATCGTCAGCAGGTGGAGAGCCAAATCCACTGAGACTGAGCAAATATGACAAAAACTGACCAAAAGGTGTAGATATTCCGTCACTCATCGACTTCGGTTTACCCATGTGAAGCTTCTCCGGAGATATATACTGAAAATCATCTTCTGTTGATGTTTTAGGAGTTGGAAGCCCATGACTCTTGCCAAAGGACACAATATTATTTGAACGATTCATGATTGAGGAGGGAACCTCTATTACAAATGTCGGGTTCTTGGGATCTATGAGGCAGAATCCAAACAAGTAGTTATTCAAGCAACCTTGTAACTCCTTACTGAGACTTTTGAACTCTTGGCTAAGATCACTCCATACCGACCTTGAGATGACAGAACCAGGAAGGTGAGTGAAGTCTTGACATTGTCCTATTGCGAATGCCCGTTGTTGATCTGAATCCTTACTGAAAGATTCTTCCATAAACTGACCCACATCGTCTCGGTACTCATCATTTATGTTATTTTCTGGATGCGGTGGGCTGTATACTTTGATGTTTGTCAATTGTTCTCCAGTATGTTTCAATGGTACTAGTACCAACTTTCGTACTCTAATATCACCAGAATGAGATATGGAATGTATTCTATTGATATTCTTGATGTGTTGAACAGGGCAGTCATACTTTAGTGATATACCCTGAAGCGTATTATCGCTGGTCACGTAATGTACAAAATAGAGTTGGTCCAACTTTCTACTCAAGTCGCTGAGAATCTCTCCCACTGATTGGTATGAATGAGCTGACAAAGGCTGTCTTTTATGAAGTTTGTCTTCGAAATCAGAATCCTTGAAGATTTTTTCCTTTGAGTTGGGGTCGAGCCCAAATATATCGATTGGATCCTCATTCTCATCATTGGGGCTAAGACTATGTGTCAAGGGGCTCAGGATGTCTAGGGTAGCAAAGGGATTTTCTGTGCGTTCTGGTATGACTGGGTGGTATCTAGCTGACATATCTCCTAGTGAAGCAGAGTCCTTGGATTTTAAGAGCACTTTGGTTAATGGTCTTGTGATGGGAATTTTTGTGTTTTGATCTGAAAGTTTCTTTTTGTTCATATAGAGATCGCATTTTACTATTGTGGCACTGAGTTACCTGCTCCTCATATTTTTCGGTAAACTAAACAGAAAAGTCAAAACTTTATTATTCCCGTAGCTTGATAAGTAGTTTTTCTGTTCTCAGAAGCTCACCAATGGGGTAGTCCTTTCAAGAACGAATTGTCGATTAAGTCAAGTGGCTAGCGGTTCTTTATCGGGAGGCGGATCGTCTATTATAAACATTAAATCACTCCTACACTATAACAGTTGTACTCGGACCATTGTCGAATATATAGTGATCAATTCAACCACAAGACTAAATAATGTCGTCTCCATCATCATCGGCTAGAACATGACCTTCTGTTCTGAAGTTTTCTGGTGGTTCAACGCTTGGAATGAATTCAAGGGCTGAGTAACCAACACCGACTAGACCAATCACAAATCCAAGAATGATTCTAATGACATGGGAGTGAGCAACTAGTATACCAATCAGTAAGTAGACTAGACTGTTAGTAACTCTCAATGCTGTATTTTGTGCACGCAATTTCTACTTACAAACACCCCGACCTAAAAAGGAGAACAGGAAAGAGGCGTATTGGTGTGTCAGAGGTGGGATCTTGAATTCTGATTGACGTGTTAGTATCATGGTTGGAGTTATCATTTCAGAGTTGATACGTACCCAGTCCAACTATCACAGCTCCGAATGCGATCAAATAGACACCTAGAAAGAACTTCAATAAGTTAGCAGTTGGCAATTTTAAAACTCATGTAGATATGTGACATACCTCTTGTCTGGTGGGGTAAAGTTAGTAAATGCGCGTCGGTTTAGCAATACAATTTAGCTACATACACTCCTGAGAGCAGTTGAGTGACACCAGCAATTGCCTTGTCAAGATTCAAAGTTAGTGATCATGTCTTTCCATAAATAACTGTTTCCAATAGACATACAGATAAAATACCAACTGTCAAGTTAGCAATTTTGAAAACACCACTCAAATCGGACATTTGGTCTGGTTATTGAAGTCACTGATATAGTTGTTTTCGTTTAATATGACAAGGTATTTGCTTAATTGAGCTTGATTATCTTATGATATGTAATTTGCATGCCAGAAGCACCAACAATAATAAATATAATGTTCCAATTTTTTAATGTAACCCTTTTCGTTTACCCTGCCGAGACGCCACTGAAAAGAAAGCTTGAAACTGTCTGAGGCATGGAAGAAAATTTGAGAACCATATAGTATACGAAGTATTGATCACTGCACAAGGCCTACGTCAACCATTTCTATAGAATTTTCAAAATTATAGAATGAAATTTAGTAGTTCGAAACAAAATATTGCTCAGAGTGATAAAAAAAAATATGGTAGTAGTTAATAAGAAAATGAAAATAAACAAATCTGTGCAAGCATAATGAATTCAACACATGTTGTAGATAGTTTGTCTCTTCTATTCTTATTGTCTCGTTCAAAACTTTGCTTCTTTAGTTTTATCATAAATATAAAAAAGTAACATCATCATTCTTTAATTTCAACACCAAAATACAAAAGTAAACATAACAACAAAACAATCAAAAGCTAAATTTAGTCTTCCTCTTGTTTGGCCTCGGCTGGTTTGTCTTCTGGAGCTTGAGATGAACCTTCTTCTTGACCGGTCTCAGACATATCCGATGTCCACAAGGTTAAGTTATCACGTAGCAATTGCATAATCAATGTAGAATCTTTGTATGATTCTTCAGACAATGTGTCTAGTTCAGCAATAGCGTCATCGAACGCTTGTTTGGCAAGATGACAAGCACGGTCCGGAGAGTTCAAGATTTCATAGTAGAAAACGGAGAAATTCAAAGCCAGACCTAGACGGATTGGATGTGTTGGTGGAAGCTCTGTAACAGCAACATCAGAAGCAGATTTGTATGCTTCCAATGAGTACTCAGCAGCAGCTTTACGTCTGTCATTGGTGGCAAATTCAGCAAGATAACGGTGGTAATCACCTTTCATTTTGTAGTAGAAGACCTTGGATTCACCTGTGGCAGCTGTTGGAATCAAATGCTCGGTCAAGACATTTAGAATGTCATCACAAATTTTGGTCAATTCAGCCTCAATCTTGGAGCGGTATTCACGAATGAGGTTGACTTGAGTTTCGTTACCTTTGGCTTCCTCTTTTTGCTCAATGGAGGACACAATTCTCCAAGAAGCACGACGAGCACCAATAACGTTCTTATAAGCAACGGACAACAAGTTACGCTCTTCAACGGACAGCTCTTGACCAGATGAGGCAACAGCTTTCATGTTCTCAACCATTTCCTCATAACGTTCAGCCTGTTCGGCAAGCTTGGCCAAGTAAACTGAATCTTCACGAGAGGTAGACATCTTTGATTTGTTTGTTTTAAGTTTGATCTGGATGATAGATGTTAGTAAACCGTTCCACAAATAACGTTAAGGTATATCCAGTGTGTAGAATCAAAGAACAAATTCTAGGAAATTGAGCCTCCAACCAATCCGCTAAAAAAAATCTGGAAAACACAACCTGAAGCCCGACGATCAAAATAGGCCAAAACATTAATTGAAAAAATTTCCGATTGTTCCTTCGATAACTTCAAAATCTCTGGATGTATTCTTGTCTTCTAAGTGACCAATACTCCAGCAGTGTGTTCTCTTTCTCTCGTGCTGTGCGGATCAAGGCACCATCCAGCCAAATGTTCCCAAAAAAAAAAGATAAGGAGTAAAACAAAAAGTCTGGATCATTGGTGCCGAGAATAAGCGTAAGATAGTGAAGATGTTCCCGCCGTGAATTTTTGTTAGGATAGCTGTATTGAATGGACGCGTTTTATGGTAGCCGCTGCAGGTGTTCAGCGGGCTGTGGGCGATTTTGAACGTCTGGCATTTTCCTTCAGAGCAAAACAAATGGCAAAAACACAAGGGGGAAGAGGATGTTTGAAAAGCGCGCGTAAAACGATCAATTGGGGGTGGTGGAGGTTGTTCCGGAAATCTTTTAACACGTAGCTGGTAAAAGCATAGACACTCACGTTTGTTTCAACTGACTTTACACAAAGTTGGTTATTGTTTTGTTGGTGTTTTCAATTTGAGTGAATGTTTTTTTGGTTTTTCAAAAATGGAATCCTGAATCCTCACTAAGAAAAATCGTCAGCGAAAAAAAATGGACAACCTGTTTACTATGGCGGTTGTCCGAGCAACAGTAGGCCTTGAAGGATTTCTTGCCACCCAGCAAGCAAAAAAAAAAAAAAAAAAAGAAAAAAATACGTGCCCGAAACAGAAACTAGATCAGAGGTCACGTGACAGTGACTTTATCGGGTAACTCCCACCGAATGAAAACATCAAACGTTAGCTACAGGCACACACATAAGGCACTGTCTTTTTAGGATACAAGGTGCTGTTCTATTATAAATTTCTAATCGATGTTCATTTGCTCCTCCTCAGCCTTGCTGCTGCTGAGAATAGAACTCTTACTCAACTGTAGAGGCTGGGTCTCACGAATATTGATACCGAACCTTTTGTCTTGAGCCAAATTAATCAATTGGAAGATACCTTCAGTGACATCTTGCTCTTTGTTCAGTTGGTAGTTGGAATGAACCCAGCTTGGTTTGGAGGTCTGCGAACCACCGGTCAATCTAAGCACCTCTGGTCTACCACCACTGGCAATACCGGATTGGACAAGCACAATTGTTGATTGTTCTCTAGCAACGGCAATTGGCAATGAATTTTTCTTCAATAAAGCTTTCAGTTTCAAAGAAGAGACTCCCAATCTTGGCAACGGTAGTTCCAACCCAGGTAGAGTAGGGTTCTCAGCGTCATAACCGTGAGCACCAGTTGGATTGGCTCCATTCAAAATGTGATGAAGTGGGAGAAATTTAACTATTTGAACATTCTTTGTAACGGCCAGACGATTGTTAATTATTTCGGTCATACCCAATCTACCACTTCTGATATCTTTCTTTATGTTATCGATCTCTTTAGTCAAGGTCTCTGGACCTGCATTATGTAGCTTTTTCAAGTCAATTGGGAAACTGTCAGATAAATGACTTAATTTGAATGGGTAGACAGATCTGGTTTTATCAATTTTGTTCAAAGTTTGTCTCGAAGTTCTTAGTTTCAGTGTATGTTGGATGGCAAAATCTCTAACAAAAATGGCAGGTTTAGCCAAAATTGAATTGTCATCGTGATTCTTACCAGAGTAACCATCAAGTGTCTCAATGGTGACAAGACCAACATCTGAGAACTCCGCAATAGAAGCCAATTTCAAGTCGACAACATAAACTTCACCTGGAATGACAACAAACTCGTCAGTTGGAATAGCACTCACTTGGTTGACACCGGTACCTCTGATATCTTTTTTATTCAATTTTATCAGTTCTTGAGAGGTTGAAGTTTTCTGTAGTAGAGAGGCTTCCTGATCGGCCTCAGTCCAAACAACACCCTTGTATTCTCTCTCGGCAACAACACCTTCAGATTGACCAGCTAAAAATCTTCTAATACGACGCACCCTTGAGCCTGGAACGACTCTACATTTGAAACTTTCAGCAATCTCATCAACAACTTTTCTTATTAGCACACCTGTGACAACATTTGAATCATTGTTGTATTTCTTTAGAGTTGTTGGAAATTTCTCAGGAAATAGTGTGGATCCCAATAAGTTTATGACTGTCTCGGTGGCTAGGTGGGCTGCGATGATAGCATCAGCTTTAGAACCTAATAGTGGACCAGTTGGACGAATTTCACCATCTTTCTCTTCACCTGGCGGGTAGATGACAAGTGTATGTGATAAGTTTGCAGTATAACCATCAATATGGCAACCTAGTGAAATAGTGACGATATCGCCTTCTTCGAACCTTTGAAATGTAGGAGAATTCTCATCAACTTCTGGCGAGAATCCAGAATTGATGCTATTGACATCGAAACTAGTTGGATGGGCAATACCTTTCTCATTAACTGAGTTTGAACCTTTTTTGTAGACATCCTCCAATGATGCAGCTAGAAAGGAGTCACCCAATAAGGCAAGCTCACCAGTAGTGTAATGAGGGCCTTGATTCAAATGGTAAGAATCATTTATCAACTTTGTAAGGTATGTTAAAGTGGTTTGTGCAACTTGACCAGCTAGTCTATATTTATCCAGAACAGCCACATTGATAACATTCTTGTCCTTCAATAGGATATCTTGATCTTGAGGGGAAATAATCAAATCCATTTTGAATTATGGGCGCTTGATTGTAGTTAGTTTTTATCTCATCGCATAGGTTTTTTTTTATAAGTATTAAAAAAAAATTTTAAAAAGGGCAGATAAAAATTACCGGTAGGAGCAGCATCTTGAATCATTTAAAACCAAAAAAAATAACGACAACTGCAGGATTCGAACCTGCGCGGGTAAACCCAAAAGATTTCTAATCTTTCGCCTTAACCACTCGGCCAAGTTGCCTTTTTCCAAATTTATGAATACTGTAGTAGATAACATGAAGAAAAACGCGGGCTCATAACCCTAAACTAAATTAGGGTCCAGGGCATCTACTACCAGAGATATATATGGATTTGAACCGTTTAATAAATACAGTTAAGGAAAAAAATTCAAAATACAATAAAGCATCTTCACTCCCCAACTTGCATATTGCTCTATTCAATTGTCAAATATTTGGCTCATAATCGACTCAAAAATGATTTCAATCGCCTTTTTCTGACAGCGATCCAGTGCTGCCGGTAATGAGAAACAGCCATAACTTACCCGCGAAAAATGACAGACCAGTAATAACTATGGTAGAACTCTAAACCTCTTACTTGATAAATTTAGTGGCCGATCAGCTCTCTACAATGAAACTAGCATAAACATCATAGAACACTGACTATTTAGCAGCTGAGTTTCCGAGAATTATGAGTATTTTTAAAAAACTGTTTTTTAGTAAACAGCTGCAATTGAGCAGAACAATTCAAGGAAAAGACTTTGTTTAAATTTTTGAATTATTAAAATAGGTTCAGGAAATGTTCCAAAGAGTTAATAACTTGAGAAAGGTTATTATACCAGTCGTTGGATCAAAACCCATGTACTTTGAAAACATATTCATCTAGTCGTTTTTAAGAGTTTGTAACTGACAGCTATTGAGAGATAGACTTAGCTATTATATTCTTCCGGGTAAATGTTTATTTCTGCCGAGTATAAGAAAACCGAGACTAAAGTCCGTAACAAAAATTTGGTGATATTACGGCTGGTCTCAAGAAAAGTCATCAATATGGGTCAAAGTTTGCTGACTACTGTACCATACTGTTGATAGGAGAAGAGTAGGATTTGAGAATCGAGCAAGTTGAATTCGGAAGGTCATTCAAGCTAGAGATCAAATTGTTTTCGTATACAATGAAATGAGAACCCTTCGACGATATAATCGTACTTGTTAAAAAGAACTCATATATCAATAAGCAGAAATGTACCAGTCCCTATACCGTCTCCAAACTGATTCTCAATAGATCAAACTTGGCTTAGTGGACTTCTATCCCATGACCACTAGCAGTCTCATAATGACCCAAGGTATTACAGATCTAAACAGATGGTTCCTCTCTGAAGATATAGATCAATCTCTCAATCTCCCTCTTTCTTTACTCCTCAAAACACTTCACAAGAAGAACTCTCATCAGAGCTACTTGCTTCAGCAAAGTCCAGAAAGAATATCGCACCTTTAGAGATTATGATGTTTCTATCTGCCAAGTCACCATGCCCACCTTACCAGCCCTCCCTGACAGGCATTGGTACCGTCCAGGGTCACAGATAACGATCTACAACTTTAGCAATACATTAATTTCTATAACACGGTGCTATTAGTAATTAGGAGCCAGTACTTCCAAACTTAGAAGCCCAGTCGTCAAACTTCTTCAGATCTTCCTTTCCAACACTTTTCTTTATGGTTTGCATAGCTGTGGTAAAATCACTGACAGAAACACCTCTGATCTCCTGATGATCAATATTCATCAAATTCTCACCAAGATCTCTGATTGGTTCCATAGCTGCTTCTTTCGCCAATGCCGTGATATCACTTCCAGAGTAACCATCAGTTAGGTTTGCCACGACCAAGAAGTCAGAGTCTGTTAAGGTATGGGGTGATGTTTTCAGTAAATGCTTCAAATGCACCAATCTGGTTTCAAATTCAGGAAGTGGGATGTATAACCTTCTTGAAAATCTTCTCCTTGCAGCTTCATCAATAGCCCAAGGCAAATTAGTAGCAGCCAAAACCAACACTCTTGGAGTTTCTTTATCATCGTTTGCAGTGGCAGATGCCAATGAAGACCATTGAATCAAGAATTCAGTCTTCACTCTTCTGGAGCTCTCATGTTCACCATCTCCTCTGGCAGTAAGTAAAGAGTCAACTTCATCGAAAAAGATGATAGATGGTGATAATTTCTTGGCAATATAAAATAATGAGCGAATCATTTTCTCGCTTTCACCTAGGTACTTGGAAAGTAAAGATGAAGCACTTATACTGAAAAAAGTGGAACTTGATTCATTAGCAACGGTCTTTGCGATCATAGTCTTACCTGTTCCTGGAGGACCAAACAACAACATACCAGTTATAGGTTCTCTCAATCCTCTGAAAAGGTCTGGTCTAAGGAAAGGATACACAACTGTCTCTTTCAGACTTCTCTTTGCAGATTCCAAACCCGCAATATCGTCCCATTTCAAGTTCTCACCTGTCACCAATATATCGTTCAAGATCTGTTCACAAGAATCTGGATCAACACCTTGTAAATTCTCCATCATCTCTTCGATTCTCTTATCTTTGAACTTACTCCATTTCTTAGCTTGTTTTTCTGGTTTAACGTTATTATTTGAAGAATTAGCAGATATTAACACTGGGCTTTCACCATTTGAGCCAGTGGACGAATTGGAAACATTTCTTGAAGATGACGATCGATTTACTGGTGTGAGATTAATGTGTGTGTTGATGGTAGGCTGCACATAATTATACCTTCTCTTGGTTTGTGCTTGATATTTCGTATTACCGGAGACTGAACGTTGACTATACGTCAAGTGGACAGGTGATGTTGGCCTTGATGGTATCTTTTTCTGTGATGGATCACCCCATGCCAATATGGCAGCTTGATTTATCGATAAGTCAACGGATTTTGGACGTTCTCTTCTTACATTTGGAGATTTGGATCTTGTAACGTTGTTGATTTTTTGATGCTCAGAACTGATTCTTGGTCGTGGAAGGTCCAATGATTTTCTCGCCCTTGTTGGTTCAGTTGTGATATGAGGTTTCTCAACTTGTGATGGTGGATTAGACGGTGCTCGAAGAACAGGAACTTTGAAATGGGTATTGATCGATGTGGATGCTTCCATTGTGGTCTTTGGTCTGAAGGCAGAAGCGAACGAGGAATAACTTGAAAACTGTGGATGGTTTTGAATCTTGTAGGACTCTTTGTTTCCAATTCTGTTTTCCAACGCAACTTTCCTTGTCACCGCTTTTGTCTTTATATCCACGATCTTTCCAACAACAAGTTGTTCCGAAGGTGATAATTTATTATGAGATTTGAGTGATGTGATGCTTGAGTTTAGCTTCTGTATGAGTCCTGTATAGTTCGCTAGAGCCTTCTCGTTATTATTCTGGATCTCCTCGATAATGCAATTGTCATTCAACTCTCTCACACTTTGATCATAAAGCCTTGATACTCTTTCTTCTAAGAGGCCCTTTGGCATGGTACTATCGGCACGGGTGCGTGGGATATGTTGCTTATCGGATAGCGACAGAAGTCTTGTATACAAAGTCAGTCCTTGAAAAAAACAATAAGACAAGTGCTAGTGTGAATATCAGAGGTCTTTCTACGAGTTCTCAGTCAACAGATATCTGAAGTAAGCGAACAAAAGTGTATACTAATTTTTTTTTGCTGAAATGAAATTTATTAGGTAGCTTTGTTTATTTACTAAACCCAAAAGAGTAAATTCCGGCCTTGAAACCCCATTTATCCCAAAGATCCGAGGATTAGTGACACGTCAATATAGGACAGACAAAGACTGTGGATTGTGTGGTGTCTTCATTTTTGTTCTCCAATGACGAATTGGTGTCAAAGAAGCGCGAGATTGGAGAGCTGCAACCCATCTTGAAATATAAAAATGAGACGATTTCTTTCCACTGCATTAGACACCTCTTCCAGTACCAATAAACATTTCCACAAATGACCGAGTCAAACAAGAGACAAAAGACAGAGAGGGAACCATTGATCCTAAATTTCTTCCAAGCATTCACCCCATCCTTACATGCTCCTGGACAATGGAGAAATCCAAGGGACGAATCAAGAAACTACTATAAACCGGAACATTGGATCAAACTTGCTCAAATTGCTGAGAGAGGCAAAGTTCACGCTCTGTTCATTGGTGATTCTTTAGCTATCTATGGTGGATATAAAGGTCCACATAATTTTGAGGAAGCTGCTGCCACTGGTAACAACTTGCCAAAAAATGATCCTACTTCCTACTTGGCTGCAATCGCTATTAACACCAAGAATGTGAGCATCGGTTATACTTGTTCTACTTTGACAGAACATCCATATCATTTCGCAAGAAGATTGGCAACGTTTGATCATATTTCTGGTGGTAGAGTGGGTTGGAACGTTGTTTCTTCAGCTTTACCTTCTGCAGGAAGACAGTTAGCTGCTGATAACGTTCTACCTGAAAAGACTCTACGATACGAGAAGACTGATGAGTACGTTCAAGCCGTTGCTGAATTACTATCTTCAAGTTGGAGAGATGATGGTTTAGTCTTTGATCGTGAAAAAGGTATTTTTTCCAACCCTGATGCCATTAGAGAGATTAACTTTGAAGGTAAACATTTTAAAATCCCAGGTCCTCAAATCACAGAACCATCTCCTCAAAGACTTCCACTTTTGATTCAAGCTGGAGCTTCTGACAAAGGTTTACATTTGGCTGCCAAAATTGGTGAACTTATCTTCATCCCAGGTCTCGACGCTGAGAGCTCCAAGGAACAAATCCAAGAGACTAGAAAGTTGGCCAAAGAAGTTTACAAAAGAAACCCAGATCATATTAAATTTGTTTCCACTTTGAGAGTCATTGTTGGTAAAGATCACGATGATGCTATCAAGAAACATCAAGAGATTCAAAAATACCATGATCCTCGCGGTGCTTTGGTTTGGCTAGGTGGTACTGGTATCAACGTTGCTCAATGGCCTGAAGACCAAGATTTGACACAGGTTGATGATCCAGGTGTCAAGAGAGTCGCATTGTCATTTGCGGAGAAGGCTGCTTCCGAAGGTGCTGTTGTCACTCAAGAATACGTTGGTAGAAACTTGTTTGAGACAAGAAACAGTTTCTTTGTTGGATCAGCTGAAGAAGTTGCTGATTCGATTGAAGACTATGTCGAAAAAACCGGTATTCATGGTTTCAATTTCTCCAACGTTGTTTATCCAGAGACGTTTGAAGATATCGTCGACTACTTGATTCCAGAGCTTCAAAAGAGAGGTCTTGCCCAAAAGGAATATGCCGTTCCAGGTGGAACATTCAGAGAGAACGTCTATAGAGAAAAAGGACACACTTGGTTTCCTGAAGATCATACCATCTATCCACTAAGATGGAAAGCTGGTGAGTCAAAGGAAGAGTTTGAGAAGAGATTGGAGGAGTACAAGCCTCAGAGAGAAAAATGGAGAATCTTTGCTGACAAGCCAGGTGAGAAATCCGGTGGAAAATTCTCCATCACCTAAAATTGTATCCAAATAAATAAACGCATTGTAAAAATAAAACTCGCTGTGATTTTGTAATGATATCAAGATGTGTATGTGATGTCCGGATGTGTCTCTCGGGAATTTTTTTTTTTTTTTTCTTTCCTGTTGTCCAAAGTGAAAAAGTGGGTCAAAATAATTTAAGAAGAGTGTTTCAGAAGTTTTTAACTCTTCCCAGTTGAAACAAAAAGTCAAAATACTTCTAAAAGATGAGTTTCCGTTTGGCCAGTTCGACGCTGAAGAGTGTGCTCAGAACACAAAGGGCACTTTTCCCAAAACAGCAACTTCATAGAACTTCGAGATTGATCCATTCTTCCCGCCTCTTGCTCAATGAGAAGAAGGAAGAAGCATCAAAGCCAATCTTGACAGATGACTTACTTGCGAAAGCTGGTATTGATATCGATGAGATCAAGAAAGACCAGAAAGGTTCACAAGAAGACGGCGAAGCTGAAGGCGAGAAAAAAACAGAAAAGACTAGAAGATCGCGTGCTCAAACTTCAACAGACGTCAAAAGAGAAAAATATGCCAATCTTTTCTACATTGGTCTTCTAGTGGCTGGTCTTGGTACTGCTGGCTATTTGGCCAGAAACTGGGATGAGACCGAAGATGAGAAAGTTAAAGATGGTATTCCAAATGGTTATTCTTTGGATTTACTATGGAAGAGATTCAACGCCAGATTTAACTCAATTTTCACCTATTTTCAAGAACCACCATTCCCAGATTTGCTTCCAGATTCACCACCTGAGCCGTATAAGAGACCTTTGACTCTTGTATTGACTCTTGATGACCTGTTGATCCATAGTGAATGGTCTGCAAAGACTGGTTGGAAAACTGCAAAGAGACCAGGTGTTGATTATTTCCTTGGTTATCTGTCACAATACTACGAGATTGTGTTGTTCAGTTCCAACTACATGATGTATGGTGAAAAAATTGTTGAGAAGTTGGATCCATTGAGAGCTTACATCAGTTATCAGTTGTATAAAGAACATTGTTATTACAAGGATGGTTCCCATATCAAAGATTTGTCCAAGTTGAACAGAGATCTATCAAAAGTGTTGATTGTTGACGTTGACGATGATTCGATCAAATTGCAACCTGAAAATGCCATCAAACTGAACAAATGGACTGGTAATGCTGATGATGAGTTAATCAAGTTGATTCCATTCTTTGAATATCTTGCCACTCAACAAATCAAAGATGTCAGACCAGTTCTTGCATCATACACCGACAAGACAAAATTGCCAGACGAGTTTAACGAAAGAGTTGCTAAGTTAAGAGCTGAATTTGACAGCAAACAAGCCAAAAAGAAAGGTAATTTCTTCAACAGTATTTTGGGTCTCCCAACATTGAAACAAAAATTCCCATTGGATTTGATTCATGATGAAGGTGTTAGAAACTTCCAACATTTCCAAAAATTGATCAAGGAGGAAGAGGAAAAATTGAAGAAACAAGCCGAATTGCCAAAAGAAACTTTCAAGTTGAAGGATCTTGTGGAAGGTAACATGCCTTCTCAAGAAGAATTAATGAAGAGACAGTTGGAGAAACAAGCAGAGTTTGAAAAACAACAAGCTGCAGCTGCTAAATAAAGAGACACCATTATCATGATCATCATCCAACCGTACATAGCTTTTAATTTGAACTACATTATGTGAGCGTGCGTGCCTTTTTTTTTTTTTTTTTTTTCCTTCAAAACCTGTTTAAATTGAATATGTTAAATTTGTAGTCATTGAACTCATACTATTTTCTATGTAATGTATTAATAAACTTTGTTTAAGAAGTCATTCTTTTCGAAATCCCAAGTATCATCAGAGATTCTACCTCTCAAAGTTGGGATTTCAGAACCTGGAACGTAGACATCTTCGAATAGAATGGACATCTTGGCTTCTGGAGCTGGAGAAGCATCGGCTAGTTCAACTTGTTCATCAACGTATTTTCTAGCAGCCTTGTCGTAAGCTTTAATTTCTTCTTCAGTGGCAATGTCCAGTTCCAGTAGTCTATGTTTCAAACCGGCAATTGGATCGTTTTGAGATCTCATGTGTTGAATTTCTTCTCTGGTTCTGTAAGTGGTACCTGGATCAGACATGGAGTGACCACCGTATCTGTAAGTTTCATATTCTAGAACTAGAGGACCGTTACCGGAAACACACCAGTCTTTAGCAAATTTAGAGGCTTGGTATGAGGCAAGGACATCCATACCGTTAACTTTCAAACCTGGAATGTATTGACCTCTCTTGTAGTATTCGGTCATGGCGGAAGATCTGCTAGCAGAAGTACCCATACCATATTTGTTGTTTTCACAGGCAAAGACACATGGTAAGTTCCATAATTTAGCCATGTTGAAAGATTCGAAAACTTGACCTTGATTGGCAGCACCATCACCATAAAGGGTGAAAGAACAGTTATCCTCATTTCTGTATTTATGGGCAAAAGCCAAACCAGCACCCAATGGAACTTGAGCACCTACAATACCATTACCACCATAGAATCCTGGAGCGTACATATGCATAGAACCACCTTTACCATAAGAAACACCGGAACGACGACCCATCAATTCACCCAAAACACTTTTAACTGGAGCACCTCTCAAGTATGTGAAACCGTGACATCTGTAAGAAGTGATGACGGTATCTTTACCGGTGATAGCATTCTCAATACCAACAGCAATGGCTTCTTGACCGACAGACAAATGACAGAAACCTCTAATTTTCTTAGCCTTGTATAGAGCGTCTGCGGCCATTTCCATTCTTCTGATGATGATCATCTCTTTGTACATTTGAAGCAAAGTTTTTTTGGTTGTTTGAAAAGTCAAATCTGGTAGATCCAAGTTAAAACCTTCGAATGAGTTATCAGCTAGTTGAATAGTAACAACATCATCACCATCAGCAAGTTCTGGAGAAGCAGCCACTTCTGTGGCGAGGGCTCTTCTGGCAACTGGAGCTCTCTTGGAGACGGCAGCGAACGGACGAGCAATTGACTTGAACATTGTTTGCCAAAGTGTATCGAGCTTTTAATTCCAAAAGGATGGGTTGATGTGGGAAATTTTGGGAAAAAATTGGTTGTTTTCTATTTGGAAACCGTCAGATGGTTGACTTTGAGACCCGCGAAAAAAAAGAAGAAAAAAAAAAAACAAAAAAAAGTTATCCCACCGATTTTTCTGAGGCGAAAATTGTGTGGGGAAGAGAGAGTTGATTTTAAGACAGTGATTGGTGCTTTTTATGCTGCGTTGAAGACTACATTGGCGTGTTATTCTTGATATTGTTTCATTACGAATACGTTTCATTTACCCATTTCCATTCATTTTCAAGACTCAATTTCACCAGATGTCTCCACCACCAGTTATCAACTAAAACTTACTTACCCACCACCACTCAAAAGCAGACGCGCGCCCCCATTTTTTTTTTTTTTTTTTGGGAATTGGTGGGTTGAAATAAGATTACATAATATAAACAAGTGTCTGACATAAGCATGGTTTCTAATAAATAAGATTATTATATATTCTATCTCTATAGTTTTATTTCTATTGGAAAACTTCATCTTCTGTTTTCATATACTTTTTCTCCTCCATATGACTCACAAGCTCTTCCCACAATTGGTCACCTTTTCTCATATTCGTTGCATTACCAACCAAAATTAAACCAGATCTTGCTCTTGTCAAGGCAACATTCAAACGTCTTTCGTCTTTAACGAAACCGATCTTGTTCTCCTCATTGGATCTCACACACGAAAATATTATAATATCCTTTTCACGTCCTTGAAAAGCATCGATTGAACTCACCATGATTCCAACGATAGTTTTGATCGTTGTTGGTTTCTTTCTAGTCAGTGAATCCTCATCAATCTCTTCTTCAATAGGTTCATTAGTAGGATTGATCAATGAATCTTTTTGAATCAAAAGGGCAATGAGATCTCTTTGAGCAGAATAAGGAGTAATTATACTGATCTCCTTCTTGGCTATGTTCTTGGCAAAGATAAAATCTTTCAAAACCCGTAGGATTATCTCAGCTTCACCTTTGTTGGTGTATGTATAACCACCACCTCTTCTAAAGTTAGACACTTTCTGTTCTTTATGCTTAGCGCCATAATCGACAAACACCAAGGGATCAACACCTTGTATTCTTCTTTGTTGATCAGTAACACCATTTTGCAAACCATTGTTATAAAACTTTTTGATTGGAAACTCTGAGATATTCGGATGCATTCTATATTGGATATTCAACATGTGAGGATTGGTATAGGTCTTATTTTTCAGAACTCTCTCAAACATTGATTGTTCCAAATATGGGACATCCGAAAAAGAACTCAACTGTTTATCATCACCAACAAAAACAAATTTGTTAACACCTGGCATACTCAATGGAATCAACGTGCTTGCTTCATTGGACTGTGTTGCCTCATCCATGATTACAACTGGTACTTTTTTCAACGATCTAAGTTGATAACCACCAGCAACAACAGTTGTGGTCAAGATAACTTGGGCTTGTGCAACAGATTTTTCAATTATTGTGTTTTGAACTTTCATCAACAACTTGTACTGGTTTTGACTCACTGGTTTTCTATTGTATCTCATATCCAATGCAATATCTTTGTTCTTTAGAGGTAACTTATCCATAATCTGATGATGAAGACAAATGTCCGCCAAATGATGTTTATCGTTGTACTCTCTTTCTTTTTCGGTTGAAACGATTCTTAAGATGTTCAAATCATCATCTTTTTTCAATTTCTCTGCAATGTTATCAATAGCAACGTTTGAAGCAGCAACAACAAGAATAGGAAAAGTTCTCAAGTTTCTAAGCAATTGTAATATGATCTCATAGATGGTTGATGTCTTACCTGTACCAGGAGGACCTTGCAATACCGTAATAGAGTTGTTCAGAACATGTTCGATAGCAGATTTTTGAGAATCATTGAAATTGTCATGAGTCAATTGAAGTCTGTTTCTAAAATTCAACTGTTTGATTGGCTCTTTTCCCAATAGCATCTTAATGAATTTGTCATTGTCAATTCTAGACATTGCAAACAATATTCTTGTAATTGTAGCAGAACAAGGTAATAGTGATAAAGTCTGTGAACCAATTGGAAAGTTATTAGCATCGTTCCATTTATACAATTCCAATAAAAGTTCAATCTTTTTGAAGTTTCCTCTTCCAGTGACGTTCAAATCCTTGATGAAACAGTCCCAAATGTTGTCTTTATCGTTAGATCTAGCAACAAATAAAGATTGATTCATAGTGAATGGTAATCTTCCCAGCTTTCTCAATTTCTCAGGGACAAGTCTTTCAATCTCCTCAGTGTATGGGATTGTGACTTTGAACAGCTCTTTGTTATCCTTGGACCATTCTGTCTTGAAATTTGTGATTGAATCTGATGAGATGCTCTCTTCAAGATATAAATGATAACACATCTCTTTGAAGTACTCATTGATGGAAGCATAAGATAATTTGGGTTGTTTACTCAAAAGTTTTGGAATATGTTCGAATTCTTCATGCTCTTCTTCCTCTACAACTGGAGGAGTTTCAGCTTTGAAAATAGCCTTGGATGGGTTCTCTTTGTGAGATTTTTGATTGTTTTTGTTGTCTTTCACCAGATCTTTCTTATTATTCTTCTTCGCATCATTTTTCTTAACTGTCTTAGAATCCTTCTTTGGAGCTTTACCATCTGTGGAATTGGCTGGTATAGTTCCTGACTTCTTATCGAATCTTGCTTCTTTCTTTGAATCTTTCTTTGGCGCAACTGGAGCAGATTTGAGATGTCTATTGGGATCTTTCTCAAACTTTAAATTCTTCAAATCATTCGTAACAGCAGCAACTGAACCCTTTTTGAAAGACTGTTTATTCGAGGCTGGAGAGGCAGTTCCGAGAGTAGGTCTATTCGATGAAGGCTTTGATGGTGTTTTGGAAGATGATTTTGGGAGTGGTCTTGACGGTGAAGAGAATGATGGTTTTGATGTACCTCTGTTCTCTTTGGGTAGTGCTTTTGAGAATCCTTTTCCTTTGGAATTGGATGATGACTTTGATTGTGGTAATTCTTGTGGTTGAATTGGTGCGACGTTTCGTTCATCTTCAGGTCTTTGTCTTTTCACCTCAGATGCAGATAAGGAGCTAAAAGATCTTAACGTCTCTTTAATCGCACTTGGAGTTCCAATACGTACTGGTTTGGGACCATCATTCTTTCCCTTCTTTCCAAATTTTCCTCCTTTACCTTTCCCTTTCCCTCTTCCTAGGGCTCTTTTTCTATTTGATGGAGTAGATTTTGTAACATGTTCTTTGATTCCAAGCAACACATAAAGAAAATTATCATCATGTTCGCTGACCAAACCATCTCTTTTGAGATCTTTCTCTTTCACACATCTTGTACAAACCACAGTTTCGGGGTTCCTGGTGTACGTGTTCAAATGGGTTTCAGATTGACATATCGAACAACTCAGATCACGAACTCTCAGATAGTTTTCAACGTTCTTCAATATAGACCCATTTTGAATAGTGTATTGAGTAGAAGGTTTATCTTGCTCTTTAGCAAAACATTGTTGACATACCATAGAGATATCCGAACCACCATATCTAACGATGGTGAGAACGTGTATGTTTGTATCTTCACACTTTTCACAACTCAAGGTTTCGTTTGTGGTGGTGTAGATGACAGTTTTGTGACGAGTCTGGGACAGATGCCTCTGTATTTCCTGGTCTTGCTCAGTTAAAGAGCACGTTGAGCATGTGAACAGCACCATTGTGAATCCTGTAGAGAAAAAAACAGAGAACCAAATCTCTTTGTTATCGTATAATACATTTTTTTTTTTTTTTTTATATCGCTATAGGGCGGGTAACGTCGGAGAAAGCGTGCATCTCCGGTTAAATTGAATGAAATCACGTGCAAGATATTTATTCTTCCGGGACTGTCAAACGGCTCTCGGTTGACACTTGAACCCAAAACATAACGGTCAATTTCCATCACACGGAGCTCCATGTTTGACCATGTTGTACGGAACAGTCCAAGAAACAAGTGTATCGGTTGAGAATGTAGGCCAGAGACTATAGAGACCCTGAAAACAACTGTTCAGTTGGGTTATACGGTGCTGTCGGCATCAGTTTAGCAACCGTACCGGATCTCGGGATCATCTCAACGTATCAAAGAACAGTCCAGATCCGGACTTTCTAGATTGCATTTGATTGAAGAAGATGCATGAATAGAATAATGAGTGATCCAAGAATTGTTTTATCCAGCTAAAAATGGCATTTAACTAACAAAAAACAGGTCAAAAACCTCTTTTCTCTTTTTCTTCGGCAGGCGCAGCAGCAGCTGTTTCAGAAAAAAAGCATCTTTTTTTTTTTTTTTTTTTTTTTTTTTGGTTCGGGTACGATTCAAAATGAAATTTCAAAAATAGCTTTCAAAAGCTGATCTTAATGGAATCGCTTTTCCAATCGACGTTTCTGAGCCTTCTCTTTTAACCTTGATCCCTTGAATTGCTCGACGTACTGACTCCGAACGTTATTCCGCGTCACACTTCACACTTTTTTTCTTCCACTTTCTCATCGTTACTTGCATCTTTGTCTCAACATCAAAAGACCCGCTCAAATAAACCGTTCCTGATTTCCCTTTCATTTTTGCTAAAGAAGATATTTTTTTTTGTTGAAAAGTTGTTGTTGTCTTCCACTGTCCACAACTTGTAACTAATAATCATATTCGCTCGTTCACTTCATACTCGTGGTCCCCATTGCCTGAGTCTTGCATATCACACACTCACAAACACAATCTTGTCATTACATACCATACTCATCATCGATCCATTATGTCTTCAAATCGCTTGAAAATTCTTTCCGTTGGATCCAGTCCAAACTTGTTGTACTACACCTGGAAGCTTCAAAACTCCCGAAAGTTTGATGTCCATATCGTGAATTCAGAACTCACTCCAAACTCAGCCATCTTGTTAGAGGATGAAGGACAGCAGATCAAATACACTCCGGAGATCATCGTTCAAGATATCGCAAAGTTGAACTCATCTACCAAATCGCAGTATGAAATTGTCTTCATCTCATCGAAGTCCTTGCAGGACATCTCCATAATCTCTGCTTCATTAGCCCCATTCTTGAGTAAGAATTCCATCCTACTTATTGAGTCCTCTGGGTTCATCAATCTGGAACCATTTCTATCAAGCTCGCTTCCAGCATCGTTGCAGCTGTCATTTTTCTCCATTCTCTCCACGGTGGATATCAGAAAAACGGCAACAAACAAATACGTGATCTTGAAAGTTAAATCAAGAGAGATCTACATCGGTGAATCCTCAACGTCGTCTACCAAATACTCCAACACAAACCAACAGAATTTGAACGCCTTGTCAAAATTACTTCAATACAACAACACTGATGATTTGCAAATTATTGTGAAACCGACACATATGGAGTTTTTGGTTGAACAGTGGAAAATCGCCATCCCAAAGATCTGTTTCGATCCATTGTTGATCATCTTCGAGGAATTCAAACCAACAAATCTGGAGAATCAGATCCTTGCTAAGCCATTGTTGAGTGGTCTTGTCACCGAGTTAATGACCGTTGCTAGAACCATGGGTTGTAAATTACCCGTTGGATATGACAATGAGTCGAATTTCTTGAAACACTGGACTGATGATTACAGTGCAAGGGACTCTAAGATCAAGGACAAATCCATCAATTCACCAACGTTGTTTTACAACTTCTATCACAAGTTGGATTTGAACGTTGATTTGCTGCTGCTACAACCGATTTTACTTGCTGATGATTACGGTATCAAGACGCCATATTTGGAGTTTCTTTATGCGACTATTTGTCAATACGATAAGTTGAACCAAGGTTCTGTATTCTTCTCAAGATCCAATTCGAAAGAGTTGAAAGATCTGAAGTTGGAATTGAACGACAAGTCGTTGAAATTGATTCAATCGAACGAGAAATACGAGAAGTTGACTCAAGATTACAAAGAACTCTTGACGAAATATGAGTCTCTGGATTCTTCTCAAAACGGCAGCGCTGATGAATTGAAACAACTGAGTTTGAATTTGGAGAACCTAAGACTTCAACATTCAACGTTGACACAGGATTTGAATTCAAAATCGAAACAACTCTCAAATGCAGAGTCAACTATTCAACAGTTGCAATCTTCTTATCAACAACTTCAACAGCAGATTCAACAACAACAACAACAATCAAGATCGATTGAGCAAACAACAACAAATCAAAGTTATCCGGATCCTCAATCTTCACAAGTTCCAAACATTGCAACTGCCCAATTCCACAAACAAAATGGATCAATTTCACAACAACTTCATATCCAACCACCTCCATCAACACAAAAATCTACTACTTCTCGTGAATCAGTGATTAGTAGAGGTATTGAAGGAACACCTGATCTTCGTGATTTGACCGATATTGCCATTTATAGTGCACAATTTGATTCACCACTGAAACAACGTGATGGACAGGATGTCAATGCTGATATAGGGTCCTCCAATGAAGCACTTGTGAATCCTGAGAATCCAGAAGCTGTGGAGAAGTCTACTGTGGGTCCTATTGTTAATAGTAATGCGTTAAGTGCCAGAGAGTTGGAGTTACAAAGAAGAGAACAGTTGTTGAAGAATAAAGAATTGGAGTATAACAAGAAGTTAAATCTGTTGAACCAAAGACCACCTCCACCTCCACAATTCCAAGCACAGCAACAACAACAGCCCCAGCTGCCCCAACAGCAGTTACAACAGCAGCAACAACATCCACCACAATTACAGGTTCAAACCCAGTTCCAACAACAGTTCTACAACGGTAATGGTCCACAAGGTCCACCACCTCAGAACTTGCAGAATAGATTCAATCAAGCCAATGGTCCAGGACATGGTGGTCCACAGCAGCAACAGCCACAGCAGTTACAGGCGCCATTACAACCACGTCGTATGTCCTCAATGCCTCCATTAGACCAGGATCCAAACTTCTCTAATCCAGCGTTCAAGAAGACATCTAGAAAGAATAGAAAATCGTCATTACAAGCTTTACAAAGTACAAACTATGCTGGTGTTGGTGTTGGTGGTCAAAACAACAGACCAAAGAGAAACACACAGTTCGGTGGTCCTTCTCCACTAGCTGGTAACCAAATCTCTCCATTGTTGAACAACCAAGGACAACATCAATTTCCACAACAACAACAACATCCACAATCTGGTGGATTCTCAGGAATAGGTGGTGGTAATAATGGACAGGGATTCAATCCTCATCTTGTTAATCAAAAATTATCCAAACCTAATTTCCCAAATGGAGCACATAATGGAACTTCTTCAAATGGTTCTTCAAACTCTTTGAACTCTTTACCTCATCCTCAACAACAACAGGGATCACAGGGACCACAGGAATCACAGGAACTACAACAACAAAATGGTTTTAACACTTCTGGTTCCTCATTACCTATCCAACAATCCTCTCCTGAAATCGGTGGAGCAGATGATAGTCAAATCACCACTGGTAATACATCATCTGTGATTCATAACGAAATAGAACCTAAACCAATTGGCTGGACGCCAGGTTCAACTGAAGATTCCATCGATCCAAAACCACTCGGTTCAGTATTAGAAGACGATTCGAATGATGGTACTGTTGTCAAAGAAAAGGCTAAAAAAAAGGGAAAATTTGGTTTGTTCAAATCAAAGAAGAAGAAATAACTTAAATATATAAATTTTTTTGTCTTTTAAATAATTAATATTACCTGCCATAATATTATGTGCTAGTGTTGTATCTTCAAAACTTTAGAAATTACAAGATCTGATGTAATATTATAAACGATTGAACAACAACCACAACAGTCAAACGTATTGAATAAATTAGTTAACCAAAGAATCAAAAACCCAACATTCCAATACAACAATTTCTAAAATTTAACGCCCCTTCCATCCATTGAACTCAACCGAAGCACATTGTTCCATAAAAAAATTTCTCTTCATTATATACCCATCTTTAACCAATCATAATCATCAGAGACATCAACCATAGCTTTATCATGAGAATTTGAAGCAAAACTATTGGTATTCCTACTAATGTTATCGAAATCAAAATCCATGAAATCGTAATCGACATTGTTGAATGATGATGAATTGAAATCATTGTTGAATGTCCCACTAATGTTGTTATTGGTGTTATTGTTGTTATTGTTGTTGTTGTTGTTATGGTTATTATTTATGTTTGTAGTTGTAGTTATTGGTTGTGAAGCTGTAATCATCTTTTTAAGATTCAACCCATTATCAAAGTTCAAAAAGTTTTCAAACTCTGAAAATGAAGAGATTGATGATGATACGAATCCATTATTTGAAGTTGAAGATGATGATATGGGTGATGCAATGTTTGTTGTTGGAGTGTTGTTGGAATTTATAGATTGAATTGGAGTTGTCGTAGTTGTGCTTGTTGTAATTGATTGTGGTGGCATATAGTTATTGTTTGCAATTGATGATGTGTTTCTTGCAATTGGTCTAATGACACCATGAAGTTTGTAGAAAAGACCACAAGCATTACAAAGAATTTCACCATTTGAAGACCTTCTCCAAAGAGGTGTCGAGGTTGTTGAACAGTTTGTACATTGAACAATCCTTGACACGTTTGGTGGAGAATTGGAGATTGGAATTGAAGAGTTTGTCGAGTGTAAAGATGATGATAACGGGATCGATGGATTGGTAAGTAATTTTGAGTTAGTTGATGTGGAGTATTCTTCTTGTGAGATTCTTCTGATATGGGCAACGTAATCGAAATCATCATTGGTGGGATCATTAGGAATTGCCGGTGTTTGTTTATTCTTGTTAATCTTTGTGGATATTGTTGGTCTTACCGATGAAGAAGAAGGAGGAGGAGGAGCAGCAGCAGAAGCCGATTTGATAACCGTACTTGATAGATTGGACTTTGATTTCGACTTGTTCACTTTGCTGTTCTTATGAGCCAATCTCCAGGACAGATTCGAGACTCTGTGATTGTTCGGAATGAACTTGAACATTTGTGAGTTATACATCTTATTGATAGAGATGTTTGTATCGAAATCATCGAAAGCGCTAACGAGGTTGATTGATGGTTTGGAGGAGTCTTGTAGGTGTCTTTGAGACTGCGTTGTGGAAGGCTGCTGGTAGAAACTTTTGAAAAGCTCCTTGATGTCGCTATCCAAAGGATCAGGCATGGTATGTTATTCTCAGTCTTAGTTAATTAAGGAGGAAATAGGTGGTTTAGTTCCACAGGTTTTCTATTGTTTTTTATCAACACTTTGTTAGCAGCAAAAAAAAAAAAAAAAACGGTAGCCGAATCATCCCCCAACTGACCAATCAGAGGCGTGGATTCCGATAGCGGGGATGCTACTCTGATTATATATATTTTCCGGGGGCCAATCGCTGATGTAATCTCCGCTTGAATACAGTCACGTGAAGAATCACGAGACCTTTTTTTTTTTTTTTTTTTTTTTTTTAATTGTCAGGGGTGATGGGAGTGAGTCACTAATATACCTATAGATAACACATAATAATCCACAGTGGAGTTGAACGAATGCTATACATTGGTAGTGATGGAGATTTAGGAAAGTCAACATCCACGCAGCATCTTCAACTTCATCTTCCAGTTATACCATCTAGCACCACACTAATCACCGACCCACTCGCTCCCAAGTGCACTTAGCTATCTTTTTCTCCTGCTCCTGCTTTTAACTGTCAAACCTCTGTTTTACACCGTGCGCCATAAACACGGCATAAAAAAAAAAACACACACACACACAGAACACAGGTTTCAAAAATTTTCCTTCTTTAAGGATATTGTTCTTCTTTGTTCATTGATATCGTTATGAGCTACTTTTATGACACGGCCAGCATGGCTAACGCATACGACCAAAATGAAGATCCTATAGGCTTTTTAAGCAGGTTTGAATCAACACATGAACGATCCATAGTACAAAATTTCATCATCAATCATTCTTTCAGTATCGTTCTGTCTAAATATCATTACAAGTTCAAAAGTAAAAACATCCAGGGACTCAATTCATTCCTTGTCACACTCTTTGGCAGAGCAAAAGTCACTTTATCTGAATTCCAAAAATATTTGATCTTTATGGTACGATTCTTCAACCAGATACCACAAAATTCATACATCCTTTTATCCCCTAAACATTTTATGCTCGGATTACTCATAAAGCTCAAGCAAGATCATCTTCATCAATATTCGCACGATTGGACCAAAATCAGTGGACTGGGAACCCATCAACTAGCACAAATTCAAAGTCATCTTACACTTTGTGACACGGAAGATTTCCTCACTTTTGAACTCACTGAACTTGAAAGAATGACATCAATTTGGAAAAGATTGGTGTATTCGAGATTTGACATGATATGAAACCGATTCATATTTATCGTCACTGGGTAACGAAACTTGAATGATAACGACAAATACTTTTGAATGGAAATCAGGGGAAACTGACGGGATGGATATTAATATTTTTTGAAAGGATTTTACGAATAATAGGCATAAAAAAACAACAACAAACATCTATAAACTATAGGAAAACAGATTAATTTTAACATGTGTAGCAGCACCCTGATGAAGACACAACAAATACATTTTGTCCTTGTTTTTCAAACTCTTTAGTTCTTTTTTAAGACCAAAGAACAACAACAAAAACAACAAGAACAAGAACAAGAACAACAACAACATCAACAACATAAACCAAACTAACTCCCATAATTCATTATACAACTTCACAGTTGTTTATCACCTTGCGCCTGCGCTAATATGCTGTCTAAATCACCACCTGAATTAAGCATCTTTTCACGGTTTCTCTTACACGTCAACGTGTCACTGTGTCTTTTCAATGCATCTTTTCTTGCAAAACCTTTACCACAAAGTTGACAAATATGAGGTAGGATTGGCAAATGTGCTCTTTGATGTCTTCTTAAATCTGAAGACCGACGGAACGATAAAGAACAATCTTTACAGATGAATGGTTTCTCACCAGATCCATTTCCTTCACGATCAAGATCAGATGAAGATGCTGCAGAACCAGGATTTGTCGTTTGGATTCCTTGTGATGGCGGCGTCACGGTAGATGTAATCGATAGAGGTGTGTTGGTGGTTGAGGTATGAAATTGATTCCAATTGTTCGAAGACGAAGAAGATGATGGATTCAGACTGTCAACATGTGAATGTGAATGAGAATGAGAATGACTGTTTGATGAAGAGCCTTCGTTCAAATTATCAAAGTAGTTGAGATTGAAAGAAGGAAAATGATTTCTATTGGGTTGAACAGTGTTGTTGTGACTATTATTATTATTACTATTATTGTTATTAATATTGCTGTTGTGTTGTTGTGGTTGTTGTTGTTGATGTTGATGATGATGGTTATTATTGTTATGGTTGTTAATAAAACTGAAAGAACCATTGTTCAAATCCAAGGAATCTGGTCTATTGATCGCTTTATAGTTGTCATTACTGTTGTTCTTGAGGTCGTTATCATTATGGTCATTATTGGTTGAAGCATACTGGATCCTTTTCAAGAGTTCTAGGATGGTGGGATCTATCTGATTGTTCATCGAAGTAGCCACTATAGCTTCAGCGGCTGCCCTCAAGAATTTTCTATCTTCATCCTCATTTGCTTCCTGATTGATCAGACTGTTGATGGACGAGATATGGTTGGACATGTTGATCTTGTTTAGTATATGTGATAGAATCTTGTCAATCTCTGGTTGCTAATGTGTTAGTAGTTGAACTGATAATATGGCTTCTTCTCCCATAGTTTATGAGACTGACCTCTTCGTTTTGCATCTTCATCCATGATCTTGAAAATCAAGGGATGGTTTCCAGTAAGGGATCTGTTTCTTGAAATGGAATAGGAATGAATGATTATTGATATTGGAGACGTTGGTTCAGTATGTGTTTGTTGATATAACAAACGAGTTCGAACGGGTATTGTGCAATAATCCCTTAAATCACAACATCTCCCAAGATCAAACGGTGATTATAAAAAGACATCAAAGATGAACTATGGCTAAGAATTTTCAAAATATTAAGTACTCACTTTTAAAATAATATGTGGATACCTCTAGTGTGCAGATTATTAAATTGATTGATATAAGATCGATGCTTCAAGAAAGGTGAAAAGGAAAACAACCACACAAAAGCAAAAGTCCAAAGGGATTAGTATTGTCCACTTTTCAACAGACAAATTGATGAATTGTTGATGTTTAAATAAAAAATGCCGACTTTATAACCAAAACAGGAATTGAGCAGTGAATCCACAGTTTTGCAAATACAACACAAATCGATAAAATTCGCAAGCTGTTTGTTTAATATAACCGTAACAACGAAGTAAATTGATCAATCAGCAAATAAACGTAAGGGATCGATCTTTGATAATGCGTTCGAACCTCCGGTTGAAGATGGATTTGTGATTGTTATAGTACCCAGACTCTTCGGATTAATCTTATGACAAGCGCGGTATATAATTATTCTCAATGTGCCAATCTTCTTTAACAAAACCCGCGTCAGATGAGTACTGGCAATAGCTTCCTCAAAATCAAAGAGATGGATTATTTGTTCTGATCAAAAATCAAAAAGCACCGGCAGTCTTTGAAACATAGATTTTAATTGTCAAAGTCCCCTTTCTACTTCTTTTGGACATTTCTCATCGGTGTTGACGTTATTTCAATTAAATTGTGGAATAATGTCAAGTCACGTGAGTTGAGTTAATCCGCGATGTTTTCGCCTTTTACGGTTCTCCTGCATACGGTTGTCCGGATGACGGGAATAAAGTGGGCCTCTGCCTATTCGACCCAAGCACGTGATCTAAACCGATAAGTATCTCCCCTCGAGTCTCCTGCCCCCCCTTTTTCATAAGCTTACCCGGCCATCACCAGCACTTCAAACAACGTAAAAACAAACGAAAACCGAAACCGAACATGAAAACAATACACAAACGAAAGTGGAACTACCCTCCATTAATCATTCATTTAGCCTCTCAATTGATCCATTCTTCACACAAAATACAATGTCTTCACTCAGTAGAGAAGTAGCTCAAAATTATCTTTCAGAGATCATCCCAACTTATACTACAGATGTTAAAGGATACACGGAAAACAACGATGTGCTTAATAACATCACCACAGATCTATTAAACAAGTTGAAACCATTAACCGCAGATTACAAAATTGTGGTCAACTCCACTTTGATTGGGTTGATCAATCAAGGGGATGTTTCGAATGCTATGGGTTTGTTATATAACGAATCAACAGATGGTGTGCTTAATATTCAACAGGATTGGATAGATCCAAAATTTAAACTTGTCATTACCATCGTTTATTTGAAACTATAGAATCCACAATACATCAAACACGCAAATCTCGCCAATGCACGTTTGTGCCTCACACACACTTGAACATCAAACATTATCACAACCAACATTTTATCTTTTGAAACAAATGGCTATATACATACAACATTGCCAACTTCCTTAATAATTAATATCTTAGAACCTTCCCATAAATGTTTGTTTCAAATCATTTTGATTTTGTTGTAGAAAAGCTTTTTGTTTTGAATTGGCCTTATTGACTAAAATCTTGTAAGCTGATGAATCAAGACCTTTTCTCAATTGTAAACTGTATTCGAAGAATTCCAACGGTAAATCGTTGAAATTCATCAATAAACTTTCCCAAATTTCAATCAATACCGAATCATCATTTTCCTGTTTGATATCAATTGTGGTTAAATCCAAGAAATCTTCAAGAATTTTGAATTTTTCTTGGATAATTTCACCATCAATAAGTTTTCTAAAAGTATCATAAAAGTTAACAAAATCTTGTTTAACCAAGGCCAAAAATTTATCTTTATCTTTTATTTTCAGCGATGATTTCTTCAAATTTGCCAAATATCTCAAAACAACCTCTTCAATGATCTCTTCTGATATGATTTCAAACAGGTATTGATTCATTGTTGCATGTAGTTCTCCCAAATTTTCCAAAATTGTAGCACTAATGTCTTGTGAAAATGTGTTTGAACTACCATACCACTTCTTGTCAAAGAAATGATCAAAAGCTTCTTTCAAGTCATCAAATATTATAACAATCAACCCATCACAACCCCTCTTAGCCAATTCTGCAAAACCATCAATAACTCTCTCAAGACTTTCATGAATACTCGTTTGATACTTCTTACTTACCATCGCACCATACTTATTTGAAATAGCTTCCGTGTAATCAGCACCTCTCATCTGATCATTAGCCAAAGCAATCAAATAATCGATCAAACCAGGAGGAACTTGTTCAGCTTCAATTTCGTTCCCATTAGCATCCAGTTCGGGTTTTTTCTTCGGATCACGGTTGTTTGAAATGATCCATCTGGAAACTTCACTGCGAATAGTTTCAGCCCATGCTTGTTGTCTACTGATCAACAAATCACCAAATTTTTCGATGACACCATCCAAGATCTTACCTTGTCCTGAACCTGAAGCAACATCACACTGTTGAGTAAACATCTGAAAGACGATTTGTGATCCTTTCAAACCGTATAATTTATCAGAATCTTGATCAGGTTCAGCAAGTCTTAATCTGAAAGATTCTTGTTCTGTTTTCTGTAAATTCGTCATCCATTCTTGCATCTTCATTATGATCAAGTTCAGATAATCGTCTAGTAGTTGATTCTTGGACTCGTCTCCCATTACACTCTTAACGTGTTTCATTCCAAATTCATTTTGCATGATCTCTTTAAATTTGTTGTCAAATTCCAAAATTTCCAAGATGAAGAAAGTTTCAGGTTCACTTTGGATCAATTTGTTCATCAATTTTTCCAGTTCCTTGTAATAAAACTCAAAATAAACATCAAAGATTTTCCAACTTTGTGGAACTAATAAAGTCAAACTCTCCTTGATACATGTCAAATCTTGGAAAACCCAATCTAAATTCCCCAAAATTTCAAAAAGATGGTTTGTATCTTCTGAATCGAAAGCTTCCCAGCAGTTTTGATAAATATCCTTAACTGACTGTTGTGACTTTTCCAAAAAGAACGCTTTGTAACCTCTCTCTTCAAGTCTTCCAGTTATTGTCCCATTTATAATTTGGTCGCACAGAGTTCTATCGTCTTTGGAACTATTTCCTGATGGATTTTTACTCTTCAACATAATGCTCTTCTTCTGTGCAATCTTTTGATCTTCAACTTCTTCGAACTCAATAATCTTGGCTAATCTTATAACCATACTTCTATTACCAACTTTAACCCCTTCCACCATTCCATCTATCACATTTCCCAAAAGGACATTGAACTTAGCAACAACAGGATCAATCTTCTTCAGAAGTCTCTTCACTGTGAATTTGGAATCATCCGTAGCAAATTTGCTCATTTCCGTCATCTGTTCTTTGAAGTCCAATAGTCTATTCAATTTGTAGTGAATCTCAAGCAATCCAGGAACCTCATTGTCATAATCTGCATTCAAATAGTCCTGCTCTTCAATCAACTCGTCAATGTCAGCCACCTCGTCGTCGAACTGTTGAATTCTCTCAACCGTAGACGTCACTATATCGAAAACTTCATGAACTTTAGTCAATTTGTTAATCAATTCATACCGCTCGATAGACCCGAAAGAGGCTTTTGATATCGTGTTAATCTCCGTAATATAGGTTTTCAAGTTTTTTAACTCATCCTGACACAGATTCAACTGGTTGAGCTTGTTTAAAATGGTATCGATCTGAGCTTGTGATTTAGATCGAAGTTCAATCTCAATGGCCAGTTTCTCATTCAAAAGTTGGTTTTTCAACGTGGTCACTTTGTCCAAATCGTCCTCAGTCTTCAATAGCTGCGACACATTGCGGAGTGCCAACGGAAGAGTCTCGTGATGAGCCATTTGGTTAGCCGCTGATTGTGTGAACTTTCTTCTCGTTAAAACCGTGTTCCCGTTCTGAGAAGCTTTGTGTTGTTTTTGACTGATTGATCAATTCGCGAAAAACACAGGTTCGTGGAATGCTTTGTACCTTAAGGCTTCGTAACCCGAGGCCATTTATCTAAATCTCTATCTAAAATCCACGTCTTCTTCTGTTCGTTGCACCAATTTGCACAACATTTTTCTCTTTCTTCAATTTCTTTACACTGCTGTTGGACTGTTCTTCTTTATATCTCTTTGTGTCTCTCTCTATATTCTCCTCGATTGCTCGTTTGCCAGTTCTATTCTTCTGTCTAACAGAGTAAAAAACACTTCCAAATTCCACTAACCATTCACCATCAACTGCCGTCACCGTGGAGATGTACTCCTTTGACGTTAAAAGCAGCTCATGGTAAACCACATATTTCGGTAAGTCATTCATGCCGTATAATGATGATGTTGGATGCAACTGTAATGAGATACCATTTCTCAAACTTGTGAACACACCAAACTTGTCGGATCTTTTTGCAGCTTGATGGAAGAAACTTGAGCAGATACATTCTCTTAAAATATCCCATTCGTAACCAGACGACACAATTGGAACTTTGTTTGATTTCATGATCAACTCAATTTGCTCTTTAATATCTTTGGCTTTCTTTAATGACCTTGATTGTAGGAAGTGTTTCCTACACCATTGATCAGAATATCTGTTTGATTTCCATTGTCCATAGACGTTTAACAGTGTCAAATGATCTGATTCTGGAATCTGGAACCGGGATCTCGATATGTCAGATTCTTCTTCTCTTTCCTTAGGTCTATAAAAGACACTTGGAACTGAAAGCATCGACACAATAACGCACATTTCCTCAGAACAACCATTTTGGGATGAAACCAGAAGAAGTTTTGATAGACTTGGTTGAAGTGGGAATTTAGCCATTTCCAGACCTAATCTAGTCAATTTACCAAAATTGTCTAACGCACCAATAGCCCAAAGTTCATAAAGTGATGCGGTTATGGTATCCTTTGGAGGTGGATCCAAGAATGGGAATTTCAACAAATCGTTGATTCCAAGGGACTTCAAAAGTAACAGTGTATTTGCCAGATTTGTTCTCTGAATCTCAGGAACCGTCTGCAGGAACATCTCTTCCCTTGCGGCTTCCTCTGTGTATAGTCTATAACAACTTCCAGGACCGGTACGACCAGCTCTACCTGATCTTTGATTAGCATTCGCTTGAGCAATTGGGGTCATTGCTAAACTTTCCAACCCAATTTTAGCATTGTAAACTTTCAACTTTGAGAAACCAGGATCAATAACAAATGTGACACCATCAACGGTCAACGAAGTCTCTGCAATGTTAGTGGCAACAACGACTTTTCTATGTCCTTCTTTAGTTTTTTCAAAAATTTTCGCTTGTTGTTCAGGAGGCAAACTCGAATATATAGGAAGAACGTCTAATGGCGGTGGATCATCTAGTTGATTGAGTCTATCTTTCAACACATCACAAGTAGCTTCAATATCTTCTTGACCTGTCATAAAGATAAGGATATCACCCGGACCGCTCTGGAGATGAATGGTGAGTGCTTGTTTCACAGCTGCTTCGACATAATCTTCTACTGGATATTTGGAGTACATGATATCAACAGGGAAAGTTCTTCCTGGAATTGTGAATTGTGGAGCACCTCCAAAGAAATTGGAAAACTTATCTGCGTTCATAGTAGCGGAGGTGATAACCAACTTTATGTTTCTTCTTCTGGCTAGTAAGCTCTTGAATAGTCCCAAAAGAACATCTGTATTCAAAGTTCTCTCATGGGCCTCATCCATGATAATCACCGAGTATTTTTCAAGATCTGAATCCATTAACGTTTCTCTTAGAAGAATACCATCTGTCATATACTTTATGACCGTTTTTTCAGATGTCTCATCTTCAAAACGAATAGAGTAACCAACTTCTTCACCTAATCTAACGTTCATCTCTTCACTCACACGTTTGGCAACACTAACAGCAGCCACTCTTCTAGGTTGTGTACACCCAATGATTCCCAATTTGCCATATCCATCTTCATCCAAGAATTGCGTGAGTTGTGTAGTTTTACCAGAACCAGTCTCACCAATTACAACGACGACTTGATTGTCTCTGATTATTTTCAAGAGTGAGTCTCGAGCTGCATAAGCAGGTAATGTTTTCCTTTGTTTAAGAATCGACAAATGCTTTTCCTCACTTTGAGGAGCAGTATCGTTTTGTATGAACTTCCGGCTTTCATTCACAGAACTTTTCTCCTCTGATTTCAAACCTAAAACCTCAGCAATAGCAGACCCATCCAACTTGGCACCATCTTTAGCCTTGATCTTTCTCTCTTTCTCCAATCTTCGCTGTGCTACCAGAGCACTACCTTTCTTTGCATTTAATGCTAGATTACCCTGCGGATCCCGCACACTTGGAACTGGATCCTTCTGTGTGGTAAATACATGGGAGGCATCAAGAAATGGTGGTGTCAAGTGTTGTGTCGAAATTTTGATTGATTCGGCTCCAACTTCTTCAAAATCTGTATCAATGTCCCCCTTTTTCAAAGTACCTGCCGTTTGTAGTCGATTTGTCTCCCAAGCATCATCAGCCTTCTGTCGGTGCGTTTTCCTCTGTCTGAAAAGACTCATCACTCAACTACTCTTTCGCTCTGTTGATACTTTTGGGCGGATGCTCTGACTACTTTTTTTTTTCTTTTCTTGTTTGGCATAAAATTCGTTAACTAGGTAAATACGCTATCATCACCAGCTCTCCAGTTTCCCGATGTCCATTCCAATACACCAGCACTAGAATAATCACTTCTGAGATGAGAATATGGGTTCAATGAACTTCTTCCAACACGGAAATATATTTTAATGTCTTCGCTAGCAGCAGAAAGAGCATCTTGGATAATGGTGCGGAGCGATGGGTCGTTATTAATGAGGTCTTGTAGCACAACTAACGTCTCATTTCCAACGTATCTCTCGATATCATTGATTAAGAGTGAATATCCATCCAGAGGGTCATAGTTTGACTTACCCAAAACGGCTTCCCATGAAACAACACCTTCTCTGAATGTCAAATTGCTTGGAGGTGGGTCCAGTGCCCCGGCTTCGTCTCTCAAGAGACTCACATTTGTCTCTACTATCGAAGCAAAATCCCACTTAGCTACCCCGGAAATCAGAAGACCAAGAATCACTCCCTGGAAGAAGAATGCCGAAGTATTTTTGGTAGCTGTGGCAGGTAATAAAATCAGACCAATAATATAGTGGTGAATTCTCAATTGCATCCCAGGAAAAAGAGCAAAAACAACAAGACCAAGCACGACAAGAGAGTAGCCTCTCAGATATCTATAAAGTCTTCCCGAGTACCACCCTCTATGAATTTGGAAAGCTATGCCAATTAGAATAGAACCTAAAATACCAAAAGCGGCAAATACACCACCTGGTTGTTGTCTTAATGCTTCAGGCGTCAGTCTGTCCACAGGGAGTCTGTCAAAAGTGATATTGTTGCTGATACCTAGCCAGAACATTGGATACCAACCACACAATTTCCAAAATGTGGATGATTGACCCCCCAACGTCGTACTAATGGGGCTTTTCCAGAATAGATATAAAATGAATGATAAGGGTAATAGTCTTTGGAAAGCAACAGAAATTAATTCGGCAACTTCTTGTGTGTCTTTGGCATCGTAGCTTATTGGAGGATCTAAAGCTAAAGCAACAGTCCAGTAAGCGACCATGGTCAGTGTCCAATAGGCAACTCTACTTGAGGCAATCAGTATCAGTCCAAAACCAAGTATAACATTTACACTTAGCACTAAGATTCTTGGGTCACGGCAATTAGAAACTTCAAAACCAAGGTTCCTAAAGACGAATGAAGATGGGAAAAAACTTGGAAACTCAACAGAAACACCACTTCCGTACTGTCCAGCAGTTGATGCAAAAGATAATTGAGATCCAGTGAACGATATACGGACACAACCTCCAAAGTTCGGAGTCACTAAGCCAGCATGTAGTGCAGAAGCACAAGGGTAAGAGTCACCTCTATAAGGGTATGATAGGACATCCTCATTTCCATCTCTATTGTTTTTCTTTCCGCCTCCAATGGTGTACTGTCTATATTTCACCAATTTATCACCCACGGGTGTAGCGGAATATGTCCAACCTTCTTTATCACAGAGTGCAGGACATTTGATAATGATATCCCTGTTCTCAAATGGTTGACATAAAGTCCCGTCCAAGGCACATTTCTGATTTTTACCTTTCCAGAAGTACCCATCACCAGAACATGACAAGCTTACTACTTCTATGTCTTCGTCTCCAGATACCAATGCACCATTCTTTAGTTGTGGACCAATAAGCACGTAGTTCAACCAAAGCCAAATGAGAAGGTATATCACCAATAATGCTTGACGAAACTTGAGTGGTGTTTTCATGATTTCTTCTCTAAAGTTTTCAATTATCTGCTGAACTTCCCACACAATTGGCGGTGGATCATCTCTCGGATTATCTGGACCATTTTTAAGCTTCTGCCAAAGTCGAATGATGGCATTGGAAGACTGCGATGTTCTCCTTATGTCTATTCGCTCCGGATCATTGAGATGGATAGATTGGTCTGATACAAGATTGAAATTGCGGAGGTTTATTGATTCATCCGAGACAGATGGCGGGCTCAGATGTGGCATGCCTTTGGAGTTTGGATCGGAGTCTGCAAGAAAGCTATAACTGCCAGACATCTCCTCGCAATTGGTTTCGTCTATGACCCACCTTCAATTCGGAGATTGTTTGGTGATTTTGTATGGCGCAGTGTTATATAAAGCGGTGTTACCCGGTGCTATGCCAATATTTATGATGCTCTTTCTATTTATGTTTATTTAAGTTACACCAGGTAACGGATCACTCCAGAACTCAGATGGCCATTCTAACACACCAGCCATCGTGTAGTCTCCTCTCTCATGGGATTCCTTTTTCGTTGAACTCTTCGCAACTCTCAAGTATAGTGGAATCTGTTCCTTTCTTATGTACAAAGCATCCAGCAAGTCAGGATCGTTTGCAATCACCTCTTTAAGATCCACTGAGGCCTTGGTTCCCACATACCTTTCAATATCATTCACAAGTAAAGAATAACCATCAAATGTATGATCAGGGTCATTCTGCTCATCAAAAATAGTAGGCTTCCAAGAGACAAAACCATCAGCGTATGTCAGATTTGTTGGTGGAATGGAAGAGATACCAGCTTCACCTCTCATCAAACTCACATGTGACTCCACTATAGAGTCAAAGTTCCATCTTGCAACACCAGATATCAATAATCCAAGTAAGACACCTTGAAGGAGGAACGCAGAACCACCTTTAGTAGCAGTACCGGGAAGCAGTGCCAGACCAAGAATATAATGATGCACTCTAAGCTGTAAATTTGGTAAACTTGCTAGCACAAATAAACCAATTATAATGATTGTATACAATTGCAAGTATCTTCCCAACTTACCACTTCTCCAAACATGGAAACCTTGTATTCCGATAGAGACAACAAGCACAGCAATTATTGCCACAATAGTCAACAGACCTCCCGGTTGTTGAGCCACGTCCTGAGGTGTCAATCTATCCACTGGCAATCTATCAAATGTGATGTTATTAGCAACGCCGATCCAGAACAGAGGATACCAAACAAAAGTCTTGAACAGAGGTGATGATGGTTCTTGCAACGTTATTTTCACCGTACTGATCCATATGACATATAGCACAAAACATAAAGGTAAAAATCTTTGGAACCCAATAGATACAAGTGTAGCTATTGATTCTGGATCACTTCCATCAATAACAATTGGTGGATCCAAAGCAAGGATAACAGTCCAGAATCCAATAATTGTAGAAACCCAAAATCCAATGTTCCCAGGTGCCCCATAAACCACAGGTGCCCCCAAAAGTGCATTCAAAGCCAAAATAACAATCCTCGGATCATAACAGTTACTGACACCTTTGGGTAGGGATTTGAAAATAAAAGACGATGGGAAGTAACTTGGAAATCCGATAGACACACCAGTACCATATTCACCAGATTTAGCACTGAAAGATAGCTGAGAGCCATCAAATGACATCCTCACACATCCGCCAAAATATGGAGACACTGCACCTGCATGAACTGCTGAAGAACATGGAAATGAATCACCTCTGTAAGGATGTGACAAGATCTCTTTCTCTCCAGAACTTTTACCACCTCCAATAGTATACTGTCTGTACTTGACCATATCGGTTCCAACAGGAGTTAATGAATAAGTCCAACCACGATCACACAACGCAGGACATTTTACAATAACCTCTCTATCTTCAAACGGCCGACAATCCTCACCGTTCAAACCACAGAACTGATTCTTACCATGCCAGAAATATCCAGCCCCAGTGCAGCTCATAGTGATAACTTCAATATCATCATAATTTTCAACCAAGGCACCATTCTTGAGGTGTGGGGATAGTATAGAGTGGATCAGCAGGTACCAGGCACTCAGGTAAACAACAAGAACACCCAGTCGCAGTTTGGACGAATAACGACGGTTTACTAATTCAGGGAATCTTTCAAACGGAGCAAGTGCAGCTGAGCGTATCACAGGTGATTCATCCAAAGGCATAGCTGGCCCGTCGACAAATTTTTGAAACTTCTGGATGATGGGTATGCTTGAGTAGACTCTTTCCCGTGTGCGGTCATGTTGATGACTACGATCGAACTGTGCTTGCCCATCTGTGTAGACGTTCATTTCGTACTCATCCTTGGATTGGGAGATATTCGATGACATGTTGTGGTGAGGATAGCGATGGCGGCTCATCAAATCAGTAGGTGAGGGGAGGAGCAAACACTGGATCAGTTCTCTCCCCAGATCACGAGCACACAGAGCTACACTCGCACGAACTTATTTTCTTGTGTTGCGCGCGCTCGGTAACGCCGGCCGCTGAATTCCTATGCAGCAAGAGCACCAAAATACAATAATAAAGTTATAAACGGACTCATTAATTAAATTTATAAAAGATACACTGAAGCCATAGAAAGCTTCTTTCTAGAAGTGAAGTTCGTAACCAACCAAATAACAAAATGACAAAAAAGTAAACCCATGATAAGAACCCTAATTTCTTTTTTTTTCAATTCAAGTTTAACCAGAACACATTTCACAAGCTTCTGGGTTATTGATAGCACAAGCAATGACTTTTGAACTGAAGATATCAGCTTCGGTTTGATCCTCGTCAGTGTCAGCAGCAGTTTCCTCTTCTGGCTGCTCAATAACCGGAGCAGGCACAGCTTCAGAAACTGGAACGGGTAGTGGTTTATCAGCCTCAGCCAATGACAAAGATGCAACACTTGAGGCAGCAGTTTCGACAGCGTTCTTTGGAGACAGCGAGCTACCTCTTGATGATTCAGCAGTGGTAACAGTTGAAGATTCAGCATAAGCAATCTCGCGTGGTTGATACACTGGACGAACCAAGTTGTCCAAGTTGGCAAAATTGGATGAAGCATTGGCAGCAACAGAGGCATCGACGGTGAATTGAATTGCGGCAGAAGCAGCTTGAGTTCTCAAGTAGTACATACCAGTCTTCAAACCTTTCTTCCAACCGTAGAAATGCATAGAGGTCAACTTACCCATGGTTGGAGAGCGAATATGAATGTTCAAAGATTGAGATTGATCAATGAAAGCACCACGATCAGCAGCCATGTCGATAATAGTTTTTTGAGAGATTTCCCAAACGGTTTTGTAAAGATCTTTCAATTCTTTTGGCAAGTTTGGCAAATTTTGAATGGAACCGTTATCAGCAATGATATGCGATTTCATAGAATCATCCCAAACGCCCAAATCAACCAAATCACGTAGCAAGTATGGGTTAACAATTTGGAATTCACCAGCAAGAACACGACGCGAGTAAATGTTAGAGGTGTATGGTTCGAAACATTCGTTGAAACCCAAAATTTGGGAGGTAGAAGCAGTTGGCATTGGAGCAACCAACAAAGAGTTTCTTAGACCATGTTGAAGAATGTCTGATTTCAAAGAATCCCAATCCCATAGATCAGTTGGTTTGGTGTTCCATAGATCATATTGTAGTAGACCTTGAGAAGCAGGAGAACCTTGGAAAGTTTCATAAGGACCATCTCTTTGAGCCAATTCAACGGAAGCTTCAAGAGCAGCGTGGTACATGGTTTCAAAGATTTGAATGTTCAACTCTTTAGCCTTCTCAGATTCAAATGGTAGACGTAACAACATGAAAGTATCAGCAAGACCTTGAACACCAAGGGCGATTGGTCTGTTTCTGAAATTGGAAGTTCTGGCTTCTGGAACAGGGTAGTAGTTACGGTCAATAATCTTGTTCAAATTCTTGGTGACAACCTTGGAAATTTTGTGTAAAGCTTGGAAATCATAGTATTGAGTTTTACCATCTTCAGATTTTTTGATGAAAGCAGGTAGAGCAATGGAAGCCAAGTTACAGACAGCAACTTCTTCTGGAGAGGAGTATTCAACAATTTCACAACATAGGTTAGAAGATTTGATAACACCCAAGTTCTTTTGGTTAGTCTTTTGGTTACAAGCATCCTTGTACAACATGAATGGGGTACCAGTTTCGGTTTGAGCTTCCAAAACAGCATACCAAAGTTTTTGAGCTTTGATGGTTCTTCTACCACGACCTTCTCTTTCGTACCTCTCATAAAGTTCTTCAAATTCTTCACCATAACAATCAGCAAGACCTGGAGCTTCATTTGGAGAAAACAGGGTCCATTCAGCATTAGCTTCAACACGTTTCATGAAAAGATCTGAGATCCATAGTGCTGGGAATAGATCTCTAGCTCTAATTTCTTCTTTACCATGGTTTTTTCTGATATCAATGAAATCAAAGATGTCTGAATGCCATGGCTCAATGTATAGAGCAAAAGCACCTGGTCTTTTGTTACCACCTTGATCAACGTAACGGGCAGTGTTGTTGAAAACACGGACCATTGGAATAATACCATTGGAAGTACCGTTGGTACCGGCAATGTAAGAGCCAGTGGATCTAATGTTATGGATATGCAGACCAATACCACCAGCAGTCTTGGAAATCAGAGCACATTGTTTCAAAGTCTCGTATATACCTTCAATGGAATCATCTCTCATGGCAACAAGGAAACAAGAAGACATCTGTGGATGTGGAGTACCAGCGTTGAACAAGGTTGGAGAGGCATGAGTGAAGTATCTCTCGGACATCATGTTGTAAGTCTCGATAACACTTTCGATATCTCTACCGTGAATGCCAATAGCCACTCTCATCACTAAATGTTGTGGACGCTCGGCAACTTTACCGTTAACTCTAAGCAAGTATGATCTTTCCAAAGTTTTGAAACCAAAGTAGTTGTAAGCAAAATCTCTATCGTAAACGATAGCAGAGTTCAACTCATCCTTGAATTCTTGCACAATGTTGTAAGTCTCCTCTGAAAGCATTGGGGAGTGTTTGCCGGTCTTTGGATTGATGTAGTTGTAAAGCTCATCGACCACTGAACTGAACTGTTTGGTGGTTTGTTTATGCAAGTTGGAGATGGCAATACGAGCAGCAAGGACAGCGTAATCAGGATGAATGGTGGTCATGTATGCACAGGTCTCAGCAGCTAGGTTATCAAGCTCAACGGTGGTGACACCCTCATAAACACCAGAGATGATACGTTGGGTGATTTTGACAGCATCGACATGGTTTGGATCCAAACCGTAACAGAGTCTGGAGATTCTTGCTGTAATCTTATCGAATTTGACTGGTTCACGATGGCCGTCTCTCTTATACACGTACATCTTTCTTGACTGGTGTTTGTGTGTTGTTGGAGAGAATTAAAGGTTTTGTTTAAGTTCGAAAGAAAAGTGGACGCGTCCTTCTTTTTATATTTGTTTGCGTGTGATTTGAAATCTAAAATTTTCAAGGATTTTTGTACGCGTCCGTGTGTCGATTAGGGCACTTTTCACGCGTCAGTTTCGCGTTTTCAGCGGTTTGATTGGTCGGTGCGCCACCCAACTCTGGCGAAAAGTAAACAACTCAACGCGTCTTGCTGTTTACCTTTCGTGGTTGGCGTTTCTTTTGGGCGGGGGCTGATTATCAATCGGGATACCACAGATCACAGCGATGAGGCAAACGATGTGGTCTACCAAAGAGGATGGAAGCTTCGAAGGTAGATGGTGATTTATCGTGAGATACTAGTGCCCCTGTTATGAATCGCGCGTGAGCATTCTTGAAGCAAGGCTCCTCACACGAGTCAAATTGGTAGGTGACACCCGTGTATCTGACACGCAAATAACACCCAATTCCACTAGTCCAAACACCACCCAATTTTTTTGGCCCACTTTCGCCTCACTGGCTGGAAATTTAATGTCTGCTAACAATTGACTGTTCAAAGATTGTTCGCACATCAGTGTTGCCAGATCTGGACAGAAAGTAGGTGATTACATGACAGCAACGCTTACTACTAATTGAGAAGCTTGAAATTACAAAGTGGGCTTATCGCCTATGGCTATTGGGAAGTCACTTAAAGTGATATAGAAGACAGCTTCGATCACATTGCGTAACTAATGACATTTACGTAGCTTGGGATCATTATGCATGAGCTAATCCATAGTTGACCTCTAAGTCTGTTATTTGTATCTGACACTGGATATATAACTTGCCACTACCCTTATTCGGTTCTACCGCTGCATATTTTAGCACAGTTGATACATGTTCTTTGTAAGCAGCTCGTCATTAATGTCCACTATCGATTGTGACTAGCGCCTTTTCACACTAGAGCCAAGCCGGTTCGAAATAATGAGCAGAAGGGTCATTGGACACTCCATCAACCCAACTCATGGTCTTTTGGCTGCCAAAGAACAACGTACTTATTTCTTTCAGCACACCCCGAGTCTCCTTGATTTTTTTGTATCAATAGCAGCCATCGCCAACAAAATATTTAATCGAATTTTACCGAGCTAATCAGATATCAAAGAACCTCGGTTCCGTCCACAAAATCCCCAGTGAAACCATAAAGTCCCAATGCCTACCGCAGAGAATGTCACACTGATACTAGAGTCCATTGATCAGGCCAAACAACTGATTCTTTCAAAATTACCAAGTCACCTTACCACTCCTAAAACTCTAATCATCTGTGGATCAGGTCTTGGTGGCATTGCATCACTTTTAAAAGATACAAAAGAACTTCAGTATCCTGAGATCCCTGGATTCAAAGTATCTACCGTTCCTGGTCATGAAGGTAAATTACTCTTTGGTTTGATCGGTGAGAACAAAATTCCTGTTGTCTGCATGGTTGGAAGATTGCATTTTTATGAAGGATACACATTTGATGAGACGACATTTCCTGTAAGAGTGGCCAAAGAGCTTGGTGTTGAGAGTGTCTTCGTGACTAATGCAGCTGGAGGTATAAACGCTAATTACAGACCAGGTGATTTGATGGTTATTTACGATCACATCAATCTTGCTGGGTTTGCAGGTTATCATCCTTTGAGAGGTCCAAATTTAGAAAAGTTTGGTCCAAGATTCCAACCATTGAGCGATGCATACGATTTAGAATTGAGAAAATTGTTCTTCCAATCTGCTAAAAGTTTGGGGATTGAAAGAAAGATTCACGAAGGTACATATTTCTATGCTTCTGGCCCAACTTTCGAAAGCAGAGCTGAGTCAAGAGTCATTAGACAGTTGGGTGGTGATGCCGTTGGTATGAGTACCGTTCCTGAAGTCATTGTTGCACGACATTCTGGATTGAGGGTACTGGCTCTAAGCTTAATAACAAATGCATGTGTTGTTGATCCACCCGCCAGTGCTTTTGATGAGAATCCTGTTCCTTTAGAAGAAGGCGTCGCTTCTCATGCTGAAGTTTTGGAATACGCTAACGCTGCTTCAAAAGATGTTCAAGCTATAATTGAGGCTACGATTAATAAGCTATAACTTCATCAAAAGTTTTTAATTATCCAATCGAAATAAACTTTTCCATAGAATACACACTCTGCTCTGTCTATTCGTCAATCTTACCAGCACTTTCCCATTTTCCATCCAAACTTTCTCTCCATAGTGTGACTTTATTGTCGCCACCAGAAATAGCTAAGATGTTACCACTTAATGACCAACTAGCTCTCCAAACAACGTCTGGAAATTTCTCTTCAGTTAACAGTTGTTTTTTCCATTCACTCCCTGGTTTATCCTGAGACCAGATTATAACAGTACGATCTTGTGAAGCTGATGCGATATAAGAACGAACAAGAACGGATGGTGACCAAGCAACATCCCTAACCCAATCTGTGTGACCTTCCAATGTATGTTCCAACTCATATGTGTTTCTTTCAGGAGCGTATTTCCAAATTTTCACCAGGTTATCAGAGCCAGAAGATACAAATCTACGTTCTTGCTGTTTATCAACAGTAGTATCAACAGCCGAGCCAGTGGATAATGGAGGGGCCCAAGTGGCAGAATTCACACCAATAGCATGTGCACGGTCAATAACAATTGAAGGTGTGCTTCCGTCTTCTTTGAACTCCACAATTGAGATCTTACCATCAGAGGAAGTCACTAATAGTTGAGCACCATATTCATGAGGAGCCCAAGAAACACTGTTAACCGAAGCTTGGTGGACGGTATGTTGAGCAATGTTGGACCATTTACCACCTTCCTCTTTCCAGATAAATACTTTACCATCGTACGATGCAGAGGCCAAAATGACACCGAATTTTGGATGGGCCCAACTTACTTGCCACACTGGACCTTCATGTCCCTGTAGAGTTGTTGATAATGTGTGGTGGTTTCCATCAACTTCATAAATATTGATTGTTTTATCAGATGATGCTGTGGCTAGACGCTTCCCGTAGTAATCCAATACGGCATCATGGATGAGATCTTTGTGTGAATCTGTAATCGTGACCTGTTAGACTTTGTTAGTTCATCAATGTTGTTTTATAGATCCTGGGTTGACAGTCGTCAGCACTTACCATTTTCTTTATGTTTTGTAGAGAGTTTTGAGTTTAGTTGAGTATGATTTTGTGAGATTGCTAAGTGACCTGAATAACTAAGGGCAAGGATCAAGAAGACAAAATACAATAACAACAAGATATGCAACGCTTTTCAACGCACACTTCGTGCATTTTAATTGTTTTGGTTTTCCCTGGAAAAACCACGTCGAAACAAAACAAAGGTTACCCGGTCATATTTAACATTTATTTTATTACATAATGAAAAGCCCATTATTATGTAATGACACTGGGTAGATATCTGAAAGGCGAAAAGTTGACACCACAACAAAGAGCCTGTCTGTTAAAACCCCAGATTTATGCCAATCGCAGGCAAAATTCTTACCCGAATCTATTCAAATGGTCAAGATAGTACTTTGGCTTAACATTTGTAAGTGTTTCATGTTGACGAAATGATAGATTCTCCAAGCTAACATCCCGCTTCACTAGTCCTTTCAATACTCATAACGACGATATCATGTTCACAGCAAAGTGGCAAAGTAGCTCAGGACTTGTATGAAAGTGCACTTCAGATACTTTCCGAATATGACCAGTTCGACTACAGCAGTGGTTCGGGAACAGTAAAGATCAGTGTACCCATGGACTATGATTTTGAATATGAAAGAATACAGTATCAACTGAAGTTGTCGGAGTTGAATCCACAGAGGAAGAGGGCTCAAGAGTTACTGGAAGAGAGTTCCAGATTACAAAATGTTGATGCGACGTTTTTACTTGCGGAGATGAATCTCTATGGGAACTACTCCTATCCAACAAATGCTACACTTGCACTGAACTATTACAAACAAGTGACAAAACTTTCACCTAATTCCACTGCTTATTACAATTTGGGGTTCATCTATTCCACCGGTCTGTTTGGACATTTGGAGATTGATCAAGCAAAGGCCAATACCTACTATACATTTGCATTCGAACAAGGCGATTTAAGAGCAGCTATGGTTTTGGGTTACCGGTACTTGATGGGAATATCGGTTGTAAGAGATTTAAGCACATCGTTGTTCTACTATCAGTATATTGCTGATAAGATGAAAGAGATTTACGATGACGCTCCAATTGGGGGTCCTGATTTCGACAGCTATTCAGTCAGAATTTCCGATTTCCAAGGTGGTGTGTACGGTAAAGGTGTGGGTGATGTTGCATCATCATTGACTAGAGCCGGTGACAGATTTGATGATTATCTGACTAGTGCATTAGATGAAGACACGATGTTTGATACGTTTTATCACAAAGTGGTCAAAGCTTACGAGGGAAGTTATGTGAATAAAAGAGATTATAAAAAAGCTTTTGAAATAGCTAAATATGCAATGGATCATGGACTTCAACAGAAGGATAATTTGAGTAATTTGGATAAGAAATATTTGGCTGGTTGCATTTATACACTGGGAAGAATGTATATGAGAGGGGAAGGTGTTACTAAAGATTTTTCATCTGCACTGATTCATTTCAAGAAATCACTTGATATCTATCCATTTGCTCAAACTTACAATGATCTTGGTTTGCTCTACGAATATGGACCGGAATCTGTGCGTGATACTAAAAAAGCATTGAATATGTATGAAAGATCCATGAATTTGAGTACAATAGCTGGTCTATACAACTATGCAAGATTAAGCGTCCCAGAGAATCCAGAAAAGGGGTTTGATTACATAAAGAAGGCATCATATCATTTGGACGTTCCTGCGATTTACCATGCTTGTGAGCTTCTCTCTTTTGAAGATTCCTCACAAACAAGAGAAGCTGTTGTGAAGAATTTGAAATACTACGTTGAAAGATTCGATTGGATTTTAACTTCGTTAGAATGGGCATTTTTTGAACTTGTCAATGATAGAACCGATAATGGATTAATTGGTTATGCGATGGCCGCTGAACAAGGTATAGAATCATCTCAAGTCTCAGCAGCTTTTTTACTGTTCCAATTACCTGCAATTTTAGAGTCGCAACCACCTCTTGTTCCAAAATCGAGAAAAGAAATAGCAGCGACATATTTCACAAGATCATCAATGCAATTCAATGTTGATTCCACAGTAATGGTTGGTGACATCTATTATGATGACCATGAGTACGAGAAAGCTGCTTCCGCATATGGATCTGCTTCGAATCGTGGTTCGAGTCAAGGTAATTTCAACTTAGGTTGGCTGTATGAACAAGGACTGGGTGTTGAGAAGGATTTTCACTTGGCTAAACGTCATTATGATCTATCTTTGACAAATCATCCGAAAGCATATTTACCAGTACAATTGGCATTGTTGAGACTACGATTCAAAAGTTTTGTGAATAATATTACAGGTGGAAAAGTTAACAGCATCACTAAAGAGAAGACAAAGAAAACATGGTCCGATTGGAAAGCATTATACCATAGCATTCGAGGAACGAATGATCAGTTGATTAGTGCGCAGGAGGCAGAAGAGAAACTCTTGAGCCCTGATCCGGCATTGGGATCGGATGATTTGATAATGATTGGATTGATGTTTTTACCATTTGCTCTGATTTTTTTGTTTCATTTCTATCAACAGGCTCAAGTGAGAAGACGGAGACAAAATGGAGCTGGTGGAAATAACGAAGGCAGAGCTAACGTACAATTCAATTTCAGAGTCATTGCCATATAGTGAATTACTTTGTTTTTTGATCATTAATCTAATGCGTGCTATCAATTAAATAGAAATGTGTATGGGCGTTATAAGTTATTGTTACTTCTATCGAAATCATAACCACGAGCAATACCACCTGCACCTTCTTCAACAAGGGCACCTTCAGCATCGTAATCTTCGTCGTGTTGATAATCACTACCGAGACCTGTCCAGGCGCGGTTTTGTAGATGCACAGCAGATGTAGAAACCGTTCCTTTGATAGCAACAGTTTTGGAAAATGCTTTGACCAGTTGTCCTTCCTCTTTAATTCTTTCACTCACAGAGTCAATCTCTAGATGTTGAATATTTCTCAACGGCCTTGCATTCGTGACCGTAACAAATTGGCCAGTGACTGGATTAAATATTGGTGCATCGTCTTCCTCACTTTCCAAATGAGGTTCATCGTTTGAAGTCTCAGTTTCAGAATTGTCTTGATCTTGCTCACTTTCTCCTTCCAATAATTTGTCAAATTCGACCACCCATTTCCCCGTCCAAGATACAAATGGATCCAATGCCAATTCCAATTCATAAGGCGTGATTATAGGTTTGAAGAATTCCGAAGTGTTGTCGATAACAATACCACCTTGTCCACAACCTAAAATACACCAAACGTCTATACTCTCAAAATTAGCCAATTTCGCAACGTTTGGTTTCCCCACAACAAACATGTACGATTTCTTATCGGCATCCCGTATCATCTTGGATACCTTTGATATAAGTTTGGTGGTGTTTCTTATAGATAATGTGTTGACAAGTATACCAATTGTACCAGCAGTTCTGGCCATATGCATATAACGGTATCTTCTCATAAGTGGTGGGAATGGGCCTTGATCTGTAGTGTTCTTTAATGGGTCATAGAGTGTGATGGCTCCAAATTTTGTGCTGAGGAACAGTAAATGTGGCGGTTGTGGAGTCGTGATGTGGAATAGCTGGTAATCATTGAGTGAAATCTCATCAATCTCAGATTCACTTACCAGAACTCTATTCGAGAAAGTGATGCCTGTACTGTGTTGTTTCGTCAAAGCTGAGCTCTCGAATCCAACAATCTTGGCAGTATTTGCCTTCTCTAGACTAATATCTGCAAATGCAATTTGTGTGTAGTCCTCCCTCAAAATGGTGTATAATGACTCCATATATCTTGTGTAAGGAGCATCAGCCATCAGTACCACTTTTTCATCTGTATCGGTGTAGGTCTCTCTGAATCTACACACAACGGAATCGAGATCCAGCACTGGTTTGCCAAATACATAGACGGCGGGAAGCTTCTGGATCATGTTCAGACAAGCATCGCCGAAATGGATCACGAGATCACTCGAAACATGCTCTGCAGCAACTTCATCGATACAGCATGCGGAGTAGGCAGTATCGGCCAAGATCCATACATGTTGTGTGTTGTCCACAACGTTTTTATCCAGCGAGTCAGAGCATTTGCAATTAGAACAGGTGTTCTTGCACTCATGGTCCGCTTCTTCCTCAACATTCTCTCGATGACCATCATGCTTCTTCCCTCCAACTTTCAGCGTATCCAGACCTTCTTGTATCAGCTGTACGACAATTGCAGAGTCTGCAACTAGTGAATCTGGAAACTGTAAAGTGATCTTCTTGTACTTCTTGTTGTGTTCTTTGTCCTCCTCTGCCAGAATCTTCACTATACCACCAACGGAGTAGTAATCTCTGATCTTTTCAACCAGCTCTTCCTCATCTTGCCAGTTCGTCCCGAGGTAAGAACGGTCCTGTGTCTTATGCTCGTACTTCAAGAAGTTGAAAGTCTCGTCATCCTGATAAGTTGACAACGAAGGGGCAACTGCACCTTCTTCCATTTCAACTGGGTTCTGTGGTATCGTTTTGTTTTGGTTCAATCCAATGTTTTATGCGCCAAATTTTTTTTTTTTTTTTTTTTTTTTTTTATGATTAATCTGAAGTCCCGAAAATCACTACATCATAAGCTTCAATTACGTTTGCACCAGTCTTATGCCTCTGAGAAGTTCCTATGAAAGCAGGGTTTTCATACGTAAGTGCATACACAAAACATGCTCGCTATCGCCTGTTCAAGGAATCTGTTCTAGGAAACTGCTAAAATCAATGTGTTTATTAGACTTTACAGCGAGCTACACGTGACCTTCTCTTCGTTGTGCCCTCGGATTGGCCGGAATACGCCTATATAACCAGCTCTACGAACAATATTATTCATGAAATATTGAAAATCCCAAATATTGATCTCAAGAACTCGATTCGGATACTTATCCCATCAGGCCTCCTTCCATCGGTTGAGAATCACTTCTCATCTCAACAGAACACGTCCTTTTCAACAATCGATGGATCAAGACCGTTCTCCGGTGAGAAACAGAACCCGTTTTGGAGAGAATTCCAGCCCGATAAGGCTTCCTTCTCTTGGTGCTTACGAAAACGCCCGGTATGTTGACTCTCCATCTAAGGAGACAATGACATCGTGGAATGAAGATAGAGATGATGTTACCATCAACTGTCCCTTTGGCTGTTGTGAACAGGACCCGATTGACAAATTTATCTACAAACGAGGGTATTTACAAGGTGCGTGTTCGGATATCACTATCCTTGCATTCGGTAAAGAATATGCTCTACACAGATTGATCTTGGATAGAAGTGGATACTTTTCGGCTCTATTCAACGGTAATTGGAACGGTGCCTATGACGGTAAATGCGAGTTAAATTTCGAAGACGATGAGAACATCACGCAAGAGGCCTTTGAGATTGCTATACAGATGCTTTACGGTGCAAAGATTCTCTGTGAGAAACCTCAAGAGTTGAGAAGTCTGATTGCTGTGGCCCAATACTTGAACATTCAAAGCGTTGTGTGTTCAGCAACGAATCAAATCATTGAAAGTATAAATTTCTCAAACATTGCATCTTATGCTTCATTTGCCATTCATAATGATTACGGGAAAGCATCAAGTCGGATTTTGGACAGTGTCAAAGGACTTCTTTGTTATGAGGGTTCTGAGAGAGGTCTCAAATATTGGGACGGTATTCCTTGTGAGGTCATTGCATCTGTTGTAGGGTTGGACTCTTTCTACGTTTGGTCAGAATGGGATAGAGCTGTTTTCATTATCAAATTGATTGAAAGAAGACAAAAATTAAAGAGATTGTTAGAGCAAAATCAAAGCATTGATTCATTGACTGTCTCATTTTGTTCTGCTGATGCTGAAGTTGATGGTATTGAACTCATAAGTGAAATCTTGAACACGTGCGTACATTTTTGTCATATTTCCGCAGAACAACTACATATATTGGCGAGTTGGAAAGATGTTTATGGTGTTCCATTTGTTAAAGCGTCTGTGTTGAAAGATGCGCTATGGCTAAGTGTTGAGCTTCAAAGTAAAGTGAACAGTGCAGATAAATACTCTAGTGATTTGGGATTATTGGTGAACCAAGATACACCGCCAGACAATATTGTCTCGTGGAGTGTCACTGGAAAGGATAAAACACTTTATGGAACACCTGACGAAATCAGAAGACAAATTGTAGATCAATCTGAAGGAATTGAGGATTTGACAATTGAAGAAACAACAAGGAAGATAAGTGAACAACAAGGAAACAAGACGTACAAGGTGACCAAGATTCCACCTTACAGATTTTCTGTTGGATTCAACTCTATATCTGACGTTGCCCCTGAAAAACGTGTATACTCACGAACACTGTGGTACGCTGGTTCGTACTGGAACCTCTACATTCAAAAGATTAAGCATAAGAAAGGCTTTCAGATGGGCGTTTATGTCCATCGTACTTCGAGTCCGAATCCTTCAAAATCAGGACTGCTGAACTATGATGTGTTGGTACGTGGCAAGGAGTCTGAATTGAATGAAGTTGATTTGAACGATTTGACTCGTCAAGTCGGTGATCTGAAAATCGTTAAAAGGGTTCGCGGTACAAAATATGACCTTTCAGAAGCTCAAAGCCCAGAAGCTTCGGATGATGAAGATGAAGATGATTATTCTGATGGCTATGAACAGTTCACCAAGAGTCAAGATTTTGAAGATGCAGATAGTGCTATCTTGAGATATCATGATAACAGAGAAGAAACCTCGGTGTATTGTATCATTTATACACCTTCAAGAAAAACAAAAACCTCATTAACTTGCTTTATGTCACAACCTGAAGGCTTCAAAAACTCACAGAGTTGGGGATGGAAAAGTAATAGCATGTGTTCATTTAATGAGGACGGTACAATGGCTGATGGCCAAGATGATATTTTGAAATTTATGGTTGTTCTAGGTAGTATTTGAACTTTACACGTTTGAGAATTGATAAATAATTAGATGGAAGTGTTTATTCAAAATGGAAAAGCGGTTTATTGGAAAACTTAAGAGGACCATCTAACGGCCCATTGTAGTTTATCACCAGCTTTGAAAGGAGCAACTTTCAATTCATTTTGAGCAATGACATCAGGTACAGCATGTTCCTTTCTGTACAATATAGCATGGTCTTTGCTCACAACATCTTCATCGGTGATCTGGTAAAAACTCTTTCCGAAATCATTGACGAAAGCCTTCAAGTTCTCCAACTTATCCTGACTTTCAAAAACCTCAGCCAAATAAGGCAAAGCCAAAGATTGGGAGAACACACCGGCACAAACACCAACGTGTGTGGATTTAGCGTGTAATGGATGTGGAGCAGAATCAGAGCCAAAAAAGAAGTATGGCTTTCCAGAAGTAGCAGCCTCAACAAGAGCACGACGGTCTTGCGGAAGTTTTGCAACAGGTTTACAGAAATTGATTGGATTACCGGCCCAGTTATCAACGGTCAGACTTAAATGATGAGCAGTTATTGAAGCAGCGACTTTCAATTCAGAGGCAATTTTACCAGAGTTAATCTTCTCGATAGTATCAATTGCGGCTTTAGTGGTACAGTGCTCAAGAACGATTCTTAAGTTTGGGAAATCAGCATGAAGTTTTCCCAAAGCAGGTAGAAAAGATTCTTCGGCGTTCAAAACGTGGATTTCTTCACCGACTTTATCACTTGAAGGTTTCTCACCGTGTAGGTTCAGCACCAGATTCTCTTCCTCCATAGCTTGGAAGATCGGGTAAAAAGCAGTGAAATCATTAGGATCAACACCAGCTGAAGAGTTCGTAGTGACACCAGCTGGATAACATTTGACACCGGCGATCACTTTCAACTTTGCAGCTTCATGGATCAACTCTGGCGAGAGTTCTTTGGACAAGTAAAATGTCATCAGAAAAGTGGTCTTTGGTGCCAATGACTGTAGTTTCTCCTTGTATTCAACGACTCTCTGGACTGTGGTGATTGGTGGAACTAGATTAGGCATGATATAAGCGATGGAAACACCACCTTCACGCACCGTTGGAGTGATAAGCTCCATCATTTGGCCCTCACGTAGATGGACGTGGAAGTCTGCAGTGACACCAAGGTCGAGTTCACTCATTGTCTAGAATGTTGCACTAAAGAAGGTAGGTATTAAACAAAATGGTGAGTACGATTTTTTTTTTCAATTTTTCATCTCTAGCTTGCGTGGAGAAACGAAGAGATGCAGGTTCTCTCTTTACAAAATCCCATCGCCAAATGAAAATGAATCTGCTTTCATGGGAAGTACTATCCAATATTCAAGTCGGCTACTAATGCCCATTTCGAGAAAGAGAGAGAGACAGAGAGAGAAGAGAACTAATTCTTGCACGAATAAGACGTTTCATGAATACATTTATGAATACATTTGTGAGTACATCCTATTATACTCCAAGATTTGCTCCGTGCAGGAGAAGTTAGTATTGCCTAATTTTTTGAGTTGGACTCCTTCGTTAAACAGACTTTTTGTCTCTTTGAGTCTGACTGACCTTCCACATCTTCAATGTCTAACTTCTTTAGATCGTCATCGTCGTGTTCTTTCTGATCATTCTTGAGTATCTCCAAAAAGAATCTCAATCCTTCCTCTGCGAAAAGTTGCATGTTGTGAGTTCTATCCTCGTTATTCGTATGGATGTATTTCGATTTTTCATATTTGGGCGTTGACACTCCTAGGTATACTGTACCTATTTCTTTCCCAAAAAATGGATTCTTTGAGTCCAAATCTTTTCCTTGAGTAGATGGACCAGCAATACCAGTCTCAGATAACACATAAGTAGACCCAAGATCCACTCTCAAGTTTCTAGCCAGTCGAAGCACAACTTTCTCAGAAGGACCAGTGTAAGTGTCAATTTCTTCTTGAGACCAGCCCGAAAGCTTCAATTTGGATTTCAAGCTGTACACTAAAGTACCCCCATGGAACCAGTTGGATGCACCTGGAACTGAAACCAAGTATGCTGAAAGAAGACCACCACACGCAGCCTCGGAAACAGATATCGTTTGTTTTCTTTCCGATAAAATGGTTGCAATTTCAGTGACAATGGGAACAACTGAGCTTGGAGGAAACGTGGACATGATTTGATATTGATGTGAGATTAACTCTACGAAGGATTTGAAATGAACAGGTATGAAGAATGGGTTGAAAGTATGGTTAGGAATATGTTAACCAGGAGGAATATTAATATGGTGTGTACAACTACTATAAACCGAGGGCAGTACACCTCGGATTCTCTTAGGAATATCAGTGGCAATTCACAATCGACAACAGAAGGACTTTCTATACTTCCTAATTTCAATAGTTTGAACATTATCCAGAACCATGCCTTCCACACAGAAAAAGGATCTCACTTCTATCCGTTACAGAGCTGGTAGAGTCATCATTGACAGCGAGACGAACGTCGCCACTCCAGACCCAGTACAAGGTGTTATCAAATTTAAGAAAGATCCAGAAGATGACTCTTTCGTGACGTTCATCTGGGAGCCAAGGGATAAAACAATCGGTGTGGAAAGAGAAGAACTTTTGATTATGCCAGGTGATATTACATGGACTCATCTATCTAATTGTACCACCGGTCGTGTATTTGAATTGAAATTTCTATCGTCAAACCATACTGCTTTGTTCTGGGCTCAAGAGATCAATGAGAATGAAGATGACCCAAGTGAATTGACTCACAATGATAGAGTTTTCAGTGAGATCATCTATAAGAATCTTTCTGAAGCTGCTGAAGAGGAAGAAGACGAACAGATTCCAGATGTGAAAGAAGAGGAACCAAAACAAGAAGTCCCAACGCCATCATCTACTCAGTGAGTTTACATGCCATTCCGTATTGATTCGTCTATTCAGAATATTAACTAGTAATAGTCAGACCCATTTATGATTTGAACGATGTGTTCACTGCAGAAAATATAGAGTCTGTGATTCAAAATGCTGATGATGAAACATTAGCTAAACTTTACAGTCATTTGCCAGAATCATTTGAGAGAAACAACGAAAGTTTAAAAGAAGCGCTTTTCAGCAATTACTTCAAGAGAAGTGCTCATAACTTGAGTGATGCGTTGAGAAATGGAGGTGGGTTTGTCGTATCCAAATCACTGGGATACGAATACGAAGGAGAAGGCGTAAGAGCTTACTTGAATGCCGTGAAAAAACAAATAGATGAAGAAGACAAGAAAAAACGATGAAGAAAAGTGAACGGTGAAGTGTATATTAGAAGCATCAATTGGAAAATACGACTGAAGAAGCTAGTAACGCGTATATGATCTCGTGTCTCAAAAGGGTACAATTCGCGAACTGACGCGAGGATCGGCAGTATACTCAAAAATCAAAACAAAAACAATCGAAAATTTTGTTCAAAACACGAACAGATCAGTGTCGTAAACTAGCCCCAGTTGACCTTTGCTATTACTACATTTTGCTAGTAAGCAACCATTTCGGATATTTGCTAGTCTAGAACGGTTTGTTCCACATCTGCCGCTTCGTGAGTTTATGTCCATCCCCTAATTGCTCCCGTACCACGTCCTGACAAAGGAACATTCTGAACGGGGACATTCTCCAGATCCAAATTGCTAACTGCTGTCTCTCTTCTAGGACATGGCTCCCACAGACCACGATTTGAAGTCGCAACTTTCTGACATTCAGAAACGGCTGTCAGAGGCGACCCTGAACACTCCAAAAAGAGCAGCATCGCTCAGACGAGACGTCGATGATCCAATTGCCTCCACACCATCAAAAGAAGGACCAGCTCGTACTGGTAGAAAATCCCTACCAAGTTTCCTCTCGAAAAAGGAGAAAAGAGTCTCGTTACCTGTGCTGGATTCATCAAGATCTCCAAACGTCAAGAATACTGGTAAAGATATGGATTTTGTTGTTGGATTGAGTGAGAATCTTCTGGTTGAGTGCAGAAGACTTCAGGCTGAAAACCATTCCAAATCATCACAATTAAAATCGGTAGAAGATGACTTGTACAAACTGAAATCTTCTAATGCTGCATTGCTATCGAAATTGAATGATACCCTTCAAAATGAGGAAAGGTATAAAGATTCAAATTGGGAGTTGGAACTCAAATTGCAACAGATCACTGAAGAGTTCAACTCATTGAAAGAGAGTCAATCCAAGACTCAAAAGGAACTAGAGAAGCAATTAAATTTCTCCAACGACATCAGAAATGAATTAGAGCAAGCTAACTTGAACAAGGTCACAATTGAACAGGAATTCACCACCAACAGGGCTAATGTTACCACCGAGATCCAATCGTTGAAATTGCACGTTGATGAGTTGAACGAGGAGAACACCCAATTGAATGATGAAATTGACGAATTGAGACATCAATTGGAAGCGTTGAAATCAAAACCAAAAGACTCAACACTCACAGCTATCCCAATTTTGCAACCTCAAGAAGAAAGTGATTCAGATGAAGAGTTCAGTGAACCACCAATCTCACCAGTCAAAACTGTCGGTATCAATAATTCGGCTTTGGAAACCGAAACTCTGAAGTCATCACTTACGAGTGCACATCACACTATCGCCAAACTCAGACAACAGATTTTAAAACTACGTTCCAATGAGCTATCCAACAAATCGCAGAATTCCATCAATACTCCGGTTAAGAAGAGTCAATCACCAATTGGTAAGAAATCCTTGAAAAACTTGAATGATTCGATTGGAGGAAGATCTTTTCAGATCATGGGAAGTTCCAACAGAACCTCAAAAGTTATTGAATCGTCTGATAATGAAGAAGATGATTGGATCAATTTTGAAGGTGATTCTACTATTTCATTCGGTCACGTTTCTTCTCCATCCAAAAGCAGACCTGTTTCTGTTGTTGATGACTTGATTGAAGATTCAGGATCAGAGGAAGAGTTTGATCAGTTACCCGTTGCTCCTTTGTCTTCTGAGTTGCATTTGATCTCTGAAGATGATGTTAAAAAGTACGCTGATGAGAATCATTTGGTTTTGATTCAAAAGGGTGAGTATTCCCGTTTGATAGATGTTTCAGAAGAGGACGCTGTTCAAAGAGCTGAGGAATTCGGGTTAGTCGTGATACATAAAGATGAATATGAGACCCAACAACAAGAGCTTGCTGCTAAGAATCAACAAGTCAAGAGTTTGACGAATGCCACAAGAAATATTGAAGTTTTGCATCAACAAGAGACAGATGGCTTACTCGCAAAATTGAAAGAGTCTGTCACCCTGATCTCACAATTTAAGGAAGATAAGAAGAGAACGGACTTCCAAGTTGTTGAACTGCAAACCAGGTTGGAAGATCTCATTTCTCAAACTCAGAGCTACGAATTCTTAAAAGAGAAAGCTGCCGCTTTGAATCACCATTTGTTGCCAGTTTCGGAGTTGACATCGTTGAAAGAGCAGCTCCAAGATCCATCACATGAATTCATCAAGGAGAAAGCCACCGCCAGAAATCTCGTTGTTCTACCTAATGATGAACACTTTTCACTTCTTAATAAAATTACAGATCTCCAAAATCAGGTCAAGTCATCTCAGGAACTTCACCAATCAACGATTGCCGACCATGAGGAGTTCATTGGTTCTTTGTCCAAACAACATGAGTCTTCAGTATCGTCCTTGAAAGCTGAACATGCGGCAGCTCTTGCTGCTTTGGCACTATCACATGATTCCAAATTGGCATCTTTGAAAGATGAACATGAAACTGGTGTCAAGTCTCTTGGCGAAGTCCACTCTTCTGCTCTGGCTCATATGAGAGAAAAACATAATTCTGCTTTTGCCTCATTGAAGGAGACTCACCAGTCTGAACTTGGTGGTCTGAAAGATGCTCACCTTGAGACTGTAGCTTCTTTGAAGTCACAACATGAGAAGGCCCTCGTCATTTTGAATCAAGAGCACGATGCTAATGCTGCTTCTCTAGAGTATGAGCATCAACAGGCCATTGACGCATTGGGTGAAAGGCATTTGGACTTTGCTGCGGCTTTAAGAGCCGAGCAAGAGACTACTCTTGAAACACTCAAGAGAGATAATGAGCGTCATTCTGCTACTCTTGAGAAAGAACATGATGCCAAAGTCAAAGTGCTGACTGCTGATATTGAGGCTTTGAAGGAAGAACTTGCCCTATCTCAGACTGAACTTACTCAGTTACTGGAATCCTCTAGGAAAGAAATTGACAGTCTGACTGAGAACCTACAGAAGTCTGAAGGCCAGGTTAGTTCGCTTTCTTCTAATGTTGACTCTTTGAAAGTCCAGCTATCCGACATCACTTCCAAGGCTGAGATCTACAAAGCTGACCTCGATAATCCGTCTCTTGACTTCTTGATTTCCCATTCTCAAGAGCACAATCATAAACTCATTTCGGAGAGTGACCATGAAGAGCTTGTTAGAAAGTCGACCTCGCCTACTGTCAAGGAGGTCATTGCTGCCTCAGGTGCACTCGGTCTTGTTGCTTTGAACAAACCTGATTATTCCTCATTGGTCTCCAGATCCCAGTTGTCGGCTGAAGATTTGGCTAAAGAGAAAAACTCTATTGTGATTTCGAACGATGATCATCAAGCACTCTGGAAACAGATTGAACAGCCTGATCTAGATTACTTGAGCTCTAAAGCTCAGTCTAGTGGTTATGTTTTTGTTCCACAGACCGAGCATTTAGAACTTGTTCAAAGGTCCAAGTTATCTGCTGCTGAGTTGGCTGAGACAGTTAATTCTGTTGTCATTACTAAAGAGAACTATTCTGAGCTGTTGAACAAATTGGAATTCCCAAGTTTGCAATACTTGACATCTAAGGCTCTAAGCGAGGGTCAAGTTCTTATTCCAAAAGATGATTTCGAATCATTGGTTGCGAAGTCTCAACTTACTGCTGAGGATCTTGCTGAACAAAAGAACTCGGTCGTGATAACTAAGCAGCAACATTCTGAACTTCTTTCCCAAATTGAATCCCCAGATCTTGACTACTTGTCCTCGAAATCTGAATCTGTTAACCACGTCTTGCTCGCTAAAGATACCTATGACACCATTGTCGCCAAAGCTAACAAGACTGTTGAAGATCTAGCCAAGGAGAGTGATCTCCATCTGTTGACTTCAAGAGAGATCAATGATCTCAAATCACCATCCTCCGATTTCATTATTAAGGCTGCTGGTCTTGCTGGTCTCTCGGCCATCCCAGTCGCTGCACACAAGTCGTTATTATCTAATGCCAATTCCCCATCAAGAGATCATATTTCAACCAAAGCAGCCGAATTGGGTCTTGTTGCTGTTCCAGCGTCTGATTACACCGCTTTACAAGATCAAGTCACATCATTGAAAGGTGAGTTGTCTTCCAGATCTGAAATCGATGCACAATATTCCTCTGCTGATTTCCTGAGTCACAAAGCAAAACTTTTAGGTTCTGTCGTACTCCCACGAGAAGAGTACACTGGTTTGAGGACCAAAGCTGGAAGATCACTGGATGAGCTTGCTACAGAAGAAAACAAGGTTGTTTTGCATCCAGATGAACTTGCCGTGCTGCAGAATCCATCCAAAGACACTGTTGTTCAACAAGCCAAGAGCCATGGTCTTGTGACCTTGCCGAAAAAGGATCATGAAAAATTGACCAGCCCTTCAGTATCTGACTTGGCATCTCATGCAGAGCGTAATGGTTATAAACTTCTGAAATTTGAGGAGTTTGAGGCACTGTTGGATCCATCTGATGAATCACTGGAGAGCCATGCTGGTAAGAAAGGTTTTGCATTGATTGGAACTACACAACTTGCAGAATTAAAAGCAACAGTTGAAGAACCATCTCTCGAGTTTATCACCACAAATGCTTCCAAGATGGGCTTCATTCTTATCAAAGAATTGGAATTCAATGAACTGAAAACTAAAGCTTCAAAGACTATTGACGATCTTGCCAAGGAGTCTGGTATTACTTTGGTCAAAGATCCTGATTTTGCCACTTTAACAGCAAAAGCAGCTAGGACTATTGATGATCTTGCTGAGGAACACGGTGTCAAGCTTGTCAAGCATATTGATTATGAAGCATTGAATCAGAGAGCTTCAAAGACCATTGATGACCATGCATCTGAAGCAGGTCTTGTACTTGTGAAAGAGTCTGATCATGCTGACTTGTTGAAAGCTGCTTCAAAGACTATTGACGACCATGCAAAAGAGCAAGGCATTGTTTTGATCAAAGATTCTGAACATACTGAGCTTTTGAAGGCTGCTTCCAAAACCATTGAAGAGCGTGCTGAAGAACAAGGTTTGATGCTGGTTCCATCCACTGAGTTCGCTGAGTTGAAGAAGCAGGCTGGGAAGAGCATTCATGAACATGCCACAGAGCATGATGTCGTTCTTGTGTCATCTGCTGACTTCCAATTGTTGACTAACCCATCCCTTGATGCTCTTGCTGGACTTGCCAAATCCAACGGATCTGTGTTGGTCAAGCAATCTGAGTTCGAGGACCTAACCAGAAGAGCTAATAAGACCATTGATGAGCATGCCGAGGAAGTCGAATCCGTCATTGTGAAAAAGCATGCTTTCGCAGAGTTGAACAGAAATGCTTCCAAGACCATTGATGAACATGCTTCTGAAAAGGGTGCTGTTGTAGTGCCTGAATCTGAGTATGAGGAATTGAAACAAAAGGCTTCAAGACCGTTGGAGTCACTAGCTGTTGCTGCTGGAGTAGTGTTGGTAAAGAACGATGAGTTCTCTGCTCTGACTGAGAGAGCTTCCAAATCTATTGATGACCTGGCTAGAGAACAGTCTTTCGTTTTGGTCAAACCTGATGATTATGAGGAACTGGTCAAGAAGGCAGCTAAAACAATTGATGACCATGCTCAAGAAGCTAACTCTGTCGTTCTAAAGGCTTTCGATTTTGATGAGCTCAACAAAAAGGCTTCGAAGACTATTGATGATTATGCCACTGAACAAAATGCTGTACTAGTGCCTGCGGCTGAATTCGACACACTGAAGAATCCAACTATTGAGCACTTACAAGTTCTAGCCAAAAGCCAAAATTCTGTTCTCGTTCCAGAGTATGAATATGAAGAGCTAAAGAAACCAACTTTAAACAAGCTTCGAGAACATGTCGAGAATTTCGATCATGTCGTGCTGTCATTCACCGAGCACCAGAAATTAAAGTCGCCAAGTGAGAGTGATTTCAAGCTGACGGCTGCTGCTCTTGGATTTGCTATATTGAAAAGTGATGAATACGAGAAGCTGGCGTCCACTGTTGATAATCCAACTAGAGAGTTCATTGATAATCATGCTTCCAAACATGGTCTGCTGACTATCGATGAGACTTCCAGTGATGATTTTGTTGACGAACATCTGAAGTCGAAGGGTTGGGTTTCACTTTCCTCCCAAGATCTTTCGACTTTGAGAGCTGGTGAACATCTTGATTTGGAGGCAATCTCAAAACGTCTGGATACTCTGGAGATGGTTGCTGTTGACAAGAATACCTATGATGACCTTGCTAATGGTGTTACCAAGGAGAACATGATAAAGTCGTTGATTACTAAAGATAAACTTCAAGAGTACAATAAGAACTACGGCTTGACCTCAATTCCAAATGAAGAGTATCATCTGTTGAAAGCCAAGGCAGAACAACCTGACAAGCAGACTGTTGAAGAGCATGCTGGCGTCATTGGATGTGTTGTTGTTGGAAAGAAAGAGTACGAATCATTGTTGAACTCGGTCAACAGGGTTTCTAAAGCAGATCTCGACGCTAGAGCCCAGAAGATTGACCATGTTTTGATCTCCAGGGCTGAATTTGAGAAGCTTTCAGCTACCGAAGGCATCCCACTTCCAAGTACACCTTCCACACCAACCACCAAATTCGCTGCTACTAAGGACTATTTTGAATCAGTTGGTAGAAAGTCTGAAGAAAGCAACAAAGCTAAAGTCTTTGAATCTGCTAAATCACTCGGATTTGTTCCAGTGCCTACTGATGAATACAAGCATTTGGTTGAGCACCAGAAGGATCATGTTGTTACTAAGACAGATCTATACAAACATGCTAAAGAATTCCAATTGACTGTCTTACCTTCTGAAGAGTACAAGGACCTCCTAAAGAAACGTGCTTACAAGGATGATATGACCGTTGATGAGTTATCTGAAGTTGCCAAAAAATTGAATCTAAAGCTGGTATCACTTGGTAATGTTCCCGCTGAAACTGGGTCACTGAACATCCCGACTGCAAGATCTGCTCCATTCAACCTGGAGAATCAATCTGTTTCAACTTTTTCTTCTGCTTTCAATGAGAGTGACTTCACTGATGCTTTGTCTCGTGTGCCATCCAATGCATCTACTATCAATGGAAACACACAATCGGTAGGTATTACTGTGCACGAGTTGAAATTGCAAGCTGCCAACTTGGGTTACAACATCTCTCCTATTGACAATACTCTTGAACGATATGTTGATGCTCCAGATCTAGTTGATGAGAACGACACTGACAATGATGACCATGAAGATCCTATTGTTGAGACCAATGCCATTGGCAGCCATGGCGGTTCGACCGTGCTTTTCAGAAGTGATCCTGCAACTGAAAGGGAAGACTTCATTAAGAAGGCTGAAGATTACGGACTTGTTGTTCTTGAAGCTTCTGATTATACTGAATTGAAGACATTGCCGGAGAATAAGATCCGTGAAGAGTCGGAAGCTTTGGGCCTCGTCGTTCTGAACCAGTCTGAGTTGAATGAAGTCAAAGCTACTGCCAAAAACTCAGTTCTACCTCTAGACGTTGTCAACAAGGATAATCTTCCAGAGCTTGGAAAACAGCTCCAATTCCACGTTCTACCTGAGTTAGATTACAAAGAACTTGTCACACCTAAAGCGATCACAAAGGATGATATCTCGTCAAATGCGGCAGCATTTGATCTCGTTGTTCTTGATACTGCTGAGTACAATTCTTTGAAAGGAGATACTGAGGAAAGTTCCAGATCAGTTACATGGACCAAAGAGTTGCTGTCTACTACTGCTGCTGGTTTAGGCCTTGCCATTGTGTCATCCGGTGAGCTTGAAGGTTTAAGAAGCACTGCTGATAAATTCGCTGTTTCATCTGTTCCAGTCTCAGCTCCTGCTGCTCCATCTGAGATCACCAAGGATGATTTGTTGGCCAGAGCACAATCATACGATCTTTTGCTTGCTGACAAGACCGAATATGAGGCATTACTGGCAAAGGCCAATGCTGAAACTGAAATCACTGATGAAAAGCTCAATGAGATTTTGAATGAGAGAGGTCTTGCTGCTGTTCCTGCTGCCGAATTGCCAACTTTGAAGGCCGACCCGATGTCGAGAGATAGTTCCATCCTGAAGAGCCCTGATTTTGGTCTGAAAAGTATACCTTTGTTTGAGTACCAACAGTTGAAAGCTACAAAAAGAAACTCTGGATTGATATCGAGATCAGATGTTGTTGAGAAAGCTTTGGAGTTCGATTTGATTGCCGTCACCAGAGAAGAATTGGATGATTTGAGGGCTAAAGCTGCAATCACCAGAGAATACAGAGAAGAACTGGAAGATTCTGTTGCGCCTTCTTTGACAAAGGAATATATTGAAGCTGCTGCTAAGGATTTTGGTTTGTTGGCTATCCCAGAGAAGGCGTTTGTTGCTACAAATATTTCAAGAATTCCTGACGTCAACAATGTTGTGGTTTTACCAAATACTTACTATAACAAGTTGACCAAATCTGAAGCTTTTGCTCTAGACAAAGTGTCCAATGATGAACTCCAAGCCCAAGCAAGAAAGAGAGGATTCAATGTTGTTGCTGGCGACATTGAACAATTCAAAGACAATGCACCTCTACCTGGTCCAACAAGAAAGAGCACGCTTTCATCGATTTCAGCTTCCAACTCAAGAAGAAACTTGGCTGAAGCTGCCTCATTTGCTGCCATTCAAGAGTTTGACACTCTGTCTCACTCCCATCTCTCCCGCTCTAGTTCGAGAAACCATGGGTCAAGATCCGGTTCTGTTCCACCAATCAGTCGAAACGTTTCCGTTGATGGTGGATTGTCGTTGATGACTGATGTTTCGTTGAGTGAACCGAAGATTATTCCAGCTCTGACACAAACTGTTATCGGAGAGTATCTGTTCAAATACTACCGTCGTTTGGGACCATTGAGTTCGATCTCTGAGAGCAGACATGAGAGATACTTCTGGATCCATCCATACACGATGACACTTTACTGGTCTTCAACTTCACCTGTTTTGAGCAATCCATCCACTCATAAGACTAAAGCTGCTGCTATCATAGGTGTCGAGAGTATTGAAGACAACAACCCACTTCCTACAGGCCTGTACCACAAGAGTATTGTCGTGCATTCGCAAAATCGCTCCATAAGATTTACCTGTGTTACAAGACAACGCCACAACATCTGGTACAACTCTCTACGTTACCTGATCCAAAGAAACATGGATGGCATTGACTTTGAGGAAAACGACTTTGACCTACTTCACCGTGCTTCTTGATCGGTGACATACATTTGCTCCCCCTTTACACGTGATACTTTCCGTTCTCCTTTATACTTTTAATAAAATTTTACAACTTGATAATTGAACTCATGTATCCTTTAAGTTTGTAGTTGTTTAACATCGTAACATCCAGTCACGTGCAGTCACATTTCTTGGTACGCGCAAGTTTGTTTTGTTTACTTTTCGGAAATTTCGAGTCGTTAAAAGTAAACAAAATACCTGTTCAAGCTGACTTTAACGATTCATAGCGCGTCATTATGCCTCCGAAAGCCGATAAATCGAAGCAGAAGACCTCACAATTCTCTGCTTACAATGTCAGACTTGAATCGTTTTCCGGTGTCCAACTAGCGAAGTCACAGGAAATCGTCAAGTGGCCCCATGACACGCCATCTGCTGAACTGATGAGTAAGGGAGGATTCTACTTTGCGCCTACCAAGACGATGAAGGATAGAGTCGCTTGTATATGCTGCTCACTCAAGCAAAGAAAATGGAAGGGTGTTTTGAATCCATCGCTTAAGCATCTCCAGTCGTCCCCAGGCTGTCTGTTTAGTAAATTGGAGACCTACAAGATCGAAAGAGCGGGCTCAGATAACTTCAGTTGGGCGAAGACAGATGTGTTCAAGGATCCATTCTCAGAAGAAGCTGTTAAGTTTAGAACAGAGTCTTTCGGCAATGATTGGCAGTTTGATAGTATAAGCGGTGCTGTCCCAACTTCAGATAAGATGGTTCAAGCAGGATTTGTACGCAGCCCCCAAGAAGAAGGTGATGATTTAGCAGTTTGCCACTACTGTATGACATCATTGGAAGGCTGGGAAACATTAGATGACCCACTCTACGAACACCAACGTAGGGCAACGACAAACTGCTACTTTTTAAACAAGCTTGAAGAATTGAAGGAGCCCAATGCGTCGAAAAGGGAAAGCGATATTGAGTTAGAATCAGACCTTGGCAAGAGACAGAGAACAGATGACGGATTCCAAGTAAATACCAGCCAGATCAGCATGGGTTCTAGTGTTCTCCTACAGTCACCAAGAAGGCTGAGAGGCAACACTGGCAAGACGTATATCGAGACAGCTGACGAAGAAAGTGAACCTGATGAAGAAGAAGTTAAGGTCGTTGGTGGTTATTCAGACTATGTTGAAGACACTGAGGAGGAGAGTTTTGGAGTCACTTCGAACTCCATGGAACTTGCATCTGAAGAAGAGCAGTATGTTCCAAGAAGACCATCCAGAGGAGCCTCACGGGATAAACCCAAATCCTCCCAGATTATCAAAACGTCTGAAATGTCATCTCCAAAGAGAGCCATCCCATCGCCCAAGAAAGCTATATTGGATGAATCATTCGGTGATGGAGGGATGTTTTCGGAGAAGAATATCAAGGACATCAAACTGGAAAACATTGTTTCACCATCAAAGAGCAAGAATACTACATCAAATCTCTCAAAACCAACATCGTCAGCATCAGAAGACTCACAAAAGACCTTTACAAACCAACCACCAGCACATAAGACAAAACTTCAAGACATCACCAACATTACTGGAAACATATCCAAAATACCAAATCCACAAAAAGGTGGAATAGTTCGTGAGACTAGTCAGGTGCAGGATATTCGGGCCACAAATGTGGACAATGAAAATGATAGCACTCATGCAAGTTGTGGAAATCTCGAAATGGACGATGATGAAGTTCTTCTGATCACGCAAAGCAAAGAAAACTCTTCAGTCTCTCTGCACAACAGTGAATTTAATAATTCCAGCGTGAAGGATATTCAAGATGATAATACAGAACCACGATCATCACAAGTTGAAGCCTACCACAAATCATCCCCAACTTCAAAAAATGCATCGAAAGAATCCCCAGCCGCAAAATTCAGAGGTCGTCAACTCTTAATGGAAAAATCTTTGTCCTCCGAGTCCATACATCAACTATCACGTCAATCGCTTGAACGGTCGATATCTGATTCAAAGCCTCCAAATAAAAGTTTACTTTCTCAATCCAGATTCCAACCGATCCAGAGGAGTCGGTCACCCTTCTTGGATGATGATTACAAAGGCTCAGACACGATCGATAAAGATGAACCACCCATCGCTATTGATGATATACCTTTAGAGGAGTCGACGGATCACAATATTCAGCAAGCATCAGTAGTCCAAGATATACTCCCACCTTCACTAAAATCAAAGTCAACATCAAATGAAGTTTTCAAGCATGCGGAACCACCTGCCAAACAGATCGTTTCAGATCTTCAATCACAATCTGAATATGAATTAAAATCTGAAAATGAAGAGGAGTCCTTCTCAGATCAATCGTTTCAAAGTGCTGAAGACCACGAAGAACCTCTCAAAACTTTGGAAAACAAAGAGTGGATACCTACAGATACAAACACTCTTTTCCAGAGATTTGAGGATCTGGAAGCTGCTAAGAACTACATTGAAGAATTGAAGGAGTTACCATATGGTCTAGATGATGATATTGATGGACGTATATCATATTTTATCAACGAGATGCCGCAGGATGAGGTGAAGATGACGATAGAAGAATGGATCACACATACTGCAAAACAAGGAAGATCTCATTTGGAATTGATTTGTAATGGAATGATTGAACAATTTGATATTGAAAGTGATAGAGCTCTACGAGCATTGCAAAAGTTGCTTACGGAAAATTAATTGAAACGAAAAATAAAACACCGTATGCATTAATTAGTTCAATAAATAGCCCTTCTTTTCAAAGAGCTAAAATTCTCCTCATTTCTCCAAATTCTCTGATATATATCTTACTGTTCTAATCCCTAGGATTGAAAATCTCATTGAATTCGTCATTAGGCTCATGTTCCTCACCATTATCTTCATGAAGTTGACCATCTGGTATAACATTGGCAGCTCCACCATTAGCGTCAGCGATGGTTTGGCGTCGAAGCTCCCTTTGGAGAAACATTTCTGCGATATCAGCCCCTTCTGGTTCTACCAGTTCATGTTCACGTAGCTCGATGTTATCGTTTGGACCTCGAACGTCGATGACATCCATATCCACATCCTCGTCATCCTCGAAACCTCTTGGTAAGTTTTGAGGAGGTACTCTTTGGAACATTTGAGGACGAACATCGACTGGACCAATCCCAAGACCAGCTAAACCTGCAACTGGAACTCTTCCTAGGAAACCTTCACCAAGATTTCCGTTTCCGAAAAGACCATTCATTCTCTCAATATTCTCTTCAAAGTTGTTCACAGCTAGCTCGTGATCGAAAATCACTTCTTGTTGTCTGCGCTGGCTGTGTAAGAATCTCAAATACTCTCTCAATCGTTTGACACCGTCTCCAGAGAAGACACAGAACAATTGCCTTTGATTGGTATTGAAATCAGCAGGAGGCTGGCGGCAAAATTTTGTTATGTCATCTCTCAAGAATGATCTCACTCCAGTCAAAGAAAGATGGGTCAATCTTGGACATGCTTGCAACAACTCAAAAATTGGATAAATGTTGATCTCAGTACAATAGGATAGATGAACTCTTTCCAATGTATCGTCATAGCCTCTTCTTTGAATAAGTTGAAGAATACCAGCATCGTTGATATTGGCACATTTCACAAGACCAATTCTCTTCAATCTCGGAAGAACCGATAATTCAACAACTGATGTGTTTGTAAGTTGGGTACAGCACGCCAAATCAATGTATTGTAAACGATGGCAACTTCTCACTAATGCACTCACGCCATAATCCGTGATGTTAGAACAGTGACCCAAATGGACGTAATGTAAATTCTTTCCCAACATAGCCAATGACCTCAAAGATGAATCACTTATATTAGCACATTTTGACAAGACGACATTTCTTAAACGTGGGGCGCTCAACACAATCCTTTCTACCAGCCTATCTGTAATCCTTAAACAGTGAGTGAAATCAATTATCCTTAGTTTGTCCAGCTGTAAATTTTCAGGTAGGCTTACCAACAACTGATCACTGGCATTCTGATTGTGTGAAATCCTATATTCTCTTAGCTGTTCCAGATCTGTAAACACCTTCTGTAAAGATACATCCGACAAGTTGATACAATTGTGAACATCGACCTCGATCAAGGCTTTGCAATTCTCTGTCAGACTGATCAAACCTTCATCATTAAAGTTCATGTTGTCTGAAATCTTTACTCTCTTTAATAATGGACAACTATCCACGACGTTCACAATAGCTTCGTTTGTAACTCTGGGACAAGCAGGAGCATATAGACCCTGTAGCCTATGGCAATTTTTGGCCAAGGCGTTGAAAACATCATCTGTGATATCTGTGACACCTGTCAAGTCTATCGACTGTAATTTGGAACACCCATCAAGGATAGAGACGATAACATTCGAAGATAGTTTGGAGCAATTCACTAAGGTGAGCCTTTCTAGGTTCTGGCACTCTGAGAACATATCCAAAAATTCATTATCAACCATTTCATAAACAAAAGACAAATTCAACCGCCTGATGTGGTGTCTGTAATCGTAAAATGTCAGCTCTTTTGGAAGACTCATGACTTGTTTGATCCTTTGGAGTGTCTTTGGCTCCAAGGTTGGTCTGAACCAGATAAGTTCCACCAGTATGCTTCCCCAACTCTTACACACTGTCAACAGTTTCACCAGTGTGTGTTTGTCTGGTATCTGTTGGAATATAAGGCGCATAATCTCGTTCGGTAGCATTCCGATTGGGCCTCTAATAGAGTCCTCATGCTCCATGTACTCTGCTTCTACCATCTCAATGGAGCCACTATCTGTGTCGTATTCTGAAGTGCCCGTAGATATTTCATCAGGATCAGCTGACGCGAGGATCCGAGTTAACTGGACACCACTACCTATCTTGTTGAGCCCTGTGACTTTGCGGGAAAGTGAGGATACTGATGATGCCAAAGACGTTTCGTAATCACTTTCCATTCCAGTTGTACTCGTGGGATGATAATCTGTGCTTGTCTTGTTTGTATGACCACAAATTCGAAAACTGTTCTCTCGTCACGTGGATTGCAAAACCAATAATTGAGATGCTGAAGCGTTGAGAAATTGTTTGGGAGGTGCTCCGTATTTGCTGAGATGGATGGACTTTGTGGACGACAGCTGGGTAGCCAAGGTGCTGGTGTTAGTGTATTAACGTTGCTCTCCTTGCCTTCAGCTTCTACGCTTTCTACAAACAAAAACAAATCGTGAAAAATAAATATCCGCCGGCCGGAAATGGAGGTCTCAAGCAGGTGCACGTGATCTGATCACTACTCACTACAGCCATGGAGCTCATAATTTGATACCTACGGAATCTTCTATTCATCTCATTATGTATTAAATATTTCATGTAAATGCGGGCTGTCACAAGATCACTGACAAAAAATTATGTAAGGGGGTATACAAACAACACTTATCAATACTGGGTGGAGCCATATTGTGTTGCTGATTGGAGAACACCGTTCAAACCTCCATTGTTAAACTGCTGGTAATCCTGGTGTTGGTCATTGAAAACTGGGTTTTGATGAATGATGTTCAATGGTTGCTGTTGTTGCTGCTGCTGCTGCTGCTGCTGCTGTTGTTGTAGTTGTTGTTGTTGTGATTGCTGCTGCTGGAAGAAGCCATCATTTCCAATAAATTGGTTCGTAGAATTTATCTGGGAAATTTGTTGATTCTGATAGTATTGATTCTTGATATAGTCTTTGGATGACGACAAGGCATAATCGTTTTGGCCGTTCAAATATGAAGGGATGCCTTGTGGTTGAATTTGCTGATAGTACTGTTGTGATTGTTGACTCGGTAGAGATTGTTGCTGTTGAGATGGTGGAACTGAGTTTCTATAAGAACCGTTTGAAGTTGGACGTCTGTTGCCGTTTGATTGAGGAGACTTGTTGGTTCTAGATTTGTTTCTTGATGTACCACTATTGCCGCCATTAGACTGAGTCCGATTGTGACGATTTGTTTCACTTCTGCTGCTCAATCCAATCTCATCCATCAATCTTTTGTAGCCTTGGTAAGAAGCAACGTTCATTTCCAATAATACGCTTCTGACTTGAGTGACAATGTTTCTGCGAACATTTCCATTCAACTGTGGATTAGACAAAACTTTGAAAACAAATGTGGCGCCATGGACATTGTCTTGTAAAACCTGCTCCAAAACTTCCGGTGGTCTTGTATCTTCAACGTCATCTTTCAAAACTGGACCGAACAGCGCTGTCAAAATCATGTTCTTTGCCTCATCTTCATACCGATTATTCAAAATTTTCAAAATAGTCAAACTTGCCAACTTATGAGTACACAACTGAGCCAAATGAGGCAACAGTCTTGGGGTTAATAATATGTGTCTGTTTGGTAAGGTACAGGTGTCCAAAAACCAAGTGATCAGCAAAGCCGCGTTCTGATTGATGGCCAAATGTTCAGCGTGCAACACAATGACAGCTGAAATGATGGCAGTTTGTTCAACTGATGCTTCATGACTCTCCAAACAAGCTCTAACTGCTCTTGACCCGAACCTATTCTGAGCGATTAACCAGAATTTAGCAAGGATGACTTCGAAGATGAAATCGTTCCACAATGGGCCGAACTTCAACGAACATTGAATCACATAGTTACCGAACTGATCGTTCAATAATGGAACACAGTATGGTTTCAAACTCTCAGCAACAAGATTTTTTTGTATTGGCGAGTCAGCAACAGTGATCATTTTCTGGGCAGACCAAGTACCATTCTTGTGAATACCCATTTGAGCCAAATAAGGAGAAACCTCCTTAAGCATGATGTGTTTCACCGAAGTTGATGAGAATTCAAACAATTTTTGAACAACGGTATTACCCAAATAGTCTGAAGCAAGCTCTGGAAGTTCATCCAAAATAGCCAATGATAACTCCTCAATTTCCAGATTTGACATTGCATTAGCATCAATTGCCTTTCTAGTTTCTCTCAATTTTGGAGCATCAAATTCTCTGATTGGAATAGGATCCGGTAATGGACCGAAATCATTGTCGAAACCTTTGTACTTAGTGGCACTTGCGACAATGTGATGCACACTACCAACACTGGGATCAACTCCAAGTTTTGAAACAATGACGTAGATCTCATCAACAATATCAATTAACTCAGCAGGGTTCTCACTGATGGTCTTCACAATCTCAACAGGATGATCTAAATCACCTGTAACATGAATGTTTGGTAAAGATTGCTCACTATGAGATTGAGAAGGTGGTGAGCTCTTTGTGAAATCTTGTGGGGTACCCGACTGCTGTTGTGATGGTGGGATCTGTTGCTGTTGTTGTTGAGCTGGCTGCTGGTGTTGTTGTTGAACAGGAAGAACTTTAGCAAACGTAACAAGACATGCAAACCCTGGCATCAGTTCTTGATGGTTCAATTGAGCCTTTGCTTGCATGGCAGACTCCAAATTCTCAAACTCGGCAATGGCGCTCTCATTTCCAGTGAAAATCCTGACAGTAACCACCCGACCAAACTTCATCAAAAGGTTTGCTATTGAAACAGCTGTGACTGATTGAGATGGCAAATTTGATAAAAATAGGGTATTTGATGGTCCTAGTGAAGAGTCTTGAAAAGTAGAAGTCCAATTCAGCAATCTAGGATCAATGTTATCAAGCAGCAAAGGTTGATCGATAATGAGCTTTGGTGACACAAGATGAGATTCTGTAGTTTCCGGAATCTCAACAATAGAACTTTGATTCCCGTATACAATTGAAGATGGGTTGGGACTACCATTTTGATAGGTTTGAGCTCGTGGTCTATTTGCGAGCTCAGACATTCTCGATAATCCGTTGAAATCTTGTACTTGTTGGACCTGTTGATGATGATGTTGTTGCTGAGGTGGAGGTGGAGGTGGAGGTTGATGATAAATTTGTTGTTGAAATGGATTGATGTTCTCTTCAATGTTTTGCAGATAAAAGTTTGTTGGATTGTCGTTAAGTAAAGCATTATTGGTTGAATAAGCCCTGACTCTGTTGCTTTGAATGTTTGAATGTTCGTCCATTGACTGAGAAATGAACTGAGGTTGCTTTGGTGGCGAAGCACCTCTTGGGACAGGAATTATGTTGATGTTAGAAATCCCAGAAGACACACTAGCATTATCGTTCCAGATTGAATTGCTTTCTGAGAGTCCCAGCAGAGAGCCTGAACGGAGTCTTGTTCTCCCTGATGATCCCGTACTATCAAGAACCGATGGGGAAATCGTCAAAGAATCCATGTTCAACGTGGTTGGATCATAGCTATGATGCGATGTCTGTGATGACGTAGGATTCAATGAAGGAGAGTAGGAAGGTTGGAATCTTGATGGCAAAGTACCAGCTCTGGCACGAGTTCTGAAACCTCCCAAGCTGCTTGATGTAGTGTTTGATTGCTGTTGATCACTTATGATTGATCCTGGAGAAGTTGAACGCTGGGGAGACAAGCTTGTATATACCTGATCCTGTGCCTCATTAGGCACAGTGAGGAATGAGTTCAGTTCTTGGTTGAAGTTCATCACTGGAGCATGAATCTTATTGGATGGCGGTATGGATAGAGACACACAAGGTCTTGAGATGTTATCAAATCACTCAATTTCAGTAAACCTGCAACCTATGTGAGAGTGTATGACTTCCTGAAGTCTTCTTGAGTAGTAGCAGGTCAGATCAACTTCGATGCGAAGGATAATGGTGATTGCTGTTGTTGGGAGATGGAGACACCGGGAACTTGAAAGACAGTCGAAGAGGGGACAAAGAGGCAATTTCAATTGAGTTAAGATATCAGAACAAAAAGGATGCAAGTGTAGGATATCAGAAATACTATTGTTCCCAGTTAGTGTAAAACAGCACAAATTAGCCACTGAATGAGGGTATTGTTTCGGTTTCAGATGAACAAAGTGTTCGAAAGCTATTTTTCGACTGGAAAATAGGAGATGTATGAGAGCTCGGTGCGCGCAGCAGTTTCGCGAAACGGGGCTTCTGATACCACCCAGTGATCCAAACAAAGAGCAACGCTTTTGTAATTTTACTACTCAAGGCAACTATTCCCTATAAAGCTTCTACGAATGGTGCGAAATTAAAGGCAGAAATTCAACTTGTCGAGCATGGCATCTACCAAATTTGCCGTGAGAGCACGTCAAAATCAACAATCCATCAAATCTTTCCACAAAATTCTTATGCTGTCGAAAATCAACGATAGGAAGGTACGATGAGTTTTATTAATGACACGGCAACCGATGACAGAATCACGTGCTGAAGTCACGAAAATGGCTCTTTCGGCCCGCAGATGTGTTTTTTTTTTATTTGTTGGTTGTCCTGGAAACTGAAAATTTAAGCCCATTCCCATTTCCGGCAAAATGTCAATAGTGCTAATTTATAAACAAAAAATTGGTTCTACTGCACAAAACTAACCGCCATTGAACTTGAGATACATCGAAAGCTTCTTGCTCACATCCCCAATTGCTCCTATCTATTCGAAGTCACCATTTAGCACGCGTTCAATATCCTTAACCGTCCTCTTATAACATCTAATACCACCCACATTACCCACATTACAGGCCCAAAACTTGCACTATGAACTCACTTCTTTTGGATGAGGTTCCTAACTCATCATCGACCCCAATCAAACAGTCCGAATCCCTCAAAGAAATCAGTCGTCTACGCTCCAACAATCCTAGTGTCGACGACCTACTCCATGCTATCGACAGGAACATTTCAAGTGCTTCCTTAGATTACTTAGAGACCAACAACAACAGTGCCTCGATGAGTAGTCAGATATCAGACGATCCAAGTCCTATAAAACCTCTCAACTTGAAGCAGCAATCACAAAAGTCTATCAACAAGATTTTGAGCTCGAGCGAAAATGAGCCTGTGATAGAAGATATTCCAAAAGTTCCTTCCTTTGATGAGCTTGAGTACAACACTAGAATCAACAGAACACTTTCACTTTCGAAGCTCCACGGTCCAAGACAGCTGAACTCTCTCTCAAGAAGCGCATCAACAAAAATCACAACAAATGACTTTGCATCGAACTCCATCGCTGTTGGCTTGTATACCAGAGACAACTCCCCATCCAAAAAATCTGTCTGTTTTGAAGAATCTCCACCAAAAGTTATGGAATATCAAGAACTCACACCTGAACACTCTGATGAGTCTTATGGTGAGAATACTGAAGCTAGTTTCATAGCTGACGACACGTTCCAGTCCAAGTGGAATGGTAATGTAAAGCCATCTTTACACCCTTTACCTCCTCTACCCCCAAAGCATGTATTGCCTAAAATTCCACTGCCTGCATCTCCACAGAAGGAGACCACCATTGGTTCTAGTGATGAGGACTCACAAGAGTTCAATCTCACTCGAGAGGAACTGCATTCCAACAAGATGACTTTGGAGGAAAGGTTGAATATGGTTTTGGACAACGATGAAATTTCAAGAAAAGTTCAACACGCCGAGTCCTTCCAAGGTTCAGGCTCTCCGCTGAAATCAATGACGAAGAAAGAAGAGCAGTTTGTCTACAGCATCAAGTCCAAGAAAGAACTTGATGATGACCAGCTGTTAAGAGACGCTGCAGAGTTATTTGAGAATGACGTGCGAAACGTCGATAAAGAATCGAAGGTGATCCGTCTTGATCCATCATTAAAGAGAAAAAATTCCAACAGCTCATTGAAGGATGACCAAAGAATGCTGGTGACAACTTCACAGATCAAACAAGAAGCACCTATCTCGTTGAACGAGAACAATCCATTTGATAACGACGACATGATTAGCTTACAAACCACAATGGACTCGTATGCCTCTGCCACGGAAATTGTCGAGAATTCTGAGATTGAAGCTAGCCAAGCTACACCTGCACAGTTGAGATCTCTGGAGTCATCACACTCCATTGCTACCATTGAAGACAACTCCACTGTTACCCCAAAAAAAGGTCACAAGAAATCAATATCATTGAGTGACTCCATCTCCAATGGATTTTCGTTCTTCTCATCCATGATTCACAAAAAGTCAGATTCCAGAGAAGTCAAATTAGAGGATGAGCCAGCATTTGCGATCCCTTCAGAAACAAGAGTCGAATCAGAGCCGTGGGCTTTGGATTACCCTATAAAGGCTGCGTCTACAACACTGGGCACCTTAAACGTTGAACATGAGACTCACAAAGCTGTACCGACTGTCGTTACTAAATCTGTTGTTCCAGTTTCATCTACTGTTGTTACTCAAGTCCAAAAATCTATTCCGGCCATGACTCTTACAGATGATAAGGATTCTGTAATTAGCACTGTGACTGAGGCAGTTGCCCCACTTTCAATCCCAGAGTCTACTGAGCCTCAATACCAATCCAAAGAGTTACGGCAGGACTCTATTTCCCACGAAGATACCGAAATTTCTGATTCATCTTCTATTCAATCGTCTATCGACATTACTATCCAATCACCACTTTCTGTTCCAGTTGCTGAAGATCATCAACCTGCTCAGGAATTGTCATTACTGGAGAATCAAACTAGAGAAGCTTCGCCACTTATTGAATCACTTGATATATCTGAAGAATCGTCACTTAAAAATTTTGGATTACAGCCCCCACTGGGACTTGGTCTACAAGAAGATGATCGCGAGCTGTCATTTATTGATGAATTGAAAGAAACTGGTTTATTCAACAGCTCTGACATCCTGGCAGAGGATTATGCCTCTCCACACTCTGATTTGAGATCTGTTCTATCAACCGAAGCCAATAGTACTGGTGTACGTTCAGTTAATAATAAATCTGCAGCCACGTATGGAGAGAAAGATACTACTACCGTGCCTCAGTTCATCAGGAATATTGACGGGCAGAAGGTTGAAGAACCTGAAATCGAGGATGAAATACCATTGGATGATGAGGAATTTACAAGCTTGAGACCACCTCCATCACCTGTGAAGAGAGAACCTAGCTCTGCTAAGCTACCATCTTTCAACAGTCTATTGTTCCATGACAAAGAGCCAAAAGAGGACACTCTTTCCATTGATTCGCCCCCTACCGACTACATCTCCATTTGGAACAGTCAGCCGAAAGCAGTCTCTCCAAATCCACAATACAGTGTCAAGCAGAGAAAGCCATCGCCACCAAAGAAAGTCTTAAAGCTGCTGGGTCGTACTATCAGTGATGCTCATTATCATGATGACGAAGACACCACTGTTGACGTCAAACAGGAGTTCTCCAGAGGTGAAATTAACATTAGAAGAAAAGACTCATTCATTGCTACTTCATTCTCCAGGTCTTCATATATCAAAGTAGACTCCTCCAGAAGAAGTTCAATGATTTTGGATACGAACAAAGAACACGACACTTCCAATGTATCCACAACTAATATTCTTGATGGGTCTTTGCTGCCTGATTTCAATGACGATTCTGATTTTGCCGGTGCTTTCAAAGATTGGGAAGTTGCACCTGTCAAAACTGACTTCATACTCAATAAAGATATTGACGAGAAACCATTTGGTGCCACTAATACAGTCGTCAAGGAGATATGGGGTTCTGGTCATGAGGGAGTTGAACCAACGAGTCGCACACCATCGGTTGATCAAGGCAAAATTGAGAGTTTGATTGCTCAATCTATTCCAAACGGTGAAGAAGCACATGTGAAAACATCGTATGCTGATCCAAGAGTCGTTGTTGCCAAGAATGAGTTTGAGGGTGTTGATATTGAGTATGAGCAAGATGCTGATTTATTCCACACTTATGAACCACCACTTGATTTACATGACCACTTTGAAGAGCCAAGGGAGTTCAAATCAGAGCCATTTTCTTCCCCAGTTGTCGTTGCTGCTGCTAATGTTCCGCCTGCAACTACTCTCATTAGACCTGAGCTGGTATTGTTCCAGAATTCATATCCACAAGCGCAAAGACTTGTGTCAGGTAGGTCGGATGTTAGTGGCTTTGACTTAAATGATGAATTTGATAGAGTTCTTCAATTACAAGATCAGAAGTATGCAATCCGTGAGAAGAAGGAGATTGTTGTTGCCTCATCTTCACAGAATTCGTTACGCAATCAAGCTTCTGAGAATCCAGTGCTTATATATGACAAATTGAAACCTAGAGTTGTGAGTGACAGAACAAGGGAACCGTTGATCCAGTTGAACAATTCGATTGTCAACTCCAAACCACCACAAAGCATTGACTATTCTCGCTTGGTAGATACGAGTTCTGCAGCTGCTTCACATGTGAACAAGCCTCACTCCATGATTGATGTTACAGGTCTCGATGATTCCAATACTATAGACAAACCAAACAGAATTGTCAGTGCTGCAAAAAGTGAGGGTAATTTCAATGAAGGAGCTCTACAGGTGAAGAAACGTGAACTGTCTGCTGTTCACGCTTCAGCTCAAAAGGCACCAGATGTTACTCCATTGCCACAGTCAGATAAAGGTAGACTGTACATCCATGTCAACTCTTTGAATGTTTCCATGCTTGATGAAATTAACCAGCATAGAGCTTCTTTCAAACTCTACATTGATAATGGTAAACACATAATATCCACCACCAAATTGACATTACAACATAATGTACTAGTTGATAAAGAGTTCGAACTTGCTGTTTTGGAAGATATCACAGATCTCCACTTGACCTTGAAGATCTCTTACCATAAACCTGAAAATGAACTTGTGGAAGTTTATGAGAGGATTCCATTGGGAAACAACAGATTCAGCCGGTTGTTGACGCAGAAGCCAGAGTTTAGAGTTGAGAAAAAGTTTGTTACGAGAAAGAGAACAAGTGACTCTTGGGATAACAAGTTTGCTAATGATGGAAGCTTTGGTAAAAACAAACTCACCTTCGATGTTAACAATAACGGCATCACTGGTCAGAAAGAAGCTTATGTCATTGAGCTTTTCAATGAGTGGACCACTGATATTCAAGCTGGTCAAGTTTATAAGAGAGATCCATACCTTGTTGCAAAATTGGATGTGGCTATGCTTTTCATTCCAAGAACGTCGCTATTGGAGACTCTTCCACCAACAATCAAGATTGCAACAACTGTTGCTGATCATTTGGTTGAACAATATAGCCTTAAACATGAAGGATATATGTTCCAAGAAGGAGGCGATTGTGATCTATGGAAACGTCGTTTCTTCAAATTGGAAGGCACAAAACTGATAGCATGTCATGATTCAACGAAGAAACCAAGGGCGCAGATAAATTTGGCCAAAGTTGTGGAACTGATGCACAGTGGTAAGAAAAGAGCGCTGGATAATAGAAGAAGCTTCACAGAAGAAGTGCTGATGAGCGAGAGTTTCAAGTTGAGTTTTAGAAATGGTGAGATCATCAATTTACAGGCTGAAACTACAGAATCAAAACAACAATGGATTAAAGTACTCGATAGAGTTGTTGAGCTAAACAGATTTCAACAACCATGGGTGAAACTTCTAGCTGAAAAGAAAATAACACAGAAACGACTTGTACAATAGAAATGAAATGGGACAGTTTTTTAATCATGATTATATATCTAATTTACATTCCAAGTATACTCTTTACAAAATATCATCGTTCTACCCGAATGCAAATATTGGTACACATTCTCATTTCGTAGATATCAATTTCTTCTACCACGATTGAACTTCCTGTAACCACCACGATCTCTATCTCTGTAGTTATCGTTATTGTTATAACCACCACTATTTCTCTCTCTTTCGAATTCAGATCTATCCCTGAAATCACGCTCTCTTCCACCTGGGCCTTTTGGAGCGGACGGAAACCTCTGTGTTTGAGCTTGTTCAGATTGTGATTGTTCACCAGACTCTGTTGTTTTGGATAATTCTTGTGATTGTGGAACCTGTGAGTTTTGGCTCACCACTGCGGAAGGTGGTGCTGGTGCTGGTGGGAATGGCACTGAACCTGGAAGACCCATGAATGGTGGCATTCCAGGAAGTCCGGGCATTCCTGGTAATCCCATTGGTGGTAGCATGCTCATCATCAACTTCTGTGGGTTGAAGTTTGCTCTCAGGTTATCTTGCTTCGAGCAATAAGCGGTCCACGTGAACTCGTCAAAACCGTAGTTGAAATATTCACTCACATCAGCACCTGGCTGTCTCCAAGGTTTTTCTTTCAAATCTTGTAGATTTATCGAAGTTATTGGTGTACCTTCAAAATCGCCAACTTTGTTGATGTCTATATCCGGTATTCTAGTAATTGTTGCATCTGTTCTCTGTACAGCTGTACTTCCTTCGGTGTCATTCACTTCACTCAAGGCTTCTGATGTGGCCACTGGTGCACTACCTCCTATTATCGTCGTGCTTGATGCTAAATCCTGTGTTGTGTTTCCTGTCTTTTCTTCAGATCCGATAATGAACTCAATGTCGGAGTCAGAGTCTTCATCCTCATCGTCATCTTCATTTTCATCGTTTCCATCTTCATCGGCATTGTCATCCTCGGCACCTTCATCATCGTCATCAACCTCGTCATCTTCATTACCTTTCTGCTCGTTCTTTGTATCTTTCTCACCTTCTTGGCCAGCTTCACCAGTCTTCTCTAGTTTTGGCCTTTTGGTGGCAACGGCAACTTCGTCATCATCACCATATAAAAAGTCGTCATCATCGTCCTCTTGGTGAGACATTATTGTGATAGATAACTGTCGATTTGTTACTCTGATCTGTCAGGCTTCGTCTGTTAAGTGCACTTTGTTTTGATAATAGACTCTCTATGCCCTTTTTTCATATTGATAAAATTAAAGTTGGTAGGGCCACAATATCTTAGGTCACGTGTCAATGGGCTCAAAAGTCAAACGATTTAATTTGAAGTGGTATCTTCCTTAGTGCCTTTAGTTCGCTTGCCAGTATAAGCGATTAGTTTGGTTGTTCATTCATCATTTATATCAACTCGATGTTATTATCTATTTTAATGGAAGTCAAATATGCTGGGGCCGCTTATATATAACTTCCCGGTGTATTTGAGAGTAATGACGTTCATGACCTGTAATATATCTAAATTGTCAATACCTTCCTTGAAAACTAATGATCTGCTGCAATTGAGTGTTGCAGAAGTATATCATTATACTGATTTGAAATTGTAACGGTAACGGTGTACACCTTACTAAGTCACGTGACTACTTAGAACTTACTGGAATAATCTAATGTGGTATTCACCATCGGGTTTTTAAACCTCGAACTATAAAATAGAGTCTTCACTCCCAATACTTATATAATGATCGATATCTTAAGAGAGTGCACTTTATTTAGCATTAAGAATCGATTCTATAGACTTTAACTCAAAGACATATAACATTACACTATTACATGAAAAAAAAATTAATATATTATTATCAATTGATACCTGGAAGAGATCTCTCTAATCTCAAACAAGGTAATTACAAATGCAAGAGCTTCTATATAAATGTATATCATGGTATTTGTATTATTATAATTCTAATGTCCTTGTTATAAGACAACATGAATACATCTTAAAATTAAATGACTCGAGAATTTGCAATCGACTATATTATATCAAGGAAAATAGATAGTAAAAGAGTTAGTTGATATTTTTCTCGAATGTTGGTTACAAGTAGATCAGGTCGACGTTGTCGTAATTACAATTGAAAGAATTGTGCAAACATAGCCTATGAATGAACGCCCTTAAATATGAGAAGATATCCAAAGTGTCTGTTAGGAGTTTTATTTGAATCTTACAAGTCACTTTATGGTAAGCACCGACTGCGTTCTCCGTCGGATATATTCCCGAAATGGAAATTTGACATGCATAGGTTTTCGGCTTATAAGCGTAATTTGGAGAACAAGCAATGCTCAATAGATCTATGTCTCTCATGATTTTAGTCGTAGAATGGGGTCAAACCGGTCATATGAACACAAAACAATCATTTCTTGTTAATCATGCATCTTTATTGAAAGTTATTTTTAAACAGCTATAGAAACACTTGTACAATTTGCATTACCAGAGCAAACTTTCGAAATTGGGGAGACCAGCTCTTATAACCAATTCAACATTTATACTAATTCCATTCAATTTATTGTACCCTTCGTTCATATTATTTATTACTATTTCGCTTTATTCTTGTCATCTATAGTCAAATTGACTAATCAACTTTTATCTGTGTATCATTTATCCACGATCTGTCAGTTATTCATCATTCCTTCAACATGTGAACTTTGAAAGTGCTATATCAATATCACTGAAAATATTTTCATTCTTGAAAGCCATTCTTCTTGAAGAACTCCGCTATAGTAAAATTCTTCACATCAATCTTGTATTGAATTTCCAACAATCTTTCTTCAGGATCAGGTCTGACAACAGTTAGTTTTCCAATCAAATTACTATAAAACTCATCCGCTTTTGTAGTTGGTTGAAAAGTGCTCGCATAACAGTCATCTACCATGACATCTTCTTCATCCTCATATTCATTTTGTTCATTTGATAAAGCTTTGTGTAGATGAACCCCATTTGAAGTCAGACCTCTTTGAAAGGAGTTGTGTCTCTTCATTCCCACATTTAGCATTTGTAATTTTTGTTGTAACAGATTTGATTCGATGGAAAGCAAATAAGTATAGTTCTTCATCAGATCCATGAAAGAGAAGGAACGTGGAACAATTGACTTATCATAATCTGTGTGGAAGGTGCATAGAATCGTTTCTTGACATGTACGACCCTTCCCTATATTGACAGAGCACTTGAAGTCTGGGGAGTTGAGATCTGATAGTCTGAGTCCTTCTCTAAGATATGTATTTTTCTCCTCTGATGCGTAAAATGGTGACTCTGATGTCAATGTTAGTAACTTTGTGGATAGGCAAAGACGAAAAAGAAGTTTATAATCGAAGCAAGAAGAGTTTTGGTTATCTTAAGGAATGGGTTTAGGCTGCAGATGTCTAATGCTAGAATGCAGATGAGATTGGTATCAATGTAAGTTATGGGTATCAATGAAAGGAACAATAGCAAAAGGAGGATTATAAGCAGATTTCATTTAATAGCTTACCTTGTAGTGAAGAGTGATGATACTGAGTGAAAGATGCATCAGAAGAATCAATAGTCTGAGAACTTGGGGTGTGTTTCTCTAAGGAAAAAAAGCTGACCACTTCGCCAAAGTCATGGCCATCATCCTCGTCTTCATCAAGATCTTCCTCAATGGAGTATGTATCGAATGCTATTGAATGTTGTTGAGGCGCAAACTGTTCACAAAGTTCAACCCCATGAACGGAATCCACATCATTATCAACATAGAGATTAGCGAAATGCTTAGCATCATTTGAGAAACCTTCACTGATCATAGAACTGTTTGCGAGAAAGTCATCTGTCAGCTCAAAGTTCAAATAGTCATTGATATCAAAAGAATCTCTAGGTGCTGTAGAGTTGTTAGAATCTGATTTGATTAATTTTTTATTGTAGTATACTCACTTTGAGCAGAAGCCACATGAAGAGCGGAGAGAGGTAGGTGGTGGTCTTCTAGGAAGTTAAGGTTTGACAATGCCATGGTGGATGGATGAAGAATTCAGAACAATATCAGCAGTATTTTGTCTTGAAGATCGTGAATTATTGGTGAGGATTGATCTATTGTGAAGCTGGGAAATACATTTGGAGAGAGGATTAGTCAAGGATTTTGGACCTCATTTATACAATCCTGATATGTAGTGTCTTGAAATCCAGTGCTCTTCTATAAAGTTTTCTGGAACACAAAACCAAATCCCCACAGCTAACTTACACCAGCGCTCTAGAATAATACTTTATTGCCCACTTATCAGCTAGCAGCCTTCTCTAGAGTTCACCTGTTTGAGTTCCAGTAGATCTAAGCAGACAGTACATGAGTTTTCTTAAGCTCAATTAGTAAGAGCCAACTATGATTTGTTTGTTCCAAATAAAGTTTACGTCAAACTAGCTAACATGTAGCTAACCAAAGGCTAGTTGCGTAGTTGAGGTGATTATCTGCACCTGATTCGGCTTGTGTAGGACTAAAGTCAAATTTACAAAGGAGGAGAAACTGCGAGATTTAGAGGGCACGCAGCATCAAGGAAGCTTCCCTAGATCTTGCATTTGTTGCCCGGTGGTGATGTCCTTAGCGTGATTTGGAGTATAAACAATCACCACGTTGAACCGTCAGTACACTATTTTGAGGACTAGTGTTATGGAAAATGTAACACCTCGTTAACAACATCAAATGGCAACCTTTGAAGAGGGTTGCGCCTTCTATTAAATAAATTCATGATAGTACTGAACATCTACTAGCCAAACCTTGTTAAACGAGATGCTCCCAATACGGAAAGTGTTTGCGGAATCATCATCTAGTAAGCAAAGTCAAAGTTGGTCCCTTATTTCATGTACTGGATTATAAGTAGCATGATCTCCATAAATCTTGCCTGTAGGTGGTGGAAAAATAAATCTTTTTATTAACTTTCATGGATCGCCTTAAAGCTAAAAAGGAATTCTCCAATTCACCAACCCCAACGAGTTTCGTATGTTGGCTTAATTTCCGAAGATGAGGTACAACCAGTATCTATATGACCATTCACATTATGCTATACTTAATACTAACGACTCAAAAAATGGAGGGGATTTTCTCTTGTCATCTGAAGTCATTATTAGGGACAAAAGATTAAGTCATGTTTGTACAATTGACATCATATCACCGTTAATTCGCCATGGCACTTAAACCAAGGGTTGGAGCGTCAAGTTAGGAAATCACTGCTAATTTAGTCATCAATCACACTAGTATAGCGTCTCAGAATAGAAGAACAATTGTCTATGGTAGTGAGAGTTTCTTTGTATCTTAAGGGTGTCGTGCGATACCACCATTTTTTTTTTTGTGGATCAAGATAGAACTACTTTCGACACTCGCCCGCAGTCCTGTATGATTCATCCAACAGCCTGAAGGCGTGATTTAGAAAGCGTTACAATCATGGAAGGCACAATGCACGTTCAAAGAAATGATCTGGCTGATTAAAGTTTGTGAGAGTTGGGAGGCCTGAGGGAGCCAAATTAATCTGCGAAACGATACAAATGTGTTTACTTACTCCAATAGGTGTCAGAATCATCTGAAGATCACCAACGGAGTGCGCACACACTATGAAAAGTAAAACTCAAGATAACATATATGGTTCACATTAATAATCTGTTAGTTGGTACCTTTTTTAGCTGCTAGAATCGTAGCGATCGGTGGAAATAGCTGCAGGGCTAGGACATCATATAGACAGTACTGACTGAAATAGTCTGTTTCCACCAAACCAATCATAAAATGTAGTTGAGGCCGGGGCCAGTTTCTCAGAAAATTGGGCTCCACAATCGAAATAGCACGAATCAAATAGCTTTGCGAATTGTGAGCTAGTTCAGATCTAATACTCAACTATAGTCGAGCCTCTCGAATTTGGTGATCTATCTAAAAAGTAGGAGCACGCTTTGAAGTTGCATAATTATTTTGCTCAAGAAGAGCTATGCCTGACAGCCTGACTGTATAACTAGAAGATCTCTTAGTAACTTTCATATTGATGTGAACATTATGGCCTCACCCTTTACCTTAATTTTTGGTGCTCAGCTGAAAGTTCCACGAAATCTTATATTTTTACTACAATATCGGTCAGGCTGTTTGTGCAGGCTAACAGTTTATTACCAGAGCTACTGGTGAAATCCGGAAACACTATTACACTGAGAAACCACCAGATTCTTTCACCCCCTTACTAATATTGCTTTGTCCAAATCCTTTGAAAACAGAATATTCTAGCCTTTAAAGTTTTGAAGGGCGCAACTGTTGTGTGAACATGAGGATCGGCTCCCTATGACACAGAGCTAGCGCTAGTAATCATCAAAGACAAGTCATCTATTTTTGGAGTATACTCACTGAATTCTTTTTAACTGGCCAGTTCGTATCAGTGAAGATATCACCAAGATCCGTGGTATACAAAAGTTGCTCAATTAGGGGATCTGGGGTTACTTTAGTGTATATTCATTGTCCTAGGTAACGTATTTGCACGAATTTTCGGCTTAGCTGTATAGCCAATTGAGCAGTCAATTTTTTTCTACCAGCTGATAACCAGCTAATAAACTTATAAACATACCAGGAGAGCTGTTGAGTAGCTTATACCGCATCAGATAAAGCCGTCGAAGGTCTCATCAGGTAAAGCGAGGGGAAATTCCATGCAACATTAACTCAAATGCCTGGCGTACATATGAGAACTACCACAACCTGTCAACTGTCTGACCTATTTAATGAATTATCCAATATTGTAATATATTAGCCAAACCGAGTCACAGTGGTGCATAAACAGAGAGTAAAGATCAGCTCGCCACACTTCCCTAGTACAATCCGTTGTTGGATTATAAGCTCGGAACAATAGATAATATCGAGTTCAGAAGCGAACAAAGCAGCCACTGATTGCAGCATGAATCCCGTTCGTACAACATATGCATGCTCCTGCCAGACTCTGAGGAACACAAGCTAATCTAATCCAAACGAGCTATAAGACTTATCGGTAGCTAGGTGACTAGGTAGGTGTGAATAATATGTCTGCTTTAGAGAATCCAATTGAGGAGATCTGCTAATGATGATAGCCAAACATCAGACGGAACTATATTCCCGCAACGATCTATAAATTCTATGACCAACTTAGCTTGAATATCAATAAGTGGATTTGAGCAACTGCAACATTGAACCCAGGACATATCACGATAGAAAAGAACAGAAAGTAACACCATTGGAAAAATCAACAACGTCTAGTAGTAACAGACCTGGAACAACAAATACTTCGTGCCCAGGGATGTTGGCTCAATTCCAAATCGATAAGAATCAAGCTTCAATAGCGCATGAGGATGGAATAATTGTGAGCTTCCTTCAAGCTGTGCAAGGTCTCGTCATTGTATTGGAAGGGGATCCCAAAATCGCTATGAATTGAACAAGATAGCGCAGGAAAAAGTTTCAGGATATGTTCCTCTTGTGACCTACCAGAAGTTAAACTGCACAGATGATCAGTAGCAAGGAATGTCCAATAGACTGTAGGTCCAACATATTCCTCAAACTTCGACTTCGGGACAAGTTGCATGAGCAATTATTTACGGTCCCAAATAACAGATAATGGTGAAAGGCTGCAGTGGAACAACATCAAATGGCTTCAACAGTGTCAAATCTCACTACTTTCAAGTTATACTATCAATAACACAACTCCGATTTCATCTAGGTCGTAGGTAAGCAATAAGTGTAATGATAGATTCCATAATGGTATTTGACAACACTGTGTGTAATGGAGTCTTCTTTACGAAATGTTCTTGGGAAGAGGTTTTCACGTGATATTGAGTAGGTCTTGAAGGAACAGATAACATCCGAACATTATATATCGTTTCTGAAAATAATAGTGCTCGAATCAGATTTTCCCACAAACAAACAACCTTTCATTATACCGCGAATTCATTCTGGAAAAGTCAATAGTAAAAGTTTTGGTAAAGGGCACACAGCATTCTGCCTGGGAGAGGCGAGGAATTCTTTTTTTTTCAACAAAACTGTTAACAAACAACTTTTCCACCTCAAACGTCTGGATATAACATCAGTTAAACAGTAAAAATGTACGTGAAATGCTAAGACAGCGGAGAAAACGTTATAGAAAGAGTATAGATTCAGAGAGATTCATGAGCTATCAATATTTTATGACTTTGCCCTCGAGTTCGTACACCTCCAAATACGAAAGATTTTTCAATGAACCGATGTCATGAAAAGGGTTCTCAAGTCTTCAACGATTAGTCCAAACAGTCGACTTAGGCCAACGTTCACAAGGTGACATTATATATAACTATTCAACAATCAATTCGAAACCATGTTGCCTGTGTCCTCAATCAAAAATAGTTTCCTTCATGATCATCATTCCAAACTCAAGCAAAGCCCACCACAGAATTATGATTATCATCAAGCACTATTCGCAATGTGTTCCAAGAAAATATGAGCACATCATATACCTAACTCTACACTCAAGTTGATACGTTCACGCCATTCTAATTGGATCGTACTGAATCTATGACATCTATAACAAATCTAATTCACATCATCTTGAAAACAGATTACTAACAAATTATCAACAGGACTAAAAGAACAAAGAAAGTTGGTATCACTGGTAAATTTGGTGTTCGTTACGGTTCATCTTTAAGACGTCAAACCAAAAAATTGGAAATTCAACAACACGCCCGTTACGATTGTTCTTTCTGTGGTAAGAAAACCGTCAGAAGAGGTGCTACTGGTATCTGGAACTGTTCTTCCTGTAAGAAAACCGTTGCTGGTGGTGCTTACACCGTTTCTACTGCCGCTGCTGCTACTGTCAGATCAACCATCCGTCGTCTAAGAGATTTGGTTGAAGCTTAGAGGGTTTGGGTTCTTGCTTGTAATACATAAAACAATTCTGATGAATCAACTGTAAGTTCAAAAGTCCGCAAGTCAAAGGGACAGTATCACGCACTCTTAGTTCAACTATAGTATTCTCATCTCTATGAGGTGCTATTAAAGATCAAGTTAAGGCACGTGACTTAGAACGTGATTTTATTTACTGACGTCATATCCCCCGGAGAAGCTGACCGAGGCTAGGCACGCGCTCGGCCGCCTGAAGCATCGGTGTCGGTGGTGCCTGTGTTGGGTTTTCATGTTCCTTTACCCCAGATCAAGAGGATGAACAACCATGATTGCGAAACTGGCATTGGATGCAAATCCAACTGTAGTTGTGTTCTTAGGGTCATATCTGGAAAGTCCGGGGTACTAGCATTTGCTTGACTACAATCATCTTAGTGAGCTGCAGACTGGAGGCCCTTCTCACTAGATAGATCAAGGACCGTGCACTCATTAACATCGATCATGATGGTGCTTAACCATTCGTTCAAGTCAACATACTAGCTCTATCAGCCTTTAACTAAGAAGTAGAATGAGTCCAATGACTCTTGTTTCACGTTCCAGCGGTTGCGGGATGGGCTCTATTGTTTTGCTGTCATTCGCGGTGGTTGTCCATTCCCCCGTGTTCGACCGTAGGAAAAATGGTGGGAGTACAGGGAAAAGCAGAAGACTTATTTGATGACTGGGAAATACCGTGTATAAGGTTGGACCTTTGATCACACGGTGCTATAAATACTGCATGATTCCCACATTCATCCAAAGTATTCGTTTCCAATGATTTCACTCTCCCGGTTTTAAGACAGCAGTAACAATAAGTTATGTCAAACACAAAGAAGTCAAACAGTACAGCTCTGAACTTGATCAGTGGTGGTACAGCAGGGCTTTTCGAGGCTCTATGTTGTCATCCACTCGATACCATAAAAGTCCGTATGCAACTTCATAAGAAGTCAGGTCTGGTGAAGAACCCAGGGTTCATTACAACAGGTGTTACCATTGCAAAGAAGGAAGGTGTCACTGGTCTCTATAAGGGTCTCGGTGCAGTTGTAATTGGTATTATTCCAAAGATGGCGATAAGGTTTTCATCATATGAATTTTACAGAGGTCTACTCAAAGACAAGCAAGGCAATATATCAACGGCATCTACCTTCCTCGCAGGTGTTGGTGCTGGTATCACCGAAGCATGTGCGGTTGTCAATCCCATGGAAGTTGTCAAGATTAGATTACAAGCTCAGCATCATTCAATGTCTGATCCATTGAGTGCTCCAAAGTATAGAAATGCTGGTCACGCACTATATGTCATTATCAAAGAGGAAGGTTTTAGCACGCTTTACAGAGGTGTTTCACTGACAGCTGCAAGACAAGCTACAAATCAAGGTGCCAATTTCACGGTATATTCAAAACTGAAAGAGTATTTAACTGAACAGCATTCAAACAATGGTAGTAGTATTCCAAGCTGGCAAACATCATTGATCGGTTTGATCTCAGGTGCTATCGGTCCATTCTCCAATGCTCCATTGGATACTATCAAAACAAGATTACAGAAAGAGACCAAATCAGGTGATCCAAAGGCCCTTAAACAATCATCATTGCAAAGAATTACGAGAATAGGTCGTGAACTAATCAAGGAGGAAGGGTTTGGTGCATTGTACAAAGGTATCACACCAAGAGTCATGAGAGTTGCTCCGGGTCAAGCTGTCACCTTTACTGTCTATGAGTACGTTCGTGGATCATTGGAAGAGTTTCCAGTTTTCCAATCAAAAGACGTGGCCATCTTTGACGAGTAGCATGGTCAAACACTATAGTTGCATATATATCACCTTATTAAAAGAACAAGTGCGTTCATAATGGTAATCTATATTTTTACACTCCAAAGAAGATTTCATGTAGATTATGTATTAGGTAGTATTTAATAGCAAAAGGATTTGTAGCACCTTTGTTCGTATCCTTTGTAATAGAGCAAGTATATGGGAATCCTGAAATAATATGGGTTCAAAATAGTAAAGGCAAGATATAATATAGCAAATGTTTGGAAAGCAGGATAATGATGTTAATGAATAGCAGAGTTAAGCATAAAAGTATAGCACAGGTAATTATGATAGGTAGCAAAAATATAGTGTTGCAGGAATTGAAAAGCAAAAAAAGCCCAGAGAGCATTAACGATAAGAAGTGAACAAATATCTTGTGTGTTTTCAAAGAATGAGGAAAAGTGTCATTTCAGTTGTTGGAAGAGACCAGCTATGTCACTCATTGAAGCGGAATAAAACAAAACAAAAAAAAAACCAACAATAGACAGAACGTGAAATCATAATAGAAACATGAGATCAAGGTAACATAAAGCACAAAATCATGAGATCAATAAGATCATAACAGGGAACATAACAAGTAAGGATCATTTTCTTTGCATTTGAAAGACTCTCACGCAGTCGTTGTATTCATTGGTATGTTTGTAACTATTTCTTGGATTGACTATTCTTTGATTGTCGAGAATCACATTTGGTTGTTGTTTCTCAACCATTGTCAGTACATGTGGCTTTGTGATTTTGGTTTGATGCTTGAAAGTGTGGGATCTTGGTTTTAAGGACTTGATGTGAGAGGTTGAAGGTTTAAAAGGGGATTTCAGTATAAGATGGTCAACTTGAGTTTGAATTAATTTATTCTCAATCTCGTTTCGTTTCGTGAGCTCGGTTTGATTGAACCTCATGATTTCAGATTGAAGTTTGTAATGACTCAAGGAAATCAGGCATTTTTGAAGAACTGACTTTACCAGCGTGGAGTCCAAAGGTTGCTTCTTTTCTATTACAATCAATAAGTCATTTATTGCCACTTCAATACTCTGATCCTGTGTAGCCGAATCCGAAGCGTGAGATTCAGATTCCAAAGACGGAGGTGTTTTAATGGCAGTAACAGGTGACAAAGGAGACCTTAAGAGTTGGTTAAACAGGGAGTTTCTTGAGCTGGTGTTGGTGGTGTTATTTGGTTGCTTGTTTTCTGGTGGCGCTGGTGGAGTTGAACTTGTAATCAGATTTACAGGAGTTTGTGGTCTTTGAGGAAACATCGTGGTTGGTGAACTGTAGTGGGGCAATGAGTTGAAGAAGGAGGAGATCGAGAAAAATGTGAGTTTATAGTTTGTTATTAAAAATTTGAAATTCTTTTTACTTTTAGTTAAAAATGTGCCAGAAGGTTTAAGTTAATAAGGATGATAATTTCTACAGCAACGTTTTTCTTCTAAAAAAAAAAAAAAGTGACATCCATCCCTTAGCATGTTTTTAGTTTAAAAAAAAAAAAAAAAAATTGACGGAAATAAAGTTACCCTTCTTGAACACATGCAGTTAATTAGCATGCAGACAATTAAACTTCCGTTTTTTTTTTTCTTTATGCAGATCTTAGAAGACTGTTAGGCGCACTTCAGAACTACGATCGTAACTCAGAAGTTGAAAGTTTATTTATTCATCGTCTATATAAACAAGCTCTCTACATAATACGGTAACTCTCTTGAAGAATCTTCTCCACTCCAAAGGATCTCCACGTGTTCTGATGAACTCCACTCTTTTCAAACTCAAGTTCTTGACTCGTGTTATTCTCACTTCACCTTTAAGTGTCATTTTCTTTCTATCAACAGTTTGAACCGGAAAATGAACCGGTGATCTGGATAATGATTTTTCACTATGAGATCTTTCATCAAAAGCCGATGTGGAGACACCAGTTCTGTTCAATGCAGCTGTGATAACTGGTACCATAGATTCAACGGGCAGAATAGAGAAAAACTTTGTCAATCTTCCTGTAGTGTTTATGTCTAAAACTGAACTGAATTTATTCGTTGAGATCTGTTTGAAATTACCTGAGAATTGAAGAATAGCAGGATCTTTGGAAACAATATCAATAATAGTCTGTCTTTCTGTAGTGATCTGTTCTTCAAGAATAAATCTATTCTTTTCTGTGAAATCTTGTTGTGTTGCAGGTATATTTTTAAACAGATCATCATTATCGTCTTCATCATTTATCAAGGCAGCCAAATCAGCAACTGGCTGTGATGCAGTAAAAATATCACGAACACTATCGTACTGGTCTTGTGAACTTGATTCTTCATAGTTAACGTCTGATAAACCAATGTGTAATTTTTCAAGTAACTTTGCAGTTAATAAAGCAGTATCCTTACAAAGACCATCATCAGTAGCGAAATCATTTGATTTGTTGACCCATACATGTTTCCTTATCTTGCTAATAGTAGGTCTATTTTCAACAGAAACTTGTAACAAAAATCTTAAAAATTGAAGCATTGGTAAAGAAAGTCTAGCCCAACCGTCTTTTAAAACCTTTCCCTTCGTCTCCCTGTATTCTTTAAAATCAATATCCCTATCACTTGGTTCCTCCCATGGTAGTTGACCAGTAGCAATGACAAATAATACAATACCGCAAGACCATATATCAGCCATTTCTGGATCATAACCTTTTGGATTGACAATTTCAGGTGCAACATATGGAGGTGATCCACAAGGAGTATTACAAAGTCTTTTGTTCCCTTTTTTTTTATAAACTGTAGCCAAACCAAAATCAGCAAGTTTCAAATTACCTTTATGATCCAATAAAATATTCTCCGGTTTGATATCTCTATGAGCAACACCTTTTGAATGTACAAAATCAACAGCACTTATTAGTTGTTTAAAATAAAAATGTGTCAAACTATCATCCAAACCAACATCAGGTTCAATTTTATCAAACAAATCACCACCAGTGGCAAGTTCCAAACCAACATACATCCAAACGTTACTTGCACCAAAGAATAAAACTTGAATGATATTTGGATGACCTGAACATGCCTGATGTAAAAGTGCTTCTTTCCCAATATCATCATCACTCAAACCATGTCTTGAGCATATTTGTCTATGAATATATTTGACTGCAAACAGATTTTTAGGTGCTTCTTCCCTGTACGCTACTTTCACACTGTTGTCAAATGAGTTAGTACCAAATATTCAAAAGAGGTAGGTAGGGTATATACATGTGTATACGTACATTGCAAATGAACCTTGACCAACTGTATTCTTATAGTGAACATGTGGGATATTGGGGAGTGGATCAAGCTGTGAAAGTCTGAATGACATTGTGTATTGTGATCAGTTTTGCTAAAAAGATAAACGAAGCTTTTTAGACACCAAATGTTTTTCTGTTTTTGTTTTGGAAATTTGTTTGGTTTGTTTATGTTTGGCCTGATTTGGTTAAACATATCAACATAAGAAAAAGGCAATTTAAAATCCAAATTAGGAAGTCTAGAATTGTCAATGACAACCTGTTAACTATATATAAGTCACTATTTCGATTCAAAAAACCCATACAAAAAAAAAATTCCAGAAATTTTTGTGAGGTTGGAAGATGAATGACTTGTTTATAGTAACTTACAGGTAATTATAGGCATCCATTCAGAGATTATCAATAGATCGAATTTATTCAGAAATAAATAAATAGAAGAGAAAAAAAAACACATCACCGGGTAACCTTCCTTTTAATACTCGGGGCGGATTGGATTATACAAGAATTCAACCATTTTTATCAATAATCAGATGATGAAGATATACGTAGACAGTATTCATGTCATTATCATCACGGAAACCTTCTATGATAAGGAAAGCTCCAAATGAACTTGAACGGATATCCACTCCACCTCCAATATACAGAGAAGTTGAACGTGATGATGTATCATCGTCATCTGATATTTTACTGCTGAATGTGTCAAATACGAACGATAATGAGTCGGTACCCAAATCTCCTATTGACAAGTTAAGATCATCTAATCCTAATCTACAACCGTTATCACCTTCACAGACCAATGAGATGGAAAAGATAAGTCATAGACATAGCATTCAAACATTACCTCCTTCACCACCATTGACAAAATCATCAGAAAACTCGAGAAAACAGAGCAATAGAGCTAGACACTCAATTGATACGATTTCGGATCTCAGTTCCAAACTTATTAGAAGACCGTTCGTTAAGATTTCAGACTCATCGTTGACTACCACTCAAAGTTTTTGGAAATATCATATTTTGGAGTTGGGTAATCAAATGTATCTAACAACGAATCCAAATTCTAAACATCTCTATTGTCGGAATGCACCGGGGATACACGTTGAGTTGAACTTTCCTTATGTACCACAGATGAAGGATAAAGACATTAGTGGGATTAATGGATTTCAGTTGGTTTTCAGAGATCAAGTTGATGATGAGATCTTTATGACGATATTCAAGAAATCTGTTAAAGAAGGTGGCGAAATCTTTCTTGAAACAAGAGCAAAATTTTATCAAGATGATGAAGGTTTAATGAAAGAAGAAGAAGTTGTGGGAGACGATGGAACTTCAAATCCACGTTTGTTGAGAGCGAAAAGAGTTGAGATAGATGAATTAAACGGGAGAAGAGTTGAAGATCAAAATGTTCAATTGAGAAGGTATGAATTATACGATCATCTACATAATAAACAATGGCAAGTTGGATCGATACCATTGTTCAAATCTTCTAATTCAACAAAGTTGAAAAATAAGAGATTTGTTTATTTTCAAGAACAAAAGACTGATAAATGTATTGGACTATTCAGACCATGTGAAAAAAGAATCAAGAAACGAATAATTAAGAAGTTGAAAAGTGGGATCAAGACTTATATTGAAGAAGTTGATACTGAAGAAGCGAAATTGTTATCAAATGGAACTAATAAAAATTTCAATGAACCTGAATTTTATCAACCTGGTGATGGTTTAATAGTTGAAAATCCACCAGATGATTCTCCAAGTGATGTTAAATTAGGTTGGATTACGATTTATGATGAACCGGAATTATTGAAACAAAAAGGTGTTTGGGATGTTATTTTAGGGTATACTTTAGCAACAGGTATAGATCAAGGTTTGAATGAGAAATTAAAAAGTGTGGTGTGATTCAATTTACTTGATTTAATTATTCAGTAGTGATGGGTTTTTTTTCAACTTCTTCTTGTTTAGTTTGTTGGTTAGATTCTTGATTCTGCTTGATATTTGTTGGTGCGAGTTTCAAACCATTCAACTTCACAGTCAATTCATCGTCATCGTCATTTTGTTCTTTCTCTTTCTCTTTCTCTTTCTTATTTGCTTCTTCTTCTTCTTTAACTAATCTAGCAAACTCTTCATCAATTTCATCATTCGTAAAACCACTTGATGATTCCAATCTTGATAACTCTTCGGTGATTTCATCAGTTTTGAAGGATTCATCTTCTAGTTCATTCATCAACTGTTCAATTTTTTCAACACCACCTATTTGTGAGTTCAAATTTCTTAACAACGTCGAACCTTTTTGAATTGCACTGATGAGTTGTAAATTCGTTGATGCTTCATCGACTTTGTAAAGTACGGATTCCAATTGATTCAAAGATATGAGTTGTCTGTTAAGTGAGTTCTCTGCGATTTTTTTGGATTTTAAAAGATTTCTTGACACTTCTTTGTTATTCGACGACGTCAATGATTGTTTCAACTTCAACGTCACACTGTCTATTTTGGCAATTAGTTCTTCATTTTTGGAGTTTATTGAATCTATAGTGGTTTTGATCTGTGAGATTCCTTTGTCCTCTTCAGTGATCTCACCATCTCCAAATTTGATGTAGTTCTCATCAATCTTTACCGAGTTAAGGTCTCTTTCAAGGTGTTTCAATAAGATGACAGTATCCAAATCCGTGAATTTCACCAACTTATCGTCGTATTTGACTCCCAATTCATTGATACGTAGTTTGAACAGATCTAAAGTGAAGATCTTTTTGGAATAACTCTTGTCCTTGGCTATAACTCTCAACACTTCCTGACCCACACTCTCCAATAGTTTTTTTGATATGAGTTGATCAGACTTCAAATTGTTCTTCTTAGCACCAACTTTATAACTCGTATCGAACAAGAATCTGTTGACAGCCCAACTTAACACGGGTCTGACCCATCTAGTGGTGTATATACTGTCTTTTTGAAGAAGGTATGGTTTGAGAGGAATCAACTCACCATTTTTGATCATCTCTTCTAACACGAGATCCAAAGCCAGAGGTTTCCCCAGATCAGGAAGAGTCAAATTTTCCAAAATCCCATCTGTTTCTAGGACAAAAGTGTTGCTTAAAAGCTGTTGTGTGAATAGTTGATCCAATAGCGATTTCCACGCTATGAGATTTGCCTCGTATCCTTCGGGATTGGCCTCTTTGAGCTTGCGGAAGTCGGAATAGAGTGAGAAGAGCCTCGTACGTGTGAATAGTGGGTGATGAAGAACAGCGTCTCTGAGACTCATTTTGGGTTATAAACTTATCCTAATTACCTATGTCTATGTGGTGTATCCACGTCAAATGTTTTTGTTTTGTTTTGTTTTGTTATGTTATGTTTTTTTTTTTGTTTTCTTTTGTTTGTTTGTGCCATCGATTCGATTTAAAATATTCAAAACTTCCTTCTTCTAACGCCCAAAGTTTTCTTCTGCTTCTTCTTCATCACAGGAGATGCCTCGTTTTCAACCTTAATCACCAAATTATGATCAACTAATCTCAATGGCCTTTCACGAAGTATCGTTCCTTGGTTTGTTCGTTTCTTATCGGTCTGTAAAATATTTTGAGTGACACTTTGTTTTATCAGAGTTTCAACTTTCAATTCTTGTTCCAAATGTGGTTGTCTTTGGAATTTTATCACTTGTTTCGCAGTTTTTTTAAGTGAACTTGGTGCAAACTGAGGAATTACGGGACCAGTTTTAAAACTATCTTCATTCCGATGATCGTCGTATTGACAGAACTGACTTGTAAACTTGACATGTCTTTCCACAAACTTCTTCAAGTTATCATTATGGGGACATGTCACATTGTTAATTTCAAACAACTTCTTCAAATTCAACTCATTTTTAAAAGCCGTTTGGTTCCTAGTCGTCTGTTGAAGAACTCTTGGGGTTAAAAAAGAAGACACTGAAGAATCTGCTCTTGAACCATAAGTCAAGTACAACAGATGTTTTGCCCTTGTGGTGGAAACATAAAAAATCCTTCTCTCCTCATCTCTTGCTTCTTGCTTCTCAGCTCTAGCTGATGGGATGATACCTTCCATCAAACCAGGAACAAATACAATGGGCCATTCAAGACCTTTAGAAGCATGTATCGTGGACAACGTGACTTTTCCTTCTGAAACTTTTGAACCTTCATCACCATCGTTATCTGAAGTCAAGTAAAGGTTCACACTCGTTAGAAATTTTTGCAAGACACTTTCACCAATAGTTTCATCATCATTTTCAAGTGATAGTTTTCCTTCTCCTTCTTCTTCTTCTTCTTCTTCATCATCATCATCTTCCTCTTCAAACTTATCAAATTTTTCAATTTGTTGTCTCACTTCTGCAACGTTATCCTGTCTTTCTTCACTATCTTCAAGCAGTTTTTGGAAAGTGTCCAAAGACAAAATGTAATCGAAAACATTCAAAATAGACTTTATGGAATCTGGTCTCACTCCATAGTGATCCAGAGAAGTCTCATAGATTTCGATAAATTTCGAGATTGAGTTCTTGTTGATCCTACCTTTAATTAACAGACTGCCATTGACGATTCTCCTCAGAGTATCCAAAGGAGACCATCCACTAAGCGACAAGTTCTCTTCAAGAATACCAGTTAACACAGTGATACCCTTGGTCCCAATTCCCTCAGTAAACTCACCCAAAACTCGAACAATAGCACACACATCATTTGGATTAGCGACACATCTTAGGAAATCGATCATCAACGCCACTTCTTTTCTTTCCCAGAAAGCACGTCCTTTCAAAACGTTATAAGGAATTCGGTTTTCCATCAATACCTTCTCAATTTGTCTTGTCAAGTATGCAGCTCGTACCAATATGGCAAAATCTGAATATTTATAAAGACCACTTAATGATTTCAAGTATGAGATCTCAGAAACGATAAAATGTGCCTCGATTTCAGTTGTGGGAAATCTTTTGTGAACCGGTTGGAAAGTATGAATGTGTTGTGTCTCAAGTTTTTTGGAAATCCGTTCTTGTTGTTGTTTCATAAACTCTTCACTGAATTCCAAAATTGATTTGGTTGATCTATAATTCTCCGTCAATCTCACTACATCACACCGATCATAGATCTTCCTCATGATTTCAAAATTCCTCACCTCTGCATCTCGAAAGGCATAGATGCTTTGATCAGGGTCACCGACAACGGTGATGTTGTTATTGTTATGATAAACGTTCTGTGTTGCCAATTCTCTCATTAATTGCAATTGAACGGTGTTTGTATCCTGAAACTCGTCAATCAAGACATGATCAAGATATTTCAAACATTTATGAGACTTCAAGAGTAAATTTGTATTCACAAGCAAATCATCAAAATCCAATAAATGCAACTCTTTCATTTTCAATTCGTATTCTCTAAAGACTAACGATAACTCTTTGTTATGATCCAACTGTGAGATATAATCACCCCATACTAAACACTGTGATTTCAAACTCGAAATTTTGCTCTTGTATTTCGAAGCACTGAACTCTTGTTTCCCTTTCCCTGTGAAATCAATGAATTGGGATTTTGGTAATGTACCATCTTCGTAATTTTTCCTCAGCTCGTTCAGTTCATCCTCATGTTTCCTCAAGATGTTCCCAATAACATCCATGCAATCTCTCTCCGAAGCAACATTAAATGAAACACAATCAATCAGATTCCCATACCGTTTCAATATCTTGAGGCAAATGCTATGGAAGGTTCCCATCAACAGTTTTCCAAATTTGACATCTGTATGATTTTCCAATAGCAACTTCAACCGTTCTTTCATCTCCAACGCGGCTTTCTTAGTGAACGTAGTGACGATGATTCGTTCAGGAGGGATACTTTCAACGGTAAGAAGATAAGCAACTCGTGAAGTCAACACTTTGGTCTTTCCTGTTCCTGGACCAGCGATGACTTGGATCACGCCTTTAGAAGGAGAGGTCACAGCTAAACGTTGTGCCTTGTTGAGACCAAGTAAGAACGCCGGTTCTTCACCATAAACCATCGCTTCTTATCAGGGGGGGGGGAAAACCTCTTGAGTGGTCCAAGCACAAACTCTTTTCTCTACTTATAATACGCGATATATAAGAGAAATCAAAATACGCGTACTGTTTACATATGAGTGGCCGTACCGAGTATCACGTGATAGTGATGATATACTATAACAGGACGATACCTTTCCACTTATAAGCCATTATTGCAACCTCAAATACAAACAGACACCAAACCATTTATCAAAGAGCACCATCACTCACGCCAACTTGAGGATTGATCGTCTTCCCATTGACAATTTGAGAGTACTCAAATCTTACTCGATTCTTCCAAATGTCTAATTCTTCATCTGACAATCTATTCAAATTCTCCAATGTAAATTTCCTTAAATTATAAGATTCTGGCTCTCTTATAGTTGATCCATCCAAGAGTTTATTCATCACTTGTGGTAGTTCATGGATTAAGAAAAAAATTGAATGGTGATGTTCAGAAAGTTGTAGAAGTAAATAGATAAAGTTCAAGTACTGTAATTTCAATATCTGTTGGGATCTGAGATTTGTGGAGATCAACACGAATGAAGATTGGGATTTTATGGCATTGACAAATACATTTATGGTCTCTTCTCGAAGTACTTGACGTTTGAGGATGTTAGGATGGGCCTGTGCAAGATATTCTGGATTGACTTTTGCCAATAGTTCCGTGTCTTTTTCTGTAATCTTTAGGTATTCTGTATCCAACTTGTGAAACAATGATATGGAAACATATGAAAGTTTTTTAAACAAGTCATATATCGAAACCAATAAGAACATCTTGATATCTGGATTGTCTTCTTTCTTCGTATACAGAAAAGCAATCTTTGACAAAACTGGGGTAATGTTTTGCAATAACCATTGTTTATCGAAACTTGAATCAACAACTCCAAGTAGTTCTTCATAAAATTTCAACAAGTTCAAAGGGAAGAAAATATCGTCATTTTCAAAATCGTCAAAAGTGTATAATTCCACTGGTATATCGCCTTCACTGGTATATGGAATTATCAGCACAATCAGATCCAAAAGTCTCGTCCTCACCGTTGTATCAGAGCTCTTTGCCATATTGTCGTAGAACTCCAAAACATATGAACTCAACACCCTTCTAAGAATCAACTCACCGTGTAATAACACTCCCAAAGTATTCATCACTTCATTGACAACTTTGACGCTTGTTTCCTTATAAGACAAGAGTGAAATCGAGCGAGGGATGATTTCGGTGTTGGATATAAGATCAGGAGGTGATGATTTCGATGAAGCTTTCAAGGCTACTATTTGCAAATTCTCATTTGGCGAGGATAAGGCATCAAGGAGATAATCCAATGGAAAAATTGAAATGATGCTTTCGAAATCAAGATTCGAGAGGATCGTATCCAATAGCTCGATGATTAAGTTGTAATTTATATCCAGCTCTGTCTTGTAAAGTAACTCAACGGAAGATTCCAATAATGATTTGATCTCTTGTGGATGATCTATGAAGTGTGATTTATCCAGCGTTATGGCATTGACAAGGCTTTCGATATGTTTATCTTTCAGAGTTGTTGTTTTCCCCAGCACAAGATCTTTAAAATGGAAAGACAATTCCTGAATCTGTTGCTGCTCAATTGACATCGTTTTTGGGGTTCTGTTCAAAACCTGCTTTCGATGGCAAAAGCTCGATATTCGCTATGTTTTGGTTTACTTACATCAAGTTAAAGTATTACCCGGCCGAGATATCGGTAATCATAATATAATCTATTCAAACAGTGACTCTTTTCTCATTGGCTCTAATCATATCAGCCAACCTTGTCTCCTTGAAGTTGAAATCGTCATGTGAAATATTGAATTCATGAGTGGAGAGTTTCTGAGCCGTTGGTCTCAATTCTGCATCTGTCGTGAAACAACTATCCAAAAAATCACGGCCTTCCATAGAGACAAACGGTAACGTATCATCAGGAATTGGAGGTGCTGCTTTCGCTTTACCAATTTTCAGCATCGCAGGAATGGCTTCCAAATTGGACCAAGGACGACGACCAGCAAACATCTCAAGCACAACACAGCCAAGAGACCAGATGTCCACTTTGGCACTATACCCAATACCACCACTGTTCACAACTTCAGGAGCCATCCAAAAGATCGTACCTTGCATTGACATTGCTGCATTGTTCGAATAAATGTCATTGGATTTCTTCGAGATACCGAAATCTGAAATCTTGCAAACACCATCAAGATCAAGTAAGAGATTATCAGCTTTTAAATCACGATGTAATATACCCTTTGAATGTAAATATGACAAACCAGCCAAGATTTGGGAGTTTAAGAATTTGATCAATGGTTCTTCAAATCTTCCATAAAGCTTCAAACATGATGCGATTGAACCACCTGCAACGTATTCCAAAAATAGATTGTACTCTTTGTCTGTTTTTTCAAACCCCAAATATTGTACGATATTCCAATGATCTAGATCTTTCAAAGTATCAACCTCTGATCTCAAGGCATCCAAAACATCTGAAACTCTTGGATTATTTGCACTTCTTGAAGGATTCAAGACTTGCTTCACTGCAATCATTTCTCCGGTTGTGACGTTTAGTGCAATGTAAACATTACCAAACGTACCTTTACCTATCAGCTCACCTTTGATCCATGAAAATTCCTTGATGTCATCATTTCTATCTTTCCTCAACTTGGAGATGAATTGTCTTTGATTTGGTTTCACTTCAATAACTTTCCGTCCCCACATCTTCGTGCTTTGTCTCCTTAACAATGTTGGTTCTTGATTCGTTGTCTTTTTGATTATGGATTCTCTTCTTCGAGCTTCACCGGCTTCACGAACAACAGCACGAATGGTCTTCATTCTTCTAGGAGCATTCAACCTGTCCATATCTGACGAGCTCACAACCCTCTTGTATCTTGGATTCTTATCTTCCTTGGGTAACGGTGATGTAGGAGGAGTAGAAACGTCAACAACTGGTTGATCCAAATCGGTATTTGGAAAGAACTTCTCAATATTCTCGTACAATACCTCAGGGGCAGGTCTCACCACCATCTCAGACATTGTAGTAGTTGTAGTAGGATTGGTATCAGTGGTAGATGTTGGATTTGAACTTGGCGCTTTTGCCCAAAAGCCATCATCAGAACCATCAGAACCAGATTCATCATCCAAAGTTGGAACATCATCAAATGATATAACGTTCTCTTTGAACTTGTTCTCTTCTGAAATCAATGAACTTTTGGAAGAATATGATCTCATGAAAGTTGGTTTTCTCATCAAAGCCGATTGTTGTTGATCTTCAAAGGATTTTCTAGAAATAGGTGAGACGGATCCACTTCCTTTGTATGGTTCAGGAACAAGATTGACACTCAAACCAGGTGTATAGGGACCTTTATATGTTCCCTCCTGAGACAGTGATTCCTTCACAGGTTCCAAAGTCGGTGCAGTAGCAACACGAATGACAGGTTTGGAATCCATCTTTTTGAGTGGTGGAGGTGGCGCTGTCCTCTTAGCAACGAATGATGAAGAATATGGAGATTCACGACGTTTGTCAAAATTGATCTCTCCTTTATCATGTGGTCTGATCACTCTGAATGAAGATGAAACCTGATCCAATTGTCCAGGAGGCTTTTTTCTTGTGAGTGATGGTTTTGAAGAAAAAGACTTGAGTGACGAAGCCGATGATGTTTGAATGGACGATGATGAGGATGAAGATGAAGGTAGTGGATGAGTTTCGGAGTTTGATCTGGTAGGCTTTGCCGATGGTGGATTAATTACTGGTGCAGTTGCTTGATGTTCTTTGAAATTCAAATAGTCTATTGTAGGAGATTTGGAGATATCTTCATAATAATGTTGTGGAGTATTTGGGTATACTTTATCCTCTTTACTCTCAAAAGAATGTAAATCAGAAGTTGAAGTTAAAGAAGAACTATTCAGTGTTGATAGAGTATCCGTCGAAACAACCATGAACTTCCCAGAACCAAGTGTGAATTTTCGATCGATGATTTGATCCATTGTTACTTCATCCAAAGCTTCACCTATTGAACAACCAAAATCAGTCAAATGAACAGTAACGTTCAGAGCACGAGGTAAAACACTTTGAATCAACAACTGTTTGAAAGAATCTGGGTCAGTACAAGTACCAACATTTACAGGTTTGAATGTTTGATTATCAGTCGTCACAAGAACAAATTTGTCTGAATTGGTATGGTTTGATGATGGTTGGAATCTTCTCTCGATGAAAAATGGTTCACCGTCGGAACTTTTAGTAGTTGGATGTTCAAATGATCCCATACTTGATCTATTAGTCGAGTTTGGACTTATGGGAGATATGACTTCCTTATCATGAAGTAGAGGAGGATGAGGATGAGGATTATGATTATGATTATTATTATTATTATTATTATGATTATGGTTATGATTGTGTTTGGTTCTTGAATCCTTCTTTCTGAATTTCCTCAACAATCCCCGATTACCATCCTGTGAATCCTTCACAACGCTCGATCTTTTCTCTTCTTGAGTCTGTGGTAAATGTGAAGAGCTTGATGTGAATAGCTGGGTAAATAGTGATGATTCTGATGAACTTGACTTGTTATGCTGTCTTCTGAAAAATCCATGTGATACAGCAGGTGATACAGGAGAAGGACTACTCCAATTGTTTTTGGAAGATGATTCAAATGAAGACATTGGTCTTCGCCTCGTTGTATCATATGTCTGACGAAGTTGTGGCAAGTTCTGTTGGGTTTGTAATGAGGATATTTGTTCGTCAACGACAGATGCTGATAGAGTGGGTACCAATTTATGAAGTGGTTCGTCTTGCGTGATGGGAATGGATTCTAAAGATGATCTTGCAGATGGAAAATTCGATGAGACGGAGTTGAGCGTTGCAATTGAAGTGGCACGATCCAGAGTTTTTCTTAAAGAATGAATGAACCTTGATTGTGAGGAATCATTAGAGGTATCAATTTCAGCTTTAAATTTCTGTAAATTTTGATAACTTGTCAAATTTAAAAAAGATTGACCATGTATATCGTGTCTTTTGAAAGTGTTTATCCATGATTCGTTGAAATTGTACAAGTCTAACCAAATTCCAATTCTTTCAATGGTCCATTCATCAGGATTGTTGACTTGCCAGGATACTGAAGAATTCCGACTGTGTGGTGAGTTTCTAGCAATGTGCGACGAGTTATCAACGGGAGTCGCCGATAGCTTGGAAGAGCTCGAAGGTGTAGTCTCGTTCTGGAACTGACTCGAGTTGAAAAAGCTGAATTCTCTTGAATTATCATTTGATAGGTTGGTATGATGTATAAGAGAGTCATGATTTGGTGTCGAAGTTTCAATCTTCAACTGCAATTTGGGAGATTTCTGAGCCTCTAGTGGTTTGTATGTAGATGCAAGATCTTGCTGTGAAGTAGCACTGTGGAAACTGATGCTCTCCTGAGTAGAATTTGGAATGCTGAGGTCTGAAGTGTTGTTATTTGCTTTATAAGGTGTGCTCAATACTGATTGATCCTGTGTGACTTCAAAGCTGAATTTGGAAGCATCACTTTCTTCCAATTGTGATGATTGGGATAACTTTCTAAGTCCTTGTGCTGGGTAGAAATACGGATCCATTGAATCTGAGTTGAATTGTGATATGCTCTTGGGGCTGTTCAAATTAGGGACGGAATTCACAAGGAACTCAGGAAGATCTTCTCCAGTTTCTCGCGAGTGTCTTCGGTGGTTTGAGGGTGTCATTGTGATCTATGTGTTTCAATTGGCCATGTGTATTGAACCCCTACTAGACTGAAGTATTCAGGTGAATATAGGATACCGTTTGTATACGCCAACTTCAGCGTGTATATATTTTTATTTTTTTTTTTGTTTTTTCGGGTATACAACATTTGGAATGGTCTACACTTCTCTTGTAAAGGCAACACTTATCTCTTGTCTAAGCGAATGAACTCGTAGTGGAATATGTTGCGGACACATTTCTCTCTTTTCTCTCTTTTTTGGTTTGTTTGTCTAAGCTACCTGGACGGTTAGGCGTTAGTGTGGGTGGTTAATTTTTGAAATATTTAGAAGTCATCATACATCTACATCAAACTTAATATTAACTTTCTATGTACAAATTCTATATCAACATCTTCCACATAAAGACTACTCAAATTTTGATTAGTTCAATTTCACATCTGTGATTCTTAAAATTGTTCTATCAGGTTTTGATATAGCATGACGAACTTTTCTTTGTCTTCTCTTTGTGACTTTTCTCACTCTCATTGGTAGCTTAGTCTTTTCCAACACAACGGCCTTGATGGTGTATAAACTTGGATCAATCTTATTCTCAGCATATGTATAGTTACGACTACCAATTGTCGTGACATCATGAAAGTTTAGAACATCACCCACTTCAGCGGTTTTTAAAAGGTATGGTAAAACAACTTTATCACCTTCAGTGACTAGAAATGGATTGTTATGCACTTTGATAACAGCATAAAGATCTTGTTCTAACTTTAGTGGCGTCAAATCAGGTATCTGTGACTGTAGGGCGTCTTGAACTGGAGTGGATGGAGAATTTGTGGAAGTGGTGTTGAACTTTGAAATGGATATGCTAAATGGACGAATGATTGTTTGTTGTTGTTTTGGATACGTGAAAAAAGCCTTTGAAACTGTTCTCGTGAGAGGAGTTCTCAGTAGGGAGAGTCTTGAGAGAAGTGGGTTCATATTTGAAAATTGATTGAAGAGTGGGAAACGAATCAACCAACACAAATCAACTAACCCTTCAAAAGATGTTGAAATGACTTTTTATGAAAAGCCAATTAAAAAAAAAAAAAAAAAAAAAAAAACAGTAACCGCGATTGATTACGTAATATTTGGATTATTTAAATGAGAAAAATTAGGAAATTACCTCTTTAGGGAAATGTTGATTTATTTATAAATTAAGGCATAGTCAGTCACATCGTTGAAGCAAGCCACCAGCACGTGTAAAGTATTCAATAGCCATTTTAATATCAACTTTGTATATACATATGTGATATCAGAATACAGTTTAAAGTCTCATAGGGTTTTCTTCTCAGCTTCCTCTTTCTTCAAGGCTTTCAAAGCTTTATTTCTTTGTTTGATCATATGTGTGAACAAGATATAGAAACCAGGCACGTAGATTGCAAAAACGGCAATGAAGAAGTACTTGTACCATACACCGACAACTTTCTCTGCTTCATCGAGAGACAAGTACAACAAAGTCAATTCACTTCCGACACCTAAAGGATATAAGATAAAGAACAAGTTGTATCTGAGCAATGATAAGAGCTTAGGTGGATTTCCCTTGGAGATGATATTCTGAGCATAGTAGAAATATCTGATAATCTCAGTGATTGACCATGCAAGGGAAACAGTGATGTAAGTCCAATGACCATTAGCTGGTGAGTTTGGTAACAAGAAGAAGACACCCCAAACGACCAACAATCTCGAAGCGACTTGAGCAAGTGTTGTGAAAAGCGGTGATCTGACATAGCCTGCAGCAGAATTATAAACCTCAACAAGGGCAACTGTTTGAACACCGATCAATACAAGTCTAGATGGGATAAACATTAACGGCTGACCAACTAGAATTGACAATAAAACCGTGTTGAAAAACACAATCAACCATAGCGCGGCAGAGAATTGGTTATAAGCCACTAGGTAGCGAGCATAAGGTGCAGGTCTATCATCTTTTCTTGTGGACATTTTGTGTCTAGTTTTCGTTGATTTCACAGCTTCTCACTCTTTGATTAACAATTTCAATTTTTTTTTTTTTTTCCCCGTAGGCCACACACCAATATATTCAAAAGAGCCAGTATCACACACTCCCAATTAAAGAAAGCGAAATCATCCTTACGACCACAAAGAATACAATGAGACAGGATGGTCAATTGATGAATTTTTTTTTTGATGTTGGGAGGAACTTCCTCGATAGACGTCTTTACGTCCCAATAACTTTTTCATTGTGAATGATTCGTCTGTTGTTTGGTCGGTTGAAGATGTCCTCTAAGTTGCAGTTTGGCCTCCACTGAACTGAGTTGGGTGGCTCCAAAGCACAGCTATAAACGCATGCTTAGTAAGCTCATTTCTCAAAAAGTGACTGACTCTTACCCCAAGTTGCTATATAACTACTTAAATAACATTTATATGTCAGATATGAAGCATCTATAGCGCTTGTAGAACGTTCAGCCACAAAAACATGAGTCGTGTATCAATGCCGAGAAGACCCTTTACTAGAATTCAAAGATTCTTTTCCTCGGGATCAATTGAACCCTCTTTTCCAAGTATTCGTCATCTTCAAATGATCAACAATCGCGGAGAGAGAAGCGCTAGATTTGAACATGGGAGGTGCCACCGTAATTTAAAAGCAAAAATTCCCACAGTTATTTCACAGTTGACGTCGAACAACATTTGGATACAAACATCCAGTTCAACGAAATACTCGAGATCTTACTATTCTACAATGTCCGTTACAAATCTTGATAATGCTGATCCAGGCTTTGAAAAGCTTCAAGGTCCATATTTGAAACTATATACACTTGAAACTCCAAATGGTCAAAAAATCACAATCTTGTTGGAATTACTCAAGTTGAAATATTACAAGAGAAGATTGGATATTTCAACCAATGTTCAAAAAGAACAATGGTTCATCGATATCAATCCAAATGGTAGAATACCAACTTTGAGTGATGTTGATTCAAATGGTAAACAGACAATTCTATTTGAATCTGCTGCTATCCTTCAATACCTCGGTGCTACATACGATAAGAACAACGAGTACTATTATCCACAAGGTCATCCATTGTATTGGACACAAGTCAACTGGTTGACTTTCCAAGTTGCTTCTCATTCTCCTTATCAAGGTCAAGCTGGTCATTTCATTCTTTATGCCCCTGAAAAAATCCCATATGGTATCAAACGTTATAAAGCTGAAACTGAAAGAGTCTTTGGTGTTTATGAAATCAGATTGAAACAGAACAACGGTTGGTTGGTCGGTGATAAGTTGAACATTGCTGATATTGCAGCTTTCCCATGGGTTAGAAAGTATAATAATATTGATATTGATATCTCTCCTTTCCCAAATTTGAAAGCTTGGTTAGATAAGATTGAGAAATTACCTGGTATTCAAGAAGGATTGAACGTTAAATAGATATTGGCTGACATGAGACTGGTCAGGTGATTCATATGAAATATTTCATTTCTTTAATAAGGTTGTAGATATTCGCTACGATGAAGATGTAAAAAGAGCATTATGCTTGTATTATATGATGATCGATAATATAACTTAGTATCATCATTTGGAGAAATGTTTGAATTTACATGCTTCATCATCACATTTCCCAAGAATCTCAAAAGGACATACAATATCATCAGTATCATCTGTCACTCCACCCTTTGTCTTGTTGAAACCTAAAGATTTATAAGAAGTAAATTGTTTCAGCTGGGCCTGTTGATATGATGTTAGTAAACTTGGTTGAAGAACCAAACCGCCCCTTGATTAGGGGGTTGATGACCATGAAAACACTTTCAATCTGAAAAGGTTTCTTGTGGATTGGATTCAAAACAAAAGGTAAGAGACAGCTTAGACCTTAATCCAAAGATCACAATCACAAAGACCACCACCTTATCCTTAAGATAAACCACGTAACTAACACAAGTCCTCATTCAATTCAAGCGAGTTCAAAGAACATATATGTAGTGTAGAATTGATAATTACCTTGGGTATCTTGTGAATGGTCTCATCATAGATGGATGGCTCTTCTTTATGATCCTCTGAATATTCTTTTGTTGCTTTTTTTTTTGTTATCTTTTTTGGAATCTTTTTCTCCTGCTGTTCAAGATCTTCAAGCTCTATCAGACAATTCGCCAGTGATGTCCTCGTTTCTTCATGTTTCTTCTTCTTCGTAGTCAATATATCAATTTCGATCTTGTTGCCATCTATCTCATCTTTCATCTGTTTGATCTTCTGTTCAAATAATAAGATCTTTGTGGATAATGCAGTGTTTTGGTTCTTCTTTCCTTCAATTTCCTCGTCAAATTTCTTGTACAGTTTCTCATCTTGTGTAAGAGTTGCACTCAAGTGTGATCTCTCTTTCAAGAGAGCATGCTTCCTTTCCTTTATTCTCTTCAGTTCAAACTCTTCAGGTACTGTCTCGACTTCAGAATAACCTCGCTTCTTTGCACCCAGAGTTTCAATTTCGGATTCATACTTACCATTAGATTTCAAATCATTGTCATGCACGTCTATCACCTCTTGGTCACTACTGACCTCATCTTCAGATCCATCTTGACCCTCGTCATCTGCACTCTCTTCTTCATCCGAGGTTTCCAAATCTATTACCAAACCTTTCAACCAAGAAGGTGGTTCCTGTTCTCTAACATAACTCTTGTTGTTGTACATCTTCCTCAGTTTTGAAGGAACATTTACTGGAGCAGGGGAGACACTTGATTGAACAGATGGTGCAGTGGAAGCACTGTTCGAAACTGCGACAGACGCAGCGGGAGGGGGAAGCGGTGGGGGAGGAGGAGGAGGAGGTACTGGGAAATGCCAATGTTCATAACAGGTAGCCAAAAAGGACCTGCTCACACCGGACAGCTCAATAATCCTATCAAAAGTGTACCCCATAGACCTCAAGTCTAGCACAGCTTCTTGTAAAGAGGTGACAGTGACATCAGTGATTATAGGAATGGTAACATCTTTCTTTGTCACAGCAGCAGAGTCAGCGGCCTGCTTCTTTCTCTTCATGGACTCAACCACGGCCCGTCTTTTCAGCTCTAGCTCGGTAGCAGCAGCAGAAGCAGCAGCAGCATCAGAAGCAGTAGACATTTTTAAGCAGCACTATACAAGCAAAATATACACACCTCAATTACTGGGCCTCTGAAAGCCTTATTCGATTAGTCTCAGAGGTCTTTGTTTTTGTTTTTGTTTATTTTTTCTCTCTTTTTTTCATGTTACGCAAAAACCAGGAAGTATCCACATCAAAACACCAAGGTCACCCACCCACACAACACAGTGTGACGATGAATCTTGGTCCACTGCAAGCCGCTAGGAGGACCACAACCCACTGCGTTATTATATAGATTTCGATGCTTTTTTAGTCTACAATACCAAATGTGATGTGACATAACTTTACATGTTCATGTGTAATCTAAAAGTGTCCAGTGAGATGGGGGAATATTAAAACAAACAACCATAGAAATACAAACCAGTTTCATTGAGATGAATGGCTCTTGATGTATTTTGCCAACACATTAAACCTATTCTGCTCCTCTTCATCAGACCAGTCACCTTCATCTCGGCTTCTTGATCTCGTCAATCCATTATCCGAATCTTGATTCTCATCATTGTCATCATCACCCTCATCATCATCCTCTTCGTCATCGGAAGAAGAGTCATCATCGTTATCATCAATTCCATCACCAATGGGTCTTAATGGAGGCTCCTGGAAAGCTGAGAGCATCTTGCTGTATAATGGATGGTCTTTTTTAACATAAGATTGTCCGTCATCATTCGGATCAACGTAATCATCGTCATCGTCATTATTGTCATCGGTGAAAGAATGAACGCCATATTGTTTTTGATTCCAATTACCAAAATCATCGTCGTCATCATCTTCATCTGATGAACCGAATTTACCTGGAAGATCACTAGTTAATTGCTGGGACATGTAACGTGCAAATTTCACATCCTCTTTATCATCTGCTTTACTTTCAGCTTCTCCATCATCATCTTCATCATCATCATCCTTACTATCATTGTTATCATTATTTTTATGATCTTGATATCCTGAACCACTGATGTCATGGTCAACATTTGGGTCAAATACCAACCCTTTACTGTGCTGAGTTTCAGCATCGTCCTCTTGTTCTTCTTGATTTGCAGCACTTCCAATCTCACCTTCATCTTGTCCTTCTTCTGTCTCTTCGCCACCTCCTAATAACGAGTTGTACTTCTCCCTAGTTTCAACCAAAGTCTCAGTGACATAAACAGACCATTCATCGGTTGAAACTGCATCAAAGACAATTTGATGGATGGTATTTGGTGGATACAATGCAGTGAACTTGACAACCTCTTCAGCAATTAACGTTAAATGACCCATATAACCTAATCTTAATCCGCTTTCTTGTTGATAGGTCTCACATCTTTCTTGACCTTCAACAATCAACTTTGTAATTTGACCACGGCCAAATAAATCAATGGCTAAGTATTTGTTATAACCAATCTCCATTGAGCCGTTCAAAACCTGCTGAACAATATCAAATACAACATTGTGTAAGAAATTATTCCATGGAAAACGGAAAAATAGTTTCAAAATGATCATTATAACTGAATTATCAGCAAGTGCTATTTTCAACTGATCACCGATAACAGCATGTTTTCTCAACTGAGTTTCAGTTTCATCAAACTCTATATCCAATGTAGCATCAACATCATCTGAATCTGGTTCTGATTCCAAAATCTTCTCAGCTTTTTCAACTTCTTTATCGGTAGCTTCACCTCCTGGTTTCGTGGTCAATGATTCTGCAGATATTTGAGTCTCTTTATCTTCTTCTTCTTTTTCTTCAGTTTCTTTCTCTTGTTCTTTATCCGAACCAGGGGTAGGAAGACTATCCAAAGATGAAATGCTCAATCTTTTGATATCTCTTGAAACATCAACATCACTGTCATCATCGTCATTGGAAATAAAGTTCTTTTCTAACGCGATAACGCGTTCCCGTTCAATGTCTCTCTCATCTACTATACTCTCACCAATCTCATCATTTAACAATCCCATATTGGAACAATGCAAAAGCTCTGCTATCAGCTCACAAATCTTGAATCTTTCAAAACCTAAAGGTTCAATTGATCCAAATGGGGTCTTCAAATCAGGTAATTTAGTATCGTGGATAAGTTTAGTAAATTGTGGAATTTTTTTGGAAAAAATCTTGATCAAATGACCTAAATAGATAGGGTCTCTTGATGTTGGAGGATGCGATTCAATAGTGATGAATAAAACAGGAACAAAATCGTAATCTGAGTTGTTCTTTCTGATAATTTCTATAATAACCCCAACACCATTTGAAAGACTTGTACCACCATGTAACATGTAGTTTGCCAACTTTTCCATCAGAGGTGGAGAAACTAATTGTCTTGTAAGTTCATTTGGACCAATGCTAGAATTATCAGTGTTGGAATTAGCACTGATTGTAATAAATGCTTTCATAAAATCACCAGCGGCAGATTGTATGCTTGGATTAACTTTTGGATCCAAAAAATCAATCAATTTACCATTCAAATCCTGATCTTTCAATAAATCCACCATTCCTGTTGGACTATCTGGTTTATCAGTGGCCAAGACTTTAAGTAAGAAATCCACCAATGGTGGGTTATCAATATGTCTGAGAAATCTGTCAACAAAACTCGTCTGATGTAGTAAGAAGTTCAACATTTCATCAATCTTCATATTCAATAAATGTTCGTTGATCTTCATAAAATAAGTGGAGAATGTCATCGATAATTGTTCAGTACTATCCAAAACACTCCAAAGCCTTTCAAGAAGCGCAGTGCTTTCCATGAATGAATCGGTCAATGACCATGTATCTGCACTCAGCACCTCTGCGCATACCTGAGCTCTTCGTTGGTGGATTTCTTTCAACGTCTCTCTGCGTTCAAATTGATTGGCATCTTCGGAATCTGTATCTGACAAGAAACTCTTATCTAAACTTTTCTCACTCTTGTTATCTTCACTATTTTCACCTGTGCTATTCTTCTCATCTTCTTCATTTGGGAATGGTCCATCTTCGGTGATGATGTAATCTATCAGACGTGATAAAACCTCTTTATGTCTCAGGTATTCAATCAACTTCATATTGGAACGTGAAAGTTCATCCAATAGGGTTTGTTCATCAAGTAACTCATCAAGGATGTCCAAATTAGGAGAGAAACTTCCTTCATCATCGTCATCATCGTCAACATCATCGTCGTCTATTGTTTCGTCGTTATGAAGTGAATCATTAGACACACTGCTGGATGAGACGGATTGATTCCTCTGCCGTCTTGTTCTGTGCGGTTTTGGGTCTTTTTCTATGAAACCATTCTCCAGTAGATTGCTGATGGTGGAGACATCATTGTAGCCGTTGTTGAATCTCCAAAAAGAACCAGACATTGTGAAATGCAAATTATATGTTGTGGATTATAAATAAGCTGTATGAGGGTTTAGACATTCAACTGATAATGTAAATATGTGGCGTTTCACTGGAAACTGTCGATGAGGATATGGGTATGTATGTGTATGGATACGGGCAAATATGGTAGGAAAAATAACGGGTCACCTTTAAACAATCAACGCAGGTGAGTTTGGCAAACAAAAAAGAAAAAATAACAGACACCACACGACGGTTATGAATGTGGATCTGGCAGAAAGTGAAGCAATAGCAACTGTTCGTAGCTATGCTTTGGGATACAGCGATTAATGCTCAGGGTTTTGAAATGCTCTTTGCAAACTCAATTGCCTAGAAAGTTTGAAAATATGAACAAACAAGGTGTGGTGATGAAATACCCTTGGGAACAATGCAAAAATAGGAAAAAAGGAAGCAACCTATTCGGTTGGAATCAAATATAGAGCCAGCGGGTTTGAGCCGAGTGGATGGGTTCAAGAAGAGGGAAACAATGATTTGAATTCCACTTACAAACAGAATACCACTCAATCTGTAATTTAAATCGTTTGCAATGGGTCCCAAAAGACCTTTTTGATTTTAATTTCAATTAAAAATCTCACCAAACGGACGGTGGCTAATTTTTTTTTTTTTTTTTTTTTTTTTTTTTTTTGGGACTGTGCTGGCCGAACCAAAACTGGTTGTTCCGGTAGGCGCCACATAGAATAGAATACGAGTTTCGCGAATAATTTAACTATTACGAGGATCAGATTGATTGATTCCGCCAATTGCCAAAAGTTGTACTTTATTGATAGTGCGAGACTACCTAGTTGAGATCAGTATCGGCCTCTCTTTCCCAGTTCAGGAACCCAACTGACGCAGCAAGTCTGTCAAAATCAGGAATCACTCCACTGTTGGAGAAATCATTGTTATCATTCTCAAACAGAACTTGAACTTTGTTTTTTATGTAATCAACATCGAATTTTGTAAAGAGTTTCTTTAAGAGTAGAACGACTTTCAACTGTGCATGGTCATAGAATCTAACGTTATAACTTATAGTTTTCACCAATATTTGAAGTAAGTCATCCAATTTGATATCAACCTGTGCATATTCATTCTGTTTACTCCATATTTGAAACTCTTTGTCAAATCTTTGGGCAGTCCATAGTTCAAGTAGTTTATGAGCAGAGATGATATCAAATGAGGCACTTATAGTAGTTCTTAAAGAAGACACCGCATTTCTATAATGTTGTGTTCTTAAAGCAGTCAAACCAATCAATTCCCATTCCAATGCACTATGTTTTAGTTGATTTTCTTTGGCAAGCTCAGTTTCAACAATCATTATACATCTCAAGTCTTGATACACTTGCATAAACAGCTCATCTAACCATCTATCACAAAGTCTTTTTTGTCTAAATTTATCCGAAATCTGTGAATTCAACGAAACATTAGAGTTATTTTGAAATTCTTCATCCATTATGAATACTTGTGATCTCGATTTTAACAACCCATCCCAACCAACTTTAATGACTATCAATACTAACAACTCATAAGCTTTTGAATACGTTCCTTGAAGATTCTTGAGATTGATTCTGATCAATTGTGGATCTGCAGCTTCAAGATGACTCTTTGGAGAATATTTGATTAGATTTTCAGAATTTGCACCATGTACATGGACAAGTGTTTCATTCCAAACGCTACCAACTTTACCAGAAGTTGGAAGTGGTTGAGTGATATTGTCTTTTGGATTCACCAAGGCAATATCTTTCTGTCTTGGCTTGTACATTGGTGAAGAGTTTAACGATACCAAAGCTCCTTGTATATCATCATTTAGAATTTGTGTTTTCACCAGGTAAAACCAAGAGAGGAAGCTCACAGGGTCAACTTTGACACAATGTAGTGCGACTTCCAATGCAAGATCAAATTTGGATTTTTCAATCAAGAATTTGATCTGCTCAATAATCAATAATGATGACCTTGAATTTTTTTTCAATGATTCATGAATATATCTTATAGCATGAACCTCACGATCGTTGGCGAGTAAGAGTTTCACAATAATCAGATCATAGTTGTGATTATTAGGTAAATCCAGGATCAGTTTTAGAGCAAACTCATGTAGCTGTGTGATTTCAATGATAGTGAACAAAGCATCAACAAGATAATTCTCAGAATTTGAAGGTTTTTGAACATCAGAATTTGCACTTAGTTGAACACCTCTATCCAAGAATTTGACAAGTCTTGTTATGATATCCTTAGCACTTGACAAAGTTTGAAATTGAATATTTTCATTCAAAGCTGGTAATTTTCTCTCCAAGTCTCCGTTAATGATAATCGAACGAACAACACCGGTGATGAACAACTCTTCCCAATAATCGTCCGTCATAACATTTGAAATTCTCTGTGTTCTATCTCCCGGTACGATTTGAAATACTGGCTCATTTGGACCTTTTGATGTCACTTCTATTCTAATTCTAACATCGACTTTTGAGAAGGCATTGTATGCACAATATGTGAAGATACATGGACTTCTCGAACCGGTTATCCAAGGGTGATTTATGCTCCATGTCGTTAAATATGCCAAAGGTGCAGCTGTAGATGATAGATCAATACCGGTGACAAAATGGTATTCACCTTCGTCTCTCTGTAAATGTTTGGAGAATTTCGACATGTGTACAAGATCAGCTGGGCCAAACTCTCTGAATGCCGCCAATGCGGCGGTTCTTCCCGCCACTGAACTTCCAAAAGACGCTTCTCTGATACTTTAGTATGAAATGTTAATAAATAGTTCTCGCAAATTCATCAATGTCTTGAATCACACATACGTTGGTGCAGTCATAGGTGGCCTCTCACTCCCAAAGCGGTTGTGCGAAGAAGTCTTGACTTTCTTCTTTGGAGAGGAGGAAGCGGAAGTCGTGGACTTGCTCCTTGAGTGCGACGCAAAATAAGAAGCCATTGATACCGATTATGAATTGGGTTCACTAGGCTTCTGGGTTCAGATTGACGCTGCGTTCTTGGTTCTGATGGTTTTGATTTCTTGAGAGAGTGAGCTCCTGTTTTTTTGGTCTTTGTTGTAGTTTTGGTAGGGGCAAAAAAAAAAAACAACAGTTGAAGCGACGTGGATCAAGAAGAAGAAGATGATGAACTTAAGCATATCATCGACGTCAGCTCTAATACTACCAAAACAAAGAATGAGCTCTTTGAAAGAACGTAAGGAGCAATTCGTGTCTGGATTGACCGGTGGGGAAATTGGTGAAATCAACTTGGTCACTTCAGTCGCCGTGTTTGGGTATTTTTCCTGGTGTTTGACGAATAGAAGGACAGATTTATTTCAAACATCAAACAGGTTCGACTTTTTCAGTTTATTGTTGGATTTCTTACTCAATTGGCTCGGATTGTTGTTATCGATAGCACTCTACTCCGATGATTCCATAAAACTGATTATAGCGTTGGTGTTACCTTCCATCACGTTGGCACTTGTCATGCCCAAAACTTCAGTGTCTCAACATGCCCATAAAGAGAAGAAGAAGGCCAAACTCGAGAACCTGACAGTGAAAGAATATTTACCTAAAAAAACCTTTTTGACCGCCTATCGTGGCGGTATGTTGATTGTCACAGCACTGGCTATATTGGCTGTTGACTTCAAGGTTTTTCCTAGAAGATTCGCTAAAGTTGAGACGTGGGGTACTTCATTAATGGACCTTGGTGTTGGATCTTTTGTATTCTCAATGGGTATTGTTACCACTCGAAACATTTTGATTGAAAAATTCACTGGAGCAAGTGTTTCTTATCTCACAAAGGTTAGGAGATCAGTATTTGGATCGATCACAGTATTGGCATTAGGATTCTCAAGATTGTTCTTTGTTAAAAATTTGGACTATCAAGAACATGTCACAGAATATGGCGTTCACTGGAACTTCTTTATCACATTGGTACTAGTGGGTCCTCTTTCCATTTTTTTGGATCCGATATGTTCCATCATTCCAAGGTTTATTATCTCTATATTGATCTCATTGACCTACGAATGGTTTATAGTGAAAAAAGAAGGATTGTTACAATACTTGCTGCTTGCCGAGCGGGATGATTTCCTAAGTGCTAATAGAGAAGGGATATTCTCACTTCTGGGGTATCTCTCTATCTTCTTAGCTGGTCAATCAATAGGGTATTTCATTTTGCCTTCCATACCCACAAAGAATAACTTATACAACGCACCTACAAGAGAACAGATTTTGAAGTCACAATCAACAAAGTATTCACTACTGGATAAACTCTCCACGTTTACACCCATATCTGGTTTGTTGACCTCATTCATTACATATTATTCATTCTTCTTACTAGTACAAAAAGAGCATCACTTTACAGTGTCAAGAAGACTTGCAAATCTGCCATATGTTCTATGGGTGTGTGCCTTCAATACTGGATCATTGACACTATACGCACTCGTTGACAAATTCACATCGATTCCAAACACACCTTATGAGGAAAATATTAGCGTTAGTCTTGATGCCATAAATTCCAATGGTATGATTTTGTTTCTGGTTGCCAACGTATCAACTGGACTAACTAACATGGCCATTAATACTCTTGATGCAACACCTACAAAATCAATGACAATTCTGGTGTCTTATGCGACATGGATTGCTGTTGTAGGTGGTGTTCTTTACTACAAGAGAATCTTTATAAAGATATAGCTCCAAAAGTGCATAATGAGTTGAAATATTAACAGAATGCATATACACGTCCCAAAACTAAAGGCAATTAGGCGTAATCACCTGGAACCGGGTACTGTTCAGCCCATGAAGCGACTTCAGCGCCCAAAGCTTTAACATCAGCAGATTCATCGGCCAATTGTTTGAAGTTGGCCAATAGAGCTCTAGCGTCGTCGCCAGTAGCTTTTGATTTCAAATCAAGAGCGATTTGAGTAGCTCTTTCAATATATTCAACAACTTGGTCAAATTCCTTCTCTTCAAAACCTCTAGTGGTCATGGCTGGTGTGCCAACTCTTAAACCAGATGGGAAAAGAGCTGATTTATCACCTGGAATGGTATTCTTGTTAGCAGCGATGTTGATCCTTTCCAAAACAGCTTCAAGTCTTGCACCATCAATTTGTTTCGAGCGTAAATCAATCAAGATCAAATGAGTATCGGTACCATCAGAGACCAATTTGTAGCCTTTAGCTTTAAGAGCATCAGCAAAGTAAGCGGCATTCTCGACAACTTTTTTTTGATAAGCTTTGTATTCTGGAGCCTGCGCTTGTTTCAAGGCAACCGCAAGAGCTGAAATGGTATGGTTATGTGGACCACCTTGATGGGCTGGGAAGACAGAAAAATTGATTTTCTTTTCTAGATCATAGTAAATTTCTTTACCTTTTTTTGTAGTTTTTCTCAAACCTTTTCTGAAGAAAATCATAGCACCTCTTGGACCTCTTAAAGATTTATGAGTGGTAGTGGTGACGATATCAGAATATGGAAATGGGGACTCAGAAACACCAGCAGACACCAAACCTGAAATATGAGCCATATCGGATAAAACATAAGCACCAATCTTATCAGCGATTTTTCTGATTCTAGCATAATCAATGATTCTTGAGTAAGCAGAGGCACCAGCAACGATGATTTTTGGTCTGAATAGTTCCGATGTTTTCTCTAATTGATCATAATCGATGATACCAGTTTCCTCGTTCAATCTGTATGGAACAGTTTGGAAATATTTAGAGATGTATGAAATCTTGGTGGTAGCAGTTTGATAACCATGAGACAAATGACCACCATGTGGTAGATCGAGACCCATAATTCTATCTCCAACGTTCAAGACAGCGGAGTAGGCATACAAGTTAGCTGGAGCACCAGATAATGGTTGAACGTTAACACCCCATAGTTTTGGGTCTAGATCAAAAGCTTCCAAGGCTCTCTTTTGACAAAGGGATTCAGCTTGATCAATGAACTCATTACCACCATAGTAACGTTCACCTGGATAACCTTCAGAATATTTGTTTTGCATTTCAGAGCCCAACAAATCCATAACGGCCTTTGAAGTGAAGTTCTCAGATGGGATCAAAGTGATTGATGATTTTTGACGAGTACGCTCTCGGTTTAAAATCTCAGCCATCTCTGGATCAACCTCTTTCACAGGCTTTGAAAGAAGCTCTTGTGATTTCGTGGAAATAGCATATGATCTCTGAACAGTTAGTTGTTAGTTATACAACAAATCTGAAAGTATGATAGAACACCTAAAGTACCTACAGAAAATTGACTCGCAAGTCTTTGGGCACCAGCCAATGAACGCAATTGAGTACGGAGCATCTTGAGAATGAAAAGGAGTTGAAAGTGGAAGAAAATTCACACAAAACTTCGAAATCCTCTCTGAAGTGGAAGTTGAGTCAAAAAGTCAAAAAACTCCAACTTTATGAATACTTCTGTGCACCTTCTTCCGATGGGCATATGGTGGTGAAAAAATAATACGACTTACGGTAGAAAGTCACGTGAACACCCGACTTTGCTGACTTCCCTCGTGTAAGGAAGGTGACTCGGGTCATATCATTTGACTCCGGACACATCTACAAGCATCAAATTTAATTAAATATAGTCGTAACAATTCATAAAGTTGTTGTCACGGGACATTTCAAACGTTTTGTGCACAAACGTAATGTTCGTGCATGAAGTGACTCGGGACAATCGAGATGATCTACCACAAGATAACCCAAATCTGTCAAAAGATCCAACATACTGATTCTATCTGCAATTTCAACAGATAAGAGTCTCAACAATATAGAAGACACATCATCTTCCTTAGGAAAAGCTTTCTTTATTATCTTTTGTGGATCTTTTTTATATTCTGCGTATCTCACGTCTAAATCTCTCGCACAAGCCCATGGAAATTCCACTCTCAGCATACTATAAAATAACATCCCAAGAGACCACAAGTCATTGGCTTCACCATCGTAGTAAACTGAACTCAAGGCTTCTGGTGAAACCATGACTTCGGTACCAACGATTCCCGTTGCTTGTTTCCTCTCCTTTCCAAATTGAAATACCGAACCAAAGTCAATAAGCTTGACAACACCGTTTTTATTCATCACGATATTCTCCATTTTTATATCACGATGTGCAATAAAATGTCTATGCAAAAAGCCAACACCTTCACACACTTGTTTGAAATAGCAACAAACCTCGTCTGTTTCTGGTCTCGTTGACTGTATCACTTTCAGAAAAGAATAAGGTATATACTCCATGACCAACTGATGGGTTGAAGTTCCTGATACAAAACCAAAAAAATTTATAATATTCCTATGTGTTTCATTTATACCATTGATTATATCAAATTCATGACGACATCGAAGTTTAAACTCATTTCTGGACTCATAGGACTCTTTTGAATAAAATGTCTTCACAGCACAATATTCAGAAGTAGTTTTCTTGAAATATAGATCAACATCTCCTGAAACACCATGCCCTAATTTACAAACTTTCTTTCCGTAACTCTTTGTTGTGATGGTTGCATTGCCTTTTGCAGACAAATCTGAACCTACTCTGGAGACATTTGCAGATGACATGGGACTTGGAGATGGGCTTGTATCACTAGGAGGTGGTGAAAAAGGAACATGTGTCGGTTTAAGCTTCCCAAACAACCTCTTGAAACCTTTATTCTTCAGCGATGTATCCAATGACATGATTACAGATAAGAATTGCAATGAGTATGAAGAGAACGGTAGTGGGAATTCAAGACTGTGCCATATTTCACGGTTGTTGCTTTATTTCTGGGGAGTCTTGGGTTACGGATGAAAGATGAAACGTTTTTGAAGGCTGTCGTAGCTCTGCTATATGTTATTGTGCCAACAGTTTTTTTTTCCCTTCCTGTTTGTCATTTTTTGTTCTCGATCTACGGTTCGAAATTAAATCCGATAGTTTCGGAAATAAATATCTGCCTTATGTTATCGGGTCAATAAATACTTCTGTTCCCAAAGCGGAAAAAGGTAAACAGTTGGAGTTCGAACCTCACAAACAAGCCAAAAAGTTCTACGAAGAGATATGAAATAGCAGCAAGAACAAATCAGCCGAATTTTTTTGTAAACAAAAACAAAAAGAGGAATTCTCGAATCTTCAATACGTAATACATCATCATCAGTTTGAACAATTGTTATCATTCAACTATTTCAATCGTTACATTTTGATACGCATACCATAGACCAGTGTCTCACATCTGTTTACCTACATCAACACATTCCCCGACCAAAATTTAGAAATCAAGTTCCTGAGAACGCCAGACACGTTCACTACAGTGACTGAAAACTTACAAAAACATAGACATATAGTCCCAATAATTCCTCGAGATTCTTCTTTCCTATACCTACATAACATTTCATCTTCAAGATGGTACAGCGACGTCAGCAAAGTCGTTCCTTGCCCTTGACGACGATACCCATCAGTCTGTTTTGCACGGTATCATGTGTTTTTGGAATAGTGTTCGCAACACATCATCAAGACCTTTTGAATAAGGCGAAGATTCCGTTGTTCGTGCTGCTGGCCAGTGAACTCTTGACCTTGCTTGTAATTCCATTCCTCTTCATTAAAGGAGCCTTTCCATTAGGACTAGGCCTGATACTTTTGACAATCAGTGGTCTTACTGCTTTGCTCTCAAGTCTGACATTCATCCACAACATCATTGTTTACAACACCGAACTTCTTCTCAATGTATTCATGGAAAATGTTCTTTTCAAACTTCTGATATCCTTCACTTTGGCTTCATTGCTCCTAATAGGTGTCTCATTTGGTCAGCACTTGCAGGAACTCATACATCACCTAGCATCGAAGTCAACTTCTGAAATTGATGAAGGATCGGACCTAGAAAACCAGCATTATTTACACCAAGAAAAAGACTCAAGTTCCAACAAAGTCGTTCAAAAATTGGTTTCACTGAAAGCATCAGCTGCCACACTTGTCGATACCCACAACAACATATCAGATTCTGAACATAGTCAAGAACGATCACAACACTCTACCATTGGATCAGATATTAACAGACCAACATACACACATATTCAGCCACCACCATCACAGGCTCATCATTATCGTCGCATTTCACCAATGAACAAGCTTCCTATCATAAATGCATCAACTTCCTCTACCAACATATCGCGTGACAATTTGGCATCAATTGAAAACAGGCATCTCTCAGACAATATTATCACGCCAATGCTATCCAGAACAAGAACCAATGCAATGAATAGAAATCTGACACTGGAAAGAAATGCATTGAAAAGAATACCCGATGCTTTGCTACCTCCACATCTAAGACCACACGATAACTCATCTTCAAAACTTGCATCATCTCCGATGTTTGCCAATGAGAGTGCAATTTCCCAATCGATGTCCGATAACTTTTTGAACCACAAGGGGTTAGAGGAAAATGTCATTCAAACAATACCCAAAGCAATATCGATGCAGGATGTGTTCCCATATTCTGTTCCGCATGAATCGAACAATGGCATGAGAACCATTACAATGGCTGAATGGGAGAAACATGAAAACAATCAAACACAGTACCAACAGCATGTCAAGACCCCAATCACCGAACATTTTATGATACAAAAACCAGCCACCACCACATCACCACAGAGATTCACGTCACAAGGATCGGGTTTCATCGAAGATTATGATCCTGCAAGTTCTGCTATTTCAACAATGGAAGAGGAAGATGGTGATGTCGTTACTGAGGAGCCTGTTGGAAACACAGAGATGGATGATAGTGCAGACGAGGCTATGAGGTATATTGAAGATGCTCAATATGGACTTTGCGATAATACAGTGATAGAATCAGCGATAAATCAATCTCAATCAAACATCCAACTTGAAGAGTTAAGCTCCGTGAGCCCTTCAAAGACCAAGAGTCACTCACCTCATAAGTCGATATTCAGGCACAGTCAAAAGAGTTCAATCACATCATTCACATTTGTAAGATCACATCACACATCTTCAGTTCCCTCGTCACCAAAGAAACCAAGAAAATCAACCTCCTCACCAAGAAGACACAGGCTCAAGAATTTGTCACTTTCAAGCATAGTCTACAAAGACAACGAGGAAGATTCTATCATAAACTTCCCATACATCCTTGATCAAACTTCATCGGTTAACCGATCACACTCTCAGTCGCAATCACTTAGACACAAACAGTCTCTTGATTTAAAAACAGCTGCACCTGTGACACCAAAGAAGAACAAACACCTGGACAAGATGCTTCAAAGTCACGACAGCACTACACCAGATTCGAATTGGTCAGATAAATCACACATTAGCGTGTTCCCATCAGATGTTATTGGAGAGTACGACAAGGAGAAATGGAAGACAATGGAAAGACTGAACATGATTGGAAAATCTGAAAGCTCTGAAAGCAATGAATATGAAGACACTTATAATGACAAAATGCTAGAAACATCTCCACCAAAGCCCATTCCAATAAGGCGTGAATTTATCAATCTCAAAGTCTAAAAAGCTCATCATCATCTCATATACGAGACCACAGTTACGCACTGTTCCCACATTTACGCAATCGTAACGACCCCCTTATCTCCACCCGTAGAATTCGCGAGTCTTCTCAGAATTCCCTCTTTTTTTTTTTTTCCTCTGCAAAGTTCTTCAGATTTCCACCAGCCTGGGAAAAAAAAAGAAAAAGAAAACGTTGAACAAAGAACAGCGATAACAAAAAAAATAAAAACCACAGAGTTCGCCATCGATTGAACAACTGGCTCTGATTTCTTTGCACGAAAATGGCTGAACTCGTACAGAATAGCGCCGTCGAGTCGTCAAAGCTGCTCAAGCCACAGACTCTCACAGCGAGACCTTACGTTTGGCCGTTCATTGCATTGTACCCATTGTTTGCTCAAGTATACTTCACCAACTATGAGACGTACATCAAAGGTTCAGAATGGACTTTTGTTTATTTGGGTTCCATCATTTCCCTCCAGGTGTTGTTGATGCTGATGCCAAACTGGTCTTTGGAAATCGATGCTTGGTTCAACTACGTTAGCGCCGAATCATTAGATGACGCAACTCACATTCTGATCAAGACCACTAAAAATAACGGTGCTGGTATCATCACTCCAATCCAACATGAGACTTATCCAGATGAGGTTCAAACTTCCTTCTTATTTCAGAAAAGACGTTTCATCTATGATGCTGAGACTAATCTCTTCACTCCTCCAATCTTCCCAATCGATCAAGAGCCAAAGCTTTCAATCTATCAATCTTCAAAAGGTATCACTGGAGATGTTTCCAGATCAACCAGACTTTATGGTAAGAATCATTTTGATATTCCAATTCCTTCGTTCTTAGAACTTTTCAAAGAACATGCGACTGCTCCATTCTTTGTGTTTCAAATTTTTTGTGTTTGTCTATGGCTATTGGATGAATTTTGGTATTATTCTTTGTTCACTCTGTTCATGCTTGTTTCATTCGAATGTACAACTGTCTTCCAACGTCGTTCAACTATGGGAGAATTCAGAACTATGGGTGTCAAACCATTCACCATATGGACTCATAGAAATGGGAAATGGAGACAAGTCGAAACCACAGAATTATTACCAGGTGATTTGGTCTCAATTACCCGGACGGGTGAAGACTCTGCCATTCCATGTGATTTAATTTTGACCGATGGTTCTGCTATTGTTAATGAAGCTATGCTTTCCGGTGAATCGACTCCATTGCTGAAAGAATCAATCAAATTACGTCCAGGTAAAGAAAAGGTCGATATTGACGGTTTGGATAAGAATTCTGTTTTACACGGTGGTACAAAGGCACTTCAAGTGACTCCCCCAACTGAACCTATTGTTGCATTGGCTCCAGATGGAGGTGCTTTGGCTATCGTTACCAAAACTGGGTTTGAAACTTCTCAGGGTTCTCTTGTCCGTGTAATGATTTTTTCTGCTGAAAGGGTGTCTGTTGGTAATTATGAATCTTTCTTTTTCATCTTGTTCTTGTTGATCTTTGCTATTGCAGCATCATGGTATGTTTGGGTTGAAGGTACTCGTATGGGTCGTATTCAAAATAAATTGATCCTGGACTGTATCTTGATTATCACTTCTGTTGTTCCACCTGAATTACCAATGGAATTGACATTGGCTGTTAACACATCCTTGGCTGCATTAGGTAAGTACTACATCTACTGTACCGAGCCATTCCGTATTCCATTGGCTGGTAGAATTGACGTGTGTTGTTTTGATAAGACGGGTACTTTGACTGGCGAGGATTTGGTATTTGAAGGTCTTGCAGGTCTTGGTAATTCTATTCGTCATTTGGCAAAAGCTGAAGAAGCTCCAGAAATTACCAGTTTGGTTTTGGGTTCTGCTCATGCTTTGGTTAAATTGGATGATGGTGAAGTTGTTGGTGATCCAATGGAAAAAGCCACGTTGGAAGCTGTTGGTTGGGAAATTGGTGAAAAAGATCATGTTTCAAGAAAATTGGATAACAAAAAAACCCAAAAAATCAAGATTTTGCGTCGTTTCCAATTCTCTTCAGCTTTGAAAAGATCTGCTTCTATCTCATCCATTGGATCGAAAACTTTGGTCTCTGTGAAAGGTGCTCCAGAAACAATTCGTTCAAGATTAGTTGATGTTCCAGCAGATTATGAGCATATTTATAAATCGTTCACCCGTTCCGGTTCTCGTGTTCTTGGTATTGCTTACAAGTATCTGGAGGATAACATCACACATCAAAGAATTACAAAGATTGAAAGAGAAGCTGTTGAGAAAGATTTGATCTTTGCAGGTTTTATCGTCTTCCATTGTCCATTGAAAGAGGATGCCATTGAAACCATCGAAATGTTGAATGAATCTTCTCATCGTTGTGTTATGATTACAGGTGATAATCCATTGACTGCAGTACATGTTGCCAAAGAGGTAAAGATTGTTGAACGTGAAGTTCTAATTTTGGACGCTCCTGAGGAACATCATGGTGATCATGAACTTATTTGGAGAAATGTCGAAGAGACAAAACTCATTCCTTTCAACTCTTCTGATGCCCTTGATGAATCCTTATTCGAGAAATATGATATCACTATTACTGGTTATGCATTGGCTAAATTGATTGAACACGAACAATTGAACTCCTTGATTAGACATACTTGGGTTTATGCTCGAGTTTCACCATCACAAAAAGAGTTCATTTTGAACACTCTGAAACATCTTGGTTATCAAACATTGATGTGTGGTGATGGTACCAATGACGTCGGTGCTTTGAAACAAGCACATATCGGAGTTGCTTTGTTGAACGGTACAGAAGAAGGTATGAAAAAAATGGCTGAATCAAGAAAGATTGAAGCCAATCAAAAAGTTTATCAAAAACAATGTGATATTTTAGAAAGATGGAATAAGCCACATCCACCTGTTCCAAAGATCATTGCTCATTTATATCCACCTGGTCCAAACAATCCTCATTATTTGAAAGCTTTGGAAGAACATAACATTGAAATCACAGATGATATTAAAAAAGCTGTTGAATTCACCCACAAGAATGATGAAGAGGCCTTACCTGTCGTTGGACCAAATGGTATGGTTGTTAACAACCAACAACAAAATGATGTTGCTAATGTCTTGGTTAATGCAATGCATCAATTAGAAGAAGAAGGTGAAGCTCCAACTTTAAAATTGGGTGATGCATCCGTTGCAGCTCCATTCACTTCAAAACTAACAAACGTTTCTACAGTGACGAATATTATTCGTCAAGGCCGTTGTGCTTTAGTTTCTACGATTCAGATGTACAAGATTTTGGCATTGAATTGTTTAATCAGTGCTTATTCTTTATCCGTTATTTATTTAGCTGGTGTTAAATTTGGTGATGCTCAAGCTACAGTTTCAGGAATTTTGATCAGTGTCTGTTTTCTAAGTATTTCTAAAGGTAGACCAGTTGAAAAATTATCAAAAGAAAGACCACAACCTGGTATTTTCAACATTTACATCATGGGTTCAATTTTAGGACAATTTGCAGTTCATATTGCAACGTTGGTTTATATCACTTCAGAGATTTATAAATTAGAACCAAGAGAGCCACAAGTTGATCTTGAAAAAGAATTTGCTCCATCTTTGTTGAACACTGGTATCTTTTTATTACAATTGGCTCAACAAGTTTCAACATTTGCAGTAAACTATCAAGGTAAACCGTTCAAGGAGAGTATTTCTGATAACAAAGGAATGTACTATGGTTTGTTGGGTGTTGCTGGATTAGCACTTGCAGGATCTACTGAATTCTTACCTGAGTTGAACGAAGCTATGAAATTCGTTCCAATGGATTCGGAATTCAAGACAAAATTGACCATCACTTTAATTTTAGATTTAGGTGTTGCATGGGCTATTGAACTTGTTTTGAAATATTTTTTCATGGATTCAGAAGCTGCTGATATCACCAGACGTGTAAATGAAGATGATGTTGAGAAGAAGGAGAAATAGATTTAGAAAAGAGAGCACACAGCACACCATAAATTTGTATATTACTACCTCATATAAAGTATTCTTTCAAAGTAATATCAACCTCACACACCCATACACACATACACATACATACACAACCTGTGTAATAAATAATATCATAACTGTCTTTTCAACTCATTAACATTGAAATCATCCCATCTTAAAACAGAAGTTGATTTTCCTTCAACCAATCTAAAAATATTTGGGAATTTTTTTGGTAGATGTAATACCAAATCTTTTGCTTCTTTATCTTCAAGATGTGATGATGATGTGGCATGGTTCAGACTAGTTGATAATTTTTCAGTCAAATTGGTGATGGAATGTGGTTTATCTGGTCTTAGTGATGAGATGATATCGAGAACCTGACCGATCTTACCATTCAAATAAGAATTGTATTTCTCTTCTGGAGTCTTGAAATTTTTTAAATTTTCATGTTCTTTTAATCTTATTCTTTCAAGTAAACTCAATCCATTCTCTGAATATTTTGGAGTTTCCACAGGTTGTTTCTTCAAGATATCATTTTTTTTGAATTTTTTTCTTTGTGATGTTCCATTTGTTTTATATTCAACATCGTTTAGTTCCAAAGGCCTTGGTAAAGAATGATTTTTTTCTAACCAATCGTTCAACTTCTGTGCAAATATCTCTTGTCTTTTGATCAACAACTTCAAGTTGAACTTAATCTTCGTTTCAAGGACATCTATTACGAAATCATTAGATTCATCCAATTTTAACACGACAAGATCTCTCCAAATGAACAAGATCCTTAACAGATCGTTCAAATTCACGGTGAAACCGGTTAAATTTTGCAACTGTGGTAATAACGTGTACAACTTGATATCTGCAGTTCTATTCAACACGTTCAAAGTTAACACGTTTTCCAATGCTCCAAAGATTCTCTTCAGTTTGACAACATCACTATTAAGAATGCCTAAGTTTGTTCAAATTAACTTGAGAAGTTGCATTATTGCAAAATTGATTAGCTTTTGATTCTGCATCGATCTCTGCAAGGATTTCAGGATACCATCTCTCACCAACATCTCTATGTGCTTTAACTCTATTCTTGAAGACCGTTTTAGCAATAGGTTCACCCACTGCAGGTCTGAATTGAAATGCAACGTTTTGTTTTCTTAATTTATCTCTTGCATCTCGTTCTTTGATCAAATGTGGTTTCAATGGTAATTTTTGCAATTTAGCATCAAGCTTTATACCTTGGAAGTATGGAATGGATATTCTTGAACCGTTTTTCGGGGCAACAACTTGATGGATACTTGAGATACAAACACCATCAGTTAGGAATTCTAAAGTGGACCCAACGTTGACAACGATTGAATTTTGCTTAGGAGGTGCTTCTAACCAATTACCGTATATATCTTGGACTTGTAAAGAGTTTTCAGTTAAAGTAGGTTGAAACAAAAAAGTTAGGAATCCACTGTCTTTATGTGGTCCTACACCTTGATCAGTGACATTTTGTGGAAATTTTTTTTTTTGCAAAGAGGATGTTGTTGGATAATGTATCACTTTCATCTTTGAGAATTGATTTTGATCGTTTTGATAATCAATGTAATCTGTTGTCACATTAATATCAATTTCAAGGGATTCAAATAATGCTTTTGTGATTAGTATTGAAAATTTATTCAAATAAGAAAAAAAATTTTTGATTGATGGTTTGAAATAAGGAAGTAAAGATTCAGAAGGATACTGATTTGGACCAACGAGATTATCATAAAGAGTTTCAATTCTTTCAGGTAATGAATCAGTTGAACAAAAATCAATCTGTTCTCTCCAATCAACTTTCCCACCAGTGTTTTCTTTTTCTAAACCATTATAACCCAAAAAATGTTTCGAATTGACCATTTGAATCTTGTTCTTCTCGTTATCATCCAGTTTGAAGAACTCTTGTACTTGTTCAACAAGAACGGTGATGACATTTTGATCTAAATATTCTTCATAGTTGATGATATAGAAGAAACCGTATTCTATCACGGCATGTTTCAAATCGTTCAACACGGTTTCTCTGTTCTCTTTCAATTGACTCAAGTCAATCTCTGGGATGGTCCTAGACATGACCTCTGACTGAAAAGATAAATTTTCTACAATCGATATGATGATGCTTTCCTTGAAGAATCTGTTCTTTTGAATTCAGAGCTTTACAGAACTTCAAATTCAAAAAAAAATTGTGGCAGATCGGGCTTAGTCATCATCCTTTTCTGGAAGAAAGCACAGTTGATGGGATGATGATAACAAATAGTAAATATGTGTGTGTTTGGTTCCAGCTGTCTTGGATATCTAACCTTGGAGTAATATAAATGATCATCTACACAGATATGAGTATTCATTCAACAACCATAATTGCCATACCAACTACAGAACATAAATAGTTTTTATAATCATCTCTCCCGCTATTCGCTTAATTTTTTTTTTTTTTTTTATTTGACCCAAAAACTCAAGGACCGGGTAACTTCTTTTGGAGAGAGATGAGGAGAGTCGTGCGCAAACCGATTTAGAAAAAAAAAAAAAAAAAAAAAAAAAAAATTTTTATGTTAAAAGAAAATAAAGAGAAAAAAGAGAGAGAAAAAAGAGAGATAGTTGAGAGTTTGTAAATAAACTAGTTGAATCAAGTCTTTGGCACAAAACCATATACAAATGTCTGACGAAGTAAGTGATTTACTGATGGTTTTCACGCCATTTTTGGTATTATTTGTTTCGAACATTTTTTTTTTACTAACCTTTCTATCAAGATCATCTGGCAAGTTATAAACCAAAATTTTTGTGCTTTCAAGTTGAAAACCACAAAAGAACAGAATTTTTGTAGAAATGAGTTCAACGTGAGTGGTCTTTGTTCAAGACAATCATGTCCATTGGCCAATGCCAAATATGCCACTGTTAAAAACGTTGATGGGAAACTGTACCTTTACATGAAAACTGCAGAGAGAGCACATACTCCAAATAAACTTTGGGAAAGAATCAAACTTTCCAAAAATTATACAAAAGCATTGGAACAAATTGACAGTCATCTGATATATTGGAACAAATTTCTTATTCATAAGTGTAAACAGAGATTAACCAGATTGACTCAAGTTGCCATCACTGAACGTCGTTTAGCATTAAGAGATGAAGAGAGACATTACGTTGGAGTTAAGCATAAAGTTAAAAGAAGAGAAGAAAATAGAGAAAGAAAAGCACTTGCAGCAGCTAAGATTGAAAAAGCAATTGAAAAAGAACTATTGGATAGATTGAAAAGTGGTGCCTATGGTGATAAACCGTTGAACGTTGATGAAAAAATTTGGAAGAAAGTCTTGGGACACGTTGAAGATGAACAAGAGATTGAAATGGAACATGAAGAGGATTATGACCATGATGATGACGATGATGATGAATTGGATGAAGATGACAGTGACATTGGTGAGGTTGAATACGTTGAAGATGATGGTGAAGAAGAATTAGTAGACGTTGAAGATCTTGAAAGATGGTTGGATGGAAGTGACAGTGATTCATTCGATGAAAACGATACAAAGAGTGATTCAGATGATGATTCAGATGATGATTCAAGTGATGAAGAGACAGATGTCAAAAAGAGGAAAAAACAAGAGATTAAAGATGAAAGGGCTAAAAAGAGACGTGCTCGTGTTGAAGTTGAATATGAAGAAGAAGAAACTCCTGCAACTCTTGTCTCTGCTCAAACATAATATTTTATGTATATTAACCACTATCACTACTATCACTACTACTACTACTCATTAAATAGATTTCATCTTTATCAAGATTTCGCGAATTTGTTTTTTTTGTTTGCGCTGAGTATAAAAATAAAAAAATTTTTTAAACACTCTTTTTATTCATTTACACTACTTTTTGGAATTAAAAAAAAGATCCCAAATTTGGAGTCGGAACTGTTGGCTTATGAACTTCTTTATAACTCATAATGTTTCTAAAATCATCACGTGAGTGATGGGCAGACTGATCTCTATTTGGAGAAGGAATTTGTTTTTTTTTTTTTAAAAAACAAAAAGCACCTTTTAAAACCATCGCTGTTGGAGGTTGCCGTTGATTGGTGTTTTTTTTTTTTTAAAAATCAAAATCAATCAAGTCTGGCTTGACCCATGAAATGGTGATGACCTAGAGTGTGGTACATCTTTTGTGTTTAAATTGAGATTAAAAGATATGTGTAGTGTGTGTGTGTGTGATACTGTGTGTGGAGAGAATGAATGTATTCAAGAAAATGAGTAAACACTTCCTCAATTCACATGTAACGTATCTCATTGGGTCTCAATAGATTAAATTCTGTTATAATCCACTGTATTGTAGCACAATCTTCCACCTCCTCTCTCTCTCCCAACCTTCTTCTCTCAAAGTAGAAATTGAGCTTTATGTTCAACACCTTTATTCTCGTTGTGCGTGATTTACCCGGCTCTTTTTTTTTTTGATGATTCATTTTTAATGAAGTTTCGTTTCCAAAAACACTCATTTTTCCAAGGCTTCAATAGAGATAGAGAGAGAGAGAGGTTTAATGGCAGAGAAAATTGCAAAAGACGCACGTGAAGCGTTCACCGTTTTGAAAACTCTTTCTAACGAACAAAGAAATTTAGCTTTGATCTCTGTTCATGATGCTTTAAAATCATCAAAAGAAGAAATCTTGAGAGCTAATGTTAAAGATTTGGAAGAAGCTCAATTTCAAAAATTATCCTCATCATTGGTGAAAAGACTCGATCTAGCCAAGGGAGACAAGTACGATGTGATGTTACAAGGTATCTTGGACGTTCAAGCTTTAGAAGATCCAGTAGGGAAGATCACACTTGCCACCAAATTAGATGAAGGTTTGAACCTTTTCAGAATAACATCACCAATTGGTGCATTACTCATCATTTTTGAATCAAGACCTGAAGTTATTGCAAACATCACCTCTCTTGCAATCAAATCAGGAAATTCCGCCATATTAAAAGGTGGTAAAGAATCATTACATACTTTTACTGCAATGGCAAACGTTGTAAACAAAGCATTATCCACTACAGAAGTTCCTAAAAATGCCATTCAGTTGATTGAATCAAGAGAAGACGTGGCGGCTTTGTTGAATCAAGATCAATACATCGATCTTGTCATTCCAAGAGGTTCAAACCAATTGGTTCGTAATATTAAAGAATCAACAAAGATTCCAGTGATGGGTCATGCTGATGGTATTTGTTCAATCTATGTTGATGATGAGGCAGATTTGGAAATGGCTTCCAAGATAGTCTTTGATTCAAAGACAAACTATCCAGCAGGTTGTAATGCAGTGGAAACTCTTTTAATTCATGAAAATTTACAAAAAAACACAAATTTAATAGTACAGAGGTTACTCGATGGTGGTGTAACACTTCATGCCACCAAAAAAATCAAGGAATCATTAACACCATCTTCACAAATCGTTGATTACAAAGATGGTGATTTTGATAAAGAGTACCTTTCCTTAGACATCACTGTTTCTTTTGTCAGTTCATTAGATGAAGCAATTAAACACATCAACACACATTCTTCAGGTCATACTGAATCAATCATCACCGAAAATAAAGCAAAAGCTGAAAAATTTATGAAATCAGTCGATTCATCTGGTGTCTATTGGAATGCATCAACTAGATTTGCAGATGGTTTCAGATATGGATTTGGTACAGAAGTTGGAATCTCAACAAATAAAATTCATGCTAGAGGTCCAGTTGGACTTGAAGGACTTGTTATTTATCAATATCAAATCAGAGGTACTGGTCAAGTGGTTGGTGATTATCTAGGTGGTGGTGGTTTTAGACAGTTTATTCATCAGAATATCGACGTTAAAGATTTGAAAATTTAGTTGTGGAATATATGCAGAGAACTCCATGACAAGTTTTAATACCTGTGGTTCTACATATCATAACTATATACTTGTAATAGATGGCACAAAACCGTTTTAAATGCTATGGGAATTGGGTTAAAAAAAGTTAACGTTTAAAAAAGGGGTGAGGGTGATTTAGCAGTCTATCTTCCTTACTTGTTCATTCATCAGCCTCTCTCATCTCACCATACTGTCCTCTTGCCTTTGTCGTGTCATACATTCTGATCAACTTCTCTTGACCTTCATCAACCTGAGAAAATGCAAAACCTCTTTGTTTTCTCATTCTTGAAACTTGTCTAACTTTTCTGATTGATTTTTGAAACTGTTCAATTCTTGGTCTATAATTTGCCAAATTGTATTTTTGAATCTCTTGAACATAATGATAACTTTCAGGATAATACATTCTCTTGTAATACTTCCAACCAAAGTCTCTTATCAAACATAAAACAGGCAGTACAAATATCATTGCCCAGAACGTAACAGAAGTGTACAGATGGGACAACACCCCTTTATACTCTTTAGAGACATTGACCAAAGGTGCAACACTTGAGTAAACTGGAAAGAAAGCCATCCAAAAGAGAAATGAACCAGGAATGGCAAATAGAGTAAATTTTGTCCAATTATTAGTAATTAATGCAGCTTTACCCAAAACAGTCAACACAGAGGAGGTATAAATGGCAGTACCCCAAGTCCAATGATCAGCAATTTCACCATGACCTGTTGCAAAACCATACTTGTAGAACAAAATGCTTCCAATGAAAGTAACAGCAGAATGGAAAAATCCATTAATAACCCAAGTCCAAAATATAGTAACATTGAAAAAAACACCCTTTTGACCCAACTGATACAATTGAGGATATTGATCCAAGAATCTAGCACTAACAAATTGATCAAAAACACCAATCACAAAAGGTGGTGCCACGGTGAACAGAACATTATAAAAAGTCAACGTCCAAGATTCAATGATTGATTGACCTGAGTAACAATTTAAAAAAACATACCAAAATTGAGTCATGTACAATGCAATATTCTTATAAAAAGAATACAAGATGGCCTGTGATATTCTTTGATAACTCCAAGATCCATGAACGATTAATAATTTTTTTAAAAATTTGAACTGACCAATGGCGAAATCTGCAGATCTTGCAGCTTGCATACCTTCCATACCACTAATACCAATCCCAACATGGGCAGCCTGGATCATAGAAACATCGTTAGCACCATCACCAATGGCCAACAACAACGCTTTTTTCTTCCTCTTGACCAATTTCACAACAAGAGCTTTCTGTAATGGTGACACCCTGCAACAAATTACAGCTTTGCATAAGCATCCCAATTCCAATAATAAATCTTCACAGTGATCCAATGCAAAACCAAGTGATTTTCCATCAATGATCAGTGCCAATGTATCAATCTCATGTTGTGAAATTTGATACTGTGTCATGGCTTCTAATTTTGATTTGATGTTTTTCTCTGTATCTTCTGCAGTTTCCTCATTAACAATCAACAGATTCATATCTTCACTTAACAATTTACAACTCATACCGATATTGATTGCAGTTTCTTGTCTATCACCTGTTAGAACCCATATTTTAATACCAGCATCTTGTAAAGTATGAATTGTATCTGGAACACCATCCTGTAATTTATCTTCAATGGCCGTAGCACCAAGTAAAAACATATCTTTCTCAATCAACTCAGCAGCACCATCTAGTTTTTGTGAACGATCATTCAAATCTGTGGCTGCAGCGTCATAGATCTTAACCCAATGATCATACTCATCTTGTGGGATGATTCTTGTGGCAATACATAAAGTTCTTAAACCTTCCACGGCATAATCTTCCAAATGACGGGTTGTTGCTGAAACGTAAGGATTATCATCACCAAGTCTCTCCAAAATCACAGTATCAGCACCTTTACAGAACAATCTGATTGAACCATCTGGATACTTCAATATGGCCGACATTCTTTTTCTTGTTGAATTGAATTCACAGACATGCAAAAGTTGATATTGATGTTCTTGACCACGGATTTCAACAGTGATTGATTTTGGTTTACGAATTGTGAACTTGTAACCTAACAAAGCACCACCATCGACTAAGGCACCTTCATCTGGTGAAGCCGCCTGGTATTTGATAGATCCATCTGCTTGGAATTCAGGTATAACGGTATGACATGTTGATAACAACGTCAAGAATTCATCAATAATTTGGGCATCGTCACCTGTCGATAGATTTTCCTGGAGTTTGCTGAAGGTATGAAAACCTACTTCAACACCATCAATAATCTTGGCATTTTTATCCTCTGGAATTTCATCAATATAACAACGGCCTGCAATAGAACAAGATTTAAATTCCATGATATTTCTGGTTAAAGTACCTGTCTTATCTGTAAAAATGTATTCAATTTGTCCCAATTCTTCAACCAAACTTGAGGTTCTGACAACAGTCGGCGTATCAGATTCTTCATGATATAGATCAAGATCTGATGCAATCATGAATGCTTGATAATACTTGATCACTTCAACTGTAACGAATAATGAAATCGGAACCAAATTTGAAAACAAAATCCAATACGTTAACAAATCTTTGAAAAACAAGCCAGCTTTACTTCTATTTTCCAGGAAGAGATATTTAAGATGATTCGCATCTGTAGAAATCTTGATAACGTTACCAATTGACGAAATCAACGATAAAACAATCAACATACCAAACAATGCAACGATTTGCAAATTGATAATTCTTTCCACAGCAGTTCTTTTGATTGGTGTAGCAGTAGCATTCCGCATCAACTTTGTCTCATGACCTGTGAAAATCACAATACCATAAATCCAACCCGTGTTTCTCAAAGTGGCACCTCTTAACAGTAATTGTTCCGGTGAAAGGGGATACTCCTTATTGAATATATTGAGATTACCTTCATATGTGTATAGCGAAGAATTTGGGTGTTCCGATAAAATCTTACCACTCATAGAAATCAAGTCAGTTGGTGAAACGTAACGACATGTTTCTGGAATTGCTTGTTTAATCTTTAAGTTTGTCTCACCGTCCAAATTAGCTGTTTCAATGTAACATAACCCTTCCGGTTCAGAAGATGTCAGCAAGATCAAATCTGCAGGAATAGCTTCTTCTGATTTGACGCTAACAATATCTCCAACTGAAACGTTAATCCATTTTTTGGTGACAAATTCACCATGATCTTTGGATAAAACATCAATTTTGGAATAATTCAACTCTTTGTCAGAGTTGGCTCTTTTCAAGTCTTCCATGATCTCTTTCAATGCGGAAACCATCAGCACCACGAATAAGGTTCCGATTGTAGTGTATCTGTTTGTTGGTGAAACATTTGGAACTTGTTGTATGATAGATGTGAAAAGGAAAAAAAGGTTAGCATATTTGGAGAATTCTTGAAACAAGAACTTAGGTATAAAAGTGGCAATGTTATACTTTGTTGTTGAAATGTGATTATCACCATATCTGAAAGCATTATTGGAATCTCTATCGTTCAAATGGATAATTCTTGGGCCTTTGTTTAAATTCAAATTCCGCTTCCTTCCACGAATCGTATCCCATAGTCTTCCTATATGAAACTTGGAGCGTTCATCTTCGGATAGATCTCTTTCGGGCTGGGCACTTCTTGAATCACCTCTCGATGGGATATGATCGGGATCTTTGAACGGGTCATCTTGGTCTTGGTCTCGGCTTGCTGTAGGGTAATCATTGAGCGGTATTCCCATATCTTGATACGCACTAGATATCCCGAGTCTTTCTTTGAAGTTCGAATAAAATCCTCTACTTTCGCTGTGTTCTTGGAGTGGTTCGTTTGGATCAACATCGTTTTCAATGTACTTGTCATCGAAAGGATCACCAAGATTCACTGTTTCTTCAACGATTTTGCCTTGTCTGAGGTCATCAAGTTGATTGGAACTTCCAAAGTCATCTCCAAGAAGGTCCCCCGTCTGCGTTCTCGAAGAATTGTGTTGAGGTTGTGAAGGGGAAGTTGACAACAGGTCAATGTCAAATAACGTGTTGTTGTTTGGAGGCTGGTTATAATTTGATCTTTCAGCGTTGCGGTCGCTAAAGGGATTACCACCAGGATCAAACGACATGGCTCCTTCGTTCCTTGCTCTTCGGAATGGCTTGATTGATCTTATCTTCTGCGGCCGCTGTGCCTCTTCGTGTTCTCAGCTTTTTTTGTTTGTTTGTTTTTCGATCTAGTGCCTCTTGGAAAGTCACGTGCTCTATATTTAGATCTTCAATAAAGTCAGCTCCCAACCATTTAACAGAATATGGCATAGACTACGATGCTGCCCTGGAGCGCTTGTCCAAAAGCTAACAGAAAACCAATTTTTTCTGTTTGATATTTTAAGGCGTATAGACTTCAGCAGCTTGTTGTACCTCATGATTTTCAGTTTCATATATTGGAGTTGGCTGAGGGGTATGGATTGAAGTTAGAAAAAAGGAGACAGGTATCATTGGATAGGTGCTTATGAAACCAAACATCTCAACTGGCAGATACTGGCGGATACAGCTCGACAGGAGAGTGTTCTCGCAGTGGAGCGATCAAATGCGGTCAGGATCATCATTAAACTGCTATCTATAATCGGTTATTGTCATGATGAACAGCAATTTTAACTGTTTCTTTCAAAACTCCTCCTCACTCTCTTGGAAAAACAACATGAAGACTATGATTGTGGAGTATATCAGCAAACCACCAGCCAAACTCATGAGCATAGCTGGAAATACAATCAACTTTGAATGGAACAAAACCAGAGGTAATGCAATACCACTGACAACTAAAGAGCCCGTAACGAATTTTGCAAAATCATTGGTGTTCCCAGAACCATCGCTCATGAAATCATCGTACTCTGATCTTACTAGTATAGCATTAGGCAATGGAGCCAAAAGAAATATGCCAACAACGTATAGGGGATACCAATCGTTCCAAAGCGCACAACTTAAAATGATCAGAAGAAACCCAGCGGCTAGTATCCCGGAAAGAAAGATGATTCTTGTGAGTTGAGACACTTGGGGCATTGAATTTGATACTAGGTGTGATTTGAATTAGAGCTACTTTTTGGTACAAAAGTCTAGTAATGATTGCCTTTTGCTCCTCGTATACACTCATTTTGTCATTTGAACACTTCGAGACAAAACTTTAGCTAAAAAACCATGAGATTTGAAAAAAAAAATGCGCAAGCCCGGAGTCGAACCGGGGGCTCAAAGATGGCAACTTTGAATTTTACCGCTAAACCACTTGCGCTAATTTTAAAATTTTAGGAGGAATTAAACAATTTAGCAGAAAATGCGCCAAGGGCTCATAACCCTACTTTTAGTTAGCACCGATATATATAGATTTGAACCGTTTAATAAATACAGTTAAGGAAAAAAAGCACCATAGTTACTACTGGGCATATTACTACCAGACAGCCCCCGAATTATATGTTTAGAATTGAACGGTACAGTAAATACTCATAGGAATTGAAAAGAATTTCACAGTTAGTATGCTAGTGATACTATTTGCGAGACAATAGGAGCTCCTAGGATCACACTAGTATTAGTAGATCAGGTGTGGTGGTATGGCGAGAAGACACGTATTGTCTGGAGGAACATAGACAAATACGTCGTTCAACTATGGATGGACACTCTAAAGTCGCTGAAGGGTTGACACAGTGCAGTGTATAATTCTCGACGCTGTGCCAGACCTGCAATATTTCGGTTGTAGCCACCATCAAATTTCGCAGGAACGTACACCTGAAGACCCAGGTATAAAGCAAAGGGACTTTTTATACATATCTCCACAAACTCTTTCAAAAAAATACTATCTCTATGGAGAAATTTCCCACAAGATTCAAGGCTGACATATAAACTCAATTGCACAAAGGACCGCAAAACCCTAATTATAAAAGCGTAAAGTGTGACGCGTAAATGTACCTTTTTTTAATTTTTTTAAGGAACGCTTTTCGCCCAAATTCCACTTTGGAAAGCGCGTTTTTGGTCCAACTGCCACTGAAGAATGGGACATAAACAAAACTAAACACAAACAAAAGGAAAACAAACCAGAGTGTTGAAGAAAAAAACAAACACACAAACGAAACAATTTTGTTTGGTGTTTCTCTTAATTCCAGGTCAAAAATAAGCTTAACCACATAGCACGGTAATTCAAGCCTGCTTCGTTTGCTTCAAGAAGTCTGAGTCAGGAATAATCCCTGTCATCAATTCCCACTTTGGAGTATTGTCAACATTCTGGTTGAAATATCCGGGCTCATTCCACTGTCACAACTATTTCTCACGACATCAACCCCGTTGATAGCTTGGTGAGTTGTTGCATTTCCTCTGCCTGTACGCTAGCGATCACCTCTTTTTGAAGCTTGTTACTCGACTCCATTCACCTTTGCATTCCCGAATCACTACAACAACTATCAACAATTTTCAAAGGACACTTTATTCATTTAATACAATCCACTTTCAACACTTGAGTCAAAACTACAATTCAAAGGGAAGTTTTCCAGCAGTGAGTTATGACTGATATAGTGGACTTCAAGATCCATCAACTCGGGCCTGCTGCTTTCAACACTGCTGCCATCGAGGAGAAGAAGGACAATTATTATGACATCGTCTCACTGATATCGGTGCTTACGTCTCCAAACGAGATCAACTACCAACTCATTTCTGACTTTTTTCTCACGTTCAGATCCTTTATATCACCAAAGTCATTGCTTGAGATCTTACTACTGAGAATTAGGTGGTGTGTTGAGAACATCAACGATGAATCTCACGAGACAAAACAAAATATTGGGAAAGTTACATTGGTCAGAACATTTGTTATGATAAGGCATTGGCTGCTTAATTACTTCTCAGAGGATTTTATTCAATCTAAAGATCTAAGATTACAATTTATTCAATCCATCAACTCTTTAAGACATCATGAATTATTTGTCCAAAGGATTTTGGGTAACTTGAAACAAAGTTGGACCTATTGTTGTAACAAGTCCTGGAATGAAAAGGTCAATTCCGAAAACTTTTATGAATACGAAATTAAAGTTGGACCACAAGGTAACAAACATAAGAGACTTTCTCAATTGGCTTTAAACCAACAGAATGATCCGTTGACGAGGAATTCTATGATGCTTTCCACTTTTGACAAGAACACTGTCCATAAATTGCCTATACCCATGAACAAAAGGGAGCCCAAAATTGTTTTGAACTTGAAAAACTCTAACCATAGATTCAGCAGATTCAACATGCCTTCTAGCCCCGTGGAAAGTTCAACCGCTACAACGAAGACAAGACCTACATTATACAAGTCGCTATCTTCTTCTTCGTTTGCCACAACGAGAAGCACCATCAGAGATTCCACTGAATTCATCAAATCACCAAATCTTTCAAAAGTTCTACCTCCAACACCTGTCAAGAAGATGGATTATATCGTGATACCGCCTTCGCCCACTTTAAATTCATCCAAATCACAAAAGGGTCTGAGACCTTTGATCGAGAATTGGTTAAAGACATTCCACAAACACCAAGACACCAAAATCAAACCGAATCAGCGTGCTGAAACTTTCATGAAGAGCGTTGTCTCTGTGGCAAAATCTGATAGTTCACAATTTGAGGCACTCGCAGATGGCAAGTTCGATATTCTGAGTGCCAGAACAATAGATGAGTTGGAATACCTGGTAAGGTTTCATAATGAGCTCTTAAACAAGCATGGAACAAAACTAGGAATCAATGCTTTCAACGATTCCTTCACTTTCACACTCGATGATCATTCTAAGGAGTTGCTCAAAGGTGTCTCAAACATTGATAACATGAACATTTGTGAAACGATCTCATTGATTTCAAGAAGCGTCATCTCATTTCAACAGTACGTTGATGGTGATAATAGAAAATCATATGCTTCCTATGATTCAGTTAATACAAAGGAAAAGATAGTGGAAACATCTGAGAATGATGAACTGTTAAAGAAGAAACCAAAAGTCAAGAATCTGAAAAAAGAGTTCAACTTCGATAACAGTCCCGATGTGGAGTTTTTCCCTGAAGAAGCACGTCAAATGCCACCTTATCCATTATCTCCTGCTGAATCCGCTATCGAAGTTCCAATCCAGGCCACTTCTGAGCGTATTCTGCCTCCTGTTCCAGCACATGCTAAAACCTCACTGAGAGCCACAGCTGTTGTAAAAACCATTCCTGAGACTAATGATGATGTTGAGGACGTACCTATTGACCATCATGGAAATGCTGGAGAAAGTATCAAAAGCATTCCGTTCTCAATTCTGTCTGAAAGTACCCCAAACTTAGCGGATGTGGAGTCCAATCAAGACTTGGATACCACGAACAACACAACACCTGAGATTGAAGGCACCGTTATAACTACAGACGAAGTTTCAAATGATGATTTGAAACCTATTGATATTGCAGAAATTGACAAGAAACCTGAAACTACACGGATGTTGGAAGACGAAGATGAAAATCTAAATGATGACGATGGAAGGATAGAACCATTCACTGGTACACAGGTCAAAGAGGTTGCTGATACAACGCAAAATCGATCATCAGTGAGATATTCAACCACGAGTTCAGTGGAAGATTCAGATTATGAAGATATTGAATCCTTCGTTTCCACTAACGATGAGATTGAAGATATGGTATCTGGCTCCAACGAGACAGCACCTGGTCAAGAGGATTTCATCAATGAACCAAGCACACCACCAATATCATCTTCAAATGATGGTTTAATTTCATCAACTCCACAAGTCTCACCAATCAAAGCAATCACTGAACAACTGGAAGGTCTTGTTTCGTCCACCACCACCACAACAACAACAACATCATCATCACCACCGCTACCACCAAAAGTTCCACAGAAGAATGATATTCAAAACAGTTCTAGATTGGATCTGAACAAAGTGCCCTCTTTCACTCGAATTTCCAACCAGTCAATCTCATCTAAAAGTGTGGTGAATGTTGATGTTGATAGAAATTCATACTTGTCGCAAAGATCAACGCCATTAGATGTGAACCAGAGAGGACATCCATCACAAGGTTCAGTGAACTCCATTTTCAGCGCCCAACCACAGAATCTGATCACTGTGAAACACAAGAGTAATTTGCTCTCTTCAACCGATGGTAAAGATGAAAATATCACGGACATTGAAGTTCCATTGGTTGATCAACATTCACAACAACAACAACAACAACAACAACGACAACAACAACCCTTTTCTATGACCCCTACCACTTCCATCACTCCAATTCAACAAGACGGTGACTCTATTGGTCAACCATCGTTCAGTGCTAGTGAGAGATCTCTTGAAGATTCCGTTGATTTTTTGAAATCCATTAATTCCGATGATTACAACATTCCTTATCCTGGTGTTGATAATGAAGTTATTGCTGAATTGGCAGCCATATCTGATGATTCAATGCAAGATGATCCTATTTCTGCAGCGTTGTTGAAACTTGAAGGTCAATTTGCTGGGAAGAAAATATCGAATAACGGTGTTGATCCAAAGATTCCAAGTGCTCCATCTATCATCAGTTCCGTTGATTCAAGTGAATTGGGTAAACAGGTTCAACAATTGGGGATCCACTCGACCCCGTTACAAAGCAAGAGAAACTCGTTGTTCGTTGATCAAAGAAGAAAGACGAAATGTTTTTCATTGACCCCAGTCAAAATGAAATCAGTGTCATATGAAGAGACAAGTTCCAAGATCATGTTGGAATTGCTGTTAAGTCGAAAGATCACGAATGACATCTTGAAAGTTTCCAACAATGACCAACATATCCCATTCATCTTGAACTATAAGTCAAGAACATTGGCGGAACAATTCACATTGATTGAAAAAGATGCCTTATTGGAGATTGATTGGAAAGAACTTGTTGATTTGAATTGGGATTCTGAAGGTTTGATTCCAATCAACAGTTGGTTGGAGCTACTGGTACAGAACCGTGATATTCATGGTGTCGATCTTTGTGTTTCAAGATTCAATCTTACTGTTAATTGGATCATCTCTGAGATTTTGTTGACTAAAGACTTAACATTGAGAAAATTGACAATTCAAAGATTCATCCATATTGCCCAGAATTGTAAAAGTTTGCAAAATTACTCAACATTGATGCAGATTCTTCTGGCTCTAGGCTCAGATAAGATCATGAAATTGAAAGAGACTTGGAGGATAGTGGAACCTGGTGATATCTTGATTTTTAAGAACCTTGAGGCAATTTCATCACCATTGAAAAACTTCATTGTTTTGAGAACTGAACTAAATAAGATCAAACCATCGTTAGGCTGTGTTCCATTCCTTGGTCTATACTTGTCAGACTTAGTATTCAACAGGGAAAAAAGAAGTCATAATGGTGAGTTGATCAATTTTGGTAAGTTCAAGCATGACTCCAAAATCGTGAGAAGCTTGATCCAATGCATCCAATGGTCGACTTTATACAGATTACAAGTTGATGACGAGGTGTTGAGTAAGTGCCTTTACATCAAGGCCCTGACTGAAGATGAGATGAATGAATGTATGGAAATGATCAAATGAAAAAGAGACAAATAGGACAATAAAGATATAACTCTACAAGCGGGGGTAGAATGAACATTTCACAGTATTAAAGTACAATTTTATAATATGTTAATGTCAATGGGGCCACTAATTTTCATTAAATGTGCTTCTGAGTGGTTGATGAATCGTATTCGTATTTTTCATCCTTAGTATGAAGAAATTCATGATCAAACTCGTGGATCAGTTTGATATAGGCATCTCCTTGATTTTGATCTTCAGAGAGGATCTTGATCTGGTCCTGAAGAAGTTTGAACTCTTTAGTTGACTTTGGATTGACTTTCTTCTGTAGTCTGGTAGCACCTCTTGACTCTTTGAATAGTTTCTCATCCAATTCGTCTACTTTCTGTTGGATGAAAGAATCGAATGTCTGAGCAGTCACACTTGGGGTATCTAAACGTGTCAGATAATCAACAATCTTTTCTCGTGTCTCTGTAGATGGTGGATATAGAATCAAGATGTAGTTGTACTCGGAGTTATGAAGAGCCACGTAGGTCTTCAATGCTGTTGATTTGAAATCCACGAGCGTGATCTCTGATCTGAACAATGCGGTGAATGGGAACGCTTTTAAAGTGGCTGCATCAGCTGACCTCGACGAGAACAATATCTTGTCTTTTCTCTGCGAACTTCCTTCGTCTTGCTCACCTTCCTCTGGGTACTTTTCCTGTATGTTGAAGCTGGAGATGTACAGCTGGTTCTCATCGAACATTGGGAAGAGCTTGACGCCATAGTCGTTCAGATTGAACACCTGGAAAGCAATGATGGGAAATCCGGACATAGTTTTTATGTTGTGGTTATCAAACTCTGGGAGATGACATTTCTTCTTGTGTTTTTGTTTTTTTTGCTTGCTTCAGCTAGATATTATCGTTTCACTCTGGTCTTGTACTACAGACAGCACCAACCTCTCCGTTCCAGGCTGGTGATGGGTTACAAATTTCACACTGATCTGAGTCATCGGGTGCAGTGCATCTGATCCCTAGCACTGTGCGTATTCCCTCAAAGTTCTAAACCTATCACAATTCTATTATCTATCACAGGTTACGTTTGAAATGAGTCTCAACTACGACAAGCGCTTGCTCAGATCACAAGCCAACATTCGATATGTTCCATGCGGAAAAAGTCACGAAGAAACGTCTCACATCACAAAACCACAATTAATGAGCTGATTTCCGATTACTTGAATCGTCTCTTTAGGTCCCAAAGCTAAGTAACCATGAGTCTCTGAAACATTTGAGGAAGTGACGTCCTTTACTACTTTACCGACAACAACGATGACCGTTAGAAGTAAGTTTGAAAATATTAAAGAAAGGAGGAGGAGGGCAGATCAAGAATCTTTGAATGTTTTTTAATAGTTTAGTGCGGGTTTGCTGTTGATGTTGAATAATGATTCATGTATGTCTGATGTTACTTGTTTCTTTGCACGTGACCTACAAAATCACCATTCGGGGCTTTGTGACATTTTTTCCCTTATTCACGTGATGTATCACGTGCTAGGAGTCACCAAATGGAAATGACGGATCCGGGTAAGCGTTATGGAAGAAAAAAAAAAAGTTCCAAACTGTTCGACGACGTTGGCCGGCTCCCGCTTTAAAAATGTGAATTTTTTTCCCCAAAAGACACTCATCACCAACGTAATTCTCAACTCTTTTAGTTAATTGCTAGATTTTTATCAAGAACAATGCTATCAACTAACTTGCGTAACACGCTTCGTTCAGTACGTGCTTCTTGTTCTCATGAGTGTTGTGTATGCGGTTTTTTCCCAGCTTCTTTTCATTGCTCTGCTTTCGCCATCAAAAGAGCTGGAAAAAAGGAACCAACACACATCATTCATTATATTCCACAAACTTATTACTAACAACTTGTTATAGAACCGTCGTCTGCCTTCATTGACTCGTTTTAACTCCAATGGTAAAGTCCAAGGCCAAGTCATTGGTATCGATTTGGGTACCACTAACTCTGCCGTTGCCATCATGGAAGGTAAAGTCCCAAAGATCATTGAAAACGCCGAAGGTGCCAGAACTACTCCATCCGTCGTTGCCTTCACCAAAGAAGGTGAACGTCTAGTTGGTATTCCAGCTAAACGTCAAGCCGTTGTCAACCCAGAAAACACTCTTTTCGCCACCAAGCGTTTAATTGGTCGTCGTTATGAAGATGCTGAAGTTCAAAGAGATATCAAACAAGTTCCATACAAAATCACCAAACATTCAAATGGTGATGCTTGGTTAGAAGCCAGAGGGCAAACTTACTCTCCAGCTCAGATCGGTGGTTTCGTTTTGAACAAGATGAAAGAAACTGCTGAAGCTTATTTGGGTAAATCCATCAAGAATGCTGTTGTTACCGTTCCAGCTTATTTCAATGATTCTCAAAGACAAGCTACTAAGGATGCTGGTCAAATTGTTGGTTTGAATGTTTTGCGTGTTGTTAACGAACCAACTGCTGCTGCTCTTGCCTATGGTTTGGAAAAGACCGACGCTAAAGTCGTTGCTGTTTTCGATTTGGGTGGTGGTACTTTTGATATCTCCATCTTGGATATTGACAATGGTGTCTTTGAAGTCAAATCTACCAATGGTGATACTCATTTAGGTGGTGAAGATTTCGATATTGTTCTTGTTCGTCACATTGTTGAATCTTTCAAGAAAGATACCGGTATTGATCTACAAAATGATAGAATGGCTATTCAAAGAATCAGAGAAGCTTCTGAGAAAGCCAAGATTGAATTGTCATCTACTGTTTCAACTGAAATCAACTTGCCATTTATCACTGCTGATGCTTCCGGTCCAAAGCACGTCAACTTGAAACTTTCAAGATCTCAATTCGAAGGTTTAGTTGATGATTTGATCAAGAGAACAGTTGACCCAGTTAAGAAAGCTTTGAAAGATGCTTCTTTGTCAACTTCTGATGTTGGTGAAGTTATTCTTGTTGGTGGTATGACCCGTATGCCAAAAGTTGTTGAGACTGTTAAATCTTTGTTTGGTAAAGAACCATCTAAAGCTGTCAATCCAGATGAAGCTGTTGCTATTGGTGCTGCCATTCAAGGTGCCGTTCTTGCCGGTGAAGTTACCGATGTCTTGTTGTTGGATGTTACCCCATTATCTCTAGGTATTGAGACTCTAGGTGGTGTTTTCACCAGATTGATTCCAAGAAACACAACCATTCCATCTAAAAAATCTCAAATTTTCTCAACTGCTGCTGAAGGTCAAACTTCTGTTGAAATTAGAGTTTTTCAAGGTGAACGTGAATTGGTTCGTGACAACAAATTGATTGGTAACTTTACCTTGTCTGGTATTCCACCAGCTCCAAAAGGTGTTCCACAAATCGAAGTCACTTTCGACATTGATGCTGATGGTATTATCAACGTTTCTGCTAGAGATAAGGCTTCCAATAAGGATGCTTCCATCACCGTTGCTGGTTCTTCTGGTCTTTCAGATGCTGAGATCGAGAAGATGGTCACTGATGCTGAGAAATATGCTGAGGAAGATAAAGCTAGAAGAGAAGCTGTTGAAAATGCCAACAAGGCTGATCAAACCATCAATGATACTGAAAAATCATTGAAAGAATTTGCTGAAAAGATTGACAAGACTAAAGCTGCTGAAGTTGAGAAACAAATTTCTGAATTGAGAGAACTTGTTGCTAGAGCTCAAGCTGGTGAAGATGTTGATGCTAATGCTTTGAAAACTCAAACCGATGATTTGAGAACTGCTTCATTGAAATTGTTTGAAGACTTGTACAAGAACTCTTCAAACAACGAATCAAAACCTGAAGAAGAATCCAAATAATAAAGTCTTCTGATTAGATTTTGTCTTTGTTTGTTTGTTCTCCAATTCTCATCCTTTTCCATCCTCTTAATGTTAGTCATGAATTGAAGCTTTCATCAATTAACTTTTACCTCCTTGCTTCTCATTTGGTCTTTAATCTACCTTTCAATCACACACCTCATCGCATGGTTCATCATGGTTCTGATATTTTCTGTACATAGTGTTGTCTGTCAGTATTGGGTTTGGGTAATGATTGAACTACTGAGAAAGATCCTTTGAGAGTGAAAAAAAAGTCTTTGGTGAAATTTCTGTATATAGTTTACAATGAAAAAAAAAAGAAAAAATGAAATATTATAATTCTAGTTTGATTGAATGGCTTTGCGTAAGTGCCCTTTATGACTTTGTTAGTGTCTGTTGTTTGGTGGAAAATATAAGTTTCATTTTTTTAATTTTTGTTCTGTACGGAAATATTAAGCGCAAATGTAAAATTGGGATTTCTAAACACGTCTTTTAATCACACGATTTTCTTTCGACAAACTATCTATATCTGACGTTCACCCGATTCAATTCACAACTTGTTTTTTGAAGTCTTCAAATCGTCATGTCTACACAATCAGGAATTGCCCCTACAGAGACACTTCTCTCCAATTTCAAACAATTTGTCGAGAACGACGATTCTGTACTAGTTGCACATATTGCAAATGAAGCTGTTGAATTGACTGAGATAATCAACGAGGAAACAATAGAATCTGCTTTTGAACAATTACAAAAGAGGTTGAACGATTCGGAACCGAAATACCTCGTCATCAAAGCACCAAGCTCGAAACTATTTACTTTTGTAGCATATGTGCCTGATTATGCCGCCGTTAAGGATAAGATGCTTTACGCCTCGACAAAGAACAACTTGATTAGAAAGTTTGGATCTGAATTCATCGGTCATACGTTGTTCTGGAATGGTTTGGATGAAGCCACCCATGCCAACTGGTCAATTACGGTACTTTCTGGTGACTCAAAAGGAACGTTGAGTGTTGAAGAAGAGGAATTGGCCAAAATTAAAGATTTGGAACTGGATACTAAGTTAAGATCAAGTAATTCAAACAAGCAGAAACTGGTGAGTCATTCGAATAACTTCACCTTCAAGTTTCATGATAACACTGATTTTGAATTTGATGAGAATGTCTTGTATTCTTATAATTTGGACATTGCTGAAGAACAAGTTTTCCTATCAAATCACGTTACAGTATCATCACCTCAAGAAGTTGTTGATTCAATCTCTTCTGAATTCCCACAGTACAACTTGGTCAAATTCCACGGACAAGTTTTTTTCATTTATTCGTGTCCTTCAGGTTCAAAAGTTAAAGAACGTATGGTTTATGCGTCTACAAAACAGGGTGTTATCAACCATTTGAAGGAGATATATTCAATCACAATAGACAAATCTTTGGAAGTTGGCGATGCTGATGAATTGGATCTCTCCATTTTAGAAAACCAAGGTTCAAATGAAAAACCTTTGGAAACGAAATCTCAATTCAGCAGACCTTCAAGACCAGGTCGTAGAAGATAATGAACTGAAGTGAATCACTACTTCATCTGTTTTTTAAATAGATGGGGAAAAAATAAAATCCTACCTTTCAAATCTATCTCTTTATATAATTCAAGGCCTCTTTTTCAACGTAAAACTCCGCAAGATAATCGAAATCAACATCACTTGAAACCATTGAATGATTGTACAACAAATGGCTAACTCTCTTGTTGATCTCTGTATGTTGATCAAAATCGATTTTTCCTTCTTTGTACAATGGTTTAAGTTTATCTCTTACAAGCTCTTGTAATTTTGTTTTTTGCTCCAGTGGGATGGAATTTGAAGATGATGATGAAGATGAAACACTAGATTGCAATTCAGGTTTTGAGACTATGGGTTGTAAACTCGAATCATCTGTTGAGCAAGATGAAAAAATAGAGTTATCTTGTAGTGATGGAGACTGGTTTGGAGATGCTAATGGTGATGATTCACTTGACATAGTTGATTCCGAACGTGTTTGCAAATACGCCTGAGTGGGTACTTTGGCTTGTTGTCTTGATGGAGTTTCTGTGTTTGATGATGATGAATTTGTCGATGTAGAAAGGAAATCACGATTCTTCAATTGACTAACTACTGTATCAACAAGGGATGGTCTTGAACTTGTAGCAAAAGGGCTGAAATTGGGTATCACCGTCTGAACATTTCTTTGAGGATTAGCTCCACGTGTTGCTCTTGATGGTCTCTTGAATCTTCTTGGTTCAACTTCAACTCTTTCAATTATTGTATCTCTCATTATGACATTGTCATCGTCATCATCATCATCATCGTCATTATAGTGGTCGTAAACTTCAGCTTCTTGTTCTTCATCCTCATAATCATTAGTTTCATTAGTTTCTTGTTCATCGTTATCATACTCATCATTGGATATGCTTTGCACCACTGCATTGATCGTAATTGGATCATCGTCAACGTAGTTATCAACAGCAACCTCAACCTCTTCTTCTTCATCATTGTGATCATCAATGGCTTCTTCAAACGACAATCTCTCATCCTCATGATACCCATCACCATCGTCAACTTCATCTTCTCCCTCCTCCTCTGAATCATCTCCATCACTCGAATCATCTTGTTCGGTTTGTCTTCTATGAGATTCAAACTGTTCCCAAACTCTTTGCTCCAAATCATCATCGTTACCAGTAGGGGCAACAGGAGTAGCAGCAACGTCAGCTTGCTGGAAAACCTGATCGATGGTCCCACGAAGTCTAGCCAACAAATCATCTCTTCCTTGTAGATGAGCATACATTCTATTCGTAATCTCCCTTGGTAGGTTGAAAGGTCGTCTTTGTTCTCTTGTGACTGTATTAGTTTCATTGCAGATTAAACAGTTCCATTGAGACATGAAGGGATCCAATCCAAGACAATTTGGGTGGAAAGTAGATGGACAATGCGAACAACCAATGACAAACCGACCTCTTCCTGCACCTTCACATAATAGACACACATCACTATGATTATTCAACTCATCCATATTTCTACTAACATTCTGATCGTTGAAAGCTTGAAACAGATACATTTCCCCTTCCATTGCATCAAAATCATCTTCTGAGTCCTCATCAAAAAATTCGTCATCATCAGTGACCTCGCCATTCCCAGTAGGCAGCTTATCAGCTTCACAACTCGTCACTATTTGTTGAAAAACGTCAACTTTTTCAATAATCTCATAGTTTCCTCTACAAGTTGGACACAAATTTGATTGTTCCTTCCACGGTTCAATACAGTGTGAATGATAGTAGTGTCCACAAGGCTGTAATCTGGTGATCAGCGCTCCGTCAGTGTCAAAAAGCTTGTCGAAGCAGATCGTACACGTCTCCTTGTCAGCCATTGTAAGCTCTTCCAAGTATATATCCTCCTGAACAGTGAAGGACAACGATGGCAAACCCAAAGGAGAACTTAGAAAAGTGTCAAATTTTTGGGAGCCGCCTTTATCGAAGGAAAACCACGCGCGAGCTATTTTCGCGGATTATTGCACGTGACACAATGAAGTCATAGGTATACCCCGGAACTCTTAGTCACGTGATCCTCGTTTTCATTTTTCGCCCTCTGATCATATATATTTATCTACATAAAGCAGACAACTTGACTCTTACTCTTATCTTCCTACAACCCCACTATACGCAAGACTCTCTAAACACCGAAATGTCCCGTCATCAACTTGATCTCGTAATGTGTTTGAAACAACCTGGCACGAACATCGGTAAAGTTTGTGATAAATGTGATGGTAGATGTCCGATTTGTGATTCATTTGTCAAACCAACTAATAAAGTACGAATTTGTGAAGAGTGTTCATTTGGTAAGAATGGTGATAAGTGTGTTGTTTGTGGGAATAATGGGATAAGTGATGCTTATTACTGTTATGAATGTGTAATGTTGGAAAAAGATCGAGATGGTTGTCCCAAAATTCTAAACATGGGATCAAGTAGGATGGATATCTTCTATGAAAAGAAGAAACTCAAACATACTGCCACTATCTAACACCTACAATATATCCTACCGTGGAGTGTCATATCATAAGAGTCATTAGCATTATATACAGGTCTATATCACTGTTGAACTTCCAGAGAATCAACATATACGGTTTCATCAGGTTCAGATTCTTCATTTGAATCACCGTCGTCATCGTCAGACCCTTCCTCACTAGTGAGATCATCGTCATACTCATCTCTTGAAGTATGTGCACTCATTCTTTGCAGATTCAGTGTTTTATAATGAAGTTTGGTTTCAATTTTGTTTAAAACCTCATCATTTATAAAAGAATCTTCCAAAAATGTTTCATCCAATTCAACCTCAATCATTGAAGAACTTATATCATTTGCATTTTGATTCTGTTCTTTTTCCAGAATCTTGATGTAAACTTGATTTCTCTCATTTTCATACCAGAGCCAATCGATTCGAATTAACAATGATTTGTAATGATCCAATAATCGTTCTTTAGTCTTGATGTTGAAAGGCACCAGATTGTTTAAATGTCTCTGTAGTTTGATCAATCCATGGATTCTTTCAATCGAAACAACAGTGTTTTTAGACAGTTTTGATATCTTTTCGTCAATGGAAATGTTTTTGATTGGAACAACTTCATGATCATAGTCAACGCTCAGTTCAATATGGCACGAGTCCATAGCTGCAATGTAGTTGATACTAAATATCCAAGAAGACATTTCTGAAAACGTTTTTGTTGAAAAAAGCTCCTTTTTGTTTGTGCTATAAATGTTGAAAGAGTGATGATCATCTGTTTTGGATTGACATGCAAAAAGACCATTGATTGCCAGTTTGGAACATGATTTCAAGATGGAATCTGACAAGATTTCCAACACCAAAGGGTTCTCAACAGTTGGCTGGTTATTATCATGATCAAGCAGTTTTTCCCTTTCTGAGATGGCAAGAAAGTTCAAATTATCAAAAATAAAGAATCCACAAGTCGTCAAAATACCAAAACATTTCTTCCAAATCACTTTATTTGAACCACCACCACCAATTGTGAAGAAAATTGAACTCTTCACGGTTTCTTCACGATACATCTCTGCAGCTTTAATAACTTTCAAAACACAACGGGAACTGTATTCGATCTCTGTGTCTGATTTGAATTGAATTTCAGTTTTTGCAGTCATCCAATTGCAACTTTTGTTGAACTTGATGTAGATAGCAGCACGGTGAAACAATAAATCATGAATATTCTTATAATATGAGTCAGGAAACGTATTTCTCAGCCTATTTATAAAAGGATTCTCATATCTTAGTTTCTCATTGGACAATCTGTAAGAATCCAAGTTATCCGTGACGATCAAATAGTATGGATCAATTTGATTGGAGCCGAAGAATTGAGAAGTCGAAGATGAAACAGATGACGATCTGTTGTGGTTTGGAAGACCTTCCAAATTCGTTGATGAAGTTGAGGAAAAGATTCTTCTTGGTAAAGAATAGAGTGGTGCTTGCGATTGTGATGTTTGAGACATTGATCTTGTAGTCTTTTGAGTGAACTTGGAAAACGTTATGTTATCATAGAAATATTCAAGTATTTCTTTGGTTAGAAAAGAATTATTCATTCTATCATCAGAGTCAACTTTAGTGTTCTTCACAAAATCTTCCTTTGACATCTTGTTCTTATTATTAACGTTGAAATGATCCGTATGTAACATCACAAGAGAGAAAGTGATGAAATATATCTGATCAGAATTCTCCCATAAACTCTCGTTACATCGATAATACCTCAGACTGAAGCTTGACAAGGCACGATCAATCTGTTGGGTCTCTTTGGGTAGTTCACATAGCATTAAAAACTTCCTCAATGATATGTCCAATGGCTCATTCTCAAAATCAAACTTTCTCTCCATGAAAACTGTCAAACAATCTGTCATAAACTTGGTATCGGTTGAGGAAAGTAGCGTTACGATTTCAAATTCAAACCCTTCTTCCAGAAGTCTTAACGTGTAACTCTCCGGTGTATCGTTGTCGTTGACCTCAATTAGCACTGGTGATGATAGCGGTGGTGGTGGTGGTTTGACGCTTGAAGATTCTGAATCTGAGGTATGATTTGAAATGTCAGTGGGTCTTTGCTTTAGCATCACCATACTTCCTATTGTCTTTACCAATGATGCATTACGTTTGGTGTATAGATCATTCTCAACTGAACCAAGAGTCCTTGAACGTTTTCTGAATAGATCATTCTGTTGTTTTGCCTGTGATGCAGTAATTGTTGAGTTTGATGATACTGTGTCTTCTGAAGCGTTAATAGTTTCCTGTTTACCGTCAGAAAAGGCTTTGATTAGTCTTGGCCTTGAACTTTTGCTGTTGAATGAAACTTCAGGGGATATATTGTTGTGGTTGTTGTTGTTGTTGGAAACAGCGGTAGATGTGGCTGCAGGTGTGTCAAAGAACATTGATATAGTCTTCTTCTTCAGTCTTCCAAATTTGGTTGAGGGTAAAGGCTGGTCATTAAAGTTCGTTTCAGTCCCATCGTGTGAAATGATGTTGATCCTTGGTGGTTCCTGTAATTGGAACTTCACTGGCTTGGAAGGTGATGATGATGAGATGGAGAAGATTTCGTTTGCAGAAGAAATTGATCTTGTTGGAGATGGGAAGTCGTCAACAAATTTGATCTCTGGGGTCACATTGATATCGTTGTGGTCTAAAACGGAATCTTCCTTCTTCACAGGAGACCTCATGGAGAATGTTGGAGGGGAAGTGATCTGCAAATCTCTTGTGGAGTTCATTACTTCTTCAATAGAGCTTTCTTCCTTGGGCGTTTCTTTTAGATTGGAACGTGATTTAAAGAAGCTTGAAGGTCTTCTCATTTGATGATGTCTATCGCTTTGTGGTGGTTTCATGTGGTTTTTGAGCCTGTTGAACTTAGACGGCCGTACCTCTGGTGTATCTTTATTAAGTTCAGTCATCATTGCTGGGGGATTTCCGAATGATTCATGGGAAGTGATGATATTGACGTATCTTTGTTGCAATTATGAGTCGATGAAGAAAATATAGGGGCGATGTGGTATGTTTTCTTTACCCTGATAAAAGTAGTTAGGGATGGTGTGTTGAATCAGCGAGGGTATTGGGTTCGAATATCTGGAGATCGTACTCTCTTCCCGATCACAAGTCTGATTTCCCGATCTATCGCTGCCGCTGATTTGTTCCTGATTTGGTAAAGCTTCAAATCACTACTGCTATTCCTGTCTTTCCAAATCATTTGTGTCAAGGAGCCGAAAACAAGGCTTCGCGAAAAAAAGAAAAAAAAAGAAACCTGTCCAGAACTCGAAAGCTGCTGCTCTCCACCCGCCTAGCCTCAGGAGAACTCCAGCATCCTGCTCTCCTTAGTGAAGCGCCCACCAGCTAATAAACCATGGAGTGATCTCGGTAACGTTATGTTGATACATCCCAACACTTCAAAAAGTTTATTGATATTGCTGTCATTGAAGAATCGAACAGTTGTTCCTTCGCGAAGGGTTCTTTGTTCTAGAGGCAACTCATGATGATGAGATTGATCGACTTCATACATTTTTTACCAGAGTTTCACTACTCGTGATGTTTGTTCCAGGAGACAAGCAAGTACATTAACGCGTTTAATTTAAACAAATTGAAATAAATTTCCTAGAGTAGCTCCACAATTAGACGCGCTAGCTAGTGCGGACAAGCTGTAATCAGTTTATTCAACGCGTCTTGGAAGTACTTTTGGTAACGGATGCCGCTCTCCCAAATACCTTGAGATCGACTCTGTACTACTATTGTAGTACTACATCTGTACACTCACTCACATGATCGTGCTCTTAAATTACTTGCAACCACTCAGATCTCACCACGGAGTTGTTGTAGCGCTTTCAGCGACATCGAACAGCTTGTTATGGAGTTTTGAACCTCCTCTACCGAATAACCGACCGAGACTAATACCTAGCCTATAATGATGACACAGTGAGCATCCGTTCATTTGAGAAAGCAACGGTAGGGGATGATTTTGTGTACTTGAGGAGCTCGTTACTGGTGTAGTGATCAGCACAGAAAAAAAAGAAACTAGAAAAAAATCCTCGGCTATAGAAAACACATTTTATAGTGCCTACCTTTCGATTTCAAAAGGAAAGACCAAAGAAAGCCGGTAATTGATATGAACAAGTCCGCTGTAACTCGATTCCGCTTTACAGTACGGGCTTAAGATGAAGTTAGGTTCATATACTCTTCCGGGATCAAACCTCATTCCTAGTAGGGTAATTTGAAGACACTATAGTACTCAAGTCATCCACAATCACCACGCGTTGTCTATTAATCCACTGACGTTCCTGAGGCTTTATATTGAATGGCCACAATACGAGTCAATTGGTGACAGGCAATTCATGGATGTTAACGTACTCCATTTTTTTTGTCCCTCTTTTCAGCCGTTTACGGGTGTTGAATATAAATTTTTGCTTGGTTGCATGGTTTGGTTCCTTGTGCGCCATGTTAGCCTTTTCTTAGCACAATTACTATTAGATACTCCTTTCAATTGGTCTCGATAAGCTTTGATGATTTGCTAGTCGAGTCTTCTGTATTGATCTACATTGATGTTCGGTTGGTAGCCCCTTTTTGCCAACCCAATGTATGGGTGTTTCAAAATCAGTATGATCACAAACGTCACACCTGTGATATATCATGAAGACTGTTGGAAGTTATTCATTATGTTACCAGAATAGGAGAAACACCTGATCATCCTGCAACCTTTAATTAATCTCTCATTAATTAGGACCTTGAGGATTAAAGTTAATTCTCATCATACTGATGCACCAAACGATAATTACAAATAAAAAAGAAAAAGTCACCAATGGAAAGTTGTTTCCAAGGTTGCAAAGCGTAGGTTTAACAGCTCTTCGTGGTCAACTGAATTTGACGTTTGGTATCCGCTTTTTTTTTTTATTTTTACTCATACGGCACCTCCTTACAACTTAAATGGAATTGGGTTCTAGAGATTACTCAAAGGTGTGCTTCTCAGTAATATTATGGAAAGAAAAAGTGAAGCTGGATTAACTACAGTGTTGAAATAACCAAAAGAGCTTTTGCTTGAAGATATATAAATTATGAACCCTTAAAACCAACCAATTAGATTACTAGAAAAGAATAAGAAGAACTGAAGTTGAGGCCAATTTGCTCTCCAGTGTTATGAGTGACTGTTAAAAAACAAGCAATTGGGTAATGCAAAAGTATGATTGAAAATGAAGACATGAGATTTGATACACTTCCAGATGATATGAAAGTGTGGTATGCTGTATTGAAGAATTTTGTGTTTATGAATGCAAATTGAAGACGTTAAGTTTCATATAGAGATGTAAAGAGTCTCTTGAACTATTTGAGTGGATGTAGCAGTGACCGTTTCGATAACATCAATAGTATGGTATTTTGTGATATAAATTTCAACTGGACCAGCAGCAGAAACAATACCAACACAGGTAGCGGCAATGGTTATCAAGTTTAAGAATTGCATGGTAATTGGGGTTTAAAGTATGAAGGAGTCGTATTGAGATGAACTTTCGAACTGAATGCTCCAACACAATCTCAAAGAGCTCGTAAAGAAAGGAAAGATAAAGTCATTTATATACAATATCTCGAAGGCACCTCCACCAAAAACTTTCTCTATTGTGAAGTGCCATATAACTTAAACCTTTCATGAATCCGGCAAAGTCAAACGTTAACCTTTATGCATGGAAACAGATCTTGAATCAACTGTTTTTTAAGCGAGTGCATAAATATGCACCACTGCTAAAAAAGAAATCTCGCCAGTTTTCCTTCAATGCATGCATAAAGGTACTTTTCCCGATTACCTCCCTCGTCAAAAAGTAAAAGTATGTGGGAAAACCTTCTCCATCTTTAGAGTTGGACAACGTTAGGGTTTCAACTATTCCCTTTCAAAACTACAGAAGAAAACGAAGTAATGCTTAACTGTTTTCACACCTGACCATCCCACTGTCTAATTCTGCGAATAGTGAAAATTCTATGCTTGAGGCTCACGCTATACTGGTGTCGAGTTAAATTGTGCGCGTCGGGAAAAAGAACATGTTCAATAGATTGAACGCGTCTTGTACGGCTCTTGGTAATTATATGCTCACAAGGCAAATTGTGGAGATTTTCCATATATACGTCGTACTCACCATAACTTTAAATTGTATAGGAGAAGCTTAACAGTATTCTGATTGTAGATCTACCGCATATGCATATGCGACAATCTGAACTCAATTGTCTGATCCATAGCATCTAGATCGGACTTTTGAAGCTACTTGTGAGCAATTGTCACTAACATCAAATTGTGGGCGTGTCACTTTTGAGAATTTCCTAATTAGGTAAAGTACATAGGTACGACCTCGACTAAAAATTATAGTTTGATACCTAAGCGTCGTATAATTCACAAACTTTAACAGACTTCTTACAGCCTCGACTCATCTTGGTTACTGTATATTCTCAGACCATAGTTGCTCAGGACGTATAACCTGCGAGTTGAATTGAACGAGTAGGGTTAATAGTAGAGATACATTTATCATAGGAGCAGCAAGCAGATCCCAGTAATCCATCAAGCTCATGCCCTCTATGTACTTGATTACCAACTTAAGTCCTTGGTTCATCAATTAGACAATGCAGAACTTTTAGATCGTAATTAATCCTTAAAAAAAAATAGCCTCCCTACTAATTTCTATCAGGATTATAATTGTCCTCGAAACGCAAATACTTTAGTATAAGCTCTTGTGGTTGTTGAACTAAGTTGGGGCCTGACCAGAAACCCTTTTCTACTAATTTCAAAAACAATAAGTAGACTCAGGCTGTGCAGATTGTGCAATAGACTCAGCTGATGATACGGTCGTGTTAATCAAAACCACCGGCTTTTATCCGTCGTAAAGTACTAGATGGCCAGAACAGTGGCATTGATTTTGCCGAACTGCTAGAGTCCTGAAGTGTTCAGATGATTGAATTGACTAATTGAAGATAGTGCATTTTATCCAGCATCGATCTTCCAACGCTTTAAATTTTGGGGCTCGCTTCCAATGGTTTTGTTGTTCCATATCCTTGACTTGAGCATGGTGCCGTACCTGTGATTTCTTAGACCAACACCCATGCTCGCTAATATCATTCAAGAATTTTCATTTCAAGCGGTACACATACCCGTTTCCGGTGGTTGTACTTTACACCGTAGCCCTACAAAATTTGAACTAGCAGATAAGGTTAATTTTTTTTTTTTGATTCAAGTGTTTTCGGTAAGTTCAATTCAAGATAATGAGTTCGGGAATAACTCAAGAAGTGCCATAAAGCCTTGATAATATGAAGATGCTATGTCCATCTTCCATTGCTTGTGTTCTCAATTAAAGTAGTTGATCGTAATATGCGCAGAAACGCGGAATATGCTACCTTGAGATCAACGGATGTTCCTTCAAAAGTTCATCGAAACTTCTTGATCACACCTCAGCCATTGCCACACCGCAGTAGTTGGTGGCACTTTTCCTTTAATAGGTGAAAAGCGGTCACTCACACCTTCCAGAAGGCTGTATGGAAACGAAACCTGCAAGGATTCTTCGTTGGCATGCAAAGTGCACTAATAGTGGTCAACAATTTTTCAAAGCTCCGGGAACTCAAGTTCTTGACTGGTATTTGGCTGCGTCTACACTAGCTTTGTAGGGGCAGCTCTATAGGAAAGAATGATTTGGTGGGCTGATGAGTCCTCTATACTCTACTTTCGAAGCTCACTCCGTTCCTCCCGAGCCTTCTTTCTGGCCAACGTCGTGCAGCTTGATATCGACAGCGGCGCACTTTTCCTCCTTATATAACAGCCGAGATATTAATGGCACAAAGCGCACAATACCAGTATATTCTGTTTTTCGACCATTCAGCTGACAACTATTTGCTTGAGATGAATTGATAAATAGACCTGTATTGCAAGTGATTAGAACATCACTCAAACTTCCCACAAGTACTCCGCAACATTGGGTCACTGAGAGATCGGAAGATCAGCAGCGGCCGAAAAGATCTTCAGGCACATATATGCCGGAAAATGTCGTTTTGTTAGATTTGAGATCTCAAACTACCCATTATATTTCTAACTACCGAGGGCCGTGGTAAAACGTTACTCTATGCAACAGCTATTGAATAAATCCCAGAAGTGTATACCGCTTGTTGGGATTCCTTAGTCACTCATTTTATGATCCAACTACAGGTGGCTAGATTGATTTTGCTGAATATGTATACTAGTACTAATTCTTTCCCTGATCTATATGGTCGGTTATAAACTTGTTCTCTTTAGAGGCGAATGAGGAAGCCAAGAACTCGCTATAAAATGATAGAAAAAGTGTTCAGCATTCGATAGATATAACCTTGCTTTGGGTTTTCAACTCTTCTGTAAGACTTCCGACACTGGAAACAGCAGGGTTATCTTGATCCTGTCTTTGCGCAGCTAGTTTTGAGTGCTCTAAAGAAGGAAAAAAATTCTAGGACGTGACACTACTTCTCTCTTCGTTATTCGCAAAGCTCCGTTTCTGCCTCTCTTTCAATTCACCAATAGCAAAAGTTCTGTCACTTTCACATTACTGTTGTATCACTAGTCGAAGTCCTTTTGGACAAGTATGTCTAAGCTCTGTGAGTTTAAATTAGACAGCTCAACCACAAAACACACATGACAAATATAACTGTATTTATGTCCAGACAGAACTTCAGCTACCTTATATTGACCACTATGCAAAATCAACTAAATTTTAAAAGCAGCTAACTACCAGCAGCTAGTAGAGAATATTAAATTTCATTATGGTATTAATTATGTGTCCAGCACTTTGTGAGATTCGAGGAAAATCAGTATTCAAATGGCAAAAAGATCTTATGATGAGAGCTAGCGGGACTGTTTGAGTTGATGACACCTTTAGATCAAGAACTTAAAGACTTGAGAGTGTTTCGGCGTTTCAGCTCCTTTCCATCTGGTTTTCTAGAACAGTGATATGCATCCTAATGCATGGAAACATAAATTTGGTCAGCCCAGAGATGGCCAACTTTACGATGCTTATCGGCAGTTAAGTTGACAAGCCGCGGGCAAAGTTCTTTTGATGGTTTGGCATCCTTCACAATGTTTGAAGACTACCCACTAAGCTATATCTTTCAAAGCTCACAGATAGTAAGTTTTCTCTTACTAATCTCCGACTCAAAGCCTTCGATTCCTTTTTTCTCATGATACTTTGCGTGTCACCTCTGCTCGATGTGTGTGGCAAAATATGTGAGGCAAGGGCACGAGACTATCCAACCAGGACTACTTGACCACTACCCGCCTCAAAAAATTCTAGACGTTTTAACTCCCCTGACTTTTAGACCACACATTTCAGCTCTCACTATCCTTGGATACGAAACCCCGATACCCCACTCGGAAATTGGGCTAATCTAACAATAGCCATAGTAATCAGTACTAGTGAATCCATTTCCTTGACTCCCTTGTTCGGAAGCGATGAACGAACATTTATAATATCTTGGTAATGTTTGACCAGCTAGCGAACATGTCTATCCTCTGAATAACAGTCTTACTGGTAAACTGTACAACGGAACAATTAGGCTGTCTCAGATGTCACTGTGCCACAAGAGATTTAATAACGTAAACAATTGAACAGCTACGGGGAACCCCACACCAGCGACTTAATTTTCGACTGCTTGGCAAAGCACAACTATTTACGAAATAAGTTACTATGAGCTGTCTCAGGGCCCGTACCCTGGTGAGTTGAATATGCAGCGCCTTGTAAATACGATTCGTATTGATCATTTATTGAATTTAAGAGCTGCGGTAAAGTGGTTTGAACCATACGATATAAAGTTTTTCATTAAAAAAAAACCGGATATGTGCAGCCATTTACTGTTCGCTTCTGATCGGCGGGAACCTGTCTGTCATGAAATAAAAATATTAAGAGATAAACGAGCAGTTACGACAACGGGTAATAATTGACGTTCAAGCCACAACCCACGACGTTTACTGTCAGCGCCACGTCAGCTAGATACGAGTTTAGGGAGTTTATGTATATGGGCACTGATCAGCTAGTACGAATGAACTATCACCATATCTTGATCTCTCGTGAACTTGATGTATCTCTGGTTTGAGGCGCTTCTATAGGCAAGAAGCATTTCTCTATACTTATAGTTGGGCATTGCAGCCTACCGGCGGTGCTTCAGAGTCAGACAATTACAAGAGAGCGCTATATATATCGAACGATGTAGAGGCTGGTCAATATCAATCTATGAACAAAGCAAATTACGTCTTCCATCAAGAAGTATCATCAAAGGTACCACATTGCGGCATCTCCTACTCCCCTTAAGCCTGCCTCAGTATAGATCATGAATTAGTGACAGAAAACGTCATTTTTGGTGAGTACTGGCATTGATATTAACGTCAATATATAATTTTAAAGCATTATCGGATGTAAGCTGAGTTTGTTGTGTCAAATTTGAAAGGGAATCACGGTTGATATCAGAGGAAAAAGCAACAACGTTGGGTACCCAGTTATAGTAATGTAAGTCTATAACATCAACGAAATCATTTTTTTTAGACAAGCAGACTATTTTCAGGTAATTTTCACTCGAAATATGGGAATTTACGAAATTGAGTATTTCAACTAAACTACAATATTTCACAAGAATCATCTTGATATTTTAAACAAACCACATTTGAACGATAGTAATTTATTTGAAAGGCGTTGATGTCTTTATTTATATATTATTTAGTGATTATATTCTTATTTATTTTTGGTCATCTTAAGATTATGGGAGAGATGAACTTTGCAGGGTATAAAATCGATATTTCCAAATTCTACGAGTTTTACTAGAAATTGAGCCAAATACTGATTTATTTCCGGAGAGCTCGGCCGAGCTATTGAAAATCACCAATCAAGAAGCGCACCGACTAGCCCGTTTGAGGACTTTACAACAATACATAACTTGGCAATCAACTCGACTGGCTTGGAAGCTGAAGCCAAGCCATCATAAACTTGGGCGCAATTGATCCAATTTCAGCACCACAACCAAACCAAGTGAGCATCACCAATATTGTCAACTTTCCGGATGGTGTTAAAGGAGCGTGAAGCCTGCCAGCTAGTATGGCAAGGTTGCGTAAAAATGAAACCGGACCCAACGTACCTTTCAGAACGATTTTAAAGTATTGAAAAACTAGAAATTGGTTTTGTGTCACAACCACCACACTGAGCTACATGTCATGTTTATGGCGAACACGGTCAAGATGAAGTCATTATGAGAAACAAGTAGTTGGCGTAAACAGACCAAAGGCAATATGCTATTATTTTCATACCAATCAACAATATTCCTCTTGTTAGGCTCGTTGTACTTGGGATCCATAGAAGCACTTTCAAGGGAATCCAGACGTACTTTCAACATTGACCCACACTTCAAGTCCAAACAATGGAACTTGAGAGATATTATTGATAAGAATAAGTTATTGTCTGATTATCTTTATCATTTTAGACCCGTGGGCTCATTGGCTATCAATTACTTTTATAAAGATGAAATCCCTGTCAAGTTGGGCAACTACCTATCGCCATTGGATACAATAGATTCACCTAAAATCACCTTTGAGGCGTACTTTCCATTAGACAAGCTCTTTGAAAATGACTTGTACACTATAGCATTGACAGATTTGGATCCTGAATATGAGAAATGCCACGCTATCTGGGAAAACTTGAAGATTGACAAAGAGAACATTGAAAAGGTGATTTTGGTGAATGAGAGCAAAGAAGATGCGACTGATGAAGCCGCACAGGCATCTGTAGGTAAGAATGAAGACGTATTCAAAGTCAACTTTGATTTGGAAGATGGTACTGCTTTGGTTCCGTATGTTGGCCCAAGACCCAAAGAGAACACAGGTGTGCACAGATATGTCTTTCTTCTTTTCAGACAACCTTGGGGTAAATTGCCTTTTGAACAGTTGGCATTCAGAGAAAGGTGGGGTTCTTCATACGATGACAATGGCGTTGCAGATTGGGCTGAATATTATGATCTTCAGCCTTTGGCTTACAACTTTTTCAGGTCATCAAACGAGGGATTGTTTTAATCAGTGTTAAGATAGAAGAAATTTTTTAGCTGACACTAGTCATCTTAATGAAAAAATGACGTACGTTATAAGTGATTGATATTTTAGGTTTTTACTTCTGTAGTGACCATTTCAAATAGAGTAACCAACTATTCCCCCAACACCTTGCTGGTCAAGTCATATTGTCAAACTCATAAGTGGTAGTCTTGTTATGAGCCGCCATTAAGAACATCATGATGAAGCCACTACAGATCACATCGGTTCCAGAAGCGTCTTCTTTTCCTAGTTGGCGGTTGAAAAACCGACGATCCTAAAAAGCTCGCAGCTCTTTTGAGATTTATTGGTTTAGAAGGGTACCTGAATATCCTTGATTTCACTATAACCAAAGCCCGCACGCCAAATATCAAGTCTTTTTGTGAATTTCAGGGTTTTTTTTGCAAATATTGATATGATCAAATTGTGGATTTGCGACTCTGTCAAGCTCGGCCGAGCTGGCCGTGGCTGAAACACTGAAATCAGTTGTAACAGCTATGATCCTTCAAATCCCGACTGGATGAAAGGTGACCCTTTATTTCCCCTGCCCCAGATAGAACACCCAGCCCATATAGTCACATAGCCACTCCACACATCACTGCCCCTAACTATTCCATAGTTCTCAAATAGTTCTGTGATTTCCCCTAAAACCCTTGACACGCCTCGGCGTCGTCATTTTTATAGTTACTTCCAAGCTTCAACGGCTCTGCGCCGCTAAATTTTTTTCTTTTCTTACCTGATCTTGCTTTTGCGGATTTAGGATCTGAACTGAGGTTTTCGTCCGAGCCATAAAAACCCGGCCGAGTTTTTTTTTTCACTCCCGTCTACACCGGCTGAGCAACTAACGCGCTGGTGATCAGTAAATTTTTTTACTGGCTTGCACCTCCGAATGCTATAATCAAGAATTAAAACCATAGGAAGGTTGAAAACGTCTAGATGATGGATAAGACCAGTATAGCACTTCCTCGGGATGTTTGTACTGTAAGCTAGCGGGACTGTGCATTGAATTTTGGTGCGGAACGAGTTGTTTTTTCCCATTACAGTAGCGAGCTCCGTAGGTAGGAACGGAGACTGAACAAAACACAAGCCGACCCGCGCTCTCGGCACACTCTGGAATTATAGGAAGAAAAACCCTTTTGTCACCATCGCAATGATTCACTACTTTCGCCTCCGAATTTGTAATCCGAGTATAATTCATATAAAACAAACCAGCAATCCTGTCTATGGCTTCATATATCGTAATGATTTAATTTGTCATCGCAAATTTACAAATACTCTCAAGGTTATATAACCAACAAGGGTTCCTATCAGATTATTACAAATACAACCTGTGGTTTATATAACAACTCGCATCCATCAATATCCTAGACATATTTCAAGTTGTCGGCACATACAAATTATAATTATGTCTTCCATAGCTGAAACTTACTTGCTCGCTTCTAAAGCTAGAAGCAAACTTACCAACGAAGCAGGTCGTGCTGACCACGACTTGAGAAAACTTGTTCACCACGCCAATCTACTCGACAACCTTATGGAGAACATCTCATCACACAAGTTCGAGACTAAAATCTCTACAACTTTTGCCGATATTTCAAGAGATGAAGCTGCTACCACTGTTACTTTTGTCGATAATTACAGCGATGATGATTCAGATGATGATTCAGACGATGATGATTATCACTATGCTACTGAGATCTCTTACTCTGACGATAGTGAGTGTGAGGAAGATTACGAGTATAGCTCAGATGAAAGTGATGATGAAGAAGAAGATGAAGAAGAAGAGTCAAACTTCTCTTGGGAAGATGGCCTTTTTAGAGCTGGAACTCAAACAAACTTTAGATCACTTCCAACGATTGATGAGATGTCAGAACAAGAACTTGAGAGTCTAGGAAGTGAACATGAAGAGGAAACTGATATTGTTGATTTAAAGAGAGCGCCATCATTGAACTATTCCTCAAGCACAGACGATGAAGACGAAACAGAGACTGACAACCATTACATTGCCGACAACCAGATATTAAACATCATCAAATTAAATGCCGCTAGCCATAAGGTTGAGTACGTGCTTGCCGAAGATATCACGAATCAAAGACCGCAACAAAATTCCATTGCTTGTACATAAAGAAATAGCCTGCTGATAAACTTTGATGACCCTTATGACTAATATTTGAATTGGCCAATGTTATGACTTACGAAACCCCTTTTGTGCTGCTAATGCGCTTTTAATGACTCTATGATATTCAATTTTTTCTTTTTAATTCTTAACATATATGATAAATACTATATTAGATCTTAATGTTGAAATCAAATGCCGTAGTGGAACACCCTCTGAAATACTAGTAGTCAACGGCTAACGAGTTCTATTGTTCAAGAGTCATTTAATTCGGTAAAACTGGAGAAAAGTAGAACCCGTCTATAGTTAGCCGTCTCAGAATATTACCTAATACTTCCGCGATATTAGTTTATTCGCGCCCAGAGCCTGATTCTTTGGTGGCAATAAAGAAAAATCAACAAAACGCCATTCTTACGAAGAGAAGGCAGTTGTTGTGACCAGGCATTTACCATGAGTGCAGTTGTCAATTCTGGGTACAGCTCTGAGGCTACACAGGCTACACCAATCGAACACAGATTCAATCCATATTCTGACAGTGGTGGAACCATTCTAGGTATTGCAGGTGAAGATTTCGCCGTTCTAGCTGGTGATACAAGACATACTGTTGGTTATTCCATCAATTCTCGTTATGAACCTAAAGTGTTCGACGTCGGTGATGATATGGTGATAAGTGCTAATGGCTTTAGTGCGGACAGTGCTGCTTTGATAGAACGTTTCAAGAACCAATTGACATGGTATCACTTCAATCACAACAAAAAACTTAAAATAAGTGCTGCTGCTAGATTCATACAACATCTTTTGTACGGTAAGAGATTTTTCCCATACTACGTTCATACAATCATTGCTGGTCTTGATGAAGAAGGTAAAGGAGCCGTTTACTCTTTTGATCCGGTTGGGTCTTACGAGAGAGAACAGTGTAGAGCTGGTGGTGCTGCTGCCAGTTTAATCATGCCTTTCTTGGATAACCAAGTCAATTTTAAAAATCAATACGAACCTGGTACAGATGGTAAGGTCAAGAAACCTCTAAAATTCTTGAAGTTGGAAGAAGTCATTCAGCTTGTGAGAGATGCTTTCAGTTCTGCTACAGAAAGACACATTCATGTTGGTGATGGGTTGGAGATCTTAATTGTAACCAAAGATGGTGTTAGAACCGAGTACTTTGAGTTAAAGAAGGATTGAGGTACGGCTTTTCTTTTCATGTATACTAGAAAAAAAGGAAGAAATATCAAAATTTAATTATGTAGAACTTATTCTAGTCAGTTGATCGATTAGTATATCTGAGGCTTTTTGTTTCTTCAGGTTTGCAATCAAAGTATTCAGTTCTTTAACAGCTTTTTCTTTGTCTTCTTGTTCCACTTTCTTTAAGTCTATATTGAGTAGGTTCGTAATTAGCACAATATCCTTATTTTCCACCGCTTCAGCACTCTTTGGCTTACTTGTTTTCTTGTCAAATGCTTCGATCTTGTCCATCAGTTCACTCAACCTGTCTAAACTTTTCTCTTCATACGTGAGTTTAATGGCTTGCGTATTGTCATTGAGGCTCGTGTTTGGATCACTGATTTTAATTTTGTCAAGCAGGTTTACAGTCTGCTGTATTCCATCAGTATGTTCAGAGTTGTCACTAAGGGATTGATCTAAGTCATTTAAAGTTCCAAGAAATTGATTTAATTTGATAAGTTCATAGTAGTTGTTGTAGATAATATTTTTGATGGATGAGTTTATAAGGTTTATACTTGTGGAGATTCTATTGGTGTTAGAAAGGATATCTTTGAATTCCGAGTTTATCAAATCAATCTCTTTGATAGGACGATTCTCCAGCACTTCTGTCTCCAAATCAACCTCATCTTCTAATCCTATTTCTTTGGAAGGTTCAGCATTACTTATTAGAGTCTCAGTTTCTTTCTGGAGAGTCTGCTGCTGTTGTTTCAACTTGTAGTACTCTCTTAGTGCGGTACGTCTCTTTTCATTAAGTTCGTTCTTGATCTTAACAGGCTTCTTGTAGGAGATCTGATGATCTGCGTCAGGGTTTAAAGGTGAGGGGGAAGTAGGCGCTGTCTGAGACATTAAAAGATTTGAGGTGATACGTATCTTCTTATTAGGTATGACGTTTTCATTCTTTCAAAAAGAAAACAAAGGTAAATTTAATTAATGGTGGCTACAGTTGTAAAAAACCTGCCAACGAAGCCTCCTTTAAACTCAGATCTCACTTCTTCGACTTTTGTTTCCCTCCACTTTGCCACCCATAGGAACACTGGGAGAACTCAGGCTACAAGAAGGGACTTCTTTGTATGGTGGCGAAGAGTGATTTGAACTCCGCGGCAAACCTCGTGGTAGTACCGCAAGAAGGCATTCCGATCTCCAGAACGAAATCAAACTCCATAATGAGCCGTTATTCTCAGCTCAGAGCAAACTCAGTAAGCGTGGTATCTGAACCAGAAGCACAACCGATTGAACAGCAAAAGGTACCAGTAATACCAACCACAACGCTCTCAGTAAGTCCTGTAAAGAGAGTACTGTCAAACTCCACCACTTCATCCATCAAATCCTTCTTTAAGAAAAATTTCTCCAATGACTCATTGAAGCTTACCCCAGAAGGCCCATTGACAAAACTTGCAAGACGTCCGAGTGACGATCAAGTCGACAGCAGCTTCAACGACTCTGAACCGCTAACGTTCGATTCGAATAGGCTCGGTTACCTCAATGAGGTACTACTGGAACCACCTAAAGTTCCGGAAGTATTGATCACTGGGCTTCCCTTGTTGAGGATCACAAGAAAGAAGAAAACACTGAGAATCTTCAAAGTTGATCTCGAACAAGCCACGGTGTCATGGAACAATGGTAAGGTGATGAACATAGACAACATTCAGCAGATAAGAATCGGCGAAGATGCCAAAAACTATAGAGAAGAATACGGTGCTACCGAAGAGCAAGCTGATACATGGATTACAATCCTTTACACGAAACCGGGCCAAACCAAATTCAAATCTCTGCATCTTATTGCCCGTAACCGAGACGAATATGATCTGTTCATATCAACATTGTCCAAGTTGGTCTCTAGAAGAAGAGAGCTAATGAAATATCTCGCGATTCCAGGAGAAGATTTCGCAGAGATACATTGGAAAAACTATATTTCAAAGTCTAATAAGGACAAAGAGCTGCTCTCATTTGACGATATCTTGAAGCTTACCAGAAGACTTCACATCAACTGCGATGATAAAGTGCTATTGAGTCTATTCAAGGAGACGGATGTTGACAACACAAACTCCTTGAACTTCAGTGAGTTTCAAAAATTCGTCAAAAAGCTTAAGACGAGACCTGAGATTAATGATCTGTTTGCAAAGATTTCGAAAGGTAAAGATTTGATTTCTAGACAAGATTTTGTGAGATTTGTGAGGGAAATACAGTTACAGAAAGAGTCTATTGAGATAATACAAAAATGGTTCTTGAAATACTCAGATGATGGAATGAACTTCACACTCGACAATTTTACAAATTACTTAACATCTTCATATGTCTTACATACAAAATCTGAACAGAACGATTTGACAAGACCACTAAATGAATACTACATTTCATCTTCTCACAACACCTACTTGATTGGTCGTCAATTTGGCACTTCGTCCTGTTCCGTCGAGGGCTATATCCGATCTTTACAGAAAGGTTGCAGGTCTATTGAGTTGGATGTTTGGGATGGAGATTGTGGACCAGTTATAAGACATGGAAAGTTGACTGGCTCACTTCAAATTAGAGAGGTACTTCAAGTTGTACGTAAGTACGCCTTCATTAGTACCCCATATCCTTTGGTGTTGTCCTTTGAGATTCATTGCAAAATTGAGTACCAGTATAAAGTGAGGGAAGTTCTTCTTGAAGTATTAGGAGATGTTTTGGTAATTGAACCACTAATCCCAAATTCTTTCAACCTTCCAAGTCCTATGGATTTGAAGCACAAAATCTTGGTTAAAGTTAAAAAGACAGTTTTGGATGAAGTTGCAACATCATCGAGCAGTTCATTCTCAAGTTCTACAGCATGTGACGAGATGGATGATGATTCGAAATCTTCTTTGATATCAACAAGAAAGAAGAAACCCAAGAATCCAAAAATTATTCCAGAGTTAAGTGCTTTGGGTGTTTATGTTTCAGGCTCAAAGTTCACTAATTTCTCCTTACCGGAGTCTAAGACAATCAATCACATATTTTCATTCAGCGAGAGTTCATTCAATTATATGATAAAGGATCCAGAAAAAGATTATTTGATCTTGAAACACAATAGAAAATATTTCATGAGAGTATATCCATCGGGATATAGGTACAATTCGACGAATTTTAATCCTTTAAAATTCTGGAACTATGGTGTCCAGATGGTTGCAACGAACTGGCAAACTTATGACCGCGGTCAAGAAATCAATGCAGCTATGTTCAATCATGGGAAGAGTTCTGGGTACGTTTTGAAACCTGAACAGTTGAGAAATACAAAGTTGTCAACAAAATTCAAGCTTTTGGCAGTTATACCACCATCAATCATCAAGTTGAAGATTGAAGTTATATCAGGACAATTATTACCTAGACCATCAGAGTTGAAGCCAGATGAACCATTGAGCCCATATGTCATATTTGAAGTTATCGAACCTCAGCTGCTTGATGGGATTACAATCACTGATCTTGACACTGGAGCGAAACAAATATCAAACAGTGAATCCAATACCACGAAAGCTGTTCATTCGAATGGTTTCAATCCAGTTTGGAATTATAGATTCGAAGGCTTGATCAAGAGTTCAAATGGTCTCGATTTTATAAGATTTGAGGTGAAGACTGGTGATATCACATTCGCAGTGAACTGTATCAAGCTAGACACGTTAAACCAAGGTTATAGACACATCCCACTTTATGATTTGCAAGGAGAAGAGTACATATTCTCCACATTGTTCATCAACGTTAGTTACGAAACACTTTAATGATTAACTTATAACGATAGTACTTATTTCACATTTCAACCATTCTGTAGAATGAATATGAATTCGAACTTCACCTTGTTGCTTCTTATATTTGGCCAACATTACAATACTCCTATATAATACCGAATCAGAATGCATCAACCATGACCCGTTCCTTCTGGAGAGGACCTTCACGAGAAACACCAGCCAATAATTCTCTTCTGATCTCAGGGCCAATATCTTTGTGACCTCTTTGACGGATGGTTTCCAGTAGGAAATCTCTTTGATCTTCAGTGATATCGTTCTTGTATCTTTGAGCAAATGCAAGAAAAGCCTTGTGCCACACAACAGGTAATGGTGGAGAAGATTTCTTGTCTTGATCATCGATCATAGAATCATCCTTCACGATTCTGAACTTCATGAAATAAAACACTAGGTTATCCACAATTTGATATGGCAACGCATATTTCTTCTCCAGAAGAATTCTGATAAAGACTGTGGTGGCTGGACTGAAATCGAGGTTCAGTAGATGATTTAAAGCAACAGAGGAGTGTAAAGCTGGAATAGAAACTTTGGCAACGACAGAACCAGCAATGGTGGCCTCTCTAACTGAACAACCGGTCTGTACCAGCGGGAATAGAAAACCTTTGAAAAAAGCACCGGGTTTATATAGTGACTTCTTAAGTGCTCTATAAATATGGTAATTCAATGAATGCGTCTCACTTGTCTCAATGTCGGTTCTAAATCTTTCCAAAAGTACATTTTCGACGAATCTTTCAGCTTGTTTGGATGTTAAATTAGAAACGAAAAGCTTTGTAGCTTCGTAAACGACATGTGGAGTCCAAGCTTCTGGGTTTGTAACGTAAAGGACATCTTCCCAATTGTTCAAAGATGGAATAACTTTGAATAGTTTTGGAATCTTACCATGTTTCCATGTAGTAAGAATTTGACCAACTTGTGTGTAGGCAGCAATAACTTTTGGGGGTAGAAGAACAGCATCAACTGGTTTCTGTATGCCTTCCTTCTCTTGAAGTTGTTGTTGTTCCTTCTCTCTAATCGAGGCCATGATCTTATCAGCCAAATTATAACTAGTACCGTCGCTACCAAACCCCTGTGCATCTGGATTCTGAGAGTCTAAGTACTGTTTAAAAAGCTCAGCATCTTCAGGGCTAATTTCATCCTCGTCAATCTCATATTCTTCATCTGAACCAAAGTTATCAAACTCTTCTCCGTCCTCTTCATCTTCCTCTTCTTCATCTTCACTCGCTTGTGCAATTCTTGAGCCGAATCCGAAAGCTCCTTGATCTCTGGAATATTGTTGTTCTTCTCTTTCTAGTTCTTCTTGTTGTTCTTTAGCCAGTTGTAGAATCTTTCTTGAACTCGTACTGTCAATGAAACCTTCATCTTCTTCTTTCTCAGTCTTCTTCTTTCCTCTGGCTTTAGTTCTTAAGTTACCACCAGACGTGCTGATTTCTTTATATAGAGGATCATGACGTGGCCTGTCATTCGATCTGGCAGCTTTACCCATCCTTGTAAGGTGTATGTGAATACTGATCACTGGGATCTTTATCCCATCACATCGCTTCCCAAATTTTTTCTTTCCTTCAGGTCTAAAATTTATTTTCGGTAAGAGCAGCATATGAGTTTACGTAACCGATGAGATCTGACATCCGGTATTCTAACACGTGAAAATAACCGGAATATACCTCTTTAGGACCGGGATGATTTCAAGCATAATTTTTTTGTTTATGTTTCGAAACAAGTTTGATGGAGAAGCAGCTTTGAAGTTTTACATCAGCTGGGTTCAATTCTCATTTGTACCTTTTAAGGATGGCTAAACTGGATAGAAAACGTACTGCCGATGTCGAAACAACAAGAGCAGTGAAGAGAGTTAGACACACAGGTAGATCTGCCAATTCATTTAGAAGTTTGCCTGCAATCAATGAAATACCCAAGACGAAGACACAAAAACTAGATGTGTTTGTTTGGGGTACTGGATCCATGTGTGAACTAGGTCTAGGTCCAAGTGCGAAAACCAAAGAAGTTAAAAGACCAAGATTGAATCCACTTTTGAAAGATGCTGGAATCGTTGACTTCGCCGCTGGTGGTATGCATTCTTTGGCACTTGGTTGGAACAATAAGATTTGGTCATGGGGAAGCAATGACAGTTTCGTCCTCGGAAGAGACACAAGCGCAGCGAAAGAGAACTTAAAAGATATGGATGCCGAGGAGAGTGATGATGAAGATGGTGATTTAAATGAGGCCGAATCAACCCCTGGTACAGTTGAAGGCCTTCCAGAGGATTTGAAGGTTGTTCAAGTCGCAGCTACTGATAACTTGAGTTCCGTATTATTTGACAACGGTGAAGTCTGGGCATGGGGTACCTTCAGATGCAATGAAGGTATCCTTGGTTTCAAATATGGTATCGAAATTCAAAAGACACCTGTTAGAGTCGATGAGTTCAAAGATATTGTCCAGTTGGCTTCAGGTAAAGATCACATTCTAGGTTTAGACGCTAAAGGTGTCGTTTATGCCTGGGGTAATGGTCAGCAGTTTCAATTGGGTAGAAGAATCATGGAACGTAGTAGATTGAGAACACTTGAACCTAGAGAGTTTGGTCTTGCTGATGTCACATATATCGCCTCTGGTGAATTCCACTGTTTTGCGATCACTTCGGACAAGAAAGTCTTGAGTTGGGGTTTGAATCAATTCGGTCAATGTGGTATTTCAAGCGATTTAGAGGATGGGTCCATTGTGACTACCCCTACTGAAGTTGAATCATTATCTGACAAAAACATTGTATCCATTGCCGCTGGCGAACATCATACACTTGCCCTATCGGAAGATGGTTCCGTTTACACTTTTGGTAGATACGATATGTTCGAGATTGGTATCGCTAAAGATGATTTACCTGAAGAGACATTCAAAGATGCTCATGGAAAGCCAAGATCAGTTCCAGTTCCAACAAAATTGAAAAAATTACCAAAGATCAGAAGTATTGCCGTTGGCTCTCATCATTCATTAGCTGTCTCTGAAGATGGTGTTGCATATTCTTGGGGTTTTGGTGAGACATACGCTGTTGGTCAAGGTCCAGCCGGTGAAGATATTGAAATTCCAACAAGAATCAAAAACACTGCAACTGAAAGCCACGACATTCTATTAATAAGTGCTGGTGGTCAATTTTCAATCAGTGGTGGTGTTAAATTATCTGATGAAGATTTCGAGAAGAGAGAAGATAAATTAGAAGATGAGGATTGATTCACCTTAAAAAAAGGAAATAAGAAAAGTTTTGTATAACGTTTTGTATCATAAAATTTTGTGATTTTACATTTAGCAAAGTTAAAGCCAGTTTCTATATTCTTTATCGACCTACTCATAAAACTTCCTTGTCGATTCTAGCTTGGAAGCCCTGTTCTCTCAAATACAATTTAACATCTTCAACAGAGTACTCATCTCTATGGAACATACCAGCACCTAAAGCAGCATCAGTTGCAGTCTTTTGGAAAACTTCACCGAAATGTTCAGGTTTACCAGCACCACTTGAAGCAATGACTGGAATTGATACTGCAGATTTGATCAAATTTATCAACTCTAAATCATAACCTGAATTGGAACCATCTTTATCGATACAGTTCAACAGGATCTCACCAGCACCTAATGCTTCACACGCCTGTACCAGTTCAAAAGCACCTAGATCTGTAGTCTCACGACCCCCTTTAACAGTAGTTGCGTACCAAGCATACTCTTCACCATTTGGACCTGGTAATTGTGTTTTTATGGTTTTGTTCTTTGTATCACTTGGACTCTTAACGTAAACTCTCTTTGGGTCAACAGAAATCACAACAGCTTGTGCTCCGTAGGCATGAGATATTGTTTCGATTGGAGAAGTACCATCCCCATTTCTACCGTTTGTGTAGTATTTTTGAGCAGCAATAACGGAATCAGTTCCAATCGAGACCTTATCAGCACCAGCCCTGAAGTATAAACCAGCGACTTGCAAAGCAGGCACTAGAGTTCCATCTGGATCAATAACGTCTTTAATACCACCACCAACAGTCAATGGGACAAAAATCGTCTTTGCTGCAAGTTTTAACACTTCAAGCATCGGAGCATCTGCAACTGGTGAGTTTCTAAAAGAAGTGATGTTCAAAAATGTAATTTCATCTGAACCTTGATCGTAGTATTTTTGTGCCATTTGAACTGGTTTACCTAAATTTCTTACATCACCACCCGTAGTGTCTTTCTCACGAACATCGTATTGATCACCTTTAGTCACCACCAGATCACCACTATCATTGGTTCTAACGTCTAAACAGGCAATCACCCTTCTTGTGAGACCGTTGTTAGAGCCATCGTTTGGCGTTATTATCTTTGGTATTGGTGATTCTTTTCTTTGTTCAAGGAACGCTTTGATGACTTTTAGACCTGAAACACCTGATTTCTCTGGATGGAATTGAGTGGCAAACACATTCTCTTTGGATAGGGCAGCAATAAAAGTTTCATCACCGTACGTGGTTTTTGAATACTCCCAACCTTCTTTCTTTAATAGTGCTTCCTTCTCATCGTCAAGAATAGCGGCGTAAGAGTGGACATAGTAGTATCTGTTATTTGGATTGATATCATAGATAATCTTGTCACCCGTCGTGGCAGAGGCTGAGTTCCAACCGATTTCAGGAACACTTTTAGTCTTAGAGTCGAACTTGGAAAGACTGAAATCAATTATTTTCAAACCATCAACTTCTGGACTCTCTTCAGATCCGTTGAACAAAGCTTGGAGGCCGATACAAATACCCATGATCGGTTTACCTTGGGCAATATGCTCCCTAATTGGTTTCTCAAATCCTCTTGCATACAGATTCTTCACAAAGTTACCATAACTACCCACTCCAGGTAGGAAAAGTCTAGAAGCCTCTGAGAGGGCTGGATCTGATGAGTCTTTGATCAAACTTGTGTTGTAACCTAGATATTCAATGGCATTTTGCAAAGAACGCAAGTTCCCACTCTCGACATCGATGATATGTACTGTCTCACTCATTGTTTATGGATCTTTTGGTGATGAATGGTTGGTGCTGATGGGATTAATTACAAATATTTCACCAATCAATTTAAATCTGCCTTACACAAGATTTCTTTCTGACTCAGAGAAGAAAGAGAGAGAGAAAAAAAAAAAAAAAAACACAATTCCGACAGCGACTGAGGAAAATTCCGATAGTACGCCAAAAGCTCTACATAATGATGAAAACCCATAATCTATCCTAGTTTAATAAATATGACCTCTAAACAGCTGTCATCCCAAGACCAAGTCCCCAAAAAAAAAGAACCTTATTTCTTGAGGGATCTTCTGGTTTGAACGGCATCGGCCAACTCTTTCAACATGGAAACAGTGGTATCCCAGCCCACACAACCATCAGTAACACTAACACCGTATTTCAAACCATCTTTACCACCTTCTTTTGGAATGGCTTGTTTACCTTCGTTGATATGGGACTCAATCATGACACCAATAATAGCATCCTCGCCAGCAGCTACCTGTCTGGCAACTTCCTTACTGACAATAGATTGATTTCTGTAATCTTTGTTGGAGTTACCATGAGAACAATCAATCATCAACACACCACCGCTGGAAAGCTTCGATTTAGCTTCTTTGACACTGACTTCATCGTAGTTGGTACCTTTTTTACCACCTCTCAATATAACAATACAGTTATCGTTACCTCTAGTTGTGGTAATGGCAGCAATACCATGTTTAGTGACACCCATAAAATGGTGAGAATGAGAAGCGGCAAGAACAGCATCAACAGCAACATCCAAAGTACCGTCAGTACCGTTCTTAAAACCGATTGGGAAAGACAAACCTGAAGATAACTCTCTGTGAAGTTGAGATTCAGTAGTTCTAGCACCGATAGCACCGAATGACAAAAGATCAGCCAAGTATTGAGGCGAAATGGTATCCAACATCTCAGATGCAATTGGAATACCACTGTTTGTCAAATCAACAAACAATTTTCTCGACAATCTCAAACCTTTATTTATATTGAAAGAGTTGTTCAATTCTGGATCGTTAATCAAACCTTTCCAACCAACAGTTGTTCTTGGTTTTTCCAAGTAGGCTCTCATGATGATAACAAGGTCATCGGATAATTCTTCAGAAAGTTTTTTCAATCTAGAAGCGTAGTCTAAAGCAGCATCGTAATCATGGATGGAACATGGACCAACAACAACCAATAGACGGTCATCTTTCTTCTTGATGATTTTGATAGCATCATTTCTACCAGCAGTAGCAGTCTTTAACGAGACAGTCGTGGCTGGGACTTCAGATTGCAGCAGAGCTGGGGAGAGTAAAGGATCGTAACCGATAATGTTCAGATCCTCCATCTCTTCTGGAGCAGGTGTTTGAGTTCTAATCGAGCCCTGGTGATGAGTTTGTTAGTTGATTGAGATGTCTATACATCTGATTTGAAGAGAGGAAATACGAATCAAACTTGACACCACATGGATAGGTTGTACTTCACCCACTTTGGATGATACAGTATACAAAATCCCAACGATTTGAGTTTTTTCACAACTCAAATCAATCATCATCACTATTGAAAGATGAGATGAGACCTCGAAGACTGGCACAAACCCACTCACTCATCCACAAAAAAATTCTCAAATTCCACCATTTCCTCTCCTCGGCATAGGTAAAGGGCACATACAGCCATAGTTATGAATAATAGTCGTTCTTACTTGAGCTTGTAGCCTTGAACAGTAGACAACAAGAGTTTAAATGGAAAATCTCAAATTTTTTTTTCACTTGTTTCGAGACATCAAATTTCTTGACTTTTGGGCACTCATTTCCAGAAGAGTGACTCACGAGCTTTCTCAAGGACATGTGAGAACTACCGAGAATTCCAGGCAGAAGGTGAACTATCTCCGGGAGGACCACTCAAATCCCGGGTGGAGGGGGTGGGGATCGGTCGTTGAATTTGGGGAGCACCAGTGAGTAAGGTAGTAAGTAGTAGCTTAGCATACACGGACAGGGCCACGAGGACACGCCGTTCGTCACAAGTCACACCGAATGGTTTACTGACGCTGGCGTTAACTGCTCCCACGTTGTCCAAGAGTTTGCGGGCAAAAAAGTAAAATGAGAAAGTGGTCTACAGACTAGAAGGTCAATTCAGATATGTAGTGTATACACAGATAAAGACCTACTACCTCGGTGATGTCTTTCTCAATTAATTACAAATAGATACGATTGGCACATGTGTATAAGAGTAAAACCATTTGAGAGTGCTCTTAGCAATTCAGAAGAGAGTGAAGTAAAAAATTATCTTCCCCGCCAGGAGTCGAACCTGGAATCTTCTGGTTTCAGAAGTAACTACTTAAATCGTAGCCAGACGCCGTGACCATTGGGCCACGAGGAACAGATTTTAAGACTTAAAAATTAATAGTGTGTCTAGAAGTGCAAAATTTTACTTGGTTCGGGCAGCATAGTCTGAAATTTACGCTAGATTTTCTGCCAGTTAGTCTGATATTTACGTACGAGGTCCTTTTTTTCTCCGTTGAAACTGGCTGAAGTGGTTCATTTACTTACAATGTTCAGAAGAGTACATTAATTCATTATAAATTTGGTTGGATGCAAATATCACGAGAGGATGTCCCCCCTCCTTCCAATCGATTCATGATTAAAGCATTTATAGTTACTGCTTTTGTTTCTTTATTTGAAGTCCGTATTCGCTATCTTCTAGAATTCTCTTACTATCGTTACTTTCAGCTTTTTCAAATTGCACTGGACCTTGATCTCTTGATAACTCTTCAAATCTTTTCTCCTCAGACAAACTCTTCAACTTCGAATCAGGATCGTCATTCAAATTGGATCCAGCGTAAATGTTATTTATAGCCTGTTGTGCAATTAAAGGACTATCATAAACTTGATCTTCACTGTTTGTGATTTGAGTTGATTTAGAGAATAATCTTGAGTCAAATTGACTTTCAATAGATTGTGAAGCTTTCGCCAAACCAAGTTGTGTTCTTTCGGAAACTTCACGATCACCTAATGAATTTACTAAGCTTTTCACTTTCTGGTCTTGACCCATTCTAGATAATTTCATTTCCTTTTCAGCTTTTTGTCTTCTCTCATACCTAATAGCAGCTCTATCTCTAGCAGCTTGTTGTTTATAACGGTCTTCCGATCGGTCATTATATGATCTGGTATCAATAGAGGCACGGTGTGCATTCAACCTTTCTTCTCTTGCCTTTTGTGCCAACTGTTTCAATTTCTCTTCTTTCTCTCTCATTTCCTTCTCTGCGAGTCTCTTCCTCATCGCACTTCTAAGCTTGATCTCTTCACGAGCTTCTTTATCGGCCTGCTCTAAAGATGTAGCTAAATTTATGAAATTTGCATTTAACTGACCTTCTGTACTTGCTGCGGTTGGATCCCTGCCATCAACAGCCAGTCTCTTGTCTAGAGCAATGGTATAACCGTTTGGATTTTTCCAGTTTGAAATAGCAGGTGGGATATACCATTGTTTTTGTTCTTCAGCTGTAGCTTTTCGAGCAGGAGCATGTAATACTGGAGCTGGAGGAGAAGGTGGTCTTTCAATGTGTTTCTTCTGCTTGAACTTTGGTGGTGCCATAGGATCTTCTTGAACGTCAACAATTTTGATAATTCTAGAACTAGTTGCATTCTCGCCATCAAGGACATTGGTAGACGTGTATTTGACAAATTCTGAGCTTGCCTTTGATTTAGAGACTTTGCCTAGCTTTTGTTGCAATATAAGGTCTAAAGCTGCTCTTGTTCTTGCAGTAGTAGCTCGAACAATTTCTTCTGATGGCTTCGCAAGATCGATATTCCTCTGTCTCTGTCGAAGTGGTTTGATATCATCTATCGTTGACTGGATGTTTCGATCCTTTGTTTGGTTTGTTCGTATAAGTTGAGTGTAATCAACAGATGGTGCAGATTCCGCAGCAGGCTCCACTATCGTAAGCTCCTTTGATACATTCTGAGGACTATCAGAGCTTCTGTTAACTTCAGAGAGATACTGGCCAATGGAGAACATCGCTGGTTGTGTGTCGTTTGAATCGCTTGCGGTATGATAAGTTCTAAAATGTTCGTTTTAAACGTCTTCAAAAATCATCACTAAGAAATTGGTACGCACACTAATAGAGAAACAAAGACATCCCAAAAACACAACAAACAACTAAAACGCAGCAAAACACCACATCCTTGTCAAATCTCATCAGCTATTCCAAGATGCCTCCAAAGGCTAAATTGAACTTCCCAAAGTCCAAGAAAAGAACGGCAAAGTATGATCCATCTTTATTATTCTATGGTTCTGCAATCTATGATTTCCTATCACCATTTAGAAAAGCACAGAATCAATGGGCTGCAAGATACATCGTTGTGATATTTGCCATCATCATCAGATCAGCAATCGGATTCGGCTCATATTCAGGTGCAAACACTCCTCCTATGTTTGGCGATTTCGAAGCACAGAGGCATTGGTTGGAAATCACACAGCACTTACCCATTAAATCATGGTATTGGTATGATCTACAATATTGGGGATTGGACTATCCACCATTGACAGCTTACCACTCCTGGTCATTGGGTAAGTTGGGATCGTTTATCAACAAACAATGGTTCGAGCTGGATGTTTCTAGAGGCAATGAGTCTTCTGGATTGAAATCATACATGAGATTCACAGTGATCTTGAGCGAACTTTTGATATTTATTCCAGGTGCCTTCAGATATTCAAGATGGAATGGTAAACAGATCAAACAGTCACCAATTGATCAAACGATAGTAGCTTCTGCAATTCTGTTCCAGCCTGCTCTAATGATTATTGATCATGGTCATTTCCAGTATAACTCAGTGATGCTTGGGTTCACCTTATTGTCAATTGTTCACTTGCTTTATGACAACTATTTAGTAGCCTCTGCATTCTTTGTGCTTTCGCTAGGTTTCAAACAGATGGCATTATATTACTCTCCAATAATCTTCTTCTACTTGGTAGGTAAGAGTCTTGATTTTAAGACTTCTGGTATTCCACTGTTGAGCAGGGTCAACTTCCTACGACTTATACTGATTGGAATCTCAACTATCACCAGTTTTGCCCTACTATTCGGTCCACTATACCTATTTGGAGACCTACAGAACGTTTTACAATCGATCCACAGAATCTTCCCTTTTGGTCGTGGTATTTTTGAAGATAAAGTTGCAAACTTTTGGTGTTTTTCAAACATCTTCATCAAATATAGAGATATCTTCTCACAACAGCAACTGCAAAAACTATCCTTATTACTGACAACTCTTGGATTCTTGCCTTCAGCATTGATGATTCTTTTCAATCCAAAGAAGACTCTTTTACCTTGGACTCTAGCGGCTTGTTCGTTCTCCTTCTACCTCTTCAGTTTCCAAGTTCACGAGAAGACAATATTGGTTCCACTATTACCAGTGACGTTACTCTACTCCACTAATGATCCAGATGTGATTGCTATGGTTTCATGGATTAACAACATTGCCTTGTTCAGTTTATGGCCATTGCTGAAGAAAGATGGGTTGGCTTTACAATATGGTGCTTCCTTTTTACTTTCAAATTGGTTATTGGGTAATTTGAGTTTTTTGACTCCAAATTTCTTACCTGCATTCCTAACTCCTGGTCCATCTATTTCGCCAATCAATCTTGATACAAAAAAGAGACACGGACTTCCTTCAAGCTGGATATGGTCTTTCATAATCTTGATTTCATATGTTGGTGTGGGTGCCATCCATTTTGTCGATTTCTATCTAGCTCCACCAACTAGGTACCCTGACTTATGGGTTTTAGCAAATGTCACTTTGTCGTTTGGCTCATTTGGAATCTTTTGGTTATGGATTCATTACAAGATTTACAAATTGCGTGTTGCTCCATTTTGAGTACGAGTGCCCAACAAGAAATAAAGAACACCGAATTACAGTTTATATTTGCATTGTACATATTTCAACACGTTGGAAATACTATCCCATCCTTAAGCTTTCTCTCTTTAGTGAATATACCCCACTCTGTTTCCCACTTAGCACCTTCTCTATGGTAAACTTCTTTCCAAGGTTCATCAAATGCTTCAAAAAAGTACCATTTGTAATTTCTCCCTTTAGCTTCACACAACCAACTATTCAAGAAGTACTGCAACTGTCTTTTGCCAGCAATTGAGTGCGAATATTGGCCTCCTCCATATGGCCATCCTATCTCAGATATAATGATTTCGGGTCTGTTTAGTGTATTTTCTTTCATCGGTTCCACTTGATATTTCACAAAATCAAAGACCCACTGAGAAGCATTCTGAACAGTATCACCATTGAAGAATGGATGTGTGTTTGAACCGAATACATCTGAGACTTCCATCACTTTCTGGTTGGCCCTTGATCCCAACTCAGACGTACCAACGGGAAGGTCCCAACCCAATTCTTTTTGTACGAATTCTTTAACTTCTGAGATATACAGTGCTAAATTCTCTGCTGACTGATCTTCTCTGAATAACACTTCATTACCAACAAAAACTGACTCAAACTGTTTTCTTGGATATTGATACAACAATTGCTTCATATTACGAAGCTCATGCTTATTGAGGTCATCATTTGGACCAATCCAAACACCCAAAGCAAGAGACACATTGAGATTTAGCAGTTTAACTGAATCTAGAATGTACTTTGCCTGATTGCATTGTGTTCCGTAAGTTCTGATTCTAGATGTTACCTGAGATAGTAAAGCAACATCCAATAGGACATCTTCCATAGTGGAACCACACATTGGATAAATGACATTCTTGGGAGCATAGTCAATACCATAAAAGACGTTGCTCAATCCCGTGTTATTCATTATTTCACTCACTTCATGGTTGTTCTGATATTTGAGAGGAATGTTGTTAAAGCTCGAAATACCAGCAATGCTTGAAGAAAAGTTGGGCTGATAAATCAAGTCACCTTCAGACAAATTAGAAAATCCCTTCTCTTTGAGATTTTGTACATCATTCTCAGTGCTTGTAGCATTGAGAAATCCTTGGAGTAAAGCTCTTCTGTGACGTGGAGATATGTTGGCCAAGTAAGTTGTAACAACAGTATCGGTTCCTCTCGAAAATATGATTAGCAATGGAATCATTATACATAAAGCGGCCATCAATAGCACGAATAGGATCCAAATGACGATGTACTTCGTTTTATCACTTTTCAATTTCTTGACCTGTGAACTCAAACTTGCAGACTTCTTGTTCCAAAAGCCTTTCTCGTTATTGTTTAAGTTAGAGTTCTCAGCATTGTAGAAGTTCTTGAATATTTGTGGGCTCAAATTGAAGAATTTGCTCCTCTTCCGAAGTCCAGCAGACCTTAATGCATTCAATTCCGTCTCTTGTGTGATTGGATTGAAAGGGGCAACTGCATTTTTAGAATAATCAGAACGTTCATCAGAACCTGAACCCTGGTCTTCTTTCGAATCAGTGGAGTTACCAGTCTCGTGGGCAGGGTCTCGAAATGTATTGGATGTGTTCGGTAAAGGTATCTGATCTGGCTGAGCAAAATATGGGCGTTGATCATGTTGCTGAGGGTAATTTGTGCTAGAACGTACTGTGTAATCAATTTCGCCATGTTTCCTCAAACTGCGTGTGCGTCTAATACTTGATCTATCCTGAGAAAATAGTAACGGCGGTGTGTCAATTTGTTCTGATTTTCTAGAATACAATGATTTCGAGCGCAGAAGACCATCATTCTTAATCAGAGCCAAACCTTGTTGGGATCTCACAGAACTGCTTCTCAACAAAGCATCCTGAAGTTTTTGACGACCAGTTGCCAAATTCTGTGGTTTCGTATCATACTCTTGATTGCAAGGATTTGCACTATTCAGTTGAGATACCACGGATTTCTTGAACCCTGAAGAGCTTTTGGATGAGTCAGTATCGAGCTCTATTGTGTGAGCACCAGAGAGAGCATTATCCACAACAGCAAGTGACTGCGGTGCAGAGGGTAAAATACATGATTGTGTGTCAAGGACAACAGTTTGATTTCTCATTGGTCTTCCAGAATTAATAGGACCAGCAATAGAACTTCTTATCAAAGGTGCACTTCTAGACTCACCATATGGATTTGTTCTCAGGACTGGAAGAAATGAACTTGGCGGTTGACTATAGCTTGGAGGTGCTGTATAGTCACAACTTCTAAGATTATTGCTTGATGTGACCCTAAAATTAGCCTCAGTCTCTTGATCAGTAGTTGTCTGCAAAGACCTGTGTTGGGAGACAGTTCTCTCGCTCTGGTCATCTGTGTCGTCTGTTTCTAGGAAATATGAAGTTGGGTGTTCAATGGTCTCCCCATCATCTTGGAAACCTGTTAGATTTGAGCTTGTCTCTCTTGTCAGTTGAGTGTTAAATAAAGCAGATTCTTGTTGTTCTGCGGAATGTTGATGAACGGCAGACAATGGACTTCTGAGCCAGCCAGTTGGTGGACCAGACGTTGAAGTGTTGTTGGTGGTTGTTTGGATAACTGGTGAACGACATTCTACAGGACTTCCTGTATTGAGGTACGGATAAGTATGGAAGGGTGAAAAAGGACTTCGAGAAGTTGACGAGGTTGGAGGGCCTTTACTTTCAGCTGAATTGGCGTCTCTGGTAATGCCCATTGTTGATGTTGACTGGAGCGTAGTTCTGGAATATCACGATCAGCACTAACAATAGCATGAATGGTTATACCCATTCGATGATCAAAAATCACAGAAAGACAGGGTGATTACACAAAAAGGAAGACAAGACCAAGGAAGAGCTGTTTTTGTGTAAAACTGTCCCTTGCAGAAGAAAGAAAACTTATCTAATCAGCAAGCAGGCATTGCTGATGAGAGTAATTAATTACGTAAACGATCATCAGAGTGAGTACATAGTAGTTCTCTATCTGGGATCATACCGCATACTAGTAAAAGTAGCTCCTATTACTGTTGAACTGTTGAACTGTCTTTTGTTGATGGCGATTAGTGTTTACTTGCGAGTTGATCAAAAACAATCAACAAAGTATAAATCCGTGCTTACCTCAGCGAGCACGGAGAAAACGTCCATTCGCGAAAACTAGGGCCCAGGATGTCTCAGGCCTAGGCAGCCGGGTTTCCAAAAAATTAAGCAGCGGGTAGAGAATTTCACGATACTTGTTTAAAAGGAAATAGGCTGACACAGGTAGCTAACTTTTCTATAGAATCCCGCGTCCTTGTCGTTGCTCCCCAAGATGAAGTTTTCACGCTCGCTTCAGTTCAATGCAGTGCCAGAATGGTCCTCGAAGTACATAGCCTACTCGAATTTGAAGAAGTTGATATACAACTTGCAAAGGGAACAACTTGCCAATACTGCAAATAGAAATAGAACTGACTCAGAAGCTTCCTATCTGATCACTGGTGATAACAGACACCAAGAAAGGGATCTGACTGAAGTGTTCATTGCTGCGTTGGATGCAGAGCTGAATAAGATTGACAAATTTTACAAGGAGAAGGAGGCTTCAAACTATACCGATTTCGAACTCCTGGTAACTGATGCTGAAGATTTTGAGAGAGAACTACGAATTAACAATTCAAACACATCTGCTATTGGGGTAGGTACACATCTGGAGAGATCAGTCACCAATCCATCTTTACCGGACGATGGAGGTTCAGATGAAGAGGATGATGAAATCCAAGCGTTTACAGGGGAAGGTTCAAATAGTGTATCAGTTGGTCCTGGTAGAGGAAGATCCAGCTCTGTTGATCTTGACAACAGATCCAGAAGAAATTCAGATTTGCTTCGTTCTAAATCTCCAAATTTTTGGGACACCGATTTCGATAAGATAGGTGATCCACTTTCAGTTTTAGCTGATATCAGAATCACTTTAAAAAGAAGATCCATTGCTTTGTTCGTTGTGTTTTCAGAATTGAAATCATACATCGAAATCAACAAAACAGGGTTCACAAAAGCATTGAAGAAGTTTGACAAGTCACTCAATACAAAGATCAAAGATTCATACTTGGAGAGTCTACAGAAATATTATACTTTTAGTCCGGATACTGATCACTCCCTGTCGGTCAATATTGACAAATTGGTCAGTATTTATGCATTCCTTGCTACCAATGGATCAATTGAGAATGCGAGATCAGAATTGAGATTACACTTGAGAGAACACGTTGTTTGGGAGCGTAACACTGTCTGGAAAGATATGATTGGCCTTGAAAGAAGAGCCCAAACGGCCACTATTGGAAGAAAACAGAATTCTAAAGAGGTTTTAGTCGGTGAAGAGAGTGAAGCTAAGAATCAAACTCATATCAGAACCCATGCAATCAAGATCTCATCCATTACAATCATAACCTTAGTATTGCTGAAATGGTCACCATTTGAAGAAGTTGAACAAAAAAACTGTTTTGCCCTTTTAGTCTCTGCATCTCTTCTTTGGGCAACTGAGGCAATTCCGTTATTTGTCACTTCACTTTTGGTTCCACTGTTGATTGTTATATTGGGTGTTTTGAAAGACGAAGATGGCAATAGACTGGATCCAGAAGCTTCATCAAAATATATCCTTGGTGCAATGTGGTCTTCAGTGATCATGTTATTACTTGGTGGATTCACACTGGCTGCTGCTCTTTCAAAATTCAACATTGCAAAGATCTTGTCAACCTGGATTTTGTCTAAAGCCGGTACGAATCCAAAAATCATCTTGTTAACCGTCATGGCTGTTGCTCTATTCGTCTCCATGTGGGTTTCGAACGTTGCTGCTCCAGTGTTATGTTATTCAATCATCCAATCTCTATTGAGAACATTGCCTCGTGGTTCAGACTTCGCTAAACAGTTGGTTCTTGGTATAGCGCTGGCATCAAACATAGGTGGTATTGCTTCACCTATTGCATCTCCACAGAATATTATTTCCATCGGTATAATGAATCCTCAACCATCATGGGGTCAATGGTTTGCCGTTGCAATCCCAGTCAGTGTCATCTCTCTGATCTTGATATGGTTGTTCTTGCTCGTATCTTTCAGATCGAAAGAAACCGTTACGATTGCAGGTGTCAGAACACTAGATGATAAGTTTACCAAGACACAATGGTATATCTGTGGTGTCACCATATTGACTATCGTCCTTTGGTGTCTCGCTCATCAGTTACAAGGTGTGTTTGGTGAGATGGGTATCATTTCCATCATTCCTATGATTTTATTTTTTGGGACGGGTCTTTTGACCGCTGAAGATTTCAATAATTTCCTATGGACTATTGTCGTTTTGGCCATGGGTGGTATTGCTTTAGGAAAAGGTGTTTCAACATCTGGTTTACTTGCTACAATTGCCCATGAAATTCAAATTAGAGTTGAACATTATTCTTTATTCTCAATCATGTTGATTTTTGGTGCTTTGATTTTAGTTGTTGCTACATTCGTGTCACATACGGTTGCTGCCCTAATTATTGTTCCACTTGTGGCAGAGATTGGATCATCTTTGGAGGATCCTCATCCAAATCTGTTAATTATGGCTTCTGCATTCTTGTGCTCGTGTGCGATGGGTCTCCCAACATCGGGTTTCCCTAATGTCACTGCGATCTCACTAGTTGATGATCTTGGCGATAGATATTTAACAGTGGGTAACTTTATCAGCAGAGGTGTTCCATCCTCAATTTTCTCATATTTGGTCGTTGTTACTGTGGGGTTCCTACTGATGAGAATCATTGGATTTTGAAAGAATAAATGCATGCGTATATATTTGTTTTGTATTAAATTATGCTGTACCGAAATATAAAGAATCGATGAACCTTGTTCTGAACCATGTCTCAGTACTCATATTTCTACGTAGACCAACGTATCCAACGACGACTTTCACGAGCTCGAATGCTTTCAAGACTCTACTTAATCCAATTTCTGTAGCCAAATATGTCACAACGGTGATGTTTTCAGGTTTGATACCATGATCAATCAAAACTTGAATCGCCATGATTATAGCAGCACCGGAGATGATCTGTGAATCAAACAATAAGATTTTCACATCTGGTTTCTGTCCGATGTTTTTTGGTAATGCATTAGTATGTAATTGTGGTTCACCTGTAGTTGAATCTGATTGGATCAAGAGCTTACCAATGACGACCTCGGGCAAAGTTTTTCTCAACGAATGCATAAAACAATCCCCTGATCGTATGATGTTCACAGCGATTACTTCATCTGAAGGCAATACTGATTTGAAAGTGATGTTTAATGGTGTGGTGATGTCAACTTGCTCAAAGTCTCTGAATTCCAAGGCTTTGTTGATAAGGATTGTGGCCACTCTATCAAAATAAAAGATAAAATTATCTCTTGAAGTGTTTTTATCCAGAAGAATCGTGTGTATACCCTTTATTTGGTTTGATTTGGGTAAAAGGCTTAGGTTTTTGTAATTTCTTTCATTCACTTCCAATTTGCCAGTACACGTCTCCAATTTACTCAAATGCTGTTCACTTTTCAATACCAACTGTTTCTTGATATGTTTGATTAACATTGCAATAGCAATATGGTTATCTGAACCTCTTGGAACGATCAGATCTGCATATTTCATCGTTGGAATCACAGATCTCTCAGCATTTGGTTTCACGAATCTATTCCACTGTTGAATGGCACCAGCAAGATCTCTACCTCTGTACAAGATGTCTCTGTTCAATCTTCTAGCAAGACAGATGTCCAAGTCAGTATCAACGTATATCATCATGTTCATCAACGAGCGTAATCCCTCATGATGAAGAGCATATATACCTTCGACGACAACGACGTTGGCACCGTAGATTGTGATCGTACGATCAGTTCTTGAATGCGTCTCAAATGAGTAAATAGGGATCTCTGTCTTTTTCCCTTCTTTCAAATCCTTGACACACTCGTAACAAAGATCCATGTCCAAAGCATCAGGAGTGTCAAAGTCAAAGTTGTTTTCGAATGCTCTTTTCTTATCCTCAGGACTCAAAGGCTTGTAGAAGTTATCTGAAGACAACAACACCGTCCAAGGAGTATTTATCTCCTGGATGATCTTGGAACTGACACTTGTCTTTCCTGACCCACTGGGACCAGCGATACCGATAACATAGGGCTCAGTCCATGGTGGAACGTATTTCGTATCGTTTCTGACCTCTGTGAAGAAGGAGCTGTTGTGACCAGATGGTGCTATTCTGGATCCTTGTCGCTGTAGTTTTTGTGTAGCATGCGACATGATGGTGGGATTACTTGTGGAAGAGTATAGTTACAACGCTACCTCCAAGATGGCACCCAGAAAGACGTTAAAGAGTAACAAAATTTGCTATTCAAAGTTCAAATTAAATCACATAGAACAAATACAAAAAAAAAAAAAATATAACCGTCGTCTTATCTCTAGAAGGGCCAAACGCGTCAGTGTGGGAATGAGCTCACGCAGGGAGAAAGTCGCTGATCGCTGGGAGAACGACTCGGAGTCTGATGAGGAAGAACAGCCGGAAGTGGTAGAACAGGAAGAATTGCAGGATATTGTTGAAGGGCAGGACGATGAGACTAGAGAAAGAGATGAGTTTGCTAAGAGATTGATAGAGAAAGACTCCAAGAGTGGTGATGTTGTACAGGGAGACGAAGAGAGACCATGGCAAGACATCGATCAGCTCAGGTCTTTGGCCAGACAGAGGTATTTGACTAAAAGAGAGGAAGAAAGGTTTGTGTTGTTGGAGAAAGAAGTACAGGATCTCGAACTTGACGTGAAACGGTACGGTTGGGATAACTTGACGAGAAAAGAACAACAAGAGATCACACACAAAAGAGAGATCCTGCAGCTCATCAAGGAGAAACGAAGCATTAACCAGGATTCGGGATACTCTTTACAGACAGACTACATCAATGAGTCTGGTAAGATCGACCGAAAGAGGAAAGAAGACGTGCTTTATTCCAAATATAAAGATACCAAAAACCTTGTTCCTGATTACGATCAATGGGAAAACAATCAAGTCGCAGCTACAAAGACCAAGAAATCTAAAATCGCTCATCCAGATGAGATCATCGCACCTAATCAAGAACAATACGACTATGTGTTTGATGAATCGCAAAACATTGATTTCATAGTTGATGAAAATGAGGAAACACACCTTACACCAGAGCAACAACAACTTCTTGAGAAGGTCAAAGCTGAAGAAGCAAGAATAAAAACGATAGATGAAGTGAGAAAATCATTGCCAGTGTATCAATATCGAACACAACTTCTTGAAGCCATCAAAGCCCATCAGGTACTCATCGTCGTTGGTGAGACCGGTTCAGGTAAGACAACTCAACTACCACAATATCTCGTTGAAGATGGCTATACAAAGAGTGGGTTGAAGATCGCATGCACACAGCCCAGAAGGGTTGCTGCTACTGCCGTTGCAGCTAGGGTTGCCGATGAGATGGGTGTCAGATTGGGTCACGAGGTTGGTTATTCCATCCGTTTCGATGATAAAACTAACGAGAAGACAGTACTCAAATATATGACTGATGGTATGCTCTTGAGAGAATTTTTAACTGATCCTGAACTTTCTGGGTACTCTGCGCTGATGATTGATGAAGCCCATGAAAGAACTCTTTCGACTGATATCTTATTCGGCTTAGTTAAAGACATTGCAAAATACCGACCAGATTTAAGACTCTTGATCTCATCTGCTACAATGAACGCTGAGAAGTTTAGTGATTACTTTGACGGTGCTCCTATTTTCAACATCCCCGGTAGAAGATTCCCAGTTGACATCCATTACACTTCCCAACCTGAGGCTAATTACATACATGCTGCAATTACCACGGTTTTCCAGATACACACTTCACAAAAGAAAGGAGATATCTTAGTATTTCTCACTGGTCAGGATGAGATTGATACAATGGCTGATAATTTGAATGAAACTTGTCGAAAGTTAGGGAAAAAAATTAAAGAGATGATAGTATGTCCCATTTATGCCAACCTTCCTGCTGATTTACAATCCAAGATTTTTGAACCAACACCACCAAATTCGAGGAAAGTTGTCCTTGCTACGAACATTGCTGAAACCTCTATTACTATCGATGGTATTGTCTACGTTATTGACTCTGGTTTTGTGAAAGAGAACGTTTATAATCCAAGCACAGGTATGGAAAGTCTTGTTGTTGTTCCATGCTCACGGGCATCAGCTGACCAAAGAGCTGGTAGAGCCGGTAGAGTTGGTGCTGGTAAGTGTTTCAGGTTGTTTACCAAATGGGCTTATTTCAATGAACTTCCTGCCAACCCAACACCTGAAATCTTGAGAACAAATCTTGCAAGTGTTGTGCTATTATTGCTATCATTAGGTATCAATGATTTGATTGGGTTTGATTTTATGGACCCTCCTTCAAGTGCCACATTGATAAAATCTTTGGAGTTATTGTATGCATTGGGTGCCTTGAACTCCAAGGGACAATTAACAAAACTGGGTAGACAGATGGCTGAATTTCCAACTGATCCAATGTTGGCTAAAGTTCTACTTTCAAGTGAGAAATACAATTGTACTGAAGAGGTTCTTTCTATAATTGCTATGCTTGGTGAATCATCTGCCATGTTTTATAGACCTAAAGATCGGAAGTTACTTGCTGATGGTGCCAGAGCAGCACTGACTAAATCAAGTGATCATTTGACCCTGTTGGAGATTTATAACCAATGGGTTGACTCAGGATATTCCATTCAGTGGTGTCAGGATAACTTCATTCAATCAAAATCACTTGGAAGAGCAAGAAATGTTCGAGAACAATTGGAGAGACTTTGTGATCGTGTTGAAATCTTGGTCAGCTCGAAAAATCATATCAAGGAAAAGAACCTTAAAGAGTTGACTACAAATATCGAAAAGGCATTTACATCGGGGTACTTTGCCAATGCATCAAGACTCTCAAAGACTGGTGACAATTATAGATCTTTGAAGAAGAACCAAACTGTCTACATCCATCCATCCTCAGTGCTGTACAAGTTGAAACCACCACCGAAGATGGTGATATATAATGAGTTGGTTTTAACTAGTAAGGAGTTCATGAGAAATTGTCTACCTATCAAAGAGATATGGTTGAAAGAAATCGCTCCTCATTATTTCAATTCAACAGAGTTGGAAGAGATGGAACATGGTGCAAGAAAGCTACCTAAAGTTAAAAAGACCTAATGAAGATATATTAATCATATGTTTGTAGATACAGTGATTTCTTATTTACAATGCGACGTGATTCAAACATTACTTGTAACTTGATGATCTATTGACTTTGACTCAACAAATCGATCAGCTGCTACGGCAAAAAAAAAAGAATAACTATAAAACTCTTGTGGTGATCAACAATTGATTCAGATTCAATTCTTAACTGGCAGTTTAGTTCTTCCAACCAAGATATCAGCAAATTCTCTTGTCTTTTCCCAATGAATAACTTTTGGCATTCTTTTGCTTAAACTCGTTTCATAATCATAAACTTGACGGATCGGTGAAAATCTCAAATGAGATCTTATCGAACCCAACACTGCTGCAGTATCACTGACCTCCATATCATTTGGATTGAAATTGTCAGTATATTGAACTTTTTCAGTCTTAACAGTGTTCTCTTCGATGAATTGCACAGCTCTGATTGCCAATCTAGTAGCTTTGGTACGATCAATTGGTGAGGGCAAGCTACCTTGTTGAACGTGTCCTGGAACAGCAGTTTTAGCATCAAATCTTCCCTGTGCCTCGTCTGTTATGATGTCAGCAATCACCTGGGTCGTTAAAACTTTCGAAGCATTAGCTGATTTTAGAATCAATTTACCTGACCTTGAAGCACCTTCAGCTTTGGCAAATGATTGTTTCAAAGATGAAATGTCCAATTCGAGTTGTTCCAAGGTTATTCCTTCTTCTGGAACGTATGAGGCCTGGGCACCACATGCCAATTGTGCTAAAGTTGCGATGTAACCGGAATTACCACCTTGAACCTCCACAACAAAGGTACGACCTCTTGTGGAAGAAGCAGATTGTTTCACAATATCACAATAATCCATCAATGAGTTCAGACAAGTATCTGAACCAAGAGAATACTCAGAACCTGGAACATTGTTTGAGATTGTAGCTGGAACAAGAACAATTGGGATTCTAAAAGCTGGATAATCGTTTCTTGCTTTTTCTAATTGATGTAATGAAATGAAAGCTTCAAATCCACCAACGATAACAAGACCATCCAATTGATATTTTTCAAAATAATAGGCAATCTTACCAATGTCGGCCTCTTCCGGTGTGTTTCTATTTGTACCCAATTCAGAACCACCTCTCGAGGTCCAACCCTCAATCTCCAACCAATCTATACTTCTAACGGATTCGTGTCTTGCCAACCCAGTAAACCCATTGTGGATCGCATAAGGAGTGTGACCTCTAGACATACAGTATGTGGCAAATGAATAAACTGCACTATTCATACCACCAGCTGGAGCACCAACGTTAATAATAGCAAAGTTTTTTCTCTCCTCTAATGGTAATTCAGGTTCATTATGGTCAGCACTGTTAATGGACATGAAATTGTTCAGATGTTCAACGAATTCAGAATCTCTCAATCCAATAGCCTTCTTGAAATCTCTTTCTGATATGGCTTCTGCAACTTTCTTGGTCAATTTGACAGCTTCAACCAAGGGACGACGAACAATTTTGTTTTCAGCAATACCAATCATAGGAGATGGAGTTTCTGGAGTACTTTCCAAAACAGCCTTAACCGCCTCAACACCTTGTAACGTAGCCAATATTCTGTCAAAGGCAACGGCAGTACCACCTCTTTGAACGTGACCAAGTGTGGTTATTCTTGTATCAAGACCTAATCTATCGACAAGGACATCCAACACTTGTTTAGAAGTGATTGGTGTCAAATCAGCAGCAATTGCACCTTCAGCAACAATAACAATAGTTTTTCTCTTACCTTTAGCTCTATGTTTCCCGATGATATCACACATCTGATCTTGCCATTCTCTAGAAGAAGCAGGTTTTTCAGGAATCAAAATATAATCGGCACTTGTGGCAATACCAGCCATCAGAGCTAACCAACCACAATGTCTACCCATGACTTCGACAATGAAAGCTCTTGAATGAGAGTTAGCAGTGGCATCAATGTAATCGATAGCTTCACAGATTCTAGTCAATGACGAATATGCACCAATTGTCGAATCTGTACTCGACATATCATTATCGATTGATCCGACTGTACCACAGATGTTTAAATGTTGATGCTTTTCGAATTTTTCTCTTGTGATCTGATTCGTATCCAAAAGTTCTTTAATTAAAGAAGGCCATTCAGCTCTGAACAAATCAGCACCTGTTAGGGAACCATCACCACCACAAACAATCAATGCGTCAATTCCAGCATCGATTAGATGTTTAGCGCCTAATAATCTGCCTTCCCTTTCTCTAAATTCTTTACAACGAGCAGTTCCGATATTGGTACCACCATGACTTAACCATCCACGAACACTAGCCCAATCCATCTCCCTGATGTACTTGTCGCCACCTTTGACAAGCCCTTCATAACCTTCGTACACTGCAAAGGCTCTGCAACCTCTGTAAATGGCAGAACGGACAACAGCACGAACACAAGAATTCATACCTGGTGCATCACCACCTGATGTCATCACTGCGATGTTTCTCTTTGGTTGAGTGGCATCAACAACGGATGTGGTATGCAATGAAGAGGCATTGGTAGCACCATTAACGAATTCTTCTAGAAGGTCGGCTCTCTTGTATGCTGGGGCAATGGTGGATAATGGATGAACAACAGATGTAAACCCAATTAAGAATCCCAAAGGATCAATAACGTATAGTTCAACAGGTGCCAATTCAGAAGGATATGCTTGGAGTTTGTACCCATCTGGTGAATTTCTCAAATTTTCATAGATGGATTCGATAGTATCTGTCTTGAAGACAATGTTTGAACGAAGGGATCTCCAATCATTAATCAATCTCTCATCTTCCAGATGATGGAAATCAGGCTGTTTGAAATTAGAATCGAGCAAAATCTCCAACGAAGCGCTGCTCTCGGGGAAAATTTGTCCTGAATGAAGCAGTACTTGTTTAGAGGTCTTAGATTTGATGCTTAATCCTATCAAGTCATGATAAAAAACAGCAGATTTTTGGAAGAGGTCATCAGTGGAGGCCTTTAATGTATAAAAAGAAGTCCCGTTGACGATGGGTTTGGATCGAGGCATCTTTAAGTGGTCACTCCAAGTCTACTTGCTGTGTTTCTAGAAGAGTTTGAATTGAGGAACTTCTGCAGAAAAGGTGTTCAAATAAAGTGGAACAATTTATTAAATTTAAAGTGTTTTTAATCACAAAAAGGGAATCATATGGTGTCACTTAATTTAATGAGGTGAGCAGCAGCTGGTGATCGACACTTAGAGCGAGAGCAATTTGTAAAACGTGTTCGCGGAAATCTTTATTATTCGCTTTTTCGCGCACAAAACGTTTTCGAGGGAGGCACCCACAGGCTGGGCTTCAATTACAGCGAGTTTACTACTGTAAAGTTAAGCTCTATTGTTTTTGTTTCACTAAAACTCCTCATCAAACCTCAAAGTATCAGCATTATTTGGTGCTGAGTTCGAATTCATAGTCCCATCCACATCCATTACATCGTCAGATCCACCTCCATTATAGTTACCGTTAGCTTGAGAGTTACCAGAATACTTTCTTTTCTCTTCATCAACTTTATCTAGCCATCTTTTAACACAATTCCCAGAACAAAAATTTCTTCTTATAGGAACGAGATCTTGAGATTTGAAATCCCACCATTCCAAAGATTTAGCAATTGGATCGATGCATAGTTTATCACACGACGAACAAGTCTCTTCAAAGATTCCTTTTTGTAAAGCTTTGGCAATCATTCTCTGCATATAAGTTGGCATGACTTTTTTCCATCTTCTAGTCTCTGCTCTTGTTATCTGATATCCGTTCAAACGGCGCAACACCAATTCGGAAAGTGTTGGAAGTGGTGTCACTTTCGACAACATCTCACGATCACTTAGCGGGGTCGTGGTTGATTCAACATTGATCCACTTTATAGTTGAAACGTATCTTTTAACATCTTTTTCAAAATCTGGATCTTGGTCTGCAACACAGAAGTAAGTTGAAGGGTCTTGATTTTTTAGCTCGATAAGATTAGAGTTTGGTCTTATTAACAATCTTTCAAGTTTTGGTAATTCGAGAATTTGATGTGGTAAGGCTTTAATTTCATTCGTGACAACCACCAGTTCAACAAGATTTTTCAAGTTCTTAACTATACCAGGTATCCTTTTGATCTTATTTTGTCTCAATGATAACACTGCAAGATTCGTTATGTTAAACAAAGCAGGTGGTAAGATTCTTAGGAAATTCCGACTTGCATAAATTTCAACTTTGGGAACCTCAACACCATTTCTTCCCCAAACAGTCATATTTTTCAAATCGCCAATCTCCTCAGGTAGTCTTGTGATCCCCATCTCTTCCAAATGAAACTTCGGTATGCATTCAAATATATTATGGGCAATCAATGCTCTAATTTTCTCTCTCAATACAAGATCGTCATAAGTATTATCACCGAGATCACCAAACTCCTTGTGAAGATAATCCGAGGAATAATAAGGATTGACTCTGTTCAAAAGGTCAACGTTGAAGTCAATAGTGGTCTCATCTGCTTCTGATTTGTATTCATCACTATTGGGAACCACAGTGGCTTGACTCGTATAGAAATTCGCATCCGTGTTATTGTTATCATCATCATCATCGTCATCAAAAAGTTGTTTCTGTGGTGAACTATTCGGTATATCAAAAGCTGGTGGAGAGCTGGGAACTTTACTATTCTGGAAGTTATAAACTGACTCTGAACTTAGATATGATCCAGGTCCAGAACTGATTTTTGTTAAATAATGTGAACTTCTTCTTGTTCCTATGGGATCAATAATGGGGTCATCACTTGTTAAAAGACCTGTTTCTGAGTTCAATGCACTACTGGATAGACCGAAATCTCGTCTCTTGAAATCTTCTTTCCAATCCTGTTCACGGGATCTCTTTCTACTCAACCGATTATCGAATTCTGAACGATGATCAATATTCTGACTGCTACGTGTGTGGAATCTCGTTCCGCCTGCATTCTCATCACGCGTTTTTCTATCCCTCGGTTCCTGTGAGAGTGCAATATCGTCGGATTGACGTGACTGATCAATCCAAAATGGCTGCAATGGGTTGATTTTCTCCATTGTGGTATTTCCATACCACAAATTCCGCGTTTATGTGCTTATAGGTGTTTTAGACAATAGCTATTTTTCTTCGTGTGCCTGTTTTGTTTTTTTTTTTTTTTTTTTTTTCTCCGTAATCACAACAATTGACATCTCAAAAAAAACAACAGATAATCGATCGCTTGTTTAAGGGCTCTGTGTGTGTTCACCGTGAGCTTCTGCCAGATGTCCTCATCTCAGAGCAAGGGTCACGAGATACAGTCTAACCATCTCACTTTTCGCAAAGACCGCCCAGCTGATGACAACCCGCCGCCATTGACGCCACTAACACAGAATAGCAGGAGGAGACCTTCCCGTGATAATTCTGCTATCTGTTCTTCTGCGTCTTCTCTTTACGAGACCAACGTCAGTTTTGAAGACCAACTTAATGATTCGAGTCGCCATAACTTTGCGAATTACTCATCTGCTTATAACTCTTCGGATGATTATGGTTATGAGAACAGTGATGATGATGAAACTGATACGGATGTTGATTTTGATATCGTTGCCAGAAGATCGCACGAGTTGAACAGAAAAGATCTTTGGGACTCTTCTGTCAAATCACCAACAACTTCTGGAGGTCACAGCACCGTTGTAAAGAATGACTATTTCTCATCACCTATCAACGAAAACACTCCTATTTTTAAAAGATTAGTTTCAAGAAACTCACTCAAACCACAACTCAAGAGCTTCAAAAGAATCACAGCAGAACTTCATCATGAATCTGTTCCATTTGAAACTGAAATCAATCATGAAAAAATGGTTCTTTTGAATCTAAACAATGAGGAGGAAAAAATTGGTCCATTGTTACGAAGACTAAGCAATCCAGGAATTGATCAAACTAGTTCCAAGAAAATCGACATAATTAAAAAAGCTAATGAAAGTTGGAACTTGAAGAAGCATGCAAATCTGCTTAAAAAGACAGCAAGAGTGTTCGATTATAGCGACGGTCACGCCTGTTCTGACGATGAACATGATGATGAAGAGGAAAAGTTCCACGACCATTCAAGTTATGATAGTTCTATTCACACTGCAAATACAACTCCCCTGCAACCGGAACCACAACGGATACGCAAACGATCTTATGATCATGACTCTTTAGCAACACCAACCTCATCAAAGACAAAATTCAGTTCAAACTTTAAAAGAAGAGCAGTTTCAACATCACCTATAAATTCAAATATTTTTAAGAGAGGAAATATCAAATTGATATCCAATGCATCAAAAGATCTTGAAAATATGAGGTTGAATGATTGATCTCACAAAACTTATTAAAGTGAATATAAAGCAAAATCAAACAATTATGGGGCGATGAAGTTATCGAAGAATCTCATTGGCTACTTTGAGCTATTTCGAAAGGAATTTTGCATTGTACATGACTCAGTTTTTTGGCTCAATATTTTTAAATGAGACAACGAGGTTACGATAACCTGAACCTCGGTCATCAATGGATTTTCAACGTTACTTCCATCGGAAACTATGGTCTTTCAACTGGTCCTGGTTAACTTTCTTTGATCAATAGATTTTAGGTGCTGCCATTTATACGTTCTATTTGCTGTTAATAGACCTATATTCTGCTTCTAACAACACGACCTCTTTCATCCTGATTGTCGTTACTGTTTCACTCTAATTTTGGTTGATTTACTCAGATGCTGCACTATTCTGTGATCACAGCCAGGTTACATTCTGAGCATTTATGATTTCAAAAAGATATTTCCTTTAGGGTTACTACATGAGAGATTTTAACACTGAGACATATCACCTTGTTCTAAAGAAACACAAGAACGATTGGCCAAATCATAGCTAGACAGATTTGAATATAGAGATGATGAAGGTCAAGAAAATTTGATCAGGATGTGTGATGACACAATTAGAGAGAGTTTTCCTATAATTTTTTTATTCGAAACTTAGAGAAGAACACATGCGAAACTTGAAGGAGGCTATTCCTGTTCAGCAGCTTCTAATCTATGGAATAATCATATTAAAACTTGGAACTTTTGAGGATATATCGTTAGCAAGTAGGGTAACTGAGAGTTTCACTTATCGAAAATAGAAAAAAAAAGAAAAAAAAAAAAAACAGCCTATAACCAACGGCTTAAAAGATATTTGTACTTGTGGTCCAGTGATATTGATTGTACAACAACCGGAAAGATGTCTACTAGAACCAGAGCTTTGGCTGCTTATAGAAGCGCTTTGAGAGCAACAAACACTTGCTTCAAAGGTATGTTTAATGTCTGCATTCTTGCTCAGATGTATTACAAATAACATTGAATACATTGCAGCTATAGTTATACTAGAGATTGTGCTAATTATTATAACCAGGTGATATAAGAGTGAAGAGTGCGGCACAAGCACAGATTAAGAATGGATTTTATGAACCTGATGAGTCTAAAACTGTGGATGAAAGAATCAAACATCTTGAAGGAATTTCTAAGTTCTTATTACAAAATATAGTACAAGCTACAAAAGAACCGGAAGCTCGTACATTCAGTAAGTTTCTCTACTTGTATTTGTCTGATGTTCTTTAATACTAACACTTTCAAACCATAGAATTGAACATTCATAAAGATACAGAACTAGGTGATAACGATAGTATCAAGACTGTTAAGAAAACCCTTGTTGCTCAAGGTGGTGGATGTTGTGGCGGTGGTGCAGCTCTTGTCAACTGAAGTAGGAGCCATCTCAACGACTGAGTATGCTAGAATGAATTTTATGACTGATACAAAATTTTGGAACATTTCAAACGTAGTATACTTTTTTTTTTTCTCCATATCTTCAAAAAAACAAAGAAATATACTTCCTGGATCATTCTCGAGTAGTTTGGAAACAATCAATGTCACATAAAAATGCTGCTGCTGTACCAGACCCTGCAAAGAGAGACATCCAAATCTCCAAAGCGTTGAGTTATCTTCTGCGTCACGGAGCGGTGAAGGAAAAACTCACGATGGATCATACAGGATACGTTAAACTCTCTGAAATCTTGTCGAATAACAGGTTGAAGAGTCACAGGGCCAAAGTGGAAGATATCGAAAGAATAGTGTTGACAAACGATAAGAGAAGGTTTGATCTGAAAAGAAAGGAAGACGGTGTCTTATACATCTGTGCAACTCAGGGACATTCTTTGAACAAAGTGACAAATGATAATCTCATACTTTTGAAAGCTGATGATTTTCCTTCTGATTTGGTACATGGAACAACGATAAAGAATCTTGAATTAATTTTACAAAGTGGTGGATTGAGCAAAATGAATAGAAACCATATCCATTTCACTTCGAAGATCAAGAATAGCGATGGTGATGAAGAAAATTCAAACTCAAGTGTTTCAGGTCTAAGAAATTTTAGTACAGTATTGATTTATCTCGATATTGACAAGATTAAAAAAGATGACTTGAGATTCTACAAATCTTTAAACGAAGTCTACTTATATCAAGGCGATTCAAATGGTATTCTACCCACGAGATATTTCAAGAAAATAATCAACAGAAAAACTGGTGAACCTATAGATTTTTAATCATCATATAATAATATCATGCATTTATTTTACTGTAATGGGGCATAGAGTACCTGTGTGACATATTTTCTCTTGTATCTCACAACACTTGCCACAGCCAGTGTGTTATGTTTGATACTAGTTGTTGCTAGATGGTTCAGGACAACATGATTTGGAATTGGTAAAGCACCTGAACTATTACTCTTATCTGCTGCTGAATAGTTATTTAGAATGACACTTTCCAGATGTGGTGGTAAATGAGGTGGAGTTAACCAAGATTGATTTTGATTCTGGCTTTGATTGTTATCAAGTGTTAAATAGTATTGTTCCATGACTGTTGGATCTGTGAAAATTGCAGGAATGTCTCTAACGTATTCTAGATGAGGTTTCGATGGTTTCTGTTCATGAAATCTGGTATAACCATTACCCATGTCATCCTCATCATTGGTTAAACCTAAATTAGAATCTTTCTTCTGTGCTGGTAAATTTTGCTCATCAACGTTATTTGACACTTGTGAAGTTTCAGGGGATTGGATTTCAATGTAATTCACAAAATTACCCATTTGATCCGTTGCAGTTGGTAGATAATCTGAAAATCGTAGTTCATTATCAACAATAAATCTAAAACGATGTGTACCAAATGGTAATCTTAGTTTAATTGAAAATTTATTTTCATGCTCTTTAACCAATTTAATCATTTTTCTCCAACCTGTGAAAGAACCAGTGATAAAAACATTCTCACCACCTTGAAACCAATTGATCTCGACTGGAACTGTTGTCTTGTTTTCAGGTGATTCTGATCTTTCTTCATGATCAGTTTGAACGGTATGCACACCAGAAGAAGTCTCATTCGTATCGATCTTCTTCATCTTCAGCTTCTCAAACTCCGGATCATCAGTCAGAATAAGCGTAGATCTCCGTCTTGGGGGAGCCTCGGGAGGTTCTGTTGTGTCATTTTCTGTATCTATGTTCATTATGGATGGTTGAGAGGTAAGATTTGAGCTGGATGCACCTGTTCCGGACATTGTGACATCCTGAGACGATGGAACAGCATTATTGCTGGAAAAACTCGTTGGTGCGACGTTATCCTGATCCGTTTGAACCATGGCTGTAGTTGGAGTGCTTCTCTTGTGGCAAAGTTCTGATGGATTTAGAAGTGGATGAACAGTGGGAGAGTTTGAGTTAGATTGACTGAGCTTGTTGTTGCTGTTGTTGGTGGACTGTGGGTTATACGGTGTTGGATCGTGCGAGCTAGAATGGTCCTGTGATGCTGTATTTCCCATCTATCTTTAAAGAAGTTTGTGGATGGAAACAGGATGTCCAACCAAAAACAAAAAAAGTATTGAAAAGGTAACAGTGGCTGGGATTAACAACAAATGAAGCTTATCTTTCGTTTCTTTTCTTTTCGATAGTCGGGAAGAGGGGGGCACCTGAAGCGAGAGTCGGTTGTTTCTTTCAAATTTTTTTTTTCTTGAGTTCAAAAAAAGTAAATCTTATCCCTAGTTGGTGAGCTTTTCCTTCAAAGTCTTTTGGACAACGAACCTTTTCAAATCTTTTTGTTTTTGTTTTATTCTGTCCAACTTTGTCATTTTTCAAGAAATTTCGGTCAATTTTTTTTAAGCAAATTTCGCGAAAATGGAATGAAAGCCTTCGGTCACGTGATTATTTCATTTTGAGTTGGAAATCGCGAAAATTACCACTTGTGGAAACTACTATCATCAAAAAACTTTCAAAACTCTGACTACTGACAGACTTCTATCTTCTGTAGTGAAGAGTATCAGCTAACATTCACGTCGTTCCCTCATTTAAAGAGATCCCCGACCCATTGCACTTCATGTCTGACGTTAAGCCAAAAGCATCAGCTGCACCACTGACAACGGTGAAGCATGAACAAACCAAATTAGAAACACCCACCACCAACACAGAAATCACCTCTAAACCAGATCTAAAAGTTGATGAAGTGAAGAAACCCAAATCAAAAGGATTCTCAAACCCAGCTTTGAAAGCCATGGGTATCCCAACTTTGAGATTACCGTCGCGTAATTGGATGATCTTTTGGGCTGTTGTGTCCCTTGGTGCCGGTGGTGTTATTTATGATAAGTACCAACAGGCTCAAATCCGTAAAAAATGGATGAAGAGAGTGGAACATTTGGGTACAAAACCATTAGAACCGAACAAATTGGCTAGAAAGGTTACAGTATTTGTTGCACCTCCACCAAGTGATTATCTTGATGAGAGTTTGGCTATTTTCAGACACTATGTGAAACCCGTCCTTAATGCTGGTGGTGTCGATTATACAATTCAATCTGAAAATAGACAGGGTGTGATTAGATCAATCGTTGCAGCTGATATCAGAGCTCTTCGTCGTGAGATCTTGGAGAACGGAGAGGAGTTGAAGAAATTGAAACAGAGTAAAAAATGGTATAATAGAGTGAAATCGTTGTTTTCCAGATCTAAAGTTGATACAATTGAACAAGAACAAGAAACTCAACTGATACAGAAACAGAAACAAAACGAGTTTGATTATTCAAATCTACTTGGTGTTTACTACAAGAATACTCATGTGAACAAAGATATTGTTGCTGAAGACGCCGGTCTCTTTGATCCGTCTGCTACCGGTGGCGTTATTTGTATTGGAAGAGGTGCTTTTAAAGAATATTTGACTGGTCTTCATGAAGGTCTCTTGGGTCCTTTGGAGAAACCAATTGACCATGATGAGATGGAGGTTGCCATAAGGGCAAGAGAACAAGAACAGCAGAAAGCCGAGGAGAAAGATGTTACAACTTCACCAGTTGTCCAACAGCTGAATGATTTTGATTCAAAGGAGCAGGTTCCAGAAACCTTGGAACAACAACTTCCAGTGGAGAAAGTAGAAGAAGAAGTCAAAGTTGAATCTGAACCTGAAGTTGACGATGAAGATTTAGATGAAGACGGTGAAAAAAGACTTCCAGTTCCAAAACCATTTATCAAATCGGAAGATTATCACAATGCTAAATTTGCACCTGAATTGAACTTCAACTTTAAGATTCCAACAAAAGATTCCATCCCACCAATTTTTCAACAATCCATCGTTGTTATTCCAGCGTACCATCTTCTTGGATTCCTGAACACTCCACAAAGACTTTATAGATTCTACACCAGACGTTATTTGACTGAAGAATATGGGAAAGCCACCGTTGCATTAGTTGAGAATTTGAAGAGACCTTTCAAGTTGGAAGATGTTGATCTAGGAAAAGATGAAGAAGCTGATTGGCCTTCGAAGTGGGTTCAAAAAGGTTTGGATAAGAATAGTGAATGGGTTCAAGAGTTAAAGACTGATGAAAGGGTTCTAAACAAACTGTCGGTGTTTGACTCTGAGAAAGTTGTTGATAGAGAAGATTGAATAATAATTAAGAAAGAAAAATTTTGTACATAGAGACCTTTTTAATAGGTCATTACCAATATCATCATCGTCATCGTCATCGTCATCATCATTATATTATTACTATTTTAATCTATTAAAGACTGGTTTGCTGTGTTTGTTTCTTTGATCTGATGTGAGAGGTGAGGAAATTAATAATAAAAACGACAGCATCATTGTGTGAGAAATTTAATTGAATGCTTGTAATTTGAAGTTTCGTTTGGACTTGGATGGCTTATGTTATCTGCTGTGCTGATTATAGAGTCACCATCGGAATCTGTTTGAAAATAATCTATGATCGTTGCTGTTGGTGTTGGTGCAGAAGAAGATTCTGGATCTGTATCTGGATGTATAAGACTGGCTATGCTGTTTGATCTTAACTTTGGTGAGGAGGAGTTTGAATCTGTTGTTTCTACCGATGGTGCTGTTGTTGCAGGTGTCGATGATTGTTGGTTGTCTATCACAGGAAGGTTGAGTATATCATTCCTTGAAAGCTTCTTATTGAACCTTGAATTTTTATTCTCATGAACACTTTTCATATGTCTGTTCAACAAATCCATTCTTCCAAAGTTCTTATTACAACTGGGTATCAAACATTTGTACAGTCTTTCGGTAGTATGAACTGACGCCATGTGTCTTTGAAGTTGTCTTGACCTGTTAAACCCAACGATTCTCCAAGGGCAATCATCATAAGTACATTTGTACTGTCTTTTGACATGAAACTCATCAAAATGGTCAAGAAGCTCACCAAAAATTCCAAACAGCTTCTCACAGTGATTACACATATAGACACCTTTTTTTGGTTTTGTCAACACCGTCCTAAGAATAGCTTTCTCGTTGAATATTTTGATTCTCAATGGGATTCTTCCATCTTCTAAAACACGAGGATAACCTTCCGGTATGAACCTTCTTACTTCTGGGCTATTCAACGATAGGTCCATTTCATCATCGTCAAAGCTATGAGTTGAGTTGTGACGGGTGGGTAAAAATCTTGATGTCCTTGTATTTTGAAGTTGATCATCACTTAAAGATCCAACTGATTTGTTATCGACTGTCCTTCTCAATGATGAACTCGGGCGACGTGCAGCCATTATTTGTGTCTATATTCTAGTGAAGTATTCTATATTGATGTACTGCGGTTTTTTTTTTGATACGAATTTTTGTATCGTATATCTCTTTGTTGTTGGGCGTAAATTGGTACGCTGAGATTTCGGAATCTTGTTGAATTGTGGACGGGTTGATTGGGAATGAGTGTACAGTTTATAAAAGTTGTGGATGACTTGTGAAATAGAACTAACCGATACGTTCGGAAGAAGGAATACTGGGACCTTAATATGTACCGGTGTACCTCAACAAGCTCGAAACGAAGGACCTCATTAAAGTATTTATATTTCCATTGCACTCCCATTTCCAGAAGTTTTTTTTTTTTTTTTCTTCCATCTTCGCCATGAACATTCGAGCTAAACTTGTATCAGAATTGCAAGGTTGCGCATGTCATGAAGAACTTTGCATAAATTTGTTTCATGTTCTGGTGGCTTATACATACTACGAGACCTGTAAATCCCTGTAGAGTCCTGCAAAAGAACAGCTTAAGGGGTCGTAACGACTACTTTGACAATTGTCAGTTGGTTGATCGTACAGATACCTGCAGCTTGGGGGGTCAGTTGGTTGTTGTACCGGTGCCGGCGATAAAGAGGGAAAAAAGAAAGAAAAAAAACACGCTAAAAGCCTAGCTAAGTTTCTATAGTTCTTCCCTAGGCGGCTCCGGGGTAGAGGTGAGAAGCACCCGTGGCCATAACGGAAATTGGTGCAAACTGGAAAAAAGTCGTATTTTGAAAAGATCGTGTAACAATTCAAATCGTTAACAACTGTACCTGAAACAAAACAAAAGTTTTGGTGTGGATAAAATGAGGAACACAAGAGAAAGGGTAAACTAGAACCTTGAGATAGACCGTAGCGTAAGATGTGACAGGTAAGTTTCTAACTTTGAGAGAGGCTTGTTGCATATATTCAGATGTGGTATAAATTGTGGATGGTTGACGTGAGGTTTTATAATATTCATGAACTGGGGGTGTGTGGCCGAAGAACTGGAGTTATCGGGCGCATCGTTCATAAGCTTGTTGAACTAAGGGGTCTTTGATTGAGCTTTCTTAAAAAAAAAAAGGACCGCCCTAACCCCCCTTGAATTATACAATGCAGTAAGTAGTACATACATGTTTTTCCCCTGGGGGTTAAAATCGTTCTATGCATGAGGACTATATTACTGATCTCTGTTTTATGTCCTACATAAGGTCCTTTCAAAATTAAGCTTAAGGGTCCGGCTAAGCGCAATTGCTCTTCAAAATGAAATAGAATATTGAAATATGATCCCGTATTCGATATAGAGACACCTTATCACCCTGTCTTGGCAAGGGCCAATGACACATCGAATAGATAGTCCTAAGAGCCATTACTTAGATTGGAATAATTACTGTAATGTGTTAAAGATAGTCGAGGGATTTTTTTTTGTAAAAATAAGTCAATACCTTGTCGGCTAGGTACTCACTCACGTCAAATTTTAGAATTGATTTACCGGGAACTTGGCCAATGGTTACTCAATGATTCGTTTTTTGTAAGCGTGACAGGTAAAGATGAAACAGATTTCAATCTCAAAACTTAATTACTTGATTCAATGTGTGTCATGTCGGTTAAACAAAATAGTCTAAACTATATGCAATTCAACTCTAGAAGTAGTTGTACGAGACATCATGTGTGTGTTGATTTTAGAAACAGTGCATCTGCCGATGATCCAGATTTCTTTATCATGGACCAACCAGTTGCTTTCATGATTGATAATACTTATGTAATCCAGGCTCTGGGGGGTTGTATACCGTGCAGCCGGTGTTGCATCCTACTTAGCGAGAAATGTTTTACTGCAAGCTTAAACGGTAGCTCGGCGCAACATGTTAGACGTAGTTTGCAATTCAAATTCAAACGCCTAACCTCTCATCAGAGTGCTAGCAGTCTCAAAGCCCTCTCCCTAACTTGGGGGGTTAACATAACCAAAAACACAACCAAGTTCTCTTTGGGATCATAACATGCGAACATATTGAGGCATCGGCTAGGAACTTTTGAAGCCACAGGCCACAGGTTGTCTACAGAAGTTGGCCAAGAAAAAAAAAAAAAGAGAGTCACCCCATGTCTGATATCAAAGCAGTAACGAGCCGGGACGAACCGTCTGGACTCCAAAGCTGACTACGAAGCCTAGTGATAGAAAGGTTTTGGTTTAAGTTTGACATGTTGACAAGAACTATAATGGGGTTATGGTCAAGAGATCCAACAAATTCAGTGAGTAATCCGAGGTCAGTCAAGGTGTAAACAGCAAACGGATTTCATAATCTGTGTTCTAGTCGAATCTGTGTTTTGTCACTACTGTGACAGTGGAATTTGGACTCATGGCCGCCAATTGTTAACATCTGAAGTATATCGACCTGCAAGTCGTAAAATATTAGGAATCACCGTTCATCAATGATTTTCGACAGCAATGACTGTAGACTTTCCCTTCTATATTAGGCTATGATCATGTAAAAAGACAATCACTTGCAAACTGACTGTATGCAATCAATTTCCACCACATTCCAGTGTTCCACTCATCATATATAATTTTTTTAAATAGTGCCCTATCGATAAATTTGAAAGCATGACAACAGACGTCTGAATTGTTCAACCTGCGGTATAATTCGGCACGACTTTCTGCATTTTTACAATTCATATTATTTTTTGGGAAAAATTAAGCTGACTTTTATTCGACTGCCATAACAACAACAAGATTATCGAATATGATCTTCAAAATTCACTAGATGTGCCTCTCTCCAATTTAGAATTTGCACGCTTCTTGAATTGATGAGATGGTCGAACTAAAGTAAACATTACAGCTAATTGACGAAACATTTTTTATCACATGACGCTGATATCATCAAATATATTATAGTGCAATTTCTAAAAACTTTCCAAAGTCATCGCTTGTGCAATTTGAGTTTCTTCAACTGCTTTCTTGAACTCTTCAAAGCTTAGTTTCCCATCACCATCGTTATCATTCTCCATTATAGTACGATCGACAATCTGTTGTAATTGATCGGGATCCAAATTCTTCCCCACCATCATCTTCAGTACGATGTATAATTCACCATTACTTATAAAACCATCTTTATCAATATCATAGATTTCAAATGCAAACTTCAACTTATCATCCTTCAGACTCTTTGTTGAGAAAATACTCAAACCAGTGATGAATTCTTGAAAATCAACATCACCACTGGCATCTTTATCAAATGTTTCAATTAACCTTGTTGCCAATGGATTATTAGAAACACCCGGTATTGAGAGAAATTCCTCCTTTGAGATGGTACCAGAACTGTCCTTATCTAGTTTCATGAACCGTTTGCGGAGCCTATCTATGTCTTCATGATCAACTGGAAATTTGTTAGTTTTCGAACCAACGTTCCATAGCCTCCCCTCGCCCGCCTCAAAGGCGATGTGATGAGAGCATCAGCGAGAAAATTAAACGAAAAGAACTTACAATTCGTTCCTTCCGTAAGGGAATCCATAAGCTTCGAAGATGCCAAACCCATATTTTCTATAATGAAAGTAAGTTTGATATTGAAATAGTTTTCTTTTTGTGTCGAATATTCTTGAAGACTATTGTTTGTTGTTATGAATCGTCGTGTTTTTCAATTTCTGTATAATAATCATAAGATGTTCGGGTGTTTACAAGCTTTCTGATATGAGGTCTTAGTAGTATGTTACCCCTAAATTGGTTCTTTCTTTTCAAGTAAAAGGTAGCCAGGTTGGCATGACCATTGTTCTCTGGAGTAGAAACACTATAGAATCTGGAACAGTCGTTCTAAAAAAACTATACGTTTTTTGTTGCAAAATTACGTCAGTGATATAAATTTATATATCCGAAACTACCTTAGAGAAACAGACGTCGAAAATAAAACAGCATTAACTAGATTGAAGTTCAGAGAAACTGGAGAAAATTTAATTATCCCCTTCAAAAGCATCTTTGTTGATTCAAATAACCATGTCTTGAAATATATAACATGTAAACTGAGCTGAAATCTGATCATGGTTTTAATTATTTTCAAAAACAAAGAATGTCTTAGAGAATAACTAATAAGTTCATATAATAGTCATTTCTTTAAAATTTCCCAATTGTTCTTGACATTGAGCTAGTTTTAGAAGGTAATTGACAATGACTAGCAAAAGCAGGTTTGGATGACGACGTAAGTCCTATAATTGAATGATCTTCGGATCATTTAATTAATCAACCAAAATACGTTGTCGCGGGCTTCGAACCATTAATCAACAATAGACCATTAAAAAATAACATATCACACCGCAAATTGGTAACAACAAGTGCTTGACTCGAGAAGCCATGGCCGACTTCAAGTCACTTGTTTTCTGTCCTTGTAGCGAGCAACTGAATCATCAGCTGGGCAAGAAAGTCAATAGTGCCGCTGAACAACAGCCATTGACCCTCGATACGTTCCCAACGACGATCTTTGACAAACACACGAATCACATACTTCCCTACCTCAACTTCTGTGATAACTGTCAAGCTGTCAAGTGCCGAAAATGTACAGAGCTGGAGATCGTGGTGAAGTATTGTCCGAAATGTATGACTGAGATGAAACCAGATCATAATTATTGTTCTAGAAACTGTTTTGATTGTCCAATTTGCGATTCCCATCTTACTGTTCATCAAAAATCTAGTACAGTGAAGATATTCAAGTTCAAGTGCGGTGGTTGTGAATACACTTATGAAACAGAAGAACTGGATAAACCTCGAAGTCTCTTCAAGCTGATAAGATCCAAAATCGATTCTTTCGATGACATCACACAATACGATAAATTGCAGAAATTCTACATACAGAGGAAGCAACTAGAATCAGGTTTCATTGATCTACCAAGAGACGTGACGTTACAATTTCAAAAGAGATCTCAATCAGAAAAAAAAGAAACCATTGAAGAATTTATAAGGAGATCAATAGTGAAGAAGTTTGATCCATCCCAAGATACAAAGTTGGCCAAACAACTCGAGGAATTAACATCGAATAAAGATGCTATACCCATGGATTCATCTATTGACTTACCTGCCCCGTTGCATACTTTGAAAGATGACCAAAAATTGCTTCCAAAATCTACAAGACTTCGTTCAAAGACTTCCAAAAGGTGCAAAGCATGTCGTGTATCTTTGATGAAACCAGATACAGATCCATACTCTACAAAGTTTTACAAGTTATCGAATGGCATTGACGTTCTTCCAACAATAACCATCCACGAGTTGCCAACTGATTTAAGACAATCACAAACTGTAAAACCTGGTTCGACTTTGAAATATCTGCTAAATTTTAAGAATCCATTATCCAAGGAAATCGAATTGAAAATTGCAACTTATCAAAACATTCCTGCCGATTACAAACATTCATGTGACTTACCAATCTCTAATATCAAAGTTGGTGCTAAGCCTGAAAATTACTCCAAGATTGATGGATTCTTGAAAACCTTATCATCATTGGAATTAACAAAAGACACTAAAATTTCACGTGTTGAATTGATGAATAGGAAAACAACAACTTTTGTCAATTCAGAGACGATTTATGAAAAAGGTGTCAATTTTGTTGTCATTCCTTTGAACATTACGTTGGCTGAGGCTTATGAACCACACACATTGAAGATACCATTATTTATAAGTTTGAAGAGCGAGTCGTATCATTTTGGCTATTGGACAATGTTGAACTTTGGCGATATTTGAACGAATCATTTTCTACATCCCATCTTGTATTTCAGTCTTCTCCTTCTTCAATAAATCGTAGTATTTATCATCATCTCAAAACCACTCAAGAACCTAATGCTGCTATCGTTGTTGTTATTGTTGTTGTTGTGATGGTGGTGGAGGCTTTGTCTTCCATTCCAAAAGTTTAGCCAAACGATCAGAATCACCACTCATCTTCAAGAATTCATGTTGTAGCAATTCATCAGTGCTTGCTCTGTATTTAACATCAACACACAGACAAATACTCAAAAATTTCTTGATTGCAGTTGACAACAATTCTGGTTTCTTCAATTTTGGTGTTCCGTTCGTTGCAATTAGGAACAACGCCTTCAATGGCTCTTCATTCAAATATGGTGGCTCTCCCTCAATCATCTCAATTGTCATGATACCTAATGACCAAACGTCAACTTTCTCATCGTATTCTTTGGTCTTAACAACTTCAGGTGCCATCCAATACGGAGTCCCCACCATTGTGGCTCGTTTGTTCTTCTGAGCCGTTAATTTAGCACAGAATCCAAAATCAGTGATCTTGATGTTTCCTTTCAAATCCAACAGCACGTTATCGGATTTGATATCTCTATGGATGATATGTTTGTTGTGTAAGAACTTTAGACCTTTTGTCGTTTCTTGACAAATAGCAGCAATTTGATCCTCTTGTAAAGAGTTATCGTTGTTCTCGATAACATCGGTTAAAGAACCCCCTTCCATGAATTCCATAATAACCCACAGTTCATGATGATTTAGAAAAGCCTCTAGGAAGTTGACAATGTTCTTGTGTTGAGAATCTTTCATCACAAGAATCTCATTCACAATCAACTCTTTTCTAGGTTGTGCATTAAGATCCATCTGTTTGATTGCAACTTTGATACCACCCCTTTTCAAAGATCTGGCAAGATAAACGGTACCAGATGCACCTTGTCCAGCTTTTTCAATCATTTGAAAGTATGGACTTGGATCAATGTTTCGAACAACGGCTCTTAAATTCTTCATTGATTGTTGTTCATTCATCTCTGAGATTCTTTTCTCCTCATTCCGTTGCTTGACACTCTTCAACGGCTGTTGTGGTTTAGATGGAGACTTCGTCAGTGCTGCCTGTGCTGCCGCCTGTGCTGCACTTTTACTTGGTGATTGGAACGTTTGAGGTGTCGATTTTGGCTGCTGATAGTAAGGTTTCTGTTGTGATGATGGTGTTGGATGAACGTTATGATGCTGTGGTTGTAATGGTTTGATTGGGTTTGTGTATGGGATTTGGGCATTGGAAGGTTTATGCACTGGAGGAGAAGGTCTTGTGATCAACGTTGGTGCATTATATGGTTTTTGAGTTGTCGTTGCTGTGGTGTTGTGTTGAATTGGGGGTTTAGGTGCTTGTCTTGAAGGTTGCAAGTTGTTGGCAGTATTTACTGTTTTCTTTATGCTTGGAGACTCTGTGATTGGAGAACTTTCTACAGATAATGGTTCTGCATAAGGATTTTTCTGTGGTGTGAAATTCGTTTGGACCTTCAAATTTGGATTCAATTTTGGAACCGAGACTGTGACTTGTTCATTCAACCTCAGATTAGAGTTGGAATGAATTAAAGTTGTCTGTTGCTGTTGCTGTTGTTGTTGCTGTTGAGAAGATGGAGGAGGAGTTGGAATGGTACTGATGTTGGTACTAGAGTTCGCTTGGACTGGTTTAGGAGGAGGTGGAGCCCTTCTCATTGGTATTAGATCGGCATTTGGTTGTGATAGATCCTTTGGACCAGCAGGTGTTGGAGTTGCAGTGGTGGAAAGATTTGTATTGCTGTTTGAGATGGAGTTTGAATGGGAATGAGAACTGTAATAAGGAGTCACTTTTGGTGGAGAATCACGTTTAGCAGGGGTTTGATATGGTTTTGATAGTTCATTCAACATTCTAGCACTTCCATTTATGTTTTCAAAACTGTTTGATGATGAGTTTGAGGAATCATTTGATTTGGAAGATTTGTGATATGAATCATCGGATTCAATGGGACTTATATTCTCACCAGTATTTGAAATATCGTTCTGCTGATTTTGATAAAATTCCAGAACTTCAATAACAGCAACTGGATCCTTTGACCAATCCTCATTTGTAATTTTGGAATGTTGCAACAATTTCTTCCAATTCTCAGGCAATCCAATGAAATTACCACTGGTTGGATCGAATCCAACGTGAACTTTATGAGTGAAGTTTGTAGGACTTGAGACAGTTCCAGTAGATGGACATTTTGCAAAGATGGCATCCAACCAACCGTAAAGATCGTTCAAAGACTTGAGCGATATGAACAAGGATTTCTTTCCATTAGAATTTCTGATTAGTTCCAAACAGTAGGGCCTTAGTTGATTTCTCGATAGGTTGACTATGGTATTTAGAGGGATCTTCAGCCAAACTTCATCTTTGGACTCACTCTTGAAAATGGTCAGATTAGAATCGTTCAGCACCAAGAATCTCTTTGGCCATCTGAAACTCATGATTCCTTCATCCTTGACCTGGACCCAACCTTGACGTCTCACGACTTTATTGTTATTGCTCGACGTTGTGAGTGATGCGGAGGTCGGGTTGGAAACGATTCCTGAAGGTGGTTTGGGAGCAGGACCTAAGTTGGAGAAATCGTCGTCCTTGAAGACGGAAGCTGAAGTTGATAGTGACATTTGTGTTTTAATTTTTTTTTCTTTTGAGGTTCAATAGATGAAACAGGAAAATCAAGTTACACAGTGTGCCTATTCAGAATGGGACAAAGGAAAGGTTTGAGGAAGCTCTTAGAAGACAGCACTGAGTGAAAGGTTCGTGAGATGTGTTCGGGCTCTCAAAAAGTGATTGCGCCAGTTTTAATTTCACGTTGAAGTAGTAGGAATGCACGTTGGAATGTCACCTGTTTGATTTCAAGGACCAGCTTGAGAATGTTTAGATGCGTTGTGATTTCAGGAACTGTGTTCTTGTGCGGAAGGTGGATTGTATAGCGAAAAGACTGCTCTGTTACAATGTGTGAAGAAGCTTATGGAAACGGTTCTGAACAGCGGTTCAAGAAAAGGTGAACTTTTCTCTTTTTGTCTGCGCCTATTCTGAGAAACAAAAAGTTTTGGTTTTTTCTTGTTGTTCGAAAATATTTTGACGCGTCAGGAAAAAAACGAAGTCGCGGTCACTTACATAATCAATAGTTACCTAAAATAATCTAATAGTCACGTGGACGTTCACGTGTACTTAATTAACTCTGTAAATATGTATCGCAGTTGATTACTACTGTGCCTCCAGTATACTGCTCTGTGCATCAAACTCATCATCATCAACGTCCTCCTCAGTTATCTCATTCCAGTAGGAGTAACTCAGCACAACAAACCCAACAACAACGAATAAATCACCAACCAACTGTTGTGTGCTTAGTCTGATGCCAAACAGAGCCCATTCGAAGATACCCACAAATAAAATGGTGATTAAAGAGCTCACGGATGATAACACAGGTGATGTTAAAGACATCAACGACAAAAAAGCCAATGAGAACACGAGGTTTGACACTATTGACAAACTAATGATGAACCACGTGTAAAAATCTGGGATCAACTTGAACTCACTAATACCTGTAATATGAACAAAAACAATAAAAGTCCAAACGGTTAGGAATGTGATCAAACCAATCAAAGAAGCACAAAAATTTGAGAAGGCAAACTGTCTTCTTGAAGAAACAGAGTCACTTGAAGGACAAACCAACTTCTTGTACAGTACTTCATAAAGACCGTAAAGAATAGCACCGATAGCAATGACTATATCACCCAAGACTCTATTTGGAAAGTCGTCGGCACCTTTTGGGGAATCACCCGAATATGCAACGAACCAAACACCAACAATTGCCAATAACACACTACTCAACTTCAAATATGTAAAACTCTCTTTCAATATTGGGATGGCAAAAACCAATGCACTGAAAGCAGAACAGTTATAAATGGCAGTAATATCTGATGCTGGTGCAAGACTCATGGAGACAAACCACGTACATGCTGCAATGTTCAAAATTATACATATGAATCCAAGACACTTCAAGATATGTTTGATGGATTTACTGAAGATGAATTCTTTGATAGATGTTGGGTATTCTGAATCATGTAAGTACAGCTCATCTATTATGATTCCCGAGGTCTTGTAAATGTTCTTGTGTTGATATTTAACACTTTCCCGAAAATGTCTATTGAAAAGTGTGAAGTTCAAAGGGCTCACACCACGTTTGTTTGATTTCTTGAAATGCTTAAATATGGCGATTGCAACGACTTGAATAGGCCAGATCCAAGCCCATGAGCTATGAGTTACCAACAATAACAAATAGGGTTGATCAAAGTTTAAACTATTGTACAAATATGAAGTTAATTCCGTCTGTGAAACGAATGAAAACAGTGAGATAAGGAATAGTGCAATGACGGCAAACAGTTTAGTATTCGATTTTTCAACGTGTCCTTTGAATGCATTACTCGACCTTATTGTTCCTGAGTGATCGAAGTCATTTATATTATCATCATCCGTAGTCGATGCTGGTTGAGGATGAATAAAATTTTGGGATGGAGCGCTTTCCGAAATTTCTCTATACTTGTTGGACGTGGGCATTATTAAAGGAGATTGGATGCTATCAACCATGACTTTTTCGTTGAATAACACTCGAATCGATCAAAATGACTGAAAGGTGAAGGTCAGTAGCGAGATATCTTTTTTTTAATTTCTCGACGTGTTTGTTGATCTTGAATTTTGAGACGAAAGTTTTTGAAAGAAAACGAAGCAGGTGTATGTCCTAATTACGTAGTTGTGGAAACAATTAATCCCGGGCCGACCAGAATGCTCACAACAACTTAATGTCGGAACCAGTTGGAACCAGTAAGCAAGTCTGAGTGAGTGATACTTCATGACACTGTCGCGTACTGCCAAGCAGTATTCACGTGTATAGGAACCCTAAACTTGCTTTCTTTTAGCTGTAATTTATGATCGATACAGGTCTATAATTGATATTATCACGATCATCCTTACATCGTAAAGCTACGAGTGCTGTGCTCGGACGCTGGCCATACTCATGGAGTATGTTCAAGGCATCGAATGTTCTCAGCTATCTCTATTAGCACACAACATGTTGATGCAAGTTACCAATCCAAGTCACTGTCTCTCATACACCACCTCTAATTCTTTTCTGTACCTATGTGCCCTGGTGATGACATAATCTTTGTTTACCTTTCATTTTTTTTTGGCGTTTCAGATCACAGAGGAAAAAACCAAAAAACCACACCAAACAAAGCTTTCTAACAACCCATTTGAGATCAGAGTTGTTCCAGAAGTCGTTGGCAAGACGCCCTAAGCTGCATCATTCACCTTTTTCAAGCTTTCCTAAGGCTCAATCATCCTTCGGAATCTGAAAACCACGAGCTTTCTTGCAGGTGCATTTTCCTTGTTTTCTCTTTTGGGGAATCATCACATACCTTACTCTCCCTCATCTCTATCCCACAAAAACCCCACTACTACACACTTTCAAATACACGACAACAAACACCGCTCACTTTCTGAATGGCTGCTAGAGAGTCATCAATCTCCGTGGCTGTGCGAGTCAGACCTTTCACACCCGCCGAGATCTCTCATTTGGTCAAACAGAAGGATGAAGGCATCTTCCTAGGTGACGGGGCCTTCAGTTTCAACAACGACAACAAAGAGAATCGATATCCCTCCAAGAGGTTTGGCCCACAGGGACTCCGAAAACTTGTTGATGTTGTTGATGATCGAATGTTGATCTTTGATCCTCCTGAAGGTAACCCTTTGGTGAGTTTGTCCAAAAATGTGTTCCCACCAGGTAGGAGAACTTCTAGGTTTAGAGAACATAGATTTGTATTTGACAGATTGTTCGATGAGGATGCATCACAAGAAGACGTGTATCATGATACAACACGGCCACTTTTGGATAGCGTTCTCGATGGCTACAATGCCACTGTCTTTGCATATGGTGCCACTGGTTGTGGTAAGACTCATACAATCAGTGGTACAGTGGAGGAACCAGGTATAATTTTCCTCACAATGAAGGAACTCTTTGAGAGAATAAATATTCTGAAAGATACCAAGCATGTTGATGTGTCATTATCATATTTGGAGATTTACAACGAGACCATCAGAGATTTGATGGAACCAAATAATAACGGTAAATTACTTAACCTAAGGGAAGACGCAAACAGTCGAATTTCCGTTTCAAACTTATCAACACATAGACCGGAATCAGTTGAAGATGTTATGAATATGGTTATTGTTGGTAATAGAAACAGAACAAGCTCACCAACAGAAGCCAATGCAACATCATCGAGATCCCATGCTGTTTTACAGATCAACGTTATACAAAGAAACAGAACTGCGGATATACGCGAGAACCATACATTTGCCACACTTTCAATCATAGACCTTGCAGGAAGTGAAAGAGCATCAGCTACCAAGAACCGCGGTGATAGACTTCATGAAGGTGCGAATATCAACAAATCGTTATTGGCTTTAGGAAATTGTATCAATGCACTCTGTGATGCAAGAAGGAAAAATCATGTGCCATACAGAGATTCAAAATTGACAAGATTACTTAAATTTTCATTAGGTGGTAATTGCAAAACAGTGATGATTGTTTGCATCAGTCCTTCAAGTCATCATTATGATGAAACGTTGAACACTTTGAAATATGCTGATAGAGCGAAAGAGATCAAGACTAAGATAACGAGGAATCAACATAATTTGGATAGACATGTTGGATCATATCTTAAGATGATAACGGAACAAAAACAAGAAATTGAAGAGTTGAGAAAAAGGGAAAATCAGATAGCAGAACAAGCAGTTGAAAGTTGCAAAGTACAAAAAGATCGCGTATCTATCGGAGTCTTGGAATTCATTGATAATTTGAAGATCAGTTTAAACTCTAAAAAATTTGAACAGTTGAAACTGAGAAAGTCTCTGATATTGTGTAAGAGAAGATTACTGATACATCAAAAAGTTGAATTGAAGAGATATATGAAGACTTTTGATAATTTACAACACAAACCAGATGAATTCATCCATGTGTTTGGTGCTCTGGCTGATCTGTTGAAAAAACTTCAAATCAAAATTGATGAGCTTGAAAGTCTTTATAAGCAAGAAACTGAACTTGATCTGGTCCTTGCTGGATCTGCTGATACAGGGATCAGAAGGTTGGCCGAGCTAGAAGCTTGGACGAATTATGATAAAATAATGATGGAAAGTTCGTTGTCGCTGATCAAAGATTCTATTGAAAAAACCATTTTACAAAATTCATTCGTTGCATTTGACAAATTGATCAATTCTCAAGATTTCAATGGAAATTTCAAATTTACATCGAACACATTATTTCAAATCGTTTCAAAACTTGATTTTCTAAGAGAAAATTCCTATAATTCAGATTCATTGAACGAAGAATGTACGAGCATTTTAGAGGATTTTTATCAAGAGTTTGAACAATCTTTGAACGATCTGATCAACATTGATACAAAATTTGAGAAATTTTCATCGATTATGCAATACAACATTACTTCAGATTTACAAATTCCAACATCTCCCATTAGAAAGCTTACCAAAACAAGATCCTCATCACCTTATAACAGCAACAAATCATCACCGGCAGGAAGACTGTCTAAGACAGTTCTGACACATAATTCTAGGGTAACGAAACTCGTATCACCTACACAACCAACAATGAAAGTCAAACCGGTGAAGAAAGTCAGATGGGACGTTCCAAGCGAAGCAAACGACAAGGAGAGTCAAGGTTCAGGTCCACATTCAGATTCAGACTCAGATATCAGTATGGATGATCTTGCTAAAGAAACAACAGCTTTGGACATGGAACTTTTGAAAGATAACATTGATGAGTCTACAATAGATCAAAGTTTTTCAGAATTGGAGTCGTTAACATCACTTCCCAAGAAGAGAAAATCTTTAACTTCCAAATCTTTGAAACCAAGTTTAAAAAAGAATCCAGCAAATCTTTCTATTGAAACTTCAACAAATGATGAATCTAGTTTAGCTTCAATATCTAATACACCATTAGGTGCACCAATGAGAATGACTGGTGATGTTTCCATACTTGACTCTACCATGAATGATTGACTAATGATTGCATAAATATATTTATACCCACCAAACTACAGAAAATGCTACTACTACTACTACACCTCGTAGGCAATTTTAAAACGTAAGATATCAATTGTCATATTAAAAATAGCATTGAAAACAGATATGTTTCAAATAAAAAAGTATTAAAACCAAAAAAAAAATTGAGAGGTAAATCAAATCAAAAGTAAGTCACCAGCTGAAGATGCTTTGAGAATGTATAAAAAAGAACAAGCAATCAATCATTTGGTGAGAATAAAGCATAGCAAAATTATAAGAAAAATCAAAACTTTTTTTCTCTTTTATATTTGTCACTTCTCTTTGTACAAAAAGGAACCCAAAACACAAAAGGATTCTCTAAACCAACAAAACCAGTAAACAAAATAATATCAGAATAATATCTCTTTATAATCAAATCAGAAACAAAGTTGAAAGATTTTTTTTTTCTTTTTTTTTTGTGTTTTTTTTTTCAGTGTATGGGTGTAAAGAGACAAAACGTGAAAAGGAAAACCACGCAAGAACAACTTCAGTAAACGGAGGCAAGATTGTTATGAGACCAATCGGCAACTCTTGCATTTGAAGAACAGTAACGGCAATTGCAATAAATGGTTCTGGAACTATATCCTGTTCTAGCACAATAATCCGGTTCAAAAGACATGGAATAATTCTTGGAATGACCTCCATGTCCATGAGTTGGAAGTTGTTGAATAGGTTGAGATCCATAATAATAAGAACCAAAATTTTGTGAGTTTGAAGAACCTTGTGTTGAATAGAACTGCTGTTGGGCCTCATATGGTGACGACGACAGTTGGTTGTAGTTCAACGAAGAAGAAGATGTCGATGGATGCAACCAACTTTGTTGTTGTGGTTGTTGTTGTGGTTGATATTGATTTGGAAATCTTGACATTGAATTGTCTTCAAGCGGAGAATAATCAGACATGTTGTTAGCAGTTGGTGAAACAGGTTCACGGTAAGTGTTGTAGGCATTCGAGTATTGACGCTGCTGTTGCTGTTGCTGTTGTTGCTGTTGTTGTTGGTTCTTTAGTTGTCCTTCGTACTTCTCATATTGAACCTTCAACTCATAGTATCTTGAATAATCAATGTCGTGTAATTTCCAATCGAATAATCGGAACCATTCAACTTCCAAAGTGTTGATAGTCTTCACAGGTAGACCGGTAGCATCGGACCATGATCTGTTGGTGAAAGTGTTGTCATCATAGGACTTGTTAGCCAATAAAAGTGATAGCACAACATTCTTCATAATGACATCATCAGTAGAGTTGTCAGCGAAATAAGAGTTGTTCTTTTCGTATTTACCCAAAAGGTAATAACAAGACAAGATCAGTGAAGTTTGTGGCAATCTAACAGCACCTAAAATGCTCTGAACTCTTGAGATGAAAATGGAATTATCAGTATCATGTCTTCCAAAGAGTCTGAAAGCAAGATAAGTGGTAAATTTTGACATAGCTTCAAGATCATAATCCAAAACCGAAGAGACACCACCTGAAGTTCTTGGAGGTTCAACCACTGGAGGAGGAGGACCCATGGCTTGAAAATATCCGTTGTTAAAACCATAAGCTGGAGGAGGTGGAGGAGGAGGTCCCACAGCAGTAGGGGCAGGAGCAGCGACGGGGTTGATGGAAGCACCAAAGTTGTTAGAGTAGAATGACTGTTGTCTGGAGTGTTGACGGTGGTGGAACCCAGCGTCGGTGTATTGAGTGTTGTAAGCGTAAGTGGCAGACATGGTCAATAGCAAGTGATGGGGTGAGAGTGTGTTGTTTGTTTGTTTGTTTAGAAAGTGGGAAGAAGAAGAAATGGGTTAAAAAAAGCAAGATAAGTTAATATATCACAGTTTTTTCCTGTTAAAATCTTCAAATTTCTTTCTGTTGTAGGGCGAACACTTAGTGAAAAGGTCGTCCTGAGAGCAGCAATTTAATGATTAGTCCTGAGAAAGCAAATTTTCTTTATTTCTGGTAGAACAGAAAAAAATAAATAAGCAAAAACACCAACGGAGAGCAGAAACAGCTGAAAATATGTCTAAAAACAGTGGATTTTCAGTGTAAAAGATAAAGAGTCAGATAAGTTATTCACAAATCAAAAGCCTCTTTTCGTCTTGTGGTGAGATCAGTCGAGATAATCAAAAGATTGAACTTGACAAATAGTTTTGACTTTTAATCAAATAGTGGAATTAACACGATTAGAAATCTCAACAATCAAAAAAAGTCTGTGTAGCTGTTTGCAGGAAAAAGAAAACAGCGGAGAAGCAGACGTAAGTTTGTGTAAGGTTTCAAAAAGGGGGTTTGTTCCAGTTATGCTTAATTAAAAGAAAGACCAGTTGAAAAAGGGATGTGTTTGAGGGGTTTGAGAAGTCTTTTTAAAATGGTCCTTTCTAACTATTTTACTAATTTTTTTTTTTTTTTCTATTTCCAATTTCCCGTCTGTCGTTCACAAAAAAAAAAAAAAAAAATTAAACTTTTTCGTGGTTTGCGCACGCCAAAAGCAATCAAAGCACGTGACTATACTAACAAACTTCGCCACTCCCTCCCCCCTATTTCTACAGTAACGGAAAACCACGTTTAAAACGGGAAGGCCCAAACGGGACAATTCAAAACAAAAAAAAAAAAGAAAATAAAAAAAGCACGTGATAGTCACGTGGCATCCGGAAGGGAGATATCTTTCCAAGGGAAGCCCGGTACGCGCAGCAGTGAATCTCTAAGCGCCATATGAAACAAAAAAATTTAAGTGTCAAACAAGTTCAGTAGATCATGGTGATTGACATAGAAGAAGCAGATCAACTCCAGTTCGTATCTCTTCAAGGTCAACAATGGTGAACTCTATGGGCGATGTACCCAAGTATAACCAAAGGCAGCTGCAACCTGCAGAGACAAAAGGGCAACAACCCTTTTCTAGAGTTAAATCCGCATCAGCTGTGACAAATGATGGGAAACTCTTTCTTTTCGGTGGGTTTGATGAAGATGACAATATTGATAGCACGGTTTACATCTTGGATATCAAAACGAAAGAGTGGACGAAATCTTCCCACAGTTATTATAGAGAAGGCCATTCAGCATTATACTGTCCTCACACAGATACAGTATTGGTCTATGGTGGTGTGTCTGAAGAAAACGATTCCGTTGGTGGTGATGCTGAACTCATACAGTACCACGTCAGAGCTGATAGATGGGTTCACCATACCGTAACTGAAGACTGGCCAAGACAAAGATCACGACATGCTTCGTGTTTATCAAACGATGGGACCAAGATGTTCATCAGTGGGGGATCTCATAAAGATAGTTTGAATTCTCCATATGATGATTTATACTGCTATGATATACTGACAGATACGTGGGACGGTCCTAGAACTTTTGTGAGTCGGTTTGATCATACAATCATCCATTACAACGATAAAATTTGGTCATTTGGAGGTTTAACCAATGAAATGGCACATGCTAGAGAAATATCATGGTTTGATTTGAAGACAAATTCAACAGGTTCAATAGTTATCAACGATGTGCCCAAACTTGATGGTGATCATGTTTATTTGGAATCAAATACGAGTTCCATACTTCTGGATGTTTCTGTGCCATTATGGACATATGGTAATGATGTTGAACCATGTATATCTCATTATGATCTGAGAACGTTAAGATGGCAATCAGTCTTAGCAGGCTCTTTTAAACCGTTATTGGGATATAAATGGAGACATACTTTTATAAGTGATTCCAATCTATACCTTTTGGGATACCCGTTGAACGAACAAACTTTTGATGAAACCTTTGACTATCGATTGACAAGTATCATTGGTATTGATTTGGCAAGTTTAGGTATACAGAGTATAAACTATGAAAAAGATTCACATGGTTCATTACAAGCAGATTTCACAAGATTACTACACAATCAAAAATTCACTGATTTCCAAATCGTGGGCATTGAAGGTGATGAAAGGTGTACGATGGATGCGAAATTCTTAGAAAATTTGGGTCATTTGGATACACCATTCAATACAGATCACGAGTCCCATCCTAATACATTCATAAAATCCAAACCTCTTGATGTTCATAAGGCGATTTTATTATCAAGATGGCCTCATTTTGAAAGAATAATCGAGAGTGGGATGATTGAATCCAAAACGAACACATTATTTATACCGGAACCAATCCATTTCCTTGAACTGTTGATAGAATACCTCTATACTGATCAATTAAACACAACAAACATGAATGCTATAACTGGTCTACTCATCCTTTCAAATCTTTATGAGTTACCAAGATTGAGACTGTTATGCATTGAAGGTATCTACTCCCAAGGTTTCAAGATCAAAACGGTCTTGACAATATGGTCAAGAGCAAAACTTGTAAATGAAGAAGTGTTGGCTCATAATGCAGCAACTTTTTGTTTCCATTATTGGGGTAAAATTGTCAATTCAAAATCATTCAAGAATTTAACAAAAGATGAGTTGATAACATTGTGTCGTGAAGTTGGGAAAGATGGTATGGTTTTGAGCGTTTCTAAGAGTGGAAACAGTACGAAAGGTTTATCAAATTCACCAAAACAATCCAATTTGAGTGGATATCAACATCAATATGCAGGAAGTCCATTTGGAACCTCATCACATCATGGTGTTTCACCAATTAGAGCTGCAAGTGCCTTCATACCGGAAAAAAACTTGAACTCAAGTAGTGATGATGATAGCAACGACAATAATGATAGGTGTGAGTTCATTTTTGAAAATGAACTCAACTCAATGAACTCATATAGAACAAGACTGTCTACACCACAACCTTCTATTTTTGGAAACCCACAAAGTGCAATGAATAGTCTTGGTGAACGAGATAATGATGAATCAGATGATGAACGAGATACAGATATGGAACATATATAACCGTGGGAAATGGTTATATTTAAAATAAAAGATAAAATGCTAGAATTAAATTTTTATATCCCTCCTGCTTCTCTATACCAACGAATACCTCTATCCTTAGCTATTACTACAAGACCATCATTTGTATCACCACCTGCACCACCTCTAATTCCCTTTGCGATGAACTTCACACCGAAGGCAGAAGCAACATCTGAATCATCAATCTCATCACCATCTTGAATATCTTCATCATCAACGTCAGTTGGACTTAAATTTATAGTGGATTCTCTCTCTCTTGATCCAACGTTCCACACTCTCAATTTACCATCATAACCAGCACTTACTAATGAATCTCCAGTTTCGTTGAAATCAATCTCAAATATCCATCCATCATGAGCATAAGCACCAACGGACACAGCAGATGCATGTGTAGGGATAGTGAAACTTCCAACACTCTCACCATAAACAGTGTCATAAATGGTGATGGTACCGTAAGAACCTGAATCGGAAGCAATGGCAAGAAGTTTTCCCAAAGGTGAGAACTTAACCGAGCGAACAGATGATGATGATTGTGATGAGCCTTTAAGACCAAAGTTATGGAATGTATAAACTGGTTTGGCAGTTTCAAGATGAGTTAAAACAACATCACCATTTTGGAAACCTGTTGCGAGTAAATTTTCAGCAGATGTTAGATCTAGAGTCGTTGCGAATGATTTGTTTTGTGATTTGATCGTTCCATGGAGTTCAAAAGTTGGAATACCATTTGAATTGATAGTAAAATTCCAAATCTTTGTAGTTCCTGATGGTTGAGTAGCAGCCAATCTATTGGTCTTACCCTTTTCATCTTTCAACCATTTGATGGCCCAGTATTTATCTTTTTTCTTAGATCCTACCTCCAAACTGATGTTATCCAAAGACCTTATAGAACCGTGTATGTCAACATGTGTAAACCAAATTTCACCACTAAATGAGACCGATGCAACTAAAGTATGTCTCACCGACTCAATGACGTCTTCAAAGACATCTAAATGGTGTAGACCAGACTTGTGCACAAACAACTCCTGCACATGGTCCTTAGCATTGTCAGTCTCTGTGATGTTGTTGCTCCAAAACTTCAAATGCCCATCACCGGAAGCTGTGATGGTGTACTGTTTGGACACAGCAACGCCGTAGATATCAGCTTTATGAGCCAATCCAGTGGCAGCTGTAGTGATGAATTGTTTTGACTACATTTGAAAGGTTAGTAATACTGCTCAATCTCTATAGTGCATAATACTATGAACATACCATTCGCTAACAGTTGAGGATTGGAGGCTACTTCTTAAGATCAAATAGAACAAAGAAAAATTCAATATAGGTGTCTAACGTTGACTTTTTCTTTCTCGCGGAGCCTTTACGTCAGAAGTTATGTAATCATGAAGAAAACAAAATTCGCGCAAGCCACTTTCAATATAGCAGGATAAATGCAATTTTTAGCAGGGTGATTTGTCTTTATTTGACTATGGAATGTTCCGCAGGGAATTGAAGTTGCGAAATGAGTGTTGTTACCAGAGTGGATGATACGTCAATAAGTGATGATGGGAAGTACACTCTTTATCATGTGTTTGTGTCGGTCGCTGGAAAAGGGTACACTTTGAAGAAACGATTCAGTGATTTTGCCAATTTGAAAGAAGAATTGGAGAGTTTATATTCAGATGTTGTGCCATATGAATTTCCTAAGAAGACTCTTATAAGATCATCTGTAAAGAACTCTGCATTGACAGAAGGAAGAAGACAGATATTCGATAAATTCTTGAGAGATGCTATTAGTGATAACGTACATACCAAGTGGAGAAAATCGTTACCTTTCAGAGAATTCCTTAATCTTCCGCCAGGTATCTTCAGTCATGTTAGCGAATCTTCAAAAGAACACATAAACAACGCATGGAGTTTAAGTTCTTCTAAGAAAGATGAACCAATCACCGACTTGACACAATGGATAGACGTTGCAAGAGAAACAAAAGACACTCTAGTTGAAGCTAGATCCAAAGTGTTCACCTCATCCTCAGAGACAAGAAAGAAACTGATAATAGCTAGATCAAAGTTTGAAGGTTTAACGAAAGGACTAGATATGGTAGAGCAAAAAGGTTTGATAGGAGAAGGAGAAGTGAAAAGACGTGGTGAGCTTTTACACTCATTGAAAAGAGAACACAAAGATATTGAGCATTTACTCTCAAATGTCACTCAGTTTCCAGATGACAAACAGTCTTTTATCAAAATACCATTGCAACAAGCCAAAAATCAACTGTTTAAAGGTAGGGTGATAGGTGAACCTCAAGAAACACAGAGGACCCGTGGCTTAGACAACCAACAGTTGCTTCAACTTCAACGACAAGATTTTCAAGATCAGGATAAAGAGTTGGAACAACTCAGTAGAGTGATACAGAAACAGAAAGAGTTGGGTGTTGCTATTAATGAAGAGCTGCAGTTACAAAACGAATTATTAGATGAGTTGGACACGGAAGTTGATAGAACGGCTGGAAAACTGCATTATGCAAACAAGAGAATCGGGAAATTCACATAGGCTGTGGAATATTCAACTCAAAGAGTTAGAGTTGGAACATCACTGCCGTTGTAGTGATACCAGAAATGCATAGCAGCTAGGGTACACGAATCATTTCTCGTAGAGACGCAATTCCGGCAAAATCGACTCTCGGCATACGGGGACCTACAGAAAGAAAAAAAACACATGCTAAAAGAGGCCTTACTTTATGGGCAATGCAACTTTAAAAATTGCTGCTCCGCCGTTGAAGCTGGTGTTTTTTTACACTTTTTGTTTTTTTTTGGCAATTCATTCTCTAATTCCCTTCAAAATAAAGTGTGCAACTAGTGAGTCAACCGGTTTCTTCGCTGCTAAAACGCGCTCTTAGTTCTTTGATCAGCCTGTAACATCGATCTTCAAATATTCCCAATATTTCCACTTTGCCAAAAAAAAAATTCCCGAACGAAAAACAAACCAAGAAATAACAACAAACAGCAAGCCATCGTCCCACTTCAAAACGACCTCAATGACTGCTGCCAAAATACCTCCTGGACGCTTTGAAACCCTCACTGCCGAGGAAGAATGGAAGTTGAAGGAAGTTTGGGCCCATTTTCTCAGATTCTGGGGGACACCTGTTGTTCTACCTTCCGCACCTGACAGATCAACAACATCCACTACAATTGCCTCCAAGACCTCTGAGAAATCAAAAGATGACAAGTCGAAAAAGAAGATGTTTTCAAAGTTCCGTCGTGGACACAAGACAACAAAGTCTGTTGATAAGCTTTCTTTAACTACCACAAGATCCAATGAGTCCATTGAAGCTTCCTATACCCACAAATCTATTCACGAATCACTGAAAGACCTAAAACCTGAAGAAATTTATGAAAACTTTTGGAACATGCTGAGAGTTGATACACCAGATAATTTGATTTTAAGATTCATCAGAGCTAGAAAATGGGATAGTGATAAGGCTTTGGCAATGTTGGCTCATACTTTACATTGGAGATTGAAAGAAAGTAAAGTCGATGATCTGATAATGGCTGGTGACAAGAAATTTGTCGATGAAGGTCGTGAAGGTGTTGTGAAACAGCTCGAAGCTGGTAAAGCTTATCTCAGAGGTGTTGATGTTGACGGAAGACCAATTGTGCATATAAGACCACGTCTACATAACCCAAGTGCCCAAACTCTCGAGGACGTTGAACAGTTTACTTTACTAGTGATCGAATCTGCTAGATTATATTTGACCGAACCAGTTGATTCATGCTCCATTTTATTTGATCTTTCGGATTTTTCAATGTCCAATATGGATTATGCTCCTGTTAAGTTTATGATTGCTGTTTTTGAAGCTCACTACCCAGAATCTTTGGGTAGACTGATTATCCACAAGGCCCCATGGATTTTCCCACCAATCTGGAATATTGTTAAGAACTGGTTGGACCCTGTTGTTGCCAGTAAGATCGTTTTCACCAAAAATACCAAGGATCTTGAGGCCAATATCAACAAGAAATATATTCCGAAATCACTTGGAGGTGATGATGATTACGAAGAGAAGTTTATTCCACCAAAAGATGAGGATGACATATTACTCAAGGATACAGAAACAAAAGAGAAGATTTTAGCAGAACGTAAAGAAATTATTAAAAAGTTTATCGAAGCCACCGTGAATTGGATTGAAGCTGATAGTGTTGAGTCTAGCGCGAGGTTCAAACAGGAGAAAGCTCAACTTTCTAAAGAACTGTCACTCAACTACGTCAAACTTGATCCCTACATCAGATCAAGAAATAACTACGACAGACAAGGTGAAAACCTCTTTGTTGTTACTGCTTAATGATACAAAAATTTTTAATAGAACAATGTTAGTACTATGTCTGACCTATTTTTTAATTTTTTCTCTCTTTCTTCGAATAGACGCGTTTCTTCGGGTTTGTTTGTGTGTGCCTTCTCAAAAATATACCAACTTAGGTCATTAGGGACATAGTGAAAACTAATTGAAAAACTTCAAAGAGCTCAGCAAAGAGGGGACCATACCGTGTGGTAGAGCAATCTGATCAGATGTTAACATTTCAACCATCAGCCCGTCAACTCTGTTAATGATTGGCCAGAAACGTGATATCACGTGATGATATGTTTCTACGACGACCATTGGTTTCAAAAAATGTAAACAAATAAATCTCTAATGTCTCAGTCTGATGGCTAAATGCTACAAAGTTGATTGCGGGGAAAGATGGACAAAGTGGACAGTCTTCTAACAGAACTATGCTCTGGTAGGTACAATATTTACACAATAAATATTTCTTCTTTCTTCTAAATATCAACGAACTGACGCGCGGAAATACAGAGACTGGAGACGCCAAAGAGATCATCAATGAGCTTGATAAACTCCCTATCAAAGACAACGGAATATCTCCATCACAAGTGTCCGTTCTAATAGATGAACTTACAGATCCATACTCTAGATTACCAGCTGGGTTAAAATTACATATCTTGAACCACTATTTATATTTCAAAGGACCGCTCCCCAATCTGATTGCCTATAAGATTATTGGAAGCATTGGTGTTCAATCCAGTGTTAGTACCCATAAAAGGCTACCACCTATATTTCAGAACAAGCTCTTGTCATGGCTGGTATCCGTCTACTCTTTTCTAGAGGATCCATCCGTCGTTGGGCAGCTTTATGGTGTGTTATTCGCCTGTTTAGATTTTGCTTTTGCAAGAGCCAATGCTGCCCATTTATTGTTCTTGTCAACTAAGAAACTACATATTACTGACTCAAGAATAGAAGAGCTCTCTGAACTCCATATCAAATATATAGAGTCTCAGCATATTGTGGGACTATTGCTTCTTTACCAACAATACTACCCCGAGAAAATTTTTGACACTTTCAATGTCATCTCCCCAGATATATTCGACAACCCAGATCCTGAATATTCAGCGAGCCTATTAAGAATTCAAAAATCATCGAAACACGCACTTGCAGAAATCTCAGATCAACAATCTCGACTTGTTGATGGATTTGGGAGCAAACTGAAGAGAAGAAAGAAGCAGCCTGCTGGCCATTTGGATTACAGCACACTTTTTCCATCTACAGAGTCTACAGAGTTCTCATTAACAGATACCATACGCAGAATAGATACAATTGATGCATCAAAAAGATGGCAGATGCTTCTATTTGATTCATCATCAACATCTCATATTATATTGGCCTTGAAAGGTACTAAAGAGGACGATCATAAAGTTGAAGCTTATCTCACTACAGCATTTGACCAACATTTGTTCGACGCCAAAGAATTTCATGGTATACTAGAGAAATTTTACAAGTATGCCACCCTCACTGGAAATGTGCCCAAAGTTATAGTTGAGAGATTGATACTTGACGAAGAGTCACTTAGATCCACTTCATCGAAGCTCCAAGAATACAGAACGTTCTTCATTGAGAACTTAGATGCCAATTACCACTCTCAAATTGTGCAGCTTATTGAGAAGCATATAGAACTACTGCATTTACTACCACTTCAAAGATTCACATCGCTCATCACATCACTATCAAAAGTCGTACATAGGCTATTGTTGAATAAGAAGACATCAAGTTTAGGTGAAGACATTTTCAGGTTTCTTCTGCAAAGAATCACCAATCATCTTGAATTGATTGAGGAAGACAGAAGTCTGCTTCTTGCATCACTTCAATTGGTACGAGTATTAGAGAATATCCCTACAGAACTTTTGTCAGTGAGAAGTGTGGTTCTTCCTCCGCCACTAGTATATTCTTATCTATTTAGCAGTGATCCTATTGCAATTTCCCAACTTGGTTCACATTTGAATTTTGCCAAAATTGTGCTGCGCGATGCCAATACTAATGAGGTGGTTTCAAAACTCACAGACCTCCATAACGCATATGTTGTTGATGTTTGCAATCTGCTTTGGAGAAATAAGGCATTTGACATACCGAGAGATAGCAATAACAGTGTCTTGGGATTGTCTTACAAGTTTGCAAATGAATTAGAATATAGTGTTCCTATTTATGACGCTAGCATGAACTTCAAATCTCTTTACAACATTCACCATTCTTCAGCATTTGCATCATATAGTGCTAACTCTTTGAGAAAGCTAGAGGAGCAAGATCAGAGCTGCGAGGTTACACATGATGGCCCCTTGTCGCAATTGTCCTTCGCATCGATGCTGAGAGACAACGCAGGAAAGTGGTTGACCACAGAATACGAGGATATTCGGGTTGAGATTTTGAAAGATCTGGAGAAATTAGGGTACGTTGGTGTTGCTGATGTGCTGTTCTCACATCTCAAGGGTATTTTGAATAAACGTTGATCATTATATCATTATTGTTTTTTAATTACATATCTATATATACAATATCTCTATGGTATGCTTTAGACAAGAACAATGCTGATAGTTCTTGGTTTTCTGATTATCTTTTTGATGGTTTTATCACCAATGAATTTTTTAGCTTCTTCTAACGACTCTAAAGTGGACTTGACTTTGCCTTCGTCCTGTTGATAGAAATCTTTCTCAGCTTCAAAAACAAATCTCATTTTACCATTGACAAACACATTGAATTTGGTGATGCTTGATTCCAATAAAGGTTCCAGCTCTGGCCAAGGTTGGGCAAAGATCGTGTCCCATTCAAGATTTAAGTTTTTTCTCAAGATTTCCCAAGCTTCTTCAGAAGAGGCTGGAACCACTGGAGACATTGCAACAAGGAGCTTTTCGAATTTCTTAAGTACCAAGGATTTGGAAACCTTTCCATCCTGGAAAGCTGTGATTATGGATCCGGTAAACTTCATGTAGTCTGAGATCACTGTGTTCAACGATAATGTGACGTTTAGCGACTCCGTGATGGATTTCAACAGAAGCTCCGTCTCATTGTGGAATTTCTCTTCTGCATCATTTGGCTTTTCAGGATTGGAGGAAACTTGGGCAGCTTTAGCAATAGGTTCGACATGTTGCAGAACTCGGGCCAACCATCTGACCACACCAACAATTTTTGATTCATCCCAATCCAAAATGTCATTTATAGGAGCTTGAAACAAGACATGCGCTCTCGTTGCATCAGCACCGTACTTGGCAATACATTCACCAGGGTCAGCACCATTGTACTTGGATTTTGACATCTTTTCTGACGAGATCGTTGGAGTCTCACCAGTGGAGATGACTTTTGGATGGTTCCAATCGGTTAAATCGAGCTCAGCAGGTTTCAAGAATCTCCCAGATTGAGGGTCAGAATAAGTTCTTCCATGTACCATACCCTGCGTGATCAATCTTTTGAATGGTTCCCCTCTCACGGCACTACCATCCCAGAGTCCCTTTTTAGCTAGGAACTTTGATATAAACCTGGAGTACAGCAGATGTAAAATTGCATGTTCAACACCACCAACATATATATCGACAGGCATAAAATCGGTGACTTTCTTTGAATCAAATATCTTTTCCGAATTTTTCGGATCAATGTAGCGGAAGTAGTACCAGGAACTATCCATAAATGTGTCCATAGTATCAGTATCCCGCTTCGAAGGTTTGCCACAACTTGGACAGTCAGCATTGACAAAAGAAGCCATCTTCTCTAAAGGGTTACCTTTACCGACAAATTTAGCATCTTCTGGAAGTAGAACTGGTAAGTCTTTGTCAGGAACAGCAACTGGGCCACAAGAGACACAATGAATGATAGGAATTGGGGCACCCCAATATCTCTGTCTACTGATCAACCAGTCTCTAATCTTGAATTGTGTTTTCTTGATGAACTTATCACTGTCTTTAAAGTCAGCCAAGATCTTGTTTACAGCAGCGTCACTTTTCAATCCATTGTATTCATTATTTGCAACTTTAAGAATCCCTTTACCTGTGAATACTTTGGTGTCATTTATTTTGGCTTTCTCAGAGTTTGAAGGAATAATGCTTCTCACTATTGGTTCGTCCGGTTTGTTTTCATTCCAGAATGCAAAGTCACGTTCATCATGTGCAGGACAGCCCATAACAACACCTGAACCGTAAGAGCCTAAGACATAAGGAGCAACAAAAATCGGAATATTGAATTTGTCACTCAAAATTGGATTCGATGCTTTAAGTGATGGCAATTCATAACCAGCTTTGGAATCTTCTGGAAGGTTCTTTGCCTTCTCAATAAAAGAGTGCAGATTTTTGTCTGAGATTGATAGCTCACGTGCCAAAGGATGATCAACCGCAATGGAAATAAACTGAACACTGAATAGAGTGTCCAGCCTTGTTGTGAAAGCGTTCAATGAGAGTTCTGGTTCATTCGTATCAAACTTAACCTCAACTCCATGTGACTCACCGATCCAATGTCTCTGCATCGTTTTAACTTTTGAAGGCCATTGATCCAATGTCTCGAGATCTTTGTTCAGCTCCGGAGCAAATTTCGTGATGGCTAAGAACCACTGACTCAACAGTTTCTTCTCAACAATAGCACCCGATCTCCATGACCGTCCTTCTGAATCAACCTGCTCATTTGCAAGAACTGTCTTGTCAACAGGATCCCAGTTGATCTCAGCTTCTTTTCTGTACGCCAAACCTTCTTCAAACAACAACGTGAAAATCTTCTGTGTCCACTTGTAGTAGTCTGGATTACAGGTTGTAACTTCCCTATCCCAATCAAAATCACTCAGCATCAACTTCATCTGTGATTTCATATTGGAGATATTATCTTTGGTCCAGACGCTCGGATGTATATTTCTTTCGATTGCAGCGTTTTCAGCAGGTAAACCGAAAGCATCCCAGCCCATAGGATGTATGACTTCTGAACCTTGGAATCTGTGAAATCTGGCAATGACATCACTTATCACATAGTTTCGCAGATGACCCATGTGAAGCATACCTGACGGATATGGGAACATGGACATTACTATTTTCTTGTCTTTAGCACCTGGTACTAACTTGCTGACAGGATATAGTGAGTTATCTGGGGATAGGTCTCTCCATATTTTGGACCATTTCGAATCGAGGTCACTTACACTTGACCGCACATGCGAGTACGTCGAAAAAAAATGGGCCTCGGACAGCAAGTTTATGGGTAGCTTGCATAAATTCAATGTCTCACGAACAAAGAGCATTTCAGCCTCCGTATTTTCAATTCAGTAGTTTGTTAGATACTATTCGGCCCTCAACGAAGTATTTGATGAGTAGAGAAGTACAGCAAAGAACACATTCGTGGCCGCGAATTTGGTACAATAGAGCACTCATCTTGCGGGTAACATTGATTTCAAATGTGTCTCTGGCTTTTGGTAAATGGCAATATGAAAAGTACTGTTTAAGTCAAAAAATTTGGGTAATATATCGAGCTACCATAGTAAGGGAGTTGATAGAGTAAGAGTAAATATGCCCTCGGCAGAGACAGTTGAAATAGAAGAAAACACAATAGTCGCAGCTAAGTGTGGCCCAACCAAATCATGTATGTTATGGATCAAATAAGACGCGTTAAAAAACAAAGGAATCTGTTCATCAGCTTGAAAGTCCCATAACCGCCATCCACCATATGACGGTGGAATTCAGAAAGCACCCGCGTGATGAGACGGATGATCCTTCCCAAAGTCAGGACCTGGACTTTGAGCAAGGAATCAGTGAGCCTTCAGACTCCGAAGAAGTATGTTTTCCTTATATTTGTTTACTCTTATGATACGCAACAGCTTACTAACTATCAATCGATATAGAACGTTGATGTTGACCAATTCATGAGTCAGGGCAGTGCTCTCAAGGACACGCGGAAGAGGGCCAAGATTGAGCAGAAAATCAGAATCTCTCAGCAACATACCCAACGAATGCAGATAGATGAAGAAGTTGACACAATTGTTGCTGGTGTTATCAAAAATGTCCGTTTAGAGAATTTCATGTGCCACGAGAATTTTGAGCTAGATTTCGGTCCTAGATTAAATTTCATCATTGGTCATAATGGTAGTGGTAAGAGTGCCATTTTAACCGCCATATCTGTCTGCCTTGGTGCTAAAGCAACTGAGACCAATAGAGGTTCAAGTTTGAAAGATCTTATCAAAGAGGGTAAGGAGTATTCTCTAATAAGAGTTGTTCTAGTGAATGAAGGTCCAGAAGCTTACGAACCAGCTAAATATGGTAAAAGCATCACAGTTGAGAGAAGAATCAGAAAAGATACTACCAGTGTTCCATATATCTTAAGGTCTGAGAATGGTAAGACGATTTCCAACAAGAAACAAGATTTGGATTCCATTCTTGATTACTTCAACATCACAGTGAGTAATCCGATGGTGTTTTTGTCCCAAGATATGGCCCGATCTTTCTTGACAGCAAGTACTGATGACCAGAAGTACAAATACTTCATGAAAGGTACTATGATGGAAGAAATTTTAGACAATTTAAAAAAAGCCCACGAACAAAAAGAACAAATAGACCTTAAACTTCTTCAACTGAAGGACGATACACTTACTTTAAGAGAAGAGTATAAAAAGGCAGAAGAATTACATCAAAAGGTTAGAGATTCTCATGACTTGCGTGTGAGGCAGACTATTTTATGTGGAAAATACTACTGGTTGCAGGTTGAATCAGCTTCTCAAACCGTTCAAACAGTGAAACAATCAGAACTTGAACTGAAAGATACAATGGTTACTTTAGATGAGAAGATTGGTGCCATGTCCGAAAAGATTGAAGAAAGCGTAATCGAGATTGAGAAGATAGTATCAAAAGAGAAAGCTATCAAACTACAAGTTGAAGATGCAAAACTGAACTACCAAGAGAAACGAGCCAAAGCCGACGCAGCTACTTCGAAAATTGAGAATGCAATTAATGAGTCCAAACGTCACGAACGTGCTATTGAAGCCGGTCAAAGAACCATCAACACTTTAGAGCAAAAAATTTTCAAAGAAGAGGAGAAGATTCGTCAGTATAATGGGGGAACCAAAGATTTGCTATTCCAACAGCGGGAGAACCTCAAAAAAGAAGAAGCTGAACTCGAATCCTCAATTCAACAAACAAAAGCACAGCTATACCAAGTTGAACAACGTGTCAAAGATGAACACGCTAGTCTTGAACGCATTATTGACAACATGAGACAAGACGGCAAAAATTTAGAAGCCCAGTTAAGAGACTTCAAAACTAATAAAACTCACAATCCACTTGCTGCTTATCCTCATAATATCTCTAAAGTGTTGAGAGAAATAAGCAGTGCCAGATTTGATGGAAGCGTTATCGGACCTCTTGGCACTCAGTTTAAGATAAAAAAGGAATTCACTGAATGGTCCAGTATGATAAATGCTTTAATCGGCCCTAATGCCAATGCGTTTATTGTTCAAAACTTTAGAGATCAAAGACGTCTTCAAGGAATCATGAGGAAAAACAATTGCAATTTCCCAATTTCTGTTAGAAGCAGCGAACGTTTCGATTATTCCGATGGTGTTCCAACTGCTGACTTCCAAACTGTTCTTGATGCTCTAGTGTTTGATAAAGATGACGTGAAATATGCTCTGATTGATATGATTCATATTGAAGCTATGGTATTGATTGCGGACAAAGAAGAAGCAAGACGAACTATCCAGAACAGAGCTCACAATGTCAGATCGGCATATGCATTTGCTAACAACAGCTCCGGTACCCAATACTCTTTGAACGTAAATGGCGCATTCCAGTCCAATCCCATGTACTATGATATCAACAACTATCCAAAGGTTGGCTTAGACTCGGGTGCAGAAGGTGCTATTTCAAATATTACCCACTCCCTAAAAAATCTGAAGCAAGAAATCGATGAGCTTCAAAGAAAGAAAGCCTCGCTTGGTAACAAATTTCATGAAGAGAAGAGACCACTACAGGATTTCTTAAGAGATACAGATAAAAAGCTCAAAGGTGTAAAGTCTCAAATATTTCAGTTGGACAGAAAACTTGCCGAGGATGTGGGTTCGGGGACTCTGGAGGCTCTTCAAGATGAGTTGAAGGAGGAAGTCGAAAATCTTGGACTACAAAAGACATCGCTGAACGACACATTGGAGCACATTGAGGTGTTACAGAACAAATTGAACGTTGTGTTGGAGGAGTACAATCTGTCAAAGACTCAAGTTAATGAGACCAGAGCTTTACGTACAAGGTATGAAGAGATGAAAGCTGAAATTGAAGCTGACACTCAAATCTACGCCGCTAAGAAGGACAAGTACATCACCAATAAAGTGAAAAGAAAGGAACAATTGGATGCTTTGATAGAGAATTTACCAGTATGGGAAGAGAAGATCGCTGTAAATACAGCACAAGCCTTGGAACACTGTACGAGGGAAGAAGCTGATTCAATCAGATTGCAGGATCCAGAAGATGTTAAACGTGCAATAGAAAAAGTGAATACAAAAGTTGCTCAGGCGGATAAAGAGCTTGGTAATGATCCTCAAATTGTTATCAAGAATGCTCAGGATGCAAGAAACAAATTTTTGCATGCTCACAAGACCTTTAGAGAGGTTTCCATTTCAAGAAAGCTATTGGCTGCTTCAATACAACAGAGATTGATTGCTTCTAGAGAAAACAGAGAATCAACATGTATTACAGCTGATCTTGATTTCAAAGATTCTTTAAGATTCAGAAATTTTGGTGGTAACCTTGAGTTTGACGTTGACAAGAAGAAGTTAAAGATGTTTGTAACTACCAAGAATGACAAAAAACCAAGAAATGTTGATTCTCTATCTGGTGGTGAAAAATCTTTCTCTCAAATTTCGTTGTTACTAGCCACTTGGAAACCAATGCGGTCCAGAATTAAAGGCCTAGATGAATTCGATGTCTTTATGGATCAAGTAAACAGAAAGATTGGTATGAGATTGATGTTGAAAAAGTTGAGTTATGAGTTGAAGTCTCAAACCATTTTTATTACACCACAAGATATTGGCCAGATTGCTGATCTAGATGAGAAATTGGTGAGAATCCACAGGGTGAGAGATCCTCGTGCTGGATTGAACAACCAATGAGAAGTTATTGAACTGTTGTTCCCGTAGAGTTATGCTGCTGTACTACTACCAGTTATTTATTAAATGTAATATCGATGCACGTGTATTTGGTAGCACCATTAAAGTCTTCATGCAGCACCGTCATCATCATTATCATCATCGTCTTCATCATCATCTTCTTCACCTTCGTCATCTTCCTCATCACTGGAAATGTCGCCTCCAAGAGATTTCACCTTATTTTTGTAATTGTTCTTTTTCTCATCCAAGTCATCAAGAACCAGCATCAAATCATCCAGTTCTGATTTTGGAACGTATGTATCTTTCAATTTAGCGAGTTCAGCTTTCAACTTCTCATTCTCTTCTTGCACCGTTGAGATTTGCTTCTGGTTTGTTTTATAATTAGCAACGCTTTTTAACAATTCAGCCTTTTCCAGCTTCACAGTTTCCAGCTCTGAGACCGATTTAACCAGGTCATCCTTTTCTTTAGTCAACTTAGAAATAACATCATTCGAAATATTATTATCCACTTCTCTTAATCTCTTCTCTAGTTTCTGATGATTTAACTTGGCCTCTTCCAAAGCTATGCTCTTCTCATCTATTTCAGTTTTAAGTGTTTTGATCTTGGAATCTTGGTCAATAATGGACTTTTTAAGCGCTTCAATTTCTGAAGACTTCTGTGACAGTTCTTCGGTGTGTTTCAATTCCAGATCAGTCAATTTCTTTTTCGTTTCTAGTAAAATGGTAGATATGTCATCCTTCTCAGTGGAGATTGATGATATTTTGGACTCAAGATCTCTTGTCGTCTTCTCAAGTTCTGACACCTTTGATTTCAATTCACTTTCCGATTCTAAGCTTCTTTTATTATCATTTTCCAACTGTGATTTCAAGGTCTGAGTGGCATTATTTGTCTCTTCAAGATCTTTCAACAACTTTGATTTCTCTGATTCCAGTTTCTTGTTCAAATCTGTGGCTTCTGCTGATAAGAAACTGAAGTTATTCAGCTCTTTTGATTGTCTATCAAATTTTCGGAGTGTTTCATCTAGTGATTTCTCAAGACTTGAGATCTTCTCAGACTTAGTTTTCAGCTCATCTGAGGTTTTCAACTCGTTCTCTTTAAATTCAGAAACGGCATCTTCAAGTTTGGTTTTCTGCGTTTCTAACACAGCAACCTTCACGCCAGTTTTCTTCTTCTCCTGTTTCAACTCTTCTTCCAACCTGGAAACCTTTTCAGAGTACTCCTTAGTATTTGTATCAGAATTTTCACTCAACAGAGAACGTTCTTTTTCGAACTCTTGCGCCTTCTCATCAGCTGCAGCTGTCAACTCTTTGACTTTTTCCTCAAGTTTCTTCAAGGCAGCTTCAGATTTGGACTTCTGGCTTGAGAGCTTCTTCGAAACGCCTTCAAGATCAGTGGATTTTTTGCTCAAATCTTGTTCCAATGAGGCAACAGTTGACCTCAGCCCAGCAACGTTCTTCTCCAAAGCCACATATTCAGCCGTCTTGGATTCCAGGGCAGCTTCAAGTGTATTTTTGTCATCTTTTGATTTGGCGATAGCTTCATGTAACACTGTTATCTCAGACAGCTTCACCTTAAATTCTTTGGATAAGGAATCGTACTCTTTCTCTTTCTCCTCAATTGTCTGAGACACCATCTGCAATGCAGCCTCAAGTGATTTCTTCTCCTCGCCAATGGACTTTGAGCTCTCAGTTAGAGAAACTATATTTTTCTTCAAATCAGCCTCTTTTGTTTCCAGTTCAGCAGCAAGATCATCAAGTTCTGCTTCCAAAGATTTGTTTGTTGCTTGAAGTTTAAAAATTTTATCTTCTGAGGACTTCGCCTCTATTGCAGCTTTCTTTTCGATATCTTCAATTTGGGATTCTAATTCAACTCTCAGATCTTGAAGCTCTTTAACTTGTGCATCAGATTTGTCTAATTTACCATTCAATTCAGCAATAACATTGGACTTTTCCGTCAATTCTGCATTAAGAGAATCCGCTGATGATGCGCCATTTTGAATCTCCTTTTCAAGATTTGATTTCTCAGCCTCAACAGAAGACAAATTCTCAGCAAGAACAGTCAATGAGGATTCAAGCTCCTCTTTTTCAGCAACATAGTCCGCTTTTAGCTTTTCCAGAACTGACGAATGCGATCGAGTTTGTGTATCGATAGCTTTTGAATGCGTGTCTTTCAAATCAGCAAGCGAATCTTGGTGTAACTTCAGTGTAGCTTTCAGATCACGCAGTTCTCCTTCATATTTCAAAGCCAGTGATTTCGAAGCTTCAAGATCTGATTTCACTGATGTGTAATTCGAGGAGAGGTTAAGAAGTTCTGTCTTCAAGTTTACCACCGTAGATTCATGATCTTTCTTGGTGTCGTCAAGCTGAGCCCTTAGCTCATCCGTTTCTTTGCCTAATCTATCAGAAATCGTGGATAACTCTTTATTCTTCTCTTCAAGCTGCTTCAGGCCAGCTTTCAAGAATCCAACTTCATTTTGATGCTCAATTGACTGCTTCTCAAATTCAAGTTCAAGTTGCGATTTAGCATTGTTTACCTCGTTAAACGATATAGCTAAAGATCTCGATTTCTCACTCAGTTGATCTATCAAAGTTTGCTTCTGGCTTGAGCTGGCTTTGTATTCATTTAACTCCCTCTCAGTGACGCTTTTTGTAGACAACAAAGATTTCGATTCTTTGGTTAGAGAATCAATTTTAGTTTTCAGGGTGGTGATCTCTTCGATCTTTTGCTTCAAATTTGTCTCTAATTTTTGCTTCTGAGACAACTGCTTCTGAACTTCTTTCTCCAATGACCCCACTTTGCTCTCCAAGGTGTCTTTTGAACGGGTGAGCTGCATCAATTCTCTGCTCATCTTGTTGATACCATCTTCAGCAGTGGTTTTCTGTTTTTGGGTAATCTCTAGCTGCTGTTTGAGATGTGCAATTTCTTGAGTTTTTATTTGCAACTCCCCTGAAGAATGCTCCAAGCTCTTTTGTTTCTGTGCGGATGATTGAGTCAGTGCAGTATAGTCGTTCTTCACCTGTTCAAGTTCTGAAAGCAAGCTGCTGTATTTATTCTTTAAAGTTTCATTATCGGATTTAAGTGCCTCTAGCTCTGTGGAAACAGTCTCATGAATAGCAGTAATAGAGGACAAATCAGCAGTAGTCTTGGCCAAATTATCTTGAACCTCAGTATGAGTGGCCTCAGCTTCTGACTTGTATTGGTCAAAAGACTTTTTCAAAGACTGGTAAGTTTCCTGGAGAGCTTCAAACTTCTCATATGAAATTTTACCATTGGATTCAAGAGTTGGATCCTGATTCAGAGTGTTCTTTAATCTTTGATAATTCTCTTTGATCAAATTGACAACAACATAGTGCAAAAACACTTTCGGTAGGCCAGTCTCATCTTTTGCTGGAGCATAAATATCCTCTTCTGAGAAATCTGCAAACACTGGACTTTCTTTAAACTGTAGCACTTTTAATGCATAATTGTCCTTACCAAGAATCTTCACAATTAATGCGTGTAAATCAACTCTGGATAAAGGTGAACTTTTGCTTGAGAACTCAAAGGCGACACCAAGTAATATCGTGACAAGACCTTGGGTAATGACGTTTTCATTAGATGCCTGTGATAAGAATGAGAGGAAAGCTCTCACATTGGAGGACTCACCCAAAAAGTCATTCACAGCGTCACAATCTTCAAATAGCCAAACAATCAAGAGCATCAAGTAACCAATGGAGATACGTTGATCCTGTGTAGACAATTTCGTTACCAAAAGACCAGACATTGCTTGAACGGCGGTGATAACCTCTTCACCGGCTTCTTCATCACCAACAGTGATAGCAGTGACGCTGGCCTTTAACTCTTCATTACCATAAATCAACTTGATCAAAATGACACTCGAGAACCAAATTTTATATGGGTTCAACTTGATTTCAGGATCATACTCCAGCAGAGCCTCAAAGATGTTGGCAACTGGAGGCTTCTTTGAGTGAGTCGCAGAACTAATGACTTTTGGGGTTTCACCTGATTGATTACCATTCTCAGTGTAACCATTTGTAGCCGGACTCCCTTCAGATCCTGGTGAGGGAACAGAAGGAGGCAATTCAATAGTCTCATTGCCATGAACGGCACCAGATTTAAATTTAGAAATCTGATCTTTTATGAACTCAGCTTTTAACTCTTCATTTCCACTGAAATAGGCTTCAAGTAACGTCTCTGCAGCAACACGGATATCAAAAACATGAACAGAATTCAAGAATAAACACCAATTCAACAATGCTATTATAACAGGAACCGTCCCCTCAAAACTTTGTATCTGTATTGGCAGACTAGGATCAATATAAGGAACGTCAATAGTGCTGAAGTTCGACTGGATCTCTTTATTTTCATAGATCAACGAACCCACAGTTATTAGGGCAGTGGGTCTCAAAGAATTTGGTGTATTCTCTGAAAATGCAAGCTGTAGGACGTACAAAAAAACATCCGCTTTGAACAGGGCATCCTGATTAGCTTTGGTAGAATCATTGCCTGCGATAACAAACAATCCAACAATCTCTAGGCATATGGTGACGTTCTGAAGTCTTTGATCATTCCATACTATGGCATCTTCACCTAATGGTTCACTTATGAGGTATGATAGCTTTGGGAGACAGTTTGTCTCAAGGAACAATTTTTGATTTGAAACATTGTATTTCAACAAATTTGATAACAGCGTCAAACAATCTTGGACAACAATGCTGCCTCTGATATCTCCTTCTTCATGAATGATTTCGAACAATCTGTCAAACGTGGACTCAAAAGCAATCAATTTCTGAATGTTGAAGTTATCGTTCGCAAGAGCCATAAGGAGTAGAACGGTTTCATTTCTAACTGGATCATGAGTGTCTGAAAGCACCTGGACCAAAAGTGAAATTCCAAGTGGTGAGTTGAGAATGGATTCTTTCGTTTTCAAGGGACGTGTTGAAGCAAGTGCTTCCAAGAATTGTAGGGTGTAAAGTCTCACGTAAAAATCGTCATTCTCAAGCAGGCTAATTAAAGTCCCAACATTATTATAATCCTGCGTCACTTCATCAGCTATCCATAGTGAGAATTGATCAATATTGTTGTCTTCTTCTTTCAACAACAAAGGCGAAGGATATTTACCATTCTGATATCTAGATTGTTGTGAAATGAAATCCCTTGTGAGATCATGGTCTCCTTCACCTCTGATGAAAAGAATCAACAAAGTCTCCAATGTAGCTTTCAAGATCTCCGTATCATGTTGGAAATCTCTTAAAGTAGAAATCAACCCTCGAAGACCATTGGCAACGACAGACTCTCTGTACTGACGACTAAAACCTTTTAATGCCAGAATTGCTACTCTTCTATCAGATGCCAGTCTGGAATGTTGTAATCTATCACATAATGTAGGAATGACCTCATCAGCAGACTGTTCTTTCGGCTGGTTGGCCATGAATCCTGATATGATATCCATTATGGTGAGTGCTCAATGTCTGGAATGGGAGAAAACCGAGCTGAAAAGCACTTGAGCTCGGGTATAATAGGTTACAGTGATCCCAGTTTTGAAGGATGTCTAGCCTTTGAACTGAAAGTGTAACTCAACGTTTCTTATTAGTTTGGCTTGTTTACACGTACAAAAAAAAATCGTTCAAAGCACCCGGGCAGATGTGCATGGTGTTCAGATGTCATTCCTTCTCAAAGCTGCCAAATCAAAACAAGACAGCTTAGCAGAGATCACAGCTTGGGAGGATTACCGCCGTGCCCAATTTCTCTCACTATGAAGTCGTTCCAGACCTATTCGAGTGGCCGTGAATCGACCACCACATATTTTCCGGATATTTCAAGCTTGGACTACAATTTCGACGTTGACTTCCAGGACAAACCTGCTACTAAATGGGCAGTAATGAAGATCGGTGTACTTGAATCAAAGATTCAATCGTTTCACGCTGTACGAAGAAACAATTCCAAGTATGCAAAAAAAGAGGAAGTTCCATTGCACAGGTTGCTGAGTTTTGCGAAGGAGGCTTTTGGATATGATGGCTGGTCGAGTGAGGTGTTGAATACCAGTGTCTCAGGTGAACAGACAATTCTTGATGAACAGGGCAAAGAAAGATATTCACTTCAGGTGGAAAGCTTTGTCAAGATCTTGTTGAAAGACGGTACATACCACAATGATTTTGGATTTGGAAAGTCTGAGAATCATCCTTCAAAGAGTTTGGCATTTAGCAAAGCTAAGAAAGAAAGTGTAACGGATGCGAAGAAAAGAGCATTACAAAATTTGAAAAACATCATTCTTGATCATGAAGTCAGACTCAGAAGAGGTGAAGATCCATATAGAGATGTATTTGCTAATTGAATTGAAGAGTAAATTAATGAATTATGATGATAAATACAATGTAAGTTTAGTAATCCAAGATCTGTTTTTTTGGGAACTCTGGAATGTTTGGAACTGGGATTTCAGGGATATGGTAAACTTCACCATTTTCGTCAATTCTTTCTCTGTCCTTCTCACTGATGTTGTAAATTTCCACAACTTGCTCACTCAACTCAGCCAATAACTCAACGAATTGTTTTTGGATTTGATATGCTTGTTCTCTCTTTGATCTTCTCAATAAACCTTCGATCAATCTGACAGCTTCGGGTTTGGTGGTCTCAAGTCTTTCAATCAATCTACCAACAGACTTCACCAAATATTCTTCTTCATAAATAGTACCTTTTTTCCCTCTTGCTCTCTTACGCTCTTCCCTTCTCTTGTTCTTTGCAGTTTTTCTTGAAGCACCAGTTTTGGCAGTACCAGAAGTTTTACCGGTATATCTCGTAAAGAAAGACTCCTTGGTAGAAGTCTCAGATGGTGCAATGGAAACATCATCAGCTGCATTGTTATCTTCAATCTGGCCAAAGAAAGCATACGGATCTTCTTCCTTTTTGGCTCTCAACTCTCTCAATCTTTTCAACTGAGAAGCCAATTGGCCTTTACAATCAGCAATCAACTCGGCAATGGTACCAAAGCCATCACCTAACTGTGGATCAACAATCTCTCCAATCAACTCAGATCTCGATTCAGTGGATGCAAGTAATATGGCTTCTTCATAAAAGTACTCCTTACAGTACAGCAAAATGGCAGCTTCAATGTCTTTCAGAAATCTGTACTGAATTGTAGCAGCATCAAAGTATTTGTGAGATTCAGTCAAACTTGTGATCAATCGATCAGAAGTATCCTGTAATTGATCCTTAAATTCTGGTTTCTGTGTGATTGTCAAAGCTTCTCTCCATTTCTGGCCATTGATGTAAGCTTCCAAGGCATCAGAATAATTACCCAGTAACTCATACGTTAGCGCTGCCTCGACATATTCTTGTTTTGAATATAGATGATCTGCCTGTAGTCGCAAAATAGAGTCTTGCTTCTTGCTATCGTATTTAAAGATTGCTAGAGCAACTTTGTATAAACCATAGTCAACCACATAGTCCCTGAACTCCTCGGTAACTTCCGGTTCATCTGCAATAATCTCAGAAAGATGATGAATGGCCTTCTCATATTTCTTCAAATGTGTATCAATCATGAACTTACGACGCAAGTCTGTTTGTTCGAACAAATTCTGTAGGAACGGCAAGTATTCCTTCGGATCTTTTTGAGATTGCTGAGCAATGGATAAAGTCAGTTTGATATCATATAGACCCAAAGCAACATTGTACAACAAATTCACATCTTGTAAGAAACACAAATGAATCACTGACTTTTCTTGCTCGGATTTATCTTGAAATGAAGAGATTAGTTCCAGAGCTGCCGACAAGTTGGCTGGCACCTCACATGCATAAGCAGTGATGATAGTCTGAATATATTTAGCTTGATATTTTGGAGTCAAAAGAACAGATAAGATACCTTCACATATCTTATTGATTTTGGAATCTTTGGGATCCACCCATTGTCTCTTTGGCTGATAATCATTACCTTCTTGCGAGATCTGTAACTGTTGTTGTTCTTTAACAAGCTCATCAAGTTCTTCATCTGATGTTGTTTCTCTATATTTTGTCTTTGTGACATCTTCTTCGTGTAAGCAAGAAACAAAAAGATCCAAATAATCAACTCTATCAATTTGCTGGACAAACAACTCCAAATTTCCAAAAAATAATTCTGGATCATAATCATGAATAATATCCAAATCAATTCTATGAGTACGACACGTGACAAATGCATTTCTGTAACTTCTTTCTTTGATATCTTTTCTAACACCTGCCAAGATCAAGATTCTTGGATTGATCGTTTCCAAGTTACCTCTAGGAGCCTGAAGCACAACTGCAGCTTTGGAAGGTATGACGTTCACTAACAATGAACCTCTTTCGATTTGTCTGATTCTTTCATCATTAACAGAATCAGTTGACTCCGTGAGTGGTTTGAAAGCGTTGTTGTAAAGATGGATGAATCTCAGAACATGTTGAGCAGTGGTAATCAATAGATGATTCTCTGTAAGTTTCATGGATGTCACTGCACTTGCAACCTGTCTTTCATTTGCAAACAGTTTACCGTTAGATGACATACCAAATGCAACATAATTGTGCTTAGACTTATTTGGTGTATCCCATTCTGATTCAAACTCATATTCATCTTGGATGTCCTCACCATTGTTGATGATAGTTAGTTCATAATCAGAACATAATTGTGGGAACTTAGTGATATCCTGCGAAACAAAATCATGATCATGAATCTCCTCATTGTATTGTCTGACAATAGTGTGAACACTTCCATCAATAGCCTCATAAGAAATGGAGCTCCAATCAATCTGAGTTTTCAATAAGACAATCCTTATTGAACTTTCGATGCTTGAGACAACATATGGGTCACTCAAGTTAGATACATCAAAAAGTATCACTCTTGAAATACCAGATTCACTATCAATGAGCACACCCACAAGATTATCATCCGAAAAAGCTACCTGTCTTAAAGATTCGCCAGAAGTTGCAAATTCATCTTTGTTGAACTTGAACACGATCTCAGGATGTCTACCACTCTTCAAACTATCGATGTCTCTGGTAGCCAAAACAAGGTCATCATTGGTCAATGCTGCGAATGTTTCATTGGATTTGCTAACAGCAACATCAAGAATATTTCCTTCAGTCTCAAACTCACGGTATGACATAGGCGGTGGAACGTTGGCGATTGAAAGTGGTGTGACATTCACCGTTGAACCATCAACGACAATATTGAGACCAATATCTAGCGGGCTAATGGTTGGACCAGTAGTAGTCTTATATGCAAGATCAACGATGTTGATGCTGAAATCAGTACCAATAAGCAAAGTTAAGTTCTTTTCAGGATGCCATTTGATGAAATTAATATCTTCATGTATTCTGATCTCTTGCTTCAGATACCAATGATAGTTCTTTGAAGTCCATATGTAAATTTTGTTGTCGGATAACACTACCAGAACTTCATTTGTAGAGTTCCAAGCCAATTTATCAATTTTTGCTGTATCAAATGGTAATCTCGTATTAAATTGACCATGTCGTAAACCATTTCTTTCAAAGAAGATCAAATCCAAACCATCTGTTTCTTCTTTTCCTATGTTTTTTCTTTGTACAGAGGCAATCAAATTACCCCATGCCAAAAGATTTTCTTGTCCATCGACAGGCTCTGAAACACTATCAAGAACACCATCTCTGTTATAGACTCTAATCATTCTTCTCTGAACCCCATTTATTGTGTTAATTGTAGATACTGCGAAAAACTCACAATCGGATTTCCACGATATTTCCACTCTATGAGTATCAAACGTGGAGAGTTCACCACTATCAACATACATTGGCATAGTTGGATCTCTTTTGTTCATGTCTCTTTCTAAATCCAAATTTTTGATCAACTCTCTTTCTTTTGCCTTTGCACCTTTACCAGTGAATTGTGTCTCTTTTGAACCCCAACCGACATCGACATGGTTTGACAGTTCGGAATCAGATTCTTGTAGTTTTATCTCAGCAACAGAATCGAACTCTCTGCTCAGTAATATCACACTCTCTTCATTGGTCACAAGAACTAAAGTTTCCTCATCAGTTGACCATTCGGCAGCCCTTAAGCCATTATCAATGGATCCCACAACTTCAACCACAGTAGTGTCAAAATCATCAGAATTTGGATCATAAGTTGCAAGAATCACATCACCATTTTCCAAAACCAACACCAGCTGATTGGAATCTGAAAAATGTGCGAACGAAAGCAGATTCTCAGTATTTGGAAATGACACTAGAGTCTTGATAGAACCATTTCTTTGGAATTGTTGCACTTCGTAGACACCATATTCACCAGGACCAAGAAGTATAGTGATACTGTCATTGATTGGATCGAACACTGTGGATTTCACAGGTAAGTCAGGAGCTGTGAACGACGTAGGTGATATACGTCCCTTGTTAAGACAAACTAAGTTACGCATATTTGTAGGACTCAACTCAACAGCGCTACTTCGAACAATCGAAGTTTGACATAATAAAATTTAATCACTTATATATGGAAGAAAAAAATATATACGGGAATTTTGTTACCCTACCTCATCACACTCTTACGTAATATCTTAGGTAATACTATCTGGATGAATTATTTTATCTTTATAAATTAGCATCGATCAAAGTGTTTGCGTTGATGAACGAATCTGTAAGGATCACAAATGTCTTCTTCATTCCATGTTTTTCATTGAGTTCTTTTTCAACGAATTTTATCGTGGCTAGTTCCGAATAAGTCAAACCACCAATCATCACTATTATGACTGTTGAATCATTATTCAATAATCCACCAAGTCCTATTGTTTCTTTACTCTGTGTTAACTCTTCGTCAATTGTCTTTCCTATAATCAAAGAATTCAAGTCGATCTTCGACCATGATGCTCTATGGTTTTTCCTGAATGATGCTTGTAAGAGTCTTGTGACCAATGGGACGTATCCGCGATATGCAAAATTTGGCTGTGATGGGTTCAAAGGATCTTGACCATGCTCATCATCCGTGGGTGTTAGTTGTAAGGTTGAATTCAACGAATTGAAGTTTTTGATTACTGTCGTATCACCTCTAATGGAAACGGCACCAATTGAAATGAATTTTTTCAAAAGTGTAAAATATTTGAATCCATAAGTCTCAATTATTTCATCTGAGAGTTTTATGTATTCGTTATCCTTAATTCCATTCCATGTGGTGCTGGTTATGCATATCAATCTAAGAATATCATTCACTGGGAATCCTTCATGGATGAATTGTATGATTTTTTTTGTTGTACTTAAGTAGCTTAGATTCTGTAACAGAATATCTTGTTGTAATTCCAATACCTGATTGAAATTAGACTCCTCATTATCACCGGTTTCATCGGGGTTGATTTTTTTCAAGACATCCTCGCTTATCTTTGTATGAGTGATAACTTGTTTCTTCAAACTTTCTAATGTTTTCAAACTATCCACAAAATTCTTGACTTTAGACAGAGGTGAGTTCTTATCACTAATTTGATCATATTTCGATTGAAGATCTTTGGCTTTAACATTCAAATAATCACATGCAATGCCGAAGTTCAAAAACTTGATCTCATCATAAATTGATTTTTCCTCATCCTGCTCATTTGACGATTCGAATATAACAGTTTCATCCTCGAGTTTGATTGAATTGATGTTGATACCATAAAATTCATCAACGATACCAATGTAACTCAATTGATTCAAAAACACACTCAAAAAATCCAAGTTTCTCTCAAAAACAATCAGATCTGTTTGTTTCCCACTGTTATTAGAATTAGCACCATACAGACCTTCTTCAATCTTCAAATGATGTTGTTTCTCAAGTATACTCATGGAGGAGATCGTGTTGTTTCGTAAATTCTTGTATATACTAACAAATTTGGATGAGTTCGTTCCCTTTGACAGGATATGTGTTATCCGGAGTTCTGGATTCTTTATGATATAATCGTTCAACCAACTAGCTAATTTGAAAGGAATGTTCGTTGTCTTGTGTAGATAAAGTGAATTGAATTCGGACGAAGGTAGATTCAACTGATGTACATTCGTAGACTGATCGAACAAAGAGAGTTTCCATGACTTGACGGTGGCCAAATCACCAACTAGACCAACACGATCAAGTTCATTCTTGAATGTATGGAAATAATCGTCTGTAATGATAAGACTCAATTGTAATGAAGGATTAGCGTTAAGTAACTCCGTACAGCGTGTTTGCAATATTGAGATATTGGAAAGATCAGATCGTATAAGAAACGTGAAGTTATTGGATAAGATGGTGATATCGTTCAAAGAATCTGCAAACCAGTAGACATTGGATATGTTCGTTCGACTCTTCAATTGAGAGAATGGAATCAACGCGTTGATGGACGGTGAAAGGGACCGATCAATGACAATCGCCTTGTTGTCACTTCCCAAAGCCTCGAGTAAGCTGTCAACGGAACTCATGGTGCCGCAATGTGCCTCCGCAACTCTAAAGTAGCTTCAGGTGTTTACCTTTTTTCACCACTAGCCCGGCTACATATCGAAGAAACGCCCCTCCTCTCAAAACCACATCGCTCGTAACCCAAATATCTTAGCTACGAGCTTTCAAGGAAAGAAAAAAACCGACTTGTAAACGTTAATGACAAAACTTATATAAAAAAATCTCTGCGTGTTCATTCTTCTTCTTCTAAACAAAGAATGTAATGTAAATAGTTTTTCCCCCTCTTTCGAGTGTCTCTGTGTGTGTTTCTTTTAGTTTTTTTTTTTCTAGTATAAATAAGATTGTGTTGTGTTGAATCTTCTATCTCTTTCATCATAATCAACATAAAAGATCCCCACGCCAAATAAAACTTTGATGCTGTGAATACTGTGTTTCTCTTTATCTTCTCGCCACTTAATCATCATCCTCATCATCGTCGTCATCATCATCATCACCGGAAGCACTGGAGAATGGAGTACCAACAGAACCAGTACCGTTCTTCAAATACCAGGCCTCTCTACGAGCCACTTGTGGTTTGTGGAATCCCCACCACCACCAGGATCCAAAACCCAGACCTAGGGAGATTCCGATGAAAGCATCGGAAATGACTTGTTTTGTAAGCATACCAGTGATTGGTTTGACGGCCATTGTGAATGTATGTTTTTAATTTGTAAACCTATGGTTAGAGTTCAAAACCCATCGTAAACTTTTGTTTTCATCTTGTTGAAAAAAAATCAGACGGTTCACCAATATATGATCACGTGATCACTCATCCCAAGTTGGCCAATCAGCGTGCCTTTAAAAATCACTGATTACATAATAGACACGTGACAAAATGTATTTTTATTACCCGGTGATTATGGCCTTTGAATGTGGAACGATTGGTCTGTTTTTTTTTTTTGGTCAAAAAACTCAGAGGTCGTCAACACTAATCGTAGCAGTAGAATCAACTTCAACGGAAACACGACAATGTTCGCTAGACAAATCATCAGACAAACTGCCAAACGTTCCTTCCACACTTCCAGAGCCCAAGGTGTTCATTTCAAAGAAGGTGTTTACGAGAATCTTCCATTCAAAGTGCACAACAGAAAGATCCCATATGCTCTATTGCATTTCTCTTTCTTCGGTTTGGCTTTTGCTATTCCATTCGTTGCTTCTTATGTCCAATTAAAAAGATCTGGTGCTTTCTAAGTGTCATAAAAACTTTTATTGCTCTACAGTTCACAAGTTCTGAAATGGTTTTAGGTTTCAGGCTTACAATTCAAGAGAAAAAATCATTAAAATAGAAGAATGATTATCAAAAGAAAAAAATATGTATTCATACACACACTCACACACATACACATCCATCTCATGGTTTTACGTTAAATGGTTACAGCGTTGGTTTTTATTATTAACAAAGATATTTAATATAGTTTTTTTTGTTATATAATTACAGAACGTGTACGTAGTATTGAAATAATTGATAATAAATAAGAATAAATATGAATAAATAAAAAGGGTAGGAATACCTGGTGAGACTTATTTCAAAGAACTTTTGGCGGCTTGGTTCCATCTATTGATAGTCTCGGTGTCATACTCATCAGCAGGAACATTTTGTATCTTTTGGGCATATCTGTAGATTACAAAAGTGAGTAAGAAAGACGCTGAACCAATCAACAAGAAGTTTGAGTTGGCATTCTTTGGTGTGAAATTCCAGCCACCTAACTGAGGTTAGTATGTTTTCAATTTGACTAATCAATTGATATCTATTTACCAGTTGGTGTCCAAACGTGCTTTATTCGATGTTAGTATTGTCAACATTGATTCATGCGGAATATCACGTACTTTTGGGAAAGGGAAATGCGGACCACTCTGTTTATATTGTTAGCTGAGACACAAGGGAGGGTATTTGATGGAGAGAAACGTACCATTTAGTGAGATTTTTTGTACGTAATGGGTTGTAGAAAATGGTGCTGTTTGAGGTTATCCTTTATTTTTTTCAGGAGGTTATTCTCCACAAAAACAAAAAAAAAAATCATCAATAAGAGAAAGAGTCCCTTACTTGCATTGAAGGCGACGGCTATTTAGTGGAGATTATCTCAACATTACTATCAAAATCGCTTAGGGCTCCAAATAATGTAGTTGAAATATTTTCGCAATGGACAATCACCTTTAAAAGAGCTCACTAAGGCTCAGAGGCCGCCCGCCCGCCGCCTCTAGCACGCTAGGTTCCACCTGTAGAGGCGAAAAAAAAAAATTCGGCGCCTCAATATGAAAGAAACTACTTCCCTGGGAGGCAAATAACACCAAACATGGCCGGTTCCTCTTTTGAGCTTCTCACATCGTTTGACGTTGATTATGCACCATCTGCAATCAAGAAATGGAGATCCAAGAGAACTGGTCTCCAGGCTGTGATTATCGATCAAGAATCACCAATTGTGAATGGTTTTTTCGCTGTCGCTACTGAAGTTGAAGATGATAGTGGTACGCCACATACTCTGGAGCATCTGATCTTTCTTGGTTCGAAAAAGTATCCTTACAAGGGTCTCTTGGACACATTGGGGAACATAGCGTTCTCTTCCACCAATGCCTGGACTGCCACTGATCAAACTGTGTACACTTTGACTACTGCTGGTTGGGAAGGTTTCAAGTTACTTTTACCTATTTACTTGGATCATATCTTGAACCCAACGTTGACTGATGAAGGTTGTTATACAGAAGTTTATCACGTTGATGGTGAAGGCAAAGAGAAAGGTGTCGTATTCTCAGAAATGCAAGGTATCCAGAATCAACCGTGGTTTTTAACTTCTCTGAATTCTCAGAGAGCATTATATCCTGCTAAATCTGGTTATTCTTCAGAAACAGGTGGGTTGATGGAGAATTTGAGAGTCTTGAGTAATGATACTATCAGAAAATTTCATCAGGATTCCTATCGAGCTAGTAACTTGTGCGTTATTGTCAGTGGTACCGTTGATGAATCGGAATTCTTGAAAATATTGGACGAATTTGATCAGGAATTACCAGATCTTGGTGATATCAATCGTCCATTCGTCGACTCGCCATACCAAATTGAGCCTTTGAAAGAAACAATCATTAAGGAGATTGAGTTTCCTGAAAAAGATGAATCGTACGGTGAATTGAGTATTAGCTGGGTTGGGCCAAAACATGAATTATATGAAGAAGATCTTGCAATCACTTTGTTGTTGGAATATCTATCAGAATCATCAATTTCTCTTTTGACTAAAAATTTGGTTGAGATTGATGAACCATTGGCTTCTGAAGTTGAATACAACACTGATGATTTTACCTACATCATTCCATATATTAAACTTAACGATGTTCCAACGGAAAAATTGCATGAAGCTAAAGATAGAGTTCTTGAGCTTTTGAAACAGCATGCAAATAAAGAACAGTTCAATTTGACAAGAATGAAAGATATCATTGAGAATTCTAAACAGAAATTGATCCTTGCCACTGAGAAGTCTGCAGATATCTTGACTGACTATGTTATCACTGACTACCTGTATTCTGATCTAGAAGGTAAAGCTTTGAGTAAGAACTTGAAATCATTGAGAGATTATAAGGAAATTTCAAATTGGACGGTTGAAAAATGGGTTGAACTATTTACTAAGTTCTTGATCAATAACCATCCTGCCATCATCATTGCCAAGCCATCAAAGAAAGCATACAAAGAGCTGAATGCTAATAATAAGAAATTGATTGAAGACAGACTGGCAAAGCTTGGTGAAGAGGGGTTAGCAAATCTAAAGAAGAAATTGGAAGACGCGCAAGCTAAAAATGATGCTTCAATTCCAGATGAAATCCTGTCAAGCTTCCCAAAACCTGATCCTGCTAATATTGACTTCATAAAGACCACCACTATCGGTATCGGTAAGAACAAAGATGTTAAGAATGATTTGGAAGATGATGTCGTTTCTAGATTTTTAAATGATACACCTAATGACTTCCCATTGTACATCAACATTGATCAATTCAAATCAGAATTCATTTCCATTGAAATTTTGCTATCATCAGCAACAGTTGCAGAACGCTTACTTCCCTATTTTGATATATTTTCAGAAATTTTCTCATTCCCATTGGAAATAAATGGTGAAAAGATTCCATTCGAAACTGTTGTTAAAGACTTACAAAATCAAACCATTGAAGCATCTTTTTATAACGGGTTCCAAAATCAATTCAGTGAACTGATTACTGCCAAGATCCAAGTCAAGAAGGAAAACTATGCAATTGCTATCGACTGGTTCAAGAAAATCTTTTGGTTCACTAAGTTTGAGGAATCAAGAGTGAAAGTCACAGTGGATAAATTACTAAATGGCTTACCTTCCATAAAAAGAAGTGGTATTTCACTTCTTGGGTCCATCAATGTTCAAAATATTTTGACTTCAAGATCTTTGAAAAGATCTAAAGATTCATTAGTCACTGAACCATTTTATCGTGAATTAGCTCAAAAGTTGGAGAACGGTGAGTTCAAAGAAGTTGAAAAAGATCTTGAAGAATTTAGATCCAGTTTATTCACTTTAAATAATTTTAGAATCATAATAAGTGGTGATTTATCTTCAATTGAAAATCCAATTAAAGCATGGCAACCATTTTATGAATCGAAAGCGACGAAATCAGAATTGACACCAATTCCAAGAACTTTCAACGTTCGTACAGAACTAGGCTCACAATTGTCCAAGAAGGCATTCATTATCACGGCACCAGCTTCAGAATCAACATTTTTAATCTCATCCACTACAATTCCAACAGAGTATCTGAGTAAAGATTCAAGTGCCCTTTCACTTGCGGCATCGTATTTACAAGCAGTTGAAGGTCCATTTTGGAGAGGTATTAGAGGTACCGGTTTAGCATATGGTGCCAATGTATCAAGAAGTGTTGAGACTGGTCAGTTATCGTTTGATATATATAGAGGTGCTGATGCCATCAAAGGTTTTGAGGTTGCTGCGAAGATTGTTAGAGATTTGGCTGATGGGACTGTCAAAATTGATAAGACTTTGTTTCAAGGTGCTATCAGTTCATTGGTCAATTCAATTGCTTCATCTGAGTCGAATTATTATTCTGCTGCTTCTGCTAAATATTTGGATAATGTCTTGAAACAAAGAGGACCTGATTTTAACAACAAATTCATCAAAGATTTGTCAAAGGTTACTGAGCAGGATTTGATCGATATTTTAAACAAGTATTATGTTCCATTGTTTGATTCAAAGACTTCTGCTATTTTCATCTGTGCACATCCATCGAACGCTGATTCTTTGAAGAAATTTTTCGGTGATGCAGGTTATGAGGTTTCCATTGAAGAAGTTTCACAAAGTAAAGATGACGAAGGTGATAGCGAAGGTGATAGCCAAGGTGAATTTGAAAGTGGTGAAGAGAGTAATTCTGGAGAAGAATCTGAAACTGAATCTGAAGTCGATTCAGAGGAGGATTCGGATTAATTACACACAATCACATAGATTTCAATACAATAAAACTATTTATAAGTTATCCATAAACCATTAAAACCAAACAGAAAAAGAAACTAGATATCTCCAAAAATGAAAGTCTCCTTAGCGGCTTGATTAACTTCCAAACCACTAACAATTGTAACCTTCTCACTCAATTCCTTCTTGGATAATTTCAAAGCAGCAGAAGCAACCTCTTCGCCTAAAACAGGTTCTAATAAATATCTAGCAAAACGAGTGTTGTGAGCCCAGCCACCGAGTGTTGCAAGAATACCATTACCTAAACCATGAGCTTCTTTTCTTTCACCCAACAATGCACCTGGTCTCAAAATAATTGTGTGATCAAATCCAAGAGCAATAACGTCATCCTCAAGCTCTCCTTTCGTCTTCAAGTATGGAAATCTGGAGCTGGCACTGGCACCAATTGAACTGACAAGAACGTATTTCTTGAAACCAGCTTCTTTAGCAGCTTTAGCCAGTTCCAAGTTCAAATCGTGATCAATTTTGTACTGATTTTCCAAACTACCAGCTTTACCTCTTGTGGTACCCAATGCCGAGAAGAACACATCATTGGTGGAATCTTTAAGGGATCTGATCTTTTCTGCCCAAATTGTAGAATCTTTTTCGATAATAACCTGAACTTTTGGGTCAATAGCGTTATCTGGTTGAGTTCTACTGATTGAGTAGACCTGTCCGTAGAACTCTGAAGCACGTTTCAAAATAGCATTGCCAACAAGGCCTGTAGAACCAACAATAACAGCAGACATTGTATAAAATTTGATGCAATTGATTGTAAATAGAGTTAAGTTTTGTCAATTGCTGTTTTTTTTTTATAGATTATGGTGTCTCAGATTATTTCGCCTCCCGCAATTTGCAAAACCGCAACCTATTTTATTTTATGCTACAAGCCACACACCCCTCTGGAAATCGGATCTCCGTGACATGTCTAATTGTGTTATTAGTTACTATATGGTGGCATGTAACAATATGGACGTCACCGGTCTTCTCACCCACTATTGGTCTATAAAATAAATTGGTAGAAGCCGATAGTCAAAAGTGTAGTAATGAACCCCGTCAAAACATTGACTTCGTTGTTGCTCAGCATGTCAACACCTGAAACTTTCTTCAACTTGTCACGCTGTTCAAACAACAACTGATGTTCAATTTTCACACCGCCTATTGGTTCAAGAACCAGTCCTTGTTCGTTGACAATGGAGTATTGACACAGTGCACCTAGTAGGGAATCAATTAAAGTACCTGAGAATCCCAAAACTGTGAAGTAAACAAAGTGTAGGACTCTTTTCTCCTCATAAGTGTAAGAAGAGATAACACTGATCAATGCAGCACCGGCAAGACCACTCAGTAAACCGGCTTTTGTAACACCACCGTTAGTTCCTGGTGGAACTTTTTGAAAAGTGGTGATGAGAACAGGACTTGAAGTGGATAAAATTCCGAGCTCTGAGGACCACGTATCAGCTATGACAGCACCATATTGTCCAATCACGCCTGCTTTCAGTAGTTTCAGGATCTCTTCATCTTCAACGAACAATGATATCAAGATCAATATGCTTGCAAATATCGAATTTGATAAAACTTGAACATGTGTTCTTTGGGATTGAGACTCAGAATCCGTATCATTTTTTGGAATTGCTATCTTTTTGGCTTTGATTTCTTCTTTGTACTTTGTAGCTCTTGATGATGTGAGGAAAAATGTGATAATCAGCACCAAGTAAAGACTTGAAGGAGGCAATGAGTGAATGAATCCAGTGATCAAGGCCGCTATTATCCCATTTATCGTCAATGATTTGTGTTTGAACGACCTATACGCAATGGCAAAAAGCACTAGTGCTCTAGATCCAACTTTGTAGTATTCTGATAGTGCTATGGTATTTAAAGCCATCTCAATTAGGTTGTAACTGAATTTTGACTAATGTTTACTTCAACTAAAAGGTTCAGGGTTAAGTTTGATTTTTTTTTTAGACTAGGCTATTGACAACAAACAGCGCTCATATCTTTTTGAAAACTAAAATCTCGCTGTAAGTAAACCGCCTTTCTCTATTTGTCATTAACTCAAACACTGTCATCATTGTCCCATTTGGCATGTGATCTTCACAAATAACAGGTTTAACCTTGGACTATAATTGTGTTAAAGTATCCAAGGCCTTTCGTTAGACAATTGCTCGCTAAATACACCACAGCTCTAATTGAATACAGAGATCACTTGAATGTGGGGCGTCGTTGATTGTTCTTTTCTCAAGCGCACGAATCTACCCTCAATGTCCTTACAATAACTCACATCACAATATAATCAACCACCTACCAGCGGCTACAAGTGTCATTCCTTTTAAAATATGCCACACACACACACACACAAACCAGACTACATTTAGCTTTCTACACTGCGTACTGTAAAATCACCCACTGCAGGCAGCACCATATTCAGCCCTCGAACCACCAATAACGTTGCAGAAGGATGACAAAGCACATGAGAAGATCAAAAACTTTATTCCGGTTTTGATAAACGAGAAATTTAAACCAAAAAAAAAAAGATAATACATGAGAAAATTAAATGAAAAACTTACGTTCAAAAGCCGCCAAAAAATCCCAATTTTAAATCGAATACCACTGCCAATACCGGTATTCAAAAATGAGTGTATGTTATTCCCTTTACAGTTATCATCAAATCTATACTAATCAGCTCTAACCAGCTATCAAATTTAGTACATTATTCCTTTGATGTCGTTCTAATCGCCATCATTCTCTCCGGTGTCAAGAGGCAAGTTGGCCGTGAACTTGACGTTAAAAACGAGTATTTGGTAAAGATTTTGAACTTTGGTGACTATTGCTACAACAGTATAACGCATTTTGCAAAGGTTAGTGGTTATTTTAGACAAACGAGGGGTGGTGGCCAATGATTATTCGCGTCTTTTGACAGCCGAGCTGAGTTTAAAATACGGAGAAATCCCTCTCGATCTATAACGCTTTTCCTGAGTCATTAGCCGCTGTGTGTTTGTATGATGATGATCTATCGGTATAAGTATTTGGTTCAGTTTTGTCTTTTATTACTATACAAATCATTCGGAAGAAGGTTTTATGCTGACTCCATGCGTGACATTGAGATCATTGTCAACTCTCTAACGTTTAGCAGTCAGATCGAACATTTGATCTGGAGATTCAAGGTATTGAAAGATAAAGACAACAAGAAAAAATTGATTCATCATTTAGTGAATCTCGAGATGTTGGTTACGTCGAACTGTAACTCCATTGTTGAGCTAAAGATGTTGTTCCATTACAATGATTTGGTCAACTTTCTCTCCAAAGGCGCCTTGATCAATCTCAAACGCTTCATCAATATATCCACAGATCAGTTTTTCCAGATACAGCAATATTTGAGCAAGACTATGAGAACTGCCATCAACAAAATACATTCGGATTTGAACTTGTTCTTCGAGATGTCAAATTTCCTTGAACGAGACTTGTTCTTGAGCGATAATTTGCTCAACATGGCTCAATTTATTCAAAATATCCAAATACTTTATCGAAACATCGTCATATTCAAAGACTATTACAAGTTGCTTCTTAACTTACCTGAATTTCAGCATTTGGACAAGGGTCTGCCTGAGACATTGGATCTTATCAATATGAACTTAGTTTTATATAACAAACTCTCACAGAACAGCTCCCATCATGTCTTTTTAATACAATCGATGAACGAAGCCAAAGAAATTTTGATTCAACACAACAAAAAGAAGAAATAGAGATAACCCAATGGGTCCCTTTGCTAGATAATGAAAGACAAATACTAATGAAAAGCTAATAAGATCACTCTCAGAAAAGTAGTTCACCGCGAATAGTTTTCTATTGTTGATAATTCTCCGTATTTATAGCATGGTATCCACAGTTTTCGTAATAAAGAGAGAACCACACCCTAGTGGATGAAAACATGAAAAATTGGGAGATTAACCAAATTTTGATGACAATTACCTGTTTTCTCAATTGACTTACTCAATTGTAACCAAGCAGTCACCGCAATGCTCAGAACTCATACATTGAAGAGGGTTCTCTCCACTAAAAATGCTTCAAGATCATTTAGATTCCAAAGCACCACACCTCTAACAAAAAGCACATCATCCGGTCTATCTAGAGCTCAAATCGGTTCAGGTCTAGCCTTATTGGCGATTGGTACTGCTTCTGGTTTCTATTATGCTAAGGCTTCATCCGAATTGAACCCACCTAAAGGTGTATACCCATTAGCTTCTACCGCTCCATTATCTGACTCTCATTCCCCAGTTTATGCTTCAGGTGCCACATTAAGCATTGGATTTCAGAAAATCGCCAAACTGGTTGGTGACGAGAACTCTAGTTTCAAGAAAGAGGATTTTGCAAATTATGCTTTAACTGAAGATCTCAAGACCACTGATGATAAGACTGATTTGATTGTTTACCCAAAGTCTACCGAAGAAGTTTCTGAAATTTTGAAGATTGCACATGAATATCATATTCCAGTTTTCCCAATTTCCGGTAACACTTCATTGGAAGGTCAAAGAACAGTAACAAAGCACGGTATTATCCTTGACTTGCACAAGTTTGACCAAATTGTCAGAATTGATGAACAAGATTTAGACGTTGTTGTTCAACCAGCAGTGAACTGGTTGGACTTGAACGAATCATTGGCTGAGAAAGGTTTGTTTTATCCTGCTGTACCAGGCCCAGGTGGTCAAGTCGGTGGTTTTATCAACACAAGCTCTTCAAGTCCAAATGCAGTCAAATATGGTACAACGAGAGAAAACGTTTTGAATTTGACCGTTGTGTTGGCTGATGGTACAATCGTCAAGACTAAAAACAGACCTGTTAAGTCCAGTGCTGGTTACAACTTAACTGGTTTGTTTATCGGTACAGAAGGTACTCTGGGTGTCATTACTGAGGCTACTTTAAAAGTTCATCCTAAGCCTAAATTTGAAAGAGTTAATGTTGCTAGTTTCGCCAATTTGAAAGATGCTACATCTGCCATCAGTAACCTAGCGAAAAATGGAATCAAAGCTGAAGAATTGCAATTGATTGACTCAAATTTGATTGATGCTATCAACCAGAGTGGTATCTCCAAATCTCAACTACCAGTCGGTCCAACTCTGTTCATCAAGATCACAGATAACGATGAATCCGTTTTGAAAGCACAATTGAAAACAATTGAGTCCCTTGTCAAAGAAAGCAATACTACGAAGTCTTCAAGCTCATGGAACGATCAATCAAACAAGGATCTCTGGTCAGCTGTTAAACTAGCCTATCCAGCATCATTCAAATACGCCAAACCAAGAATTCCAGGTGCTAAACTTTATCACTCTTTAGATGTCACAGTTCCAGTCTCCAACTTGGCTCAACTTATTGAAGAAACCACTGAAGAGATTAACAAGGTTGAAGGTATTTACATTGGTGGATACACCAGATCAGATGCCGGTAACTTCTTACCAATCGTTCTCTATGATCCAGCCAAGAAACAAGAGATTGAGACAATCAACACAAACTTACAAAAAAGGGCATTGAAACTCGATGGTTCAATTTCTGGTCAATATGGTATTGGTTTGTCAAAAAGAGACGGATTGATCGAAGAATTTGGTGTTGAAGGGGTTGATCTACAACGTAAATTGAAGCTCGCCTTGGATCCATTAAGGATTTTGAACCCAGGTAAAGTCTTCAAGGTTGACCCAACTGAGAAATAAGAATAGACAAATATTATATAAAAAGCATACGCCCTGTAGCGGTTTGTGGAGCTTTATACATGACTGGTTGGTGATATTATATATAGAAGAGAGCGTGATATGTCGAGGCATATCACGTGACTGGGCTCGGTTTCCGTATGCGGAATGTGCGCACTCTCAGCCGGACAGGCATCAAAACAATGAATAAACGGTAGATGGAAAAGTCAACGTGAAGCCTCCTTACCTCGGGTATCCATTCAACCATCGAGGCAATCTCATACGGTTCACTGCTCATTCACACCGGATTTTTGATTGATCGAAAATGGGGGCTCAGATCAAAGGTTTACAACAGTTCATCGCTGATATTCGAGCCGTTAATACCAAAGAAGAACAAGATCAACGGATCCATACTGAGATTGTAAACATCCAAAAACAGTTCAACAATGGTGACAAGCTCACGGGATACCAGAGAAAGAAGTACATCAGCAAGTTGATTTATATATATTTGACGGCAAGTTGCAATGTCACGACTTTCAACATTACATTTGGATCAAAGCAAATACTTGAGTTACTATCATCTAAAGTTTACACAGAAAAGTTCACAGGATATCTTGCCATCATGTTATTCGGTAATGATTCATCAACACAGGCTGATCAACAAACTGATTTCATCAATTTGATCATAAATTCATTGAAGAATGATTTGAGTTCGCCTGACACGGAATTCAACCTTTTAGCACTTCAATGTATTGCAACTTTGGGGAATCAAGTATACGCAGATTTATTGGTGGAAGACGTGTTTCAAATACTCAGATCTCCAACAGCGGCACCATTACTTAAAAAGAGATCAGCTCTCGCTCTTTTGAAATTGGTCCGAGCTAACAAAGACATTCTGCTGAGACATAAGGCTTGGATACCTAGAATATTGGCACTAGCAGATGATCCTGATTTAGGTGTACTGCTATCTGTTCTACCACTCATTGAATTCGTCGCATTGGAGATTGACTTAAAACAGTCCAAATCCATTATCCCTACATTGGCAAAGAAGTTAAGTTTGTTGATCTTAGAAAATGATAAAGTACCAAGAGATTACTTCTTTGGTAAAATCGCCAGTCCATGGCTCATTGTGAAGATTGCCAAACTTATAACAATCCTGATACCAGATTCCAATGAACTTCAAATCAATTTGCAATCTTTAAGTACTCTCAGACAGTGTGTTGCTAAGATCATTGAGTTCACCACCAGATCTGCCTCAGATGCTGCACTCAGAAATGCCCATAATGCTGTTTTATTTGCTATGATTGGTCTTGCAGGTCATTTGGATCCATCACCAGAAGCACTTTCCTCTTCGATAGATGCTATTGCAAAGCTTCTTGACTCTAGTGATTTAAACACTCGATACCTTGCATTGAACTCATTGATCACATTAAGTTCCAAAACCAAATACCTGAAAAATTCACAAAAACACTTGCTGAAAATATTTCGTCTACTCAGAGAACCTGACATTTCAATAACTAAAAAATCCCTGGACTTGATCTATGCGCTTGCTGACTATGACTCAATTGACCATATCACCTCAGAACTACTGAAGATTCTAAAATCATCTGACAATGTTATCAAACAAGAGATTGCCATCAAAGTCTCCATTTTGAGTGAAAAGTATGCCAGAGACCCGTCATGGTTCATCACAACAATATTGGAGTTGATTGATATTTCAGGAACCTCGTTGGATGAATCTATCTGGGAGAGAATTGTTCAAATTATCACCAATAATGAAAACTCACAGACAGCTGCATGTAAAGAAGCTATAAAATATCTTTCTAAACCTAAATTTGCAGAGGCGATGGTTAAAATTGGTGCATACGTTCTTGGAGAATTTGGATTTTTGATCAAGGATGAGGTCCCACTTTCGAAGCAATTTGATGGTTTGGCGAATGTCTACTTCTATGTTTCCAATAATACCAGAAGCATGATTCTATTTGCGTTCATGAGTCTTTTAAGGTATGACATTGATAATAAAGTGATGAAGTCTAACTTGATAAAGATCCTGAGACTTGAGGTGAACTCTATCAATTCCGAACTCCAACAGCGTTCATATGAGTACTTGACATTGATTTCAAAACTGAATTCAGATTCCGGAAAGAGGCTGTTTGAGATCTTATTTGATGAATTGCCCGTGTTCAATACCAAAGAAAACCCACTATTACTGAGATTGAGTAAGACGAATCCAGCTGCAAAGAGAGAGCTGGTCAAGAGTACGGAAGATCTATCACTAAAATTAAGACAAACGACATTAAACAGTGCCATTAAGGAGGAAGAAGAAGGTGATGTCAGTGATCTCATAGATCCATTTGAGGACGACGTTAAAAGCGAACCTGTTTTGCACAAGGATGGCCCTTTGACACCGAATTGGCAAAAGGGTTTCTACAGAATATTTGAATTCAACCAAGGTGTTTTTTTTGAGAATTCATTGATCAAGATCATCTTGAGAATCAACAAGAATCAAGTCAAGAAAGACCTGATATCGATATCTCTCACATACACAAACAAATCACCGCAACCTCTCACCTCATTCATAACTGCATTTACCAATTATAAGACTGTCCAACCAAACATTGTTCTTAACGAAGTTCAACAACCTGAAACAGATATTCCGGTTGATCAAAGAACCACCGGTATCCTTGAGGTTTTGTTGAGACAACATTTCACGTTTAATGAGATCCCAAATATCAGAGTCCAGTTCAACACTGGTGGTGCATTCAATGCTATCAGACTGAAATTACCAATCTTTATCACCAAATATATTGCACCCACCACTTTACCATTCAATCAGTTTCTGCAGCATTGGAAGCAAATTGATGTCCTGGGTGATTCTGGTGAGTCCGTGAAGTTGATTTCAGGTGTTTCCACTGATTCAAACTGGATCTCAAGATTTGTTGATAAATTAGGTTTCGCTGAGATCGAACAGAGATCAAGTCAGTTTATCTTCGGTAGTGGTATTTTGCATACAAGCAGTAAAGGTAACTTTGGGGTGCTGTTGAAACTGAAGATCGTCTCTGAAGACACTTTGGAATTCAGAATCAGAGCAACAAGTCCAGATATTAGTGGACTCATTGGTGAGTATCTTACAAAGTTCTTCAACCAGGTTTGAACGAATATATATATATATATTAAAGTGCATTATTTTAATCTTTTGGAGGTCTTGAACCAAAAATATCTGTGCCCACTCTGATATAAGAGGTTCCTTGTTGGATAGCCTCTTTGAAATCAGCACTCATTCCCATAGATAGTTGGAGGCTAGTAGAGTATCTCTCATCAAGTTCCAGTTTCAGGTTTTGTAAAACTTCAAAGTCTGGATTTTGGCCCTCAGAATGTGACGAGCTAAAGGATCCAATGGTCATAAGACCACTGAACTTCAAGTTTTCAGCATTGTTTAGGTATTCCACCACTTCATTTATGGTGTCTTTATCTGATGGTAGCAATCCGGATTTTTGCTCTTCTCCAGAAGTGTTGATTTGAAGAAACACGTTGATGAGATTCCCTTTTCCCGCTCTCGTTTCATTGAGCCTTTTAGCTTTCTTCAAAGAATCAATTGTCTCCACGGACCACAGATTCTCAATATTTTGAGTCAAGTCTTTGCATTTATTTGTTTGTAAACCACCAATAAAATGCCATTGGATATCTTTTGGAAGAATTTTAGCCTTACCGATCAATTCTTGAACGTAGTTCTCTCCAAAATGGCGAACACCATGGTCATAAAGCGCCTGAACATCACTAGCTGGTTTCAGTTTTGACACTGCCACAAGGTGCACTTGATGTTGGAATTTGGAGGGTCTGATGGATGATGTTTCTTTGATTTGGGACAAAATCGATTCGTAGTTTTCAATCAACTCCTGTTGTCTCTCTTTTGTGTAAGGTTCTAATGACATCCTTTGGTATGAAACGAGTCTCTTTGTGTGCCTGATTGAGCTTCTTATCATCAAATGAAGAATATGTGATAGATTTTGAAGATATAAAAACATTAATTTCCAACAATCGACCAACTAGCGCGAGCTGAAATTTCTTTATTAAAATAATAGACTCTTGAAAGGATCGAACTACCGCATCACCCCTTTGTCACAAAACACGGCTGTGCCACCGGCAAATAAGCGACTCTGGTAGGGGCACTGCAGAGCGCGACTCTGGAGAAAAATCACAGATCACACAGTTCCGCGAAATTTCAGCTTCAAGCAAGCTAACAGGCATTTCGGTGTCATTTCCAAATTTCAACATCAATTCCTCAGGTTTCTTATAAAAAGAGCAATTTCTGAACAGTTCATACTTCTTTGTCGATTTTACAGATCCAATTGACTTCAGAAGACCTTTCTTAGTGAACATGTCTTCAGAAAAACCCACCCGTGTCGCCGCTTCGGCTGCTTCATTGGCCTCGTCTGACTATGTGCTAAGTGTCAAATACGAGACCTCCAATGGAAAACCCTCTGAGACTGCCCAATTGAACTTCTCCAAACTTGTCAATCAACTCGAGTCGCATGGTATCTATTCCCAGGTCAGACCTGCTGATGGTAAATTGCTATTGTTCGTCAAGGCTCAGTACGCCGTGCTCCACAAGCACCTCAGATCAGACACATTGAAAGAATATATCTATGGTCTGAAATCAGAAATTGATGACGATGCTGTCATTCCAGAAAACTTGAGCAATGCAGAGAAACTCCGTGCTGTTTATGCTGTGCTCACCAATCCAGTTCACGAAGGTGGTGCCGGTATCACGCCAGGTTTTGGTGATTGGGAGTTTGTCGAGAAGATTACCCCGTTATACAACACTGAGGCCAACTACAAACTTTTGTACTCATGGTTGCTAAAACCTTTGATCGATGAAAACGACATCTTGAAAATAAGAGACATCGCTGGTGAAAAGGTTGCCCTTTACTTTGCCTATGCTAGATTCTACTTCCTTTGGTTGGCCATTCCGGCTTTTCTTGGTGTCGTCTCCCACCTATTTTTCTCCAGATTTTCTATCTTCTTCACTGTTTTAAACTCCCTTTGGGCGATCATCTTTGTTAATGCCTGGAAGAAAAAACAACGGATATATGCCACCGCTTGGGGAACCAAAGGTGCCTCCCAAGTTGAAATTACCAGAGCTGAATATGTAAGTGATACTATTCAGTCTGACCCTGAATACCCAATCCAATCTCCATCTTTCAAAAGAACCCTCAGACTTTACAGTTTCATTCCAGTTGCAATCTTTGGTGGTGTGCTCTTGCTATCCTATCAATTCTTCTGCTTTTTTATTGAAATTTTCCTAGGTGAATTCTACCAAGGTCCAGGTAAACCCATTCTTGGCTTAGTTCCAACTGTTTTGATTGTTCTTGGTGCCCCTTATATTACTGCTTTTTATTCCAAATTTGTTGACAAAGGTTTGGCATGGGAAAACCATGAAACTCAATCCAGTTATGAAAGATCTAAAACCCAAAAATTGTTTGTCCATGTTTTTTTGAGTTCTTATGCTCCATTGTTCATCACCATTTTCTTTTACTACCCATTTGGTAACAGAGCTAACAACTTTTTGTCCTCTATCAAGACACATAGTTCTAGATTTGGCATTCCTGTTGTTCAAGACAAGTACTCTGTGAACACCGGAAGACTTGTTGGTCAATTCTCTTTTTTTGCCTTGACAAGTTTGCTCGTTGGTTTCTTTTTGGAAAATGTTCTTCCTGTTGCTACTCGTTTGATCAAGGAAAGACTTCAGAAACCACAATTTGCTGACGTTGATTCCCCAGAAGAACATAAATTCTTGACTTCTGTTCGTAAACAGGTTGCTCTTCCAGAGTTTGTTGCTGATAACGAGTTTAGAGAGCTGGTTGTCAACTTCGGTTACTTGGCTATCTTCTCCCCTGTTTGGTCCTTGGCTCCATTTTTTTCATTTATCTCTGCATACATTGAAATAAAAGGTGATTTGGAAAAACTTTTGGCTGAAGCTTCAAGACCTGTACCTATCAGAGTTGAGGACTCTGAACCATGGACCACCAATTTAAGATTTTTGACTTGGCTCGGTACTATTATTTCACCAATCATCACTGCCTTTTTCAGAACCAACGATTCATACTTGTCCAGTTCCAACTACGACCACTTGTCATCTGCTATCGGTATTAACACTTGGAAACCAGTCACTGCTGCCTTGATTTCTGAAAATGTCTCCATCTTCTTGAACTTCGCTGTCGAATCTATATTTGGATCCTTGCAAACTACTGCTGAACGTCAAAGTGAACAAAAGAACTTGAAATTGCGTCGTTCATACGTTGAGGCTTATGCTAAAGAGTCTATTGGTAAAAGAGACATTGGTTTTGATTCTTCTGAACAAGAATGGCAATCAATCAAAGGTGACTCCGTTGTTAACCAGGCTGCTTCGTACTCAAAATATCTTGCTCCAGCTGCTGCTCTTGGTGTCATTGGTGCAGGTGCCGCTGCTCTGTCCTCTTCTTCGAAGCCATCTGGATCCAAACCAGTCCTCACCGAAAATATTGAGTCTGTCCCATCTGCTAATGAGAAAGCTGGATATCAAAAATTTGCTGATGATGACTCTACTGTTCAATCTCGTGGTGCCAACTCTTCAAATGTTTCCAAAACTGTCCCTGGTACTGCTATCCCAGTCTCCTCTGCAACTACTTCCTCTACTGCTCCAAATCGTGGATTGAACGCTCCACCATTGAATGCCTCTTCCACATCTAGTAAGCCAGTAAATTCTTCTAGTTCTGGTACTGGTGTCGCTGGTATTGCTGCAGGTGTTGCTGCAGGTGCTGCTGGACTTGCTTCTCAGGCTAAATCTGCAGTTGGTGTTGATTCTTCCAAATCTGAAAAAGATGTCAAATCGACTTTTTCTGGTTCTACTTCAGGTGCTAACAGATCCATCAATGATTCCTCTGCATCTGTCACTGGTGTTATATCCAACAACTCTGGAGATGTTCCTGTTACTGGCTCTGCTCCATCTTCTGCTGGTGATTCTGCCGGTGCTTCCGCTACTTCCTCTTCTGTCCCATCTGCTAATGGTTCTCCATCCAAACATAACAGTTTGAAGGCTGCTGGTCTTGGTGCTTCCATTGGTGCACTAGGTTCCAAATTTGGCTCTAAATCCAAGTCCAGACCAAACTCTGCTTATTTGGGTAACGATTCCGAAGCTATCGAATCCTCCCCAAAAGTGACTGACTCTTCATCCAAATCAAAGAAGAAACTGTTCGGTTTTGGTAAGAAAGATTCCGTCAAGAAAGCCGTTAAAGCTGATCTTTCAAATGCCAAAAATGATGTTCAAGCTGTTGCTGCCGATGCTAAAAGGGGTGATTATTCGAGCTCAAAGAAACTTGCTGCTGATCTGAAGTCTTCTCCAGGTTCTGTTGTCGCTAACACCAAGGATGCACTGTCCAACACTAATTCTTCCGCTCCATCTACTCCTGGTAACACTAGTTCTACAGGCTCTGCGGTTGTTGCTGGTGCTGCAGGTACTGCTGTGGGTGTTACTCGTGGTTCTTCCTCGAAATCTGCTAATATCTCCAATGCTCATGTTCCTGTCTCAAAATCTGTCAATACTGATAATACATCTGCTCCTGTTGTGGAAGCCACTACAAGAGGTCCAGTTGATGAAACTCCAAATCTTCATCAGAGAGATGTTGTTTCTGAAACTTCTGAACTCGACTCCACTTCGAAATCGTCATCTACTGTTCCAGCAGCTATAGCGGGTGCTGTTGCTGCTACTGGTGCTGCTGCTGCTTTGGGCGCTTCGAAAACTGGTGTTTTCAATTCTTCTGCATCTTCTGCTCCTGTTGTCTCCAAACCGGCTATTTCTGTTCCAGATATCTCATCTTCCACTGCCATTCCAGCTGCTGTTGTTGCTGGTGCCGTTGGTATTGGTGCGGCAGCCATTGGTGCTTCCAAAGCTGGTGCTTTCGATTCAGTAAAAACTGACGCTGCTCCTTCTGACTCTGACTCTACTGTGGCCGGCTTGAAAGCTGAAAGAGATCTTGACTCTACAGTTCCATCTGGCTCATCATTGAATTCGAAACCTGTTGATGGTGACAATGATGTTTCTACTAGTGGTTCCAAGGCCGCTACTGGCTTTGGTCTAGGAGCAATTGCTTCAGGTATTGCAGGAAAATTCTCTAGTTCTGACTCGACATCGAGTCCTGATTCTGCGACTGGTGTTGCAGCTGACAATAATGTTACGTCTGCTCCATCGTCTTCTGGTCATGGTTCTTCTGGTTTGAAATCCCCTTCTCTTGATGATGATTCCGAAACTGTCAAATCAACAGGTACTTCTACTAAAGCTGCTGCAGGCTTTGGTCTAGGTGCTTTGGCTTCAGGTGTTGCTAGTAAATTATCTGGTTCAGGTTCTGCATCTACCCCTTCTGCTAACTCAAACAATAATGACCTTGAAACTTCAGGCGACTCTACTTCTGCACCTGTCCATCCTACTGCAAATACATCTTCTGAAGCAAGTGAAAAAGTTTCTGGTACTACAGGTTCTTCGACTGGTGCTAAAGCTGCTACTGGGCTTGGTTTAGGTGCTATCGCCTCTGGTATTGCTGGTAAGTTTGGTAGTAATTCATCTCCATCTTCAAGTGTTTCGTCTACACCAGCTGCTGATTCTTCTGTCTCCAAAGTTGCTGATACTCCATCTTCTTCCGTTCCTGTTTCAAGAGACGCAGGTGCTTCATACAAATCATCTGGAAATGCATTGGATACCAATGTTTCTGTCTCATCTTCTTCTGTTAATGTTGTAACCTCACCAGCAACCGCTTCCAAAGATGAGGAATCATCTGGTGCAGTTACTGGTCTCGCAGCTGGCGTTGCTGGTATCGTTGGTACTGCTGCTGCTGCCGTTGGCCTGTCTTCTGGTGATCGTGCATCAGGTAACTCCACTTCAACCTCCAGTTTGAACGGTGCTACTTTACCTCCTGATTTCCCTAAGAACAGTTCGGGTCCATCTAGCAGAACTTCCTCTCCTCAATTGAAATCCCCAGTTGTTGGTTCAAGTGCGTTCGGTGCTTCTCCATCTGGTCCAAGAGTTTCATCACCAACTGCCACAACTTCAAGAATTACTGCACCTATTATTTCTGATGATGCTCCACCTGTCTCTGGTACCAAATCATCTGGTCCATCTAGTGCTGCTCCATCTGTTCCAACACCAACAGTTCCATCATCATCTGCTAATGTTTCTTCTCATTCTGGCTCTGTTCCAGCTTCTGCTCAAACTGGTTCATTCTACGGTGCTGCTCCACCATCGTCTTACTCAAATACTGCGCCATCAGGTCTATCTAATGTTGAGCCTCAGTCTCAGAAGACCCTGGATCCAAAATCTTCCAATTCATCTAACGGTATTGTTTCTGCTGTTGCTGGTGCTGTTGCTGGCGCTGGTGCTGCGGTCGGTTTGTCAAAGGCTGGTTCGTCTACAAAATCATCAGATGATAAAACAACTGCACTTGGTACTGCTTCATCTCCATCTGGTTATGCTCATGATCGTTCTGATGGGCAATTACCATCTGGTCTATCCGGCGCTCCTGAATCTGGTGATAATTCAGGTATTTTATCTCAACGTAAATCCGCTATTCCTTCTTCTGGTTCTGGTTCCGCCTCAGGACCATCCTCGGGATTGACTGGTGGTTCATCTGGCAATTCTGGACAAAACAAACCGTCCACTCCTACTGATTCTGCTGCGTATAAATCTACTCCAGCTAACTCTGTTCCCGGTTCTGCTCCATCTGGTTCTGCTTCCAGTGGTCCTGGTTTGTCCAGTGCTATTGCTGCTGGTGGTTTGACGGCTGGTGTAGCTGCTGTTGCTTCCCAAGTGAAGAATGCTATTCCATCTGGTTCGTCTTCTGGGTCAACTGGTGTCGACTCTACTTCTGGTTCGGCTTATGGTGCTTCTGGCTCTGTTCCATCCTCAACGGGTGTACCTGATGCTGATGTTTCTGGCTCAACTGGTCCAACTGGTTCAACTGGTGGTACCTCAACTGGTGCTAAAGCCGGTGCAGGATTAGGTCTTGGTGCTCTTGCTTCTGGTCTTACAGGTAAACTCTCTGGACATTCTTCTGGCTCTTCTATTCCAAACAAAGGCGACAGTTCAACTCCAACTAAAGGTGGTTCGTTCTTGGACAAGGCTAAAGAGTCTGCAAATACATTCAACGACTACGTTCAGGTTGCTGCTGATAAAGTTGAAGACTACGCTGCCAAAAGTGATAATAATTATATCAAGCAAGGTAACGTCTACGTCCAAAAGATTGCTGACAAGTCTGATGAATACGCCAAGGAGCAAGCCAAGAAGGATGCTTCTGGTGTTTCGTCCACTGTTCCAACAGTCCCTGCTACAGTCGAATCTTCATCAACTCCAACTGGTAAAGTTGCGATTGTTGATACCGATGCCACAGCTACCGTTACAGGCTCAGAAAATGCTGGAACTGAAAACGTTTTGAAAAACAAGAACCCATTTAACGGTGAGACTGGTTTTGTTTCTACTTCAGGTGTTGTTGGGGAATTGGAAGATGATCACACTTTGAAACCACCTGTCAAATTGAACCAAGATGACTCTTCTTCAACTCACTCGGGTTCTGGAAGTAACTTTGGAAGTAACTCAGGTAGTGCTATTTCATCACCAAAGAAGAAATCTGGATTCTTCAAGAAGGTGAAATCAATTGTCAAGAACAACAGTGCTCATACCACTCCTAAGAAATCTGAAATTTAAAAGAGAAGAGAGAAAAACATGTGACAACATTGATGTTGATGACGTTTTGTATGCTTTTGGTTGTGCTTTTGTTTCGATTTTAGTTGCTCTGTAATTTGTCTGTTTACAGTTTTGTTTATTGTTATAACATTACGATGTTTAAGTTTGAAATCTAATCGATGTAATTAAACTCAGGCCTTTACGATGTCAACTCTCGCTCTCTTCCAGATATTATGAAGGTATGCATCGTTTTCAACCCGTTGTAAATCTTCAAAGTCTTTTCCTGGATTTTTAATTGAGATGACAGCATACGTTCCAGTACCATTAGCTCTCATTAGTGGGCCTGGATTAATGATCAAAACGTTCTTCACGATTCTGGCAAAGTATTTCAAATCAGATGGGATGATCAGAATGTCTGGGATAGAATCACCAAACTCGGTTAAACCGAGATATGGAACATCGAGATCACTTCCTGGTAAGATCTCAACGACCTCTCCTTCTCCTACTTTTCTCTTTCTCGTTCTTGATGAACCTGGGAACACTGGGTAAAATCTCCTTTGCGAAATAATGTGGTTCGAGATTCTGTCGAATCTGTTGAATGTGATACTGTCACCTTTGACAACATCTTTCAAGTCTCTGTAAACATCATTACTAGAAACTCCAATTGAAGCCTCATTGATTTGGAAGATTGAAGGGTTTGGAAACGCTTTAAAGTTTTTGGAAACACCTAGCTCCTTTCTATCGAGGGAATCTTGAGGATACGCAGCATGTTTTGAAACTGCATCTTTCAAAGATGGAATCAAAATGCATTGTATTTTAGAGTTGATCTTCTTCAGGATTGGTGACACGACAAGTTTGAAAACCTCGTTCAGATTCTTTGGCTTGATCTTCAAGTCTTCGTTCACAATGTCGAGATCCCCCGACGCAATTAAGGGATGTGTGATGTCAATAAACGGGCCAATAAATATCACAGCATGAGGCTTGATCTCATTGTTGATCTTCTCTGTCAGATCTATCAACATCTTGAAATCAAGATCCTTACTGGTAGTATATGGTCCATTAACAACCAAGACCTTTGTATCTTCAGTGACTTTGTAATAGTATCCTTCAAGTTCGTCTCTTGTTGATATTGGAGCACCTAATAACGGAATCTCCAAAACCTCTGACACTTTGAAATATTCACCGCTGGCATTTTTACCTTTCAAAGCAACAATCTGACCAGGGAAAAAGGCATAGTTTTCCAAAAGCGACAAGTCCAGTTGGACTCTTCTACCTATACCCACAATTCTTGAAGACTCCAAGGCCAGTGAAGAAGCATTCAAAGCATTGTTCTCGATGTTTGCAGGATTATCACTAACGATTCTCCCCACAGTTGTGATCTCTGATTGAGAAATGATAGATGGGTTTGCAATCTCAGATGCAGACAAATTGTAATGTTTTGCAACAACATCAATGACAGAATCGATCTGATCATCTAAAACATCTGCAGTTTCAAGTAATTTCTGCCTCATTGTTCTGAATTGATACTTCCTCGAATCGAAATTAGCTGATAACTTGATCTTGTTTTCTTGATCTATGTCAGCTTCAAACCCACTGGATACTGGAACTTGTGCATTTAATGTCTCTAATACACCACCTATGGTGGAATTGGATTTCAAAGGCGTTGGTGTGGAAATGGAAGTGACGTTTGGGTCCTGTACGATATGTGGTGTCTGTTCTGCGATAGGTGAGCTAAAATCTGTAGGTTTCACCAATGGTGATTGTGAAGGAGTGCCATCACTAAGGGGTCTGAGATGTTTCTTTTTGGATAGAGTTGGAGTAGATGGGATAATACTGAATGGACTGGAGCTATTACCTAAATTGATGACCTTTCTGCTGTTTTTTATCGTACTTGGTACGGTATGTCCTCTTTTCTTCTCCAATTTCTCTTGGATATAGCTTTGTAGTTTCTGCAAGTTTTCAATTGTATAAGGTAGCTTCTCACCATCGTATTTGGTCACGACGAATGATTCCCAGTTGATATATAAGTCTTCAACGGAGAGCCCAAAGATCTTTACTATCTGTTGGCATTCTTTTATCAGCTCTGGTTTGTCGATCCTGGATCCGAATTTAGTTATCAGTTCTCCTTGAAAAGTCTCAGTCATCTCTTTTCCTGAACTATTGCTTTGATTTGATCAAAAAACGGCCATCAAATCTTCGATTATTCACTGGCTTTGTAGTTCAGGACGCGTAAAGTTGAGTTTTTTTTTATTGACAAAACGCGTGGTAAAAAAAAACACAGGGCTCAATAACCATCACCTACTTAAATGAAAGTTACAAGACGTATTACTCATTCTAAATATTCATTATCGTGCTATGCAGCAGTGATTCCCGTATGCTTCTTGAACTCCACTATGAGATCTTCCTTGTTCAAGTTTTTCCCGATCAGCACCAGCTTGGAACTCTCCAACTTTGGAGTGGCGCCTTCGATAAGTTCATAAGCTTCTCTGACACCTTGCAAGACCGAAGCATCGCCGTTTTGTTTGATCAGAATACCTTTTGACCTGTGCACCTCTACAGGTTTATTATTAACATTAGATTCCCATAGCACGTGTTGGATAAATTTCTCAGTATCTTCGTATTGTTTGTCTGTGATGATTCCAAAATCAAATGAGATGGTAGAGATTCTAGAATCATGAAAACTTCCTCTATCTTCATCCAGTTTCACGTTTTGTTCGAAAGCGTGCAAATCCAACAATTTTCCCATGTCAATATCACCATACTGAGTCTCATAAATTGGGGCAATGGAATTTATCTCATTAACTCTTTCTCTAATTTTCTTACCGTTTTCACCAATCTTGTCACTCTTGTTCAACAGCACAACATCAGCCAACGCAATCTGTAAATGAGCTGTCGTTACACCCTCTTCTTTGAACTCCAATCCATTGGATTTATGCCAATGCCCACCATGATCTCCCAGACAAGTCAGTATATGCTCAGAATCCAAAACTGTCACAACACCATCGATATATACAGAGCTCTTCAACCCATCATCTAGCCAAAACATTCTAGCTATTGGAGCAGGATCAGCGATACCTGACGTCTCCAACAATATGTAATCGATCTTATCACCACTTCTTTCAATCAAATCTTCAATGGCCTGCACACCTGTATCTCTGACAGTGCAGCACATACAGCCGTTTCCTAGATCAAGCCATTCCTCATATTTCTTGTCACCATCTTGTATAGACAGGCTCTTTTCGATCTCACTGGAATCACCAAACTCGTTCAATATAACGGCGAATTTTCGATCACCTCTCTTCCCTATGAGATCCAGAAGTGTGGATTTACCTGAACCTAGGTATCCCGTAATGATGGTAATTGGAATCTTTCTAGTTGGTTTCTCTGACAGTCGAAGTTTTAAAGTCTCATTATAACTATTCACTTGGTTTTCATCTAGTTTTTGTACTTTGACTTCAACTTTCTCCAACTTCTCTTGCAAATCTGGTTCATCTCCAGTTACTAAGTCTGGTATTTCATCAAAATCCGACATATTTCAAGCTGTATGAGTTTTCTGCGTCATGGTAGTAGCTTCAGGTAGTGAGAAAAGCTCCGAACACAAGAGATGCTCCTCTTTATATTACTGGACCACCCTCGGAAGTAACGTATTTTCTCTCGGATTTGCTACTCTCTGATAACTGTACAGCTGTTATTATGAATAAAGGTTTATCCAATCGTTTCATCCTTGTCAATTTTCTCAATACATTCAAATTGACTATCGTCCAGAATGATTGCATTTTACGACGTGGTTCTTGTGCTTCTTATAGCGATATATTTGGTGACTAGTCCCTTCACCAAAGTTGAAGAATCGTTTAATGTCCAAGCTATTCACGATCTGCTCTATCATGGTTTTGATCTTACAAAATTCGACCACGTTGAATTTCCTGGTGCTGTACCTCGTACTTTCATTGGTGCGCTTTTCATTTCTGGGCTGAGTAAACCTATTGTGGACCGTTTCCCTAAATCCGTCATCAAGTTGGATGCATTGACTATCTCTCGTGGTGTTTTAGGTTTGATCAATGCCATTGGAATCTTGTACTTAAAGAACGCTGCTGTCAACCAATTCAAAAAGAACAAACTTAAACCAGTCACAACACCAACATCAGCTGCAAAGACTTCGAAGAAAAAGGGCCCTTCTAAAAAACCAACTCCTCCTGAAGAACCACACTCGACTTGGACATTCAGCTTATGGTTCGCTATCATCCAATATACACAGTTTCACATCCTATTCTATGCTTCAAGAACGCTTCCAAACTTCTTTGCGCTGCCATTGACCAATTATGCATTCGGTAACATTATCTCAGGTAACTACCTTTATGCTGTTGGTATCTTTGCCTTCACATCTATCGTTTTCAGAATTGAGATTGTTGCATTGACTTTGAGTGTTGGTTTATTCTTGTACCTAACGAAGAAGGTAACACTTCCACAACTTATCAAAGCTGGTCTTACTGGTGGATTGATTGGTGGTGCCTTCAGTTTTGGTGTGGATAGTTATTTCTGGGGCAGATATACCATTCCTGAAATCGAGAGTTTTGTTTTCAACGTTGTCGAAGGTAAGAGTTCTGAATGGGGTACACAACCTTTCACCCAATACTTTAGTGGTGTTCTTTTAACAGTCTTCTTCCCTCCTATTGCCCCTGCTCTAGCTGTCTTGGGTGCGTGGAAGGATTTGACTGGTAACAATACATTGAAAGTCATTGCTTACTCATCGTTGTTATACGTCGCTCTAATTTCATTCTTACCACACAAAGAGTGGAGATTCGTGTCTTACGTCTTCCCTGTCACTGATGTTCTTGCCGCAAATGGTGCTTCATACATCACAACCAAAGCATGGAAGTCATTTTGGTACAAACTGGCTGTATTGTTGATCTTAGGATCATCAGCTTTGAGTTTGGTGTTCAGTGGTGTTCGTGGTTATGCTTCATCTCATAACTATCCAGGTGGAGTTGCCATGTCTGCCTTCCACAACCAGATCCTTAGAAAGAAAATGGCTGGTACTTTGAAAGAACCAATCGTTGTTCATTTTGATGTTGCCTCTGCCATGACTGGAATCACCAGATTCAGTGAAGTGAACGAGGGTATTGGTCTGGAAGTCATTTATGATAAGACTGAAGATCCTGCTAAATTGAGCAAATCTTGGGTTGACTTTGACTTCCTTGTCACTGAAATTAATACTGATGTGAAAGAAGAAAGAGATTCTTTACCAAAGGTTGAGGGTTTCAAATGGCAAAGACTTGAATCAGTGAAAGGTTTTCAAGGTTTGGATGTGAGAGGTTTGAGACATTTTAATTTAGTTGCCGCTTTCAGAGACATTGCTAAACATAAGACATTGGCCCCATTGATAAAGATCATCAAGCCATTTCTACATCTACCCGATCTAATTCATATTTACGAGAAAGTCCCTGTGGAAACCAAACAAACAACTAAACCAGTTGTCCCTAATGATGGTGAGGAACGTGTTGTTGATACTCAAAAGTCTGAACAAGAGCCATTTGAACATCTCGCTGTTGAGAATGAGGAGCAAGTCACCGAAAAAGATGTTCCTCAACGTAAGGTTATAAGAACCAAACAAACTCTGCACGATGAACTATAACGATTTATACAACTTTGTATTATACTGCATTGCTACTCCGAAAATCATCTAAAAAAGTTTAATCAAATAACTTGCAAGCTGTAGTACATATCAACGTAAATTCGATTGAGAGCAAGATTTGCAACATATCTAGGCACACCAACAAAACCCAAAAGAGTACAATTAAAACTATTAAACTGTTTATAATGACACGTGAAAACTAACCAAAACCAAAAACGAAAGAAACCAAAATAACATGTATAACCAAACAAGAAAGGATATCTTTTCTTAACCACCGTAGTCTGAAGACACCTCAGAAGCTGAAGAAGCTGTATCACTGAAAGCTTTAACTCTGATATCCAACATCCAGGGATCCTGTAACAACTCAGCTGCAGAAGATCTCTTATTTGGATCTTGTTGCAAACACTGTCTCAAAAAGGAAAATCCCATCTCTGAAAGCTGCTCTTTAGCAGGAAATTGAGGTAAATGACCAGCAGCTATGTGATACATGATAGCCCATTCATTGTCCAGATTTGCCCATGGTCTGCGACCAGTAACCATTTCCAAAACACAACAACCAGTAGACCAGATATCAGGGGCACCAAACTTATTAGAGTTGTTTCCAGTGATAACTTCAGGAGACATGTACATTGGAGTACCAGTCATGGAACTACCTTTGGTAGCTGGTGCTCTAGTCAAATTCTTTGCAACTTTAGCAGCACCAAAATCAACAAACTTAATGATACCGCTGTGATCTAACAACACATTTTCAGGTTTGATATCTCTATGGACAATACCCATCTCGTGTAAATAGGCTAGACCCTCAAACAACTGCAGGGTGTAAACTTGAATCACTAGCTCATCCTCAATTCTACCGTGCTCCAGTAGATTGGCCAAAGAGCCACCTTCACAGTATTCCATAAAGATGTTAACTCTATCGCGATGAACTTCAACACCATAGTACTGAACGATATTTGGATGGTTCAACATTTCCAACACTGTCATTTCGTCCTTGATTGTTGGCACAATTTGTTTAATGGATGAAGTATCTTGAAATCTGATCTCTTTGACAGCTAAGACAGCACCGGAATCCAAGTTTAAAGCAGAGTAAACACTACCGAATGTACCACCACCGATGAATTTTCTCTTTTGCCATCTGATGGAAAGACTTGAGAATGAGGAAGCCAAGAAAGACAGGAATTGATTCTCTGTTTGTGTGTCGTCTAGAACTTTACCGACTGCTTTTGTTGAGGTTCTAGCTTCAAGTGCTTCAATCTCTCTCATTGTGATCTTGCTATAGTGTTCCAACAGCTTGACATCATTAACCAGTGTTCTAGGTTGTAGCACTGTAGCACCTGGTTTAGTACCAGCTTCTGAAGATCTTGTACCCATGATGTCGAAATGTGAGATCAACAATGACATACAACCAGCGACTTTTTCCTTCAATCTAACAAACTGATCATCCTGAAGTGTTAAGATATTAAGACCTTGTGATAATTCCATGGCGTATTCCAATGCTGCAACACACCATCTGAAAGTCTTCTTATCTGTAGGAACGCAATCATCAACAATAAAGCTGACCCAATCGACGGCAATTCCTATCATTTTTTTCACAATAACAGATCTTCTAGCAGAATCCGAAGTTCTGGAGTAGTTTTTACCGAGATCTCTTGCAAAACAATAAATTGTTTGAACGCTCTCATGATGAGCATTGACAGATTGGATTGCTGCCTTAGCGACTGGTATCTCACTATAGACTGTGATGACTAACTTATAAAACAATCGTTCACATCTAATCATATCTCTGTAGACTTTTGGTAAGCTTGATCTTTGTTCAACATAAGTAACATTGTCACCCACGATTTCCGTGAATTGAAATCTTGTCTGTCTCAAGTTAACTGATGAGCCTTGTGTGATCAACAACATCTCACCGGGTTTGATATCATAGTAGTATTCAGGAACAGAGTCAAACGTTACCACAAGACCATCCCAGAGCATGGCCTTGGCAGCGCTGATAATTATAACATATCCCTGTTCGACATCCTCTTCATATTCATCCAATTCCAATGCCGTTCTTGATTTATCGATATCTGAACCGACTTCACTGGCATGTAAAATTTTTAAAATATCCTCATCTCTTCCATACAAATCTCTTGACACAAGAATATAGATACCACCTGCAAAATTTGTTTTGATGAGAAAATGGTTAGAATCACGTAGCAAATCCAAGAATGGTTTGACCTTGTTGATCTGATACAAAGCCGAATTACTCAATGATTTTCTCAATGTGTTATAGAATTTTGCTAATTTTCTTCTCACAGTACCAAAGGTATCAACCGATGATGATACTGTCGTCAAGATGTCATGCTCTTTCTGTGATGCACTCAATCGTTCGTCATCGGAAATACTTCTGATCATTTTTGGTTGTTCCAAAACAAAATTGATCAACCGTGAAATCAATCTTGTCATGAGTGAAATGACCTGAGTGGCAACTTCAGGACCCGCTGCGTCGATGTAACAACCAACGTTTTGTAACAGATACCAAATCTTCTCCAGGTCATCAGGTTCCTTAAAAGATTTGAAACTTTTTGAACTGGTATTGATCATTTTTTTGTTGATTAGCATGAACAGATATTTGATTGATTCCAAGACTGTCTTGTCAAAACCTTCTGAATTGTCTAAATCAATTGACCATGCTTTTGAGAACTCATAGTGAGCTTGCTTTGTCTCTAGTGCGAGCTCAATATATGAGGAGAAGTCATCGATCATTTCATCGATCATCATCATTGTAGGGTTATCCAACTTTCTAGCATATGCAAGACGAACAGTAAGAACTTCTTGAACCAATTTTAAAGGAAAACCTTCCAATTTTGCCAAAGAAGGAAAAAAACTCGGCAGATTCATGGCATTCAAAGTTTCATGGAAGGTCAAATATGTAGATTTGGACTTGTTTAACCATGGAATGAATCTTTTGAAAAGTCTTGTTCTAAACACACCTCTAATATCACCATCTTTCAAAAATCTATCGGCAAAAGAGCTATCTGTGAAACCATCACTTCTGCGTATACTCAAATCCAAATCGGCGCTTTGGGTCCAATCTTCAAGAGTCTTCAGTTCCAATGCCAACCCTTCAGTAATATTTCTCCAACTAGTTAATGTATCAACTCTTAATTGAAACTCTTCAGAACCACAAATTGGCTTCTCCTGAATCATTTCCTGTTGGTGTCTCCACAATTCTTTGACATTGTCATATCTGTCAAGAAGTGAACCAACCTGGTACATGGCATCCTCAGCTGACACAACTCTAAAATTTATGATTTCATCGAAAATTTCATCAGCAAAACTCCTGGAGTACTCCAGAATCTTCCTCTGTTGGTCTTCTGTTCTATGCAAGATGTATGCTTTCAATCCGATCCACAGATTCTCTTTATAAGTCGTCTCCAAAGATGCGTCATTTTGAGTATTGATTCTCTTTTTTTCTGATCTGATAACATCACCGTTCAAGACAAGACTCAGCATAGTCTGCCATTCCAATCTCTCCATGAATTTGGGATTATCTTCCCCTTGTTTCAGAATGGAGGGGTCCAAGCCATGTTGTGGGTCAATTTCCAGATTCGCTTTAATTATCAAGTCACTGCTAATGTTGTGATCGTTCCAAGTGGGATAGGTATCTTCCTCTTCCTGACTTTCATCGCCTGAATCATTCTCACTGTCACTTGAGTCTGCAATGACAGCCTTGGTGTAGTAATCATCGACCGCATCGTTCCTTATCTTCTTCAAATACGATTTCTCCTTGGATGCGTACTGGTTGTACCCAAGTGGTTTTCCGCCATTCGAACTAGACGAGCGCGTTTTGGGTAGTCTTTGTGAATTTGAAGGCGTTCTTGCTGGTGAGTACCCACCACTTTCGAAAGTAGCAACTCTCTGGACATTTGAGTTAGGCGAACGATGGTTGAGGGAGCTGTTGGGCGATGAACGGTGAAGCTGTGCAGTTTTCAGTACTTCAGCTTTGGACTGGCTAGCGGACCGTTGAAGTTCAGATATCCTTTGAGTGTTGCCGCTGGTCTGCAATTGCTGTTGCTGTTGTTGTTTCTTCAGCTCGAACTGTGAATAGCTCTTGCTCATTTTGAGGGGTCTTGAGCGCTAATGTTTAGGCTGTTTCGGTAACAGGTTGTACCCTTCTTATGGTGAGGGAAGGAGTGAGGAGGTAAGCACTTCAAAGCGGGTAAGGTTGAAAGAATTGATGTTCTGATGGTGGAAAGGGGACAAATGGTAGCTTTCTGTGTGATTGACTGGCAACTTCGGACGTGATGGATGCTAAAGATGAGAACGAGGCTTCCGTTTTCGCTGTTAGTTCTGAATTCAGTGTTAATTTACTGCTTTTTTACGACAGTCGGATTTTCAGGTACAACTTCAGTTTCGCGCATCTGGTTTCATCTTATGTCAGCTCCTTACATAACTGAGCAGACAACTTTTGACAGTTCCCTCCAGTGTGCTGTGAATACTACGCTCCAATCAATGCAAAGATTCTATGTATCGCACTTGCCAGTGGGGTAGGTGTAACTTCCAGTTCTTCGGGCAAGCGCCACTATAAACAACAGTATAAAAATGGGGATAAAATAAGAGAAATAAATATAGATGTGCATGAAGTGAAACACAGCTTTTGGGGATTGATCTCATAGAATGATGGTGTGGACAAGCTTTCTAGTTCTCTTACATCTTTTGTATTCTTGGGTTTGTAAAGTTTCGTTATCTTCATGAGTTCTTAATGACGTGAATTTATTTCAGCTTGTGGAAAAGTCTTGGAGCAACGCAGTCATTCAGATGATGTTGCAAATGGAAAAACTCTTCAACACAATCTTCTTTGTAGTGTAAGTCCTCGTAACCTTCTTGCTCTTGAGCTTTGGTAACCCTCTCAACACATTCAGCATAGTGATGGACGTATGGGTGGATCTCTTCTTTATGCGAACACTCTTCTCTTAGCTTATCCAATGGATCAGAACCACCTTCTTCCTCTTCGTCATCATCATCTTCTTCTTCCTCCTCATCTTCTTCCTCTTCTTCTTCGCCATCACCACCTTCGGATGATTCCTCTTCGGCAGGAGACTCTTCTTCTTCAGATGATTCCTCGGCTGGGGTCTCTGGTTCAGAGGCTTCCTCTGCTGGTGCCTCCGATTCTGATTCGGCGTCAGCCTCTGGAGCAGACTCCTCTTCGGAAGAAGACTCCTCAGGCTCTGGAGCGTCAGCAACCTCAGGTTCAACAGGGGCCTCAGATTTTTCACTTGGAAGCTCGTCTTCCTGTATTGAAAATGTTAGTTGATGGTCGTTGCGTACATAAGAAACAGCAATAATTGCCATAAAAACTCAAATCACGTACGTTATTGTCAGCGAAAGCCAGAGTTGGAGTGAAACTCTCAATAAAGTCAGCAAGGAATGTCATTGTCTATAGTAGTTTCTATTTGAATTGAACTTCAACGAGTTTGTTTATTATAAAACCATTTCGAACTCCAATTTTTTTCTCGAATTTTAAAAATCCGTCATCTTATTGGCTGGAAAAGCCCCAGTAGTAATGATAGTATATAGATTAGCTTACGTAGTCTATCAAAATATAATAACATCCAAGTATCCATAGTCATCCCTGTAGAGCTACAATGACCCAAGTATCAGCCTTCATACTATCTGGGAATCGCTCAACTCGACGTTATTTCTTTGGACTACGGTGTGCCCCGTACCAGGAATGCATTAGCAAGAAGACTGTAGCTAATGTTGGATGAATAAGCACACTGCTGGTGCTTCATAATAGTAACTTTAATTGTTCGGTAAGTGCAAACCACCATCCCGTAATCTTAACACCTGAAATGATATCAACTACAGGAGACTCTTTACCATAAATTTTCCCAATCTTTATTAGAATTACAAACAATCAATTAGAGGAAATCTATTTAGATTCAACGTCAGAGTTTTTAGCTCTCTTAGCCAATTTAGCAGTGGATTTAGCACCCAAGATACCACCACCCCAGTGTTTTCTGTTCTCTTCGTATTTCTCAGAGAAGTTGGAGTTGATGGTGGAAACCAAAGTAGCCAAAGCAGATTCGTCTTCAGCTCTAACTTCAGTCAAAGCAGCCACAGCAGAAGTTTTTTGGTGAGTTAAAGTTCCCAATCTAGCTTTACCTTTGATGATAGCGTATGGGATTCCTAGCTTTCTACACAAAGCTGGTAGGAAAATAACCAGCTCAATTGGGTCAACATCGTTAGCAATCAAAACCAATTTGGCTTTCTTGTTCTCAATCAAGGAGACAACGTGGTTCAAACCGTATTTGACGACGTATGGCTTTGGAGAAGCTTCTTGTTTGGTCTTACCGTCAGCGATGGCAGCGGCTTCCTTGGTCAAACGTTCTTTCTTTTCAGCTTTGGTTTCTGGTTTGTATTTGTTGAACAACTTCAAGGCCTCAGCAGCGGTATTTCTGTCCAAAGTGTGTTGGAATTGGGCAATAGCTGGTGGGACTTTCAATCTCAGGTTCAAAACTTTTCTTTGTCTTTGTAGTCTGACATATTCTGGCCATCTAACAAATCTAGACAAGTTTCTTTTTGGTTGAACGGCTTGACCGATACCAAATTTCTTTGGTTTGGCCTCAGCCAATGGGTTCTTGGAGGTGGTAGCTTTTTTAGCCTTGTTAGCTAGAGGAGCTGGGGCAACTTTCTTTCCTTTTGGAGCCATTTTGAGTTACTACCTTCAAATCGTTAATCTCTAGCTAGTTGTTTGATGCTTTTTTGTTTTTTTCACTGGTCCATGGGTGGAAAATTACTGGTAAGCGCACAAAGTATGGAAAAATCCGCGAAATTTAGGGTTAATGTTTTGTGACTGTGTTTTTTTCTGCCCTCAAATAGCGGTAAGATAAAACTAATGATGTTTGGGTGTTGAACCTATTCAGAATGTCTTCAATGTATACTATGATAGCCATGGATACTAGATCATCAGGCGAATTCTACTGATAAACTGCTTCTTTGTTTGTTTGGTGGCAAAATGCCTTTCTTTTGTAAAAATTTCAATTCCTTTCACTAGAGCAGAAGTGGGCACGAGCTTGTAGTAGTCGCCGTTGAGTTCACCCACAATATAATTTCACGTCCAGGGTCTTATCTACTTATAAAATGAAGAGCAATCAGTGACGAACAAATATCATGGAGTTCCTCAATCTCCCTACTTTATCAGTCACGCTACTGTCGTGATTTATTTAGACTAAAATGACGTGGATAAATATACACAGCTAACAAAGTTTGACATGAACGCCCCATGGAACCATCACTTCAAAACTAAAAAACAACATTAGAAATTCATAAACCTCCAATTCTTACCAGTAAAACTCCCTAGTAAACTCATTAAAACATCTCCAAAGAATGCGATCACATGATTCATCTTAAAATCTAAGTTTGGATCCAACCTTTAGCTCTTTCAATAGCTCTCTCCCACAAAGTCCAGTTGGCTCTTCTTTCAGTGTCAATACTTTGAGATTTGAAATCTTGAGTAGATTCACCACCAATACTGCTGACAACATCATCTAGATCATCCCACAAATTTTTGGATTTATCCTTTTGGTAAAGACCAGCAGCAATGGCAGCACCAAGAGCGGTAGCTTCAGCATTTGGAGATCTTCTGATAGTAACACATGGACCCAAAATATCAGCTTGAATTTGCATAACTTCATCTGACTGAGACATACCACCATCAACGGCTAATAATGACAATGGAGCTTTTTCGTAAGTACCAACAGCTTGTTCCAAGAAATCACCTTGAGCACCAGCATCAGAGGCCATGGCTTTTAAAATAGCTCTAGCTTGGTAACAAACACCTTCCAACGCAGCTCTGGCGATGTGAGAAGCAGAGGTGTATTGAGTCAAACCTAAAATGGTACCTCTCGCTTCAGAATCCCAGTATGGAGCAAATAACCCGGAAAAGGCTGGAACGAAGACAACACCACCAGAAGTTGGAACTTGGGAAGCCAATGGGCCAATGTCTTGAGCCTTGGAGATTAATTTCAAGTTATCTCTCAACCATTGCACAACTGAACCTGCAACAGCAATAGAACCTTCAAGAGCGTAATGTGGATGGTTCTCTTCCTCGGATAAAGCTGGGAACCAGAAACCAACTGTAGTCAAGGCACCTTGCTTGGATAAAAGAGTTTGCTTACCAGTGTTATATAGCAAGAAACAACCAGTACCGTATGTACATTTAGCGGCACCTCTCTTCAATGCCAATTGGCCAACCAAGGAAGCAGATTGATCACCCAAACAACCAGCAATTGGAACGTCTTTAATAGACTTTAGTTTCTCTAAAGCAGTGTCGGACAAGGCACCTGGGTAACCCAAAGCTCCAATATCTGGAACAGTGAAGTGACCATAAAGCTCTGAAGAAGAGACAATCTTTGGAAATTGAATCTTCTTTGGATCAATATTCCATAGGGCAAACAAATCATCATCATATTCAAATGTGTTGATATCCATGAACATAGTTCTGGAGGCATTAGTGACATCAGAGAGATGGTTTTGCTCTTTGGTCAAATGGTAAATCAACCAAGAATCAATGGTACCAAAGATTAGATCTTCACCCTTCTCATAGGCAGCTTTGACATCATCGTCGTTATCAATCAACCATCTCAACTTAGAAGCAGAAAAATAAGTGGACACTGGAACACCACTTTTCTGTCTTAGTTCCTCCAATCTGTCAGCAGCAACAGTGGATTTAACTTTGTTAACAATATCAGCAGTTCTGGTATCGTTCCAGACAATACCGTAGTTGTAAGCTTTACCGGTCTTTCTGTCCCAAACAATGGTAGTTTCTCTCATGTTGGCAATACCGATGGAAATGATTTTGTAAGGCTCTTTTCCTTCCTCAGCACGTTTGGCATTCACTCTTTCAAGAGTCAAAACACAGGCAGCCAAACATTGGACACCGTTGGCCAAAACGTGAGCTGGTTTGACCTCAACCCAGCCAGAGTTTGGAAATCTCAAAGTAGGACCTTTGGAATGACCAGCGTCTTCGATTTCAACATCCTCGGAGGCTGTAATTGTGATACCTTCTGCGGTAAAGATTTTAGTTTCACCTTCGGCAGTGGTGTTGGCAGTGGTGGAGTACTCAATTTGGTGTTTAGCAACCTCCACACCTTCTCTGTTGAAAAGAATGGCTCTGGAGGAAGTAGTACCAATATCAATGGATGCAACAAGGGAAGTTTCTCTGGACATTGTTAGTTTTGTTTATATGGAGATCGAAAGTCGGGTTCCACTGAAATTCCATCAAAAGGGATCCGCTGGGTTTTTATAGCGTTCTTCGAAAAAACCAATGGACGAGCTGGCTTATTGTTTGCACCAAAAAAAAAAAAAAAAAATACGTTTTTCCAGTCTGGAGAAACATACCTGGAGAAGGTGCGTCAGGGCCGAGAAATTTATAGCGGAGGTAGTCTCTCCAAGACTGGAAAAGAAGGGAAGACTAAGCCGACATTGCCCAAACGATCTTCTGCTCTAACAATCATCATAACATTTGGGAAGTACCCATAACACAGTGCTACATTAAAGTTTTTCTTGAAGTAGTCACACTTTCAGCTGAGGAGTTTCCCTTATTTTTAAACGCTTCTGCGGAAACGCCTTCCCCAACCAGAGCAGCTTTTTGGCCATCTGGGTGATGTCGGCGGGATAGGAGATCGATCGAGCAGCATTTTTGTAAGTTTTTCCAGCGCCTTTGAAAAGTTGATGCGATACAGAAAACATCGGGAAGACGTCATAACAACACCGTAACTTTTAACCAGTTTTTCATGAACTTCAGCGCCTAACGATGGAGGTAGTTCAAACATTGAATATAAAAGGCTCGTACCTTCGAAAACTAATGTAGCTTATGATTCAATGAGAATCCCAAGACTGATTCTGCTAGCCTTTTAGGGGAGTACGAGAGTCTGAGACTGAAGCAAGGTTACTGCGGGACAAGTTTCCAGTGAGGCTGTTTAACCGAACACCGTGGAGTGGGACGAAGCAGGCGCGCTGAGCTCTGAGTGTTGGAAGTTCGATCTCAACGGCTAATGGATAGTATCGCAGTCCGTGACGTCCGTGAATCTGTTAGATCTTTTGTTCATCAGGTAATGCGGAATCGGTCAGTTTCAACGCGCTCTTTTTGAAACACAGAGATAGCAAGGTTGATGTAAGCCAAAAATCTGCCCTGAAAATATGAACTCATAGCTGGCCTAATTCTTTTGGCATTTACTCTAAATGAGAATAGGATCTATGTGAACATCGAAATTATTGGTGGAGAAACCGAGGCAAAGACTGGACTAGCGACTTACCCGATATTCTTCTACAGTTGTGTGCATGTAGGACATGATAGCGTAAAAAAAGCTGTAGAGTTTCGAGCCAACCAGAGAGCGTCTTACCGAGAGATGAACGACCTCAAACTGCCTCTTGATCTTGAAGAAGTCACGTTATATCATGGTCTAGCCTTCAATACACCTAACAGAACTGTTTCTGTTACATATCTGATACAGGCCGTTCAGACAAAATATAAAATAAGGGTTATCCTCCCCCTATAGTGAGTGCTTCAGATAGCTTTTGCTTCCCGGGAGAGTTCTGCTATCAACTGATGTTACACTCATGACTAAAGACTCCATGTGAGTCTTGATTGGTTTGGTTGTGGACATCAAATCAATCATCAACCAATCTCAACTGTGGTTCTGGACTATCTCTGGACCTCTGAGTAGCTTGGAGTACACGAGCTATTGTGATGTCTTCTAAACGTCGCTACAGTTTCTGTAATGCGGTTATGTCTTCGCCATCTTCTTATAAAATCATAAAATAACCGTTATTTTGAAACAGCTTTACAATGTATATGGTGTCTGATCAGCTCCCCAATGTTTTGGGCAGTTGAATAGAAAGCGTGACCAATTTCAACTGTATAGAACACTTTTCGGGGTTGTAGGGAGTCAGAACTATGTGCCTTAGCCAACGTAGTTTGAGCTGTAATCTAAGACTTTATCAGATCTTTCTCTTATTCCCATACCAGTACTCACTTCCTACGATCGTCATAAACTTGAATGGATCAGTTAGAGAAGCCAAGTTAGCTCCCTGGTTTTAGCTCGCTACATTGATGTAACAGGCGAAGTATACACACCAAAAAATCACTGGTACTGAAAAGGTTCTATCTCTTCCCCGGGAAAACTTTCTTTTAATATCTAACCCGCTCCTTCTCCAAGTCCAACTGGAAAGTTGATGATAGCGGGGTACGTGTCCCTCTACTCCCACCTACGGTGCAGAGAAAAAAAAGTTTCCTCCGAAATACCCCGGGAGAGCCTACGTGGGTAGCCTCCCCTGCCACCACGCCCGGTAGTTGTTTTTTCTAGGGGCCTGAGACTAGAGGCCGTCGGAAGAACTTACAGTGAGGTCTTTACCCCAGTCATCTGCAGGTTTTTCCGTATGTTGATGTAATTTTGAGCCTCAGATGTTTAGTCCTATGGGGATCAAATTCAAAAAAGTTCAAACTTGCCGACCTTTGTCCAGGCTAGATCAATAGTGACCGTAAACAAAGCAAATCTGAACGTTTTTTGTTTTGGTGTGGCAATATGCAAAACTCCCAACTGCCAATAAAACGGATATAACACATCTGGCGTTACCGGCGAGTAAAACGGATAAAATGATCAATCCAATAAAAACGACATCCGACCAACCTTCACGATAACGCTAGGATTAGATCACATTTGGGCTTGTATTTCGTTGTGATTTGAAACCATTTGATTGAAAACGTTTGGCTTGCTCCAGCTTCCCAGTAGATCGATTAACTGTTCACTAACTAGTGCTGAGTTTGGCAGTGCTTTTCATGACAATCGAATGGACTTCACCAGTATCAATAAATTGAGCCCTCCAGATGACCATGTTGCATAACATTGATGACCTCTATAATGTTTCGGCAACTTGTAATCAGAAGTAATCCGAAAATACTCTTCGCTAACGCTACAAGATCCGCACTAAAGATAAGATCAGAAGCGAACACTTGCTGAAATAATACAAAGGCACTGAAATGACCAACAAAAGAGCTGTCCATTTGACACCGCCAGCTTAAAGCTTTCATGGTAGGAGTCAAGTTGCAATATACGCAGCTGTTGCGTGTTATACTGTTTGAACTAAATACCCAAGAATCTTCATTTGTCCTTAGTGTACTAGTAATTGGTTTTCAACTGCAGTAAGCTAGTCATGGTTATCGTAGGGTTTAGCAGACACCTCCAAAGTATCATACCTTGCGCCGTACTATTGATTCCCGGATAAATAAATTTTTATACAACCGAGATAGAGTAATTTCAGAAATTTATAATGTCATTAAAACTGTATTCATGATGGAGTAAGAACAGAACAAAATATAAAGTTATGGGTCTCACATTTATGGCCTTGGTTTTGGATTAATATGATCTACTTCAAGTACTCAAATTATAAATATATTTGCATTAAGCAAGATGTTTATGTTCTGATATATAGATTGTTTATGGTCAATTTAAAATTCAACTTATAAGGAATTATTGTTAGTTTTATTTTTACTATATGTATTAAAAGCCTCATGTTTTATAAATTTGGCTTATAGCTACTGTAACATTTCTGTAGTGAATCGTTCTCTTTCTAATACTCTCTAGATTGTTTCGGAAAGTTATAATGCGTTGAATTCTAAATAGTCACGTGACTATGTTAGTACAAGGTAAAGGGAAGCACCGTAACATTAAGATACTCCCAGAATTTACTAGATGGGGGTTGAAGTATTTCTCGTTTGCCACTACCCTGACAAACAAGCTGTAGGTTAATAAAAAATTCATAGCAGTTTAGCAAATAATTGATTGCATATCTAGTTTCGTTTAATGAGGGAAGTATATGTATGAGGTATGCCCCGTTTTATTATTCTGCAGACTTTTTACCTTGAGAAAAAGGCTACGAATTACGTCAAAAAGACTTAAAAATTATATATGCGGTGATCTTTGCTAAGCATCCTCGTTATCCCAATGACCTGTTGGAATCTCAGGTGATTTCATAGTTTCCGGACGTAGCTGTACAAACAACGCAACTCTGTCATCTGTTAATGCCGAGTATGTTAACATATCAGCATACATCTGTTCCATAGATTGATGTTGTTTTCTTCTCTTGCTCCTACAGAGTGATGTTGTATCAACTTGATTGGTTCTCTTGATCTTTTTTTTTTTTGTATCATACGAAAGGAAGAACAGAGAATAAAGAGAAAAAAAAAAACAAAAAAGCATGATCAGTACAACAACAGTCGATTTGAAGGGTAATCAAGCAGAGATCCATACAACTTCAACCATAGTTGAAAATTAGATGAAGTTTGTTCGTTCCAGTGATTAATGCTATAAATTGGCCAAACTTACCATATAATTTAGATGGTTCTAATGCATATGTTCATTGGGGTGTTGATTCATCAGCTTCTCTCTCTCTCTCATCTCACCATACTGTCTTCTTACCTTTGTCGTTTCTTATATTCTGATCCAACTCCTCTTGACCTTCATCAATTTGAAATAATGCAAAACCTCTTTGTTTTCTCATTAACAGGTCAATGTCCAATAAGTTCGATGATGCTCTCATGCACCGCTTAAAAAGCAAACAAAAGACAGCAACTTCATGAACTTCAATTTCATAGCGTAGTTTGATGAAAAGAAAAGAATCCAAGTTGACATTTAGGGGAAAAAACGTATCTACAATTGGACACCGTCATGACCAACCACAACTTCTAACTCTAACTTTCAAAACTCTTCTTCACTTTCTTGGAAAAACAGCATGAAAACAATGATTGTGGAGTATATCAGCAAACCACCAGCCAAACTCATGAACATAGCTGGAAATACAATCAATTTTGAATGGAATAAAATTAGAGGTAATGCAATACCACTGACAACTAAAGAACCCGTAACGAATTTAGCAAAATCATTGGAATTCCCAGAACCATCATTCATAAAATCATCATACTCTGATCTTACTAATATAGCATTAGGCAATGGAGCCAATAGAAAAATCCCAACAACGTAAAGGGGATACCAACTGTTCCAAAGTGCACAACTTAAAATAATCAAAAGAAAACCAGCGGCTAGTAAACCGGAGAGAAAGATGATTCTTGTGAGAGGATTTACTTGAGCCATTGAATGTGTGATGAATAGGTGTTGAGTTCTTGTTTGAATTGTTCTCTTTTTTTTTTTTTGTTTGTTTGAGTATAAGGGTCTGATAATGTCGATAATTTTATATATTTTGTAACCTTCGGGGGATCACTTTTTGATTTATTCGAAATCTTAAAACTTGGGTAAAAAAAAAAAAACACCGAATCTTGTGAAAAGAAAATCCAAGGGTTGATATGTAACGAACACTAACAAATTTGATCTCGAAGATGGCCACAATGGGGGTTGAGACGGTGATCCTAATTGGCTAACGGGTTGAAATCTTCAAGAGAGCAAGATCCACACAGAAAGAGAACTTTGAATATATAGAGTCTATTATTGAAGTATCAACAGCTTCATAATAGAGGTTTTCGCGGAAACTTTGCGGAGTTGATTCTCAATTGCATTTTTATCAGATCTACCATTTCCTCCTACTAACTCGATTTGACACCTATGAAATGGGATGACCTTATTTAAATGAAGGAATATCAATTCTTCGTCAGTTTTTAGTTTTATATTTCACCACTATGAGATTTATAGCGAAGATTACTTTTTTAACTGATTAAGTACAGATATCTCGTACAACATACATCTTCACTTCCCATTTTAAATGAGAAGAGAAACTCAGTGCAAACGTCTGTTTGGAAAGGGTACCCAAGTTCGATGAAGCCAAGAAAGTATTGAAAGATCAATTCATGGCTCTCTATTAGGAAATCTTCTAATAATGAGCCACCTGTGGATGTGCTTTAAAGAAGCAGCCATTTTTTACCTTTTTTATAATTGTGGCTAGTGTAAATTGCGAAAAAAAAAAAAAAAAAAAAAAAAAAAAAATCAATTTTGATGTTGACATCACTGATTTTGCGTCAATGACTCCTATATAAAATTCAATGAAGTCACCACAAAGTGTACATTTTTCTACCCACTGATTGTTGGGATTAAGCAGGAAAAAAAAAAAAGATGTGTTATTGGCTTGGATGAAATGATTTGTTGGCAAAAAAAAAAGTTTTTTTCTAACTTGTTATATAAATCTCTTGAAATTCCCAACTTGTTGTGCAACAACTTCGTTTATCAACATATTTTTAAAATTTTTTTTCCAAGTTCAATCACGTTTTTATTGGTCATCATCAATTATATAACGATTTGATATTCGGAAGTTTATATAGTACCTTGTCATTCCCGTCAATCTACAACATATATAAATATCAATGGCAATTGGCCTTTTCAAGAAATTTTTTATTTCAACTACAACAACAACAACAACAAGTTTTTATTTAAAGCGTGCTTCATCAACTTTACAAAGACAATCAACATCATCATCAACAACATCATCGAGTGGTTCAATACTCAATTCATTTATAGAAAACTTGACACAATACAGAGATAGCATAATGTCTTCAACAACAAAGCAACATGAACATGATGATGAACATGACGTTTCAATTTCAAAAGATCAGATAACTCCATTTGCACTAACTCATGAATCAACGTTGGAAGATTATTTACATAACAACGAACTTTGGATTGAAAAGACAAAGAGGGCTAAACCACATCTTTTTGAACTTAACGGTAAAGGCCAAGCTCCACATACTCTTTGGATTGGATGTTCTGATTCTAGATATAATGAGAATGTTTTGAACGTTTCACCAGGTGAAGTTTTTGGATTTAAAAGTGTTGCAAATTTGATCAGTGTTGATGATTTAACCACTCAGTCAACTTTAGAGTTTAGTATCAACTGTTTAAAGATTAAGAAGATCATAGTCTGTGGACATACCGATTGTGGTGGTATCTTGAACTCTTTAAGATATAAAGATCTTGGACGAGAAAATTCTCATTTAATGGCATATCTTACAAAATTAGACGATTTAAGAGATGAACATTTAGAAGAATTGGAAAAAATTGAAAATTTTGCAAATAGAGCTAAAAGACTTGCTGAATTTAACGTTTTAAGACAGTTGGAAATTTTAAAAAAACATAAAGTTATCATTCAAGCTTTGAAAAAAAATAAGATTGAAGTATGGGGAATGATTTATAACGTTGGAACAGGAAAATTGGAAGTTTTAGAAGCAAATAAATAAACACACTCATATATATATAGAGATAATGTTACACATAGAGATAATTCTCTTTTATTTTTCTTTTATTTTCAAAGGATGAAAGGAGCTCTCCTTTTTTTTTTTTCTTTTTTTCTTTAAAAAACCACCTTATCACGAAATCGGTAGATCAGGCTGACGGAGCTTTTTTGACAGTAAACTGCAAACTAAAAAAAAAATTGCAGTTGGATAAACAAGCTAGGCAACAAAAACAAGCAGTGTTAAGTGGTAAGTGGTTAGTCAGTAGTAAAACTTATTATTAATCAATTGTTTAATATAGGTGTCTTTTCTTCTTCACACCTTTTATTTTCTACTTCTCCTTTTGGTCCCAATCCTTTAAAATTAGCCGCCGTCTTGTTCTATTTTCGTTTTGAATTCCTTTCCGATCAAATTTTTTTTTTTTTTTTTTTTTATTTTCTCATTCGCACCACTTATCACCTCACAACACTTTTTATCAGTGTGCAGATTATATAATTTTTTCAATATATAATTTTAAAATCATAAAGGGAAATCAAAAAAATCAACTATCGCCACCCGAGAATAAACTCACTTTCATAAATCAATATCTACTCTTAAGTTGTTGTGGAAGAGAAGAAGAGATAGAGAGTTAGATAGTTAGATAGTTAGAGAGAGTTAGAGAGAGAGTTAGAAAGAATTTTTTAACGACAATGGCACAAGCTGCTTCTACTTCTACTTCTACCAGTGTAACTACTCCCCTTGTCAAGAGAAGAACTAGTTCGTTGGGAAGTTTTGGTAAAGTATCTTCGGATAATCTTGTTTTGGATTCAACAAAAGTCAAGTACAAGATTCATTCAATTTCAAAAGATTTGTTAAGATTCATCCCTGATTCACAATTGGAATTGACAAAACCTCTATTTCAAGACAACGATGGATTTACAAATTTCATTCAAAGAAAAAAATATTCAACAAATGTTGATGAAAGAAACTATTTAACCGTATTTGAATATCAGATCAACGATAATTGGATCATTTGGGATTATTCAACAGGTTATGTGTTCTTTACTGGTTTATGGAAGAGTTGTGGTAATAACAAGACAGATATCGTTAAATTGATTGATAATTTTCCTAAAATAATCTCTTCTGAATCTGTTAAAAGAGTTCGTGGTGGGTTTTTAAAAATTCAAGGAACTTGGTTACCATTTGAAATTGTTTTAAAATTGGCAAAAAATTTTTGTTTTAACATTAGATACTGTTTAATTCCATTATTTGGACCTGAATTTCCTGATCAATGTTTAAAACCTACTGATAAAAACTATGGTAAATTAGTCGACGTTGATGCTCCTGAATCTTCACAAATCTTGAGAAGAAAATCAATGACTGCTCAAGGAATAAACAAACCAAATAAATTTATCAAAAAGGGAAGATCAAAATCAGATTCTCAGAATATGAAACCAAAATTGACAATTTTAAAACAATCACCTTCTAATCCTTTCAGTTCAAATTTAAATTCAAAAGTATTACCAATTTTGGAGATGGAAGAAGTTTTAAAAGCTTCGAAACAATTACACGATTTATCATCTTCATCCTCATCATCTTTGTCAAATTATCAATATCAAAATCAAAATCAACAAATTTCAACACCAACACATAAGAGATCTTCATCTTTTAACTATGGTGGATTTATCTGGTCATGGTATGATGATAACAATCTAACAATCTTGGGGAAAGATGAAGAAGCTGTGATTGTTGATGATAAAATTTCATCACCAAATTCTTCAATACCAAAACTTTATCAAAATCATAGTTATAACTATCAACCGTTCAACAATTTCAACTCTAAAAATTCAACAATATCTTCATCTTCATCATTTTCAGATACGATTGATTACAACAACAACAATAATAACAATAATGGGTTTGAATTTCAAACTTCCAAAATAACGCCATCATCATCTTCTTCAATCACAAGTTCAAATTTCACAACTCCTGATAATAGACAATCATCAATTCCAAAAAAATTTGATGGATTTGAAAGTTTGTTAAATGCAGCTAATCAACTTATGATTTCAACCAATGAAGAATCTTCACAACAACAACAACAACAACAACAAACGGCATTCGAACACGTTGATGATTTGAAATCATCACCACAATCTGTTGGATCGTTGAAAGATTTGTTGAATGATTCAGATAGACGTTTGGAAAGTTCTCCAATAAAAGATAAAAAGATGGATATTGGTGGATTGCTGAGTTGAAACCACAAGCACAAGAAGATAAACAAAACAAAAATTTTGAAAAAGGGTTTTATTTCAATTTTGGCTTTCTGTTAAACAGTTTTCAATTTATTTTTACAACAATCATGGTATATGATGAGGATATAGATGAAAATGGGGAGAAATTTATGGGTTTTTTTTTTTTTTTTTTACTTTTTCTATTCTACTATTGTTTTGCTTTTCAATATGGTTATTTAATTGGGTATATATATATCTTCAAATATGGTTATTTTTTTTTTATTATTGTTGGTGGAGATAAAGACTGCTGGGAAGTCTCTCCTCATATGCGGCGGGAAGTATAAGGATGGGTTGTTTTTTTCTTTAACTATTTATTGTTTGGTTATGATACATATTTCGGATACATTTTTTTTGATTTTCTTTATTTGTAGTAAAAAAAAAAGAATAACCAAATAAATTCTATTAGTTAGCGATAGTTACTAAATTTTTTTTTAACTGGATTCAAAGAAAATGAATGTAACTGGATTGAAGAAGTGAGTTGTCTTTTTGTTCACTGAACGGTATATATATATATATATATCCTGAACTAACTACTAATTCATTTAAAAAAGAATCTCAAGAAACGATCTATACAGCGATGATGATGAATCGTTTGAAGAACAAAAAAAAGAAGTGATACTACCGAAATTTGAATTTGAAATAGTGGAAGCTGAAGTTGAATCTGGGATTCAAGACGATGAGAAATCTGAAGATCCACAACAACAACAAGAGTTTGATTTCCCTTTATTTTCAATCGGTGGTGGTAACAATCTTGAAGAACAAGAAGAAGAAGAAAGAGGCCGTTCTATTGAGGCATACACCACTTTGAGAGTTAGTCTACGATCTCCATCGCCTGAACCGTTCATCAATCAAGAAAGACCCACTTCGTACTATTTCACAAATTACACCGATGAAGAGAGGTTAAACTTTCAAAAAAGTGCAGTTGATGGTGATTTCATAATATCCAATGCTTCCCAAGGACACGGATACTTCACACTGGGTAAAACTCTCGATATCACCAAACATAACCAAGATATCGAGCACAGTATACGAAAAGAACAAAGACAAAAAAAATATAGACCAGGAAAGAAATCAAGGATGGCGAAAATTCATAGTAGAGAGATGAATAACAGTCGATCCAAAATTTTGAAGAAGTTAGAGGAAGAGAGAAAAGCAAAAGAAGAGAGAAAATTGTTGAAAAAAATGTTTCACAAGAGAGGAGGTAAGAAGAACAAGAAGAAGAACAAGACTCAGATTAACGAACAAAAGTATAGAACAGAATAAAAAAAACATAGTATGTTTTAAAGTACAACTATGGGCCACGAGACCAGGGCTCGTAGTATCTCATAATCTCAAAATATCGAAAATAAAAAAGCAAAAACCACAACAAACAAAACTAAAATTCTTTGCCCAGTGCACACAAAAATCACACACACGCACAAAGCATTGGTTTCTTTTTTTTCTTTTGTACTCTTCACACAATGGACTTCATCGACTACGATACTTTCGACAACACGTCGCCCACAAAGAACAAAGATCCTAATGATCTTCCTGCACCAGCACCACCACTTGTTCTGCCAATCAATCCAGACATAACGAATAGGTTCAAAGGTCTATCACTTTTAAAGAAGTTTGATCTCTCTAGTGGTGGTGGTGGTGACACACAACACGCTGATACTGAGTCCAATCTTCCCAAAAAAAATGAGAATAATGATGAGTTAAGCACGACGACAAAGATTGCACAGAAATATGCCAAATTGTCAATTGAACTGTTAAATTCTACTAATGATCAAACATTAAACGAAGGATTGATATATTCAAATGGATCAAGATCCTCTGATCATGCGTTGAGTTCCAAATTGGCCAAGATCTTGAACAACTACGAGACAAATGACGTCTCATTACGTGATGCTTTGAACATATTACAAACGAGGCAAGAATTAGAATTGGAAACGTTGATTCGTTCAGATCTGTTGGGTTCTATTGCTAGAAGAAGATTTAGAAGTGATGTTGAAAGTGAATTGTTGAAGCAGCATTCTTCAGTGTTGAGAGATTTTCAACCTGTTGTTTCCAAAATTGAAAGTTTTGGTGAGAATTTAAACAAGTTGAATGAGATAAATAAAGAGCTGAATTCGTTTGATAATGAACTTGATGATGATCTGTTACAGAAATTAAAAGATTTATCACAGAAAAAAGATCTAATTGTGTTGAAAAAATCTTTACTGAACAAGTTTAAACAAAATTTTACACTGACACAATATGAAGAACATTTTTTGACAAATGAAGAAATATCTTTAGAATATTTCGAAATATTGACAAAATGTGAAAATATTCATTCAAATTGTTCAATCCTGTTGAGTCTAACGAATCCAAAACTTGGGATGAAAATCATGGAGAAGATGAATGAGGTTTTAGAATTATCATATCAAAGAATCTCTTTCTTCCTATCACAACAGTTGGAGAACTTGATCAGTTCAGATAACAATTCTCAAGGATATCTCACAACAAGTTCCAAAGAGTTAAAACTTTTAAAATATTCGATTTTTTACCTTTCAAAGAACTTGAAATATTTTGATCAAATCATTGAGAAATTAGTATCAACACGTTCAAAATTTATAGTTGACGAGTTTTTGTATCAGGTGAACAACTCAGATAACGATCACAACAGTGCCAGACCCATAGTGTTCTCAGGTCATGATCCATTACGTTATGCTGGTGATATTCTAGCTTTTGTTCATTCTTTGATTGTGAATGAGGTTGAGTTCATTTCAGGAATCTTACAAGTTGATGATACAAACAACAACAACAACAACAACAACAACAACAATCACGACAACAACAAAACACAGTTGAACGAGGTTGAGAGTGGAGTTTCAGAATTCGAACAAAAATTGATAAAGTTGGAGCAACTACAAGATTTGAGTAAATCGATCCCATCCATCGTTTCAAAGATCATCGAATCGTTGAATAGACCTTTAAAAATTAGAATCGAACAGATCTTGAGAAGTGAATCTAAAATCGATACATTACACAAGATTTACAACTTGTTGGATCTATACAAGATGATGTTTGCCAAACAATTGAAAGATTCTCAGGATTCAACGATTTTTGATAATTTGAACTCTTTGGAAAGACTGAGCGTTGAGAGAATCTTTACATTGTTAAGAGAACAGATTAAACTCGTCGAGCAGTTGAACGATGAAAACAATTGGGAATTTGAAGATGAATCGTTATTACCACCAGATTGGCTTAGAGGTTTGTTATTTGAAAGCCTTGTTGTTTTCGACTCGTACAATAACATAGATCATAAATTATTTGGAATGAACGATGACGAATTCAAAGTGTTTGCCTCTTTGATCGTCGATAAACCAATTGAACTGGTGGGAATACAGTACAAGAAGAATTTTAAAGACGACAAGAGATCTGCAAAGATTTATCAATTGAACTCTTTGGATTTCATTCATTCCAAGATCCTTCCAATCCCATCATTATCAACAAAAGTCATCGAAGTTGAAGAGTCTCTTGATCAATTGAAACAAGAACTCATACAAGTCCAATACGAGGCTCTTTTGAAAAATTCAGGACTAGGTATACACCAACAGTTGATTCAATTGATCTTCCCTATTGAACAGATTGAGGAAGAAGATGATTATTTGATTTATTCATCCCTTGTGGAGCATAAACTATTCAACAGAGACAGAATCAAAGAAATTGAAGTTGAACTTCATGATTTTTTACCAATTGCATTGATCGAAGTTCAACAATCCCTTTTCAAAATCTCATCACCATCAATAGTAAACGATATCATCAGTACGAGCTCGTTGAAATTCATCACTCTGTACAACGTGTTCCATAAGATTCTAAGTATTCTTTACGAAGATGAAACATTGTTACAATGGAATGCAATTGACGTTGCTACATTATTAGGAGTTGAAGAACTATACAAAACACAATAATGATATTCTATTGAACTTCAGAATGATTTGGAATTTTACCTCTACCATATCCATTTTGCCCATAGTAATCCATCGGATAATAACTCTTATCCCACATTCTATCATTCTCCAACATAACGTTTGCCTCATAAGGAGTAAGTAAAGGTTTATTAAAAGCATACCCCCAATCAATCGAAAGTCTTGGACATGCGACTTGAACAAATGCATCGATATCGTCAAACATTGATAATTTTTGTGGGAAAATCTCACTAAGAATGATCTTGACAACGATTTTACCTCTTGATTTTAACTGGTTTTCCAAATTATTTAGAGTAGTTGTATTACCTTGTCTTCCTAATGCACCTAATATCAATCCAATTTTTTTAGCACTTCTAGCAATAGTGATTGCATCCTCACGAATCTTAACCATTTGTTCTTGATCATAGTACTCTCTGGTGAATTTTCTAGAATATGGATCATATCTATATGCAGGAATCTCAGGATTATGAATCATTGCACTTTCTAGATGAAATCTTCCATCACCGACATAAATCATCGCATCAATCTCTTGTTTATCCAACCTTTGTGAAGTACATCCTAAAACTTCACCTTTCGATAATGGCATGATTTGTGGAGGAATTGTATAAATAGGTGTCTCTTCATCATTTGCAAGTTTATCCTTAATGGCATGAATAGTAGGGTTGAATTGAATGGTACCAAACGTTGCAATCTTAGAATCCTTGGTGAAATTTCTCTTAATTGTGTTGATAAGATGGGATTCATCAATATTTATCGTCACAAAAATGTACAAAACTTTAATCAACGTGATATCAATCGGCACTAGACATGAATGAGCATAATGAACGATGAAATCACATTCCAAGGATCTGGCTGTGAAATCATCTATACAACAGGCACCATATGACACATCTCCCATCACTATCGTTTCACATCCACAAAACTGTTCTATTATATCAGAAACGATTAACGAATAAATCAATAAACCTTCAGGCATTTGTAATGCGACTCTTTTGGCTTTGTTCTTCTTGATGTTCCATACTGTCTTGTGTATCTCGAAATTATAGTTCGAAGGGAGAAGTTTTATAGATTCGTTCAACTCTTTATCTTCAAGAATATCATCTGGTATTTGCATCATTGCTCTACCAACATGATTTTTAACTCTTGAGCTTTTAACTAGTGTATTACTGTTGCTGTTATTTGGATCTGTTGTGAGGTCTTTCCTACCGACGAATCTTCTTCTAGGGACTCGTTTCGGCACACTCTGTTCTGTCTGCTGTGGTGGTTCAGTCTCTGTGGTCATATTGAACTTCTTGATCGGGTTTCTTTGTGAAAAGAGCACACTTTTCAAGCCATCTATCTAAAAAGTAAAATTATGAGATGCTAATCCACAATTTTTTTTTTTTTTTTTTTTTTTTTTTTATTTAACAATTTTCTGGTTCGCACCACAGGGATTTAAACTTCCGCGAAAATTACCGGATATGGACCGGAGCTCCCATCCTATGCGTCAAAACTGTTTTAGATAAGGTAGTATAGTGTAGTCTACTATTCTGGTGTTCTTCTTTATGTTAGATGCATGGTATTATAGAGACACACGTAGAATGAGTGTTGAAAATAATGGGTGTTGTCGTATCAGGTTTTTGTGTCTGGTGTTATATGGGGACAGTATTATTAATTCATGGACTCAAGATGTTATTTGCAAATTTTGGACCAACTTTTGCAGGTGTTGGAGGTGCTGTATTCTCTTTATCCTTTGAGTTGTTCAGATCTTTGAGATTGGATTTCAACGGAGACCTTAGTTCCAATGATGATGATTTTATTTTATCTGAACCGAAAAGTGTATCAGATCTTGTTCTAATATGACTTTTAACAAATTTTTTTTCTGTATTTGTTGATTCTGGTTCAGCTTCTGGTTCTTCACCAATATCATCATCTTCTTTCAATTCTAAGCTTGACCTTCTTCTCTTCAATTTTCCAGGATTCTCATTTATAAATTGAATTGAACTCATCGTACCCATCATTGAACTTTGTCTTTGATGAATTCCATTCCCACTTTGATTCACATTAGTTGTGGGTATGCTTTGGTTCAACCCAACTGGCATTGACAGGTTTCTTCTATGAACCGGTGAGCTTGGATATCGTCCTCTATCCAGTTGTGCAACGGCAGCAGCCCCAAGTTTTGCAGGTGAAAGTGGTCTATGGAAACTAACTGGGGGACCTAGATTTGCCGGTGATTGTGATGATGGTGCTTGTTGTTGATAGTTAGCATAGAGTGGTCTCTCTTGTGTTTGTTGTGGTGGTCTATGTGGAGTTGATGCAGTTGCACTCAAATTTGACGCGAGTCGTTGTTGTTGTTGTTGCTGTTGCTGTTGCTGTTGCTGTTGCTGTTGTTGTGTTTGAACCAATCGTTGTAGGAGATCTTCATTTAGTGATTCTCCTGAAAAAATGATAGGTATGAGATAACTTGGGACATTAGCCTGTAGGCAATTGTTTAAAAGGTCTATTGATTTATTGGTCTGTTCAAGTCTATAATATTGCTGTTTGGTGATTTCTTTCTCCTTCTGCAGGTTGATGACTTCTATCAAGGATTTCTCCGTATGTGGCCATTCAGCATTTGGTCCCAAACCTAAGAGCATAGAAAGCTGTTCGTTCATGGTTTCGAAAGTTCAATATGGAATTAGGGAGGTTGACGTGAAAGATTTGTTAAATCTTGTCGAAAGACGCGTAATCTCAAGTTTCAATTTTATCAAAGTCAGTTAAAAGTTGACAGAATTTAAATCTTTTTTCCAGGTTCCCAATTTCACCAGTTTTGAACCGAATTAGGAAACGCGATATTTCCAGATGCATCGAAATAAATTTAAAAGAGATGGGGCGAAAAATTTCCCAATGTAGATATTACTCATTTATTTGTACGTATACTTTTTGGTTTAAAACAGTTGCATTACTACCTGTCCTTCAATCATAAATTAACTAATATATATATATCGAACAATGATCAAATCAGTTAACATGAGACATCATCAATATAAGATTCTCAACACTATACTATCTTAATTTTTTTTTACTCCTTCTACCCACATGAGAAGTACTTAGAGACTAGCAAAAGAAATTTAGGAATAACATCATTCGAACCGTTCGTTTGCACAATAAATAATAGCCAATGAACCAACAGTCACAACTTTGACAGGAGTTTGTTCATTTTGGTAAAGTTGAAGGCCAAAAAAAGTACCACTCAGCCATCGAAACAAAAGAAATTTTTTGTTTGTTTTCGCGCTTTTTTTTTTTGGTTTTTTGCCCAAAAATAAACACCTAAAAAAAAAACAACAAAAAGACAACAAAACCACTTGACGAGATTTGATCTCTTGAACTTGTTCTTGTCAAAAAAAAACAAACAACAACAAAACAACTACTCATAAATCACGAAAACCGCGTCACAAGTATGAGTTTAGCACAATTTTCTAACGTCACTGTAAGTTTGAATCTCATCGCGTGAATCACAACTCTCAGAAAAAAAAAAATTACTGACATTATTCGTCTTTCCCAAGCTCTCACAATTCTCTGATAGATTCAGTCTTGAAAGATTGAAAGCTGAGGCCAATTCCATACAATCCAAATTCGCAAATGTTCGTCCACCACAAGAATTTTTCGATATCAAAAGAATCTCAAAACCTCAAAATTTCTCAGAATTACAATCAAGAGTCACGTACAATGTTAAATATTTTAGTGCAAATTATTTCATTGTAATTTCAATGCTTTCAGTCTATTCATTATTGACAAACTTGTTACTTTTGTTCGTTCTTGTCTTTGTCGGTGTTGGTTTAGGTGGTATAAATAAACTCGAAGGTCAAGATTTAGAAATTGGTCCTTTGAAATTGACAAATTCTCAACTTTACACTGGTTTGTTAATTGTCGCTTTACCTCTTGGATTCCTTGCAAGTCCTATTTCAACTTTACTTTGGTTAATTGGTGCTTCTTCCGTTAGTGTCTTGTCACACGCATCATTTTTGGAAAAACCTGTAGAGACTGCTTTTGAAGAAGAAGTTTAGAAGAGAAAAAAAAACATGAGTAAGTTGGGATTATTTGAAAACGTATATCTATGGAATATGATGAGAACTCACTTTTAAAATCGGTAGGTTTTATTTTTTATTTTCTTCTCTCAATTCGTACACTAAATGTTATATTCGGTCAAACTGTTGTCTGTTGAAAACTTGTCGAGATCTTACTTTATATTGACGTTCGATTTTTTAGTCTATCGACTTACTGAGTGCATTATGCTATTGAACTGCATGTCTTCAAAAAAGCTTGTGAAACTGCCATACTACAAAAAATAACATGGGATTAGATGTAGTAGACACTTCTAGCAATTGCTATCACAAGGTTGCCATTTCGATTACAATTTAAAAGACATTATTACGACAAATCTCAATAACAAATTCTCTTTAAACAACTTTTTACTCACTCTAGACATTTAAAACCCTCCAGGACCTCCAGGACCTCCAGGACCCCCTGGGCCTCCTGGGCCTCCTAGACCATCATCGCATAATTCAGCACAACACATGTCTAAAATACAAGCACAACACAAGACTTTACAACACGAACCACAACATCCACTGCTTTCTCTTTGTGGAGGTGGTTGTTGAACGTAAACAGGTTGCTGTTGTTGGTAATAACCTTGTTGTGGTTGTTGATAATAGCCACCTTGTTGATAACCACCTTGTTGATAGCCACCTTGTTGATAGCCACCTTGTTGAGGACCTTGTTGGTACTTGGTGGAAGTTAGTTAAACAATGTGCTTGACCAAGAGATACCATTCTGATATATACATACGTATTGTGACATCTCTGTACAAGTGAATATAGAGTTGAAGCGAGCTATATCGATTACTTTGGTGGAAAAGATCTTTTATAAATTTTTTTTACATCACTTTTACAATCAAATTTCAGGTTCTCGAAGGTTATTGGGAGCTGGTACGAGTTGTCCATGAGTGACATCAAGTGGACTTATGATACAAACCAACATCGTCTGATATTTCAAAACCATTCAATACACCATAAAAGGCTTCAAACAGACACAATTCAAGCTTAAAAACTTTCAATCTCTTGGACCAACAGAGAAAGTCTTGGCCTCGGGAAGACACAGCGCTACAAACCCTTGCGAAAAGGCAAACGAAAAAGAAGAAACTTTCAAACAGCCGAAGCGAAAAAAATTGGCGAAAAAATTGGCGAAAAAATAAAGCGTGGGGCTCCCCAATGGTTCAATTTCATAGTACTATTATTAACATACAATGAAAACGTCTTTTCCACGCTATTCAGCTTCCTATGCATAAATGTTGTTCCCGATACAAGCAGTTGTACTTAGGCAGACATAATTTACCCCCTAGTTAACCTGCTACCTAGCAAGAAGCTGAAAATATAAGAGAGGTTGAAAGTTCTCAGCCACTTGATTTAACAGACCAGATCATATGCAACATCCTGTCACAACACCATGTTTACATATGATGCGAAATTTTCGATATAACTACAGTTCTTATTGCTCTTCATAGTCTAAACTAGTAGTTTTTGGTCAATGCAAGCAGTTGTACTTTGGAAGATACACTAATACACCATCACTCGCACTACAGACTACGTCGTCTCAGATCAGACCCCGAAACTAAATACCCCAAAGACGGAGTTTACTACCGATTAACCGGGACAAACTCCGATTCTTTTTTTTTTTTTTTTCTATATTCTTTCTCCACCTGAAACCGAAAAGGAAAAGGATTGAACACAAATACTGAATCTTAAGGAACCATCGTTTTTCAATTGTCGTTGAGTTCTTTGTCAATTCACTATGAAGAAAACTTTAAGTTTCACCTCGACGATCATCAAGAGATCCTTGTCCACCGTATCCAAGAATGACGAGATATATTTCGGTGCTTCGTCGTTGAACAGACACTCGTTCCTTAGAACAGATGTGGATTTCATCGCTCAATCCGTCACATCCCCTTACTCCAAGTTGATATTTTTCAACAATTCAGAACCCATTGTTGACATTAAGAAGAAAAAACTCTTCACTTTGGACTATTCTTTGTTAGGGTCCACTAACACCAAGCTGATTGATGATTGGGTTGATGCCAATAGAGACAAATCCGACAAGTTGAGTCAATTGCCAATAATTCATTTCCTGGGACTCGACAATAGAACTTTCAATGCGTTCAAATACGAAGATGAATACACTGGAACACCATACTTCGCACTTGACATAACGAACCATGAATCATTACAAAAAAGAGTGTTTAAAGATCCAAACGTCAAATCATTACCAACTAGAGAAGACGTGAATAAAGTGCTTGATTACTACGAGTCCAACGTCTTTTCACAAGGGAAGATGTACCTTGAATGGATCAAATCGACACCACATTGCAGAGGGTGTGGTTCCAAAACCATTCCAATCAATGCCGGTTCCGAGTTGAAATGTACCTCTCCTGCTGAATCCAAATGTCCTGTGAAATCAGCACCAGTTTCAAATGCATCTTTCCCGAGATTGGACCCTGTTTTAATCTGTTGTGTTCTAAACGGCACAAGGGATAAAGTCTTATTCACAAGATTGGCCAAGTTTCCAAAGGGAATGTATACCCATGTTGCTGGATTCATCGAGCCGGGTGAAACGATTGAAAATGCAGTCAAGAGAGAAGTTTGGGAGGAATCAGGTTTGACTGTCAAACAGGTTGATATCGTTAGATCACAACCATGGCCCTATCCTGCAAACATCATGATCGGTTGTGTTGCCACAGTGGAGGAGACCAGTTTGGATTTGGGTCTTGATAAAGAGCTTGAAGAAGCGTTTTGGGTGGATATAGCAGATGTCAAGAGACTAATATACGAAGGTAAAGAGGATGAGAACTTGTCTGTGTTCGTTGAAGGTTTGAAATATGGTATTCCAAATGATAAGACACTGGCTACAAAGTTATTTCAATATGTTGCTGATACATATGCATAAGACAAAGCATAATTTACGATTACGAAACATCATACGAAGATTTCTTGTTTTGGTGTAGAATTTTCATGCATTCATTAACCTCATTATAAATAAATCCTTCATTACTCTTGGGGAATATTAAATCTCATCCATCCTTTCGTCGCTCATTCAATGGGCTATTGTTAAACCTCCACTCAACTTTCTCTCTCTAACTTAATGAATCTAAAAATCCAGTTTAATTCTGACAGCTTTGACTTGTGTATAGTTATCCAAAGCTTCTTGACCCATTTCTCTACCGAACCCACTTTGTTTGTAACCACCAAATGGAACAGTACCATCGAAATCATTATATGTGTTGATCCAAACAGTACCAGATTTCAATTTCTTTGCAACACTTAGTGCATTGGATAGATCCTTAGTTTGAATACCGGCACCAAGACCAAACTCTGAATCATTGGCTTTAGCAACGACTTCTTCAATAGTAGAGAATTTTGAAACAACCAAAACTGGACCAAAGATCTCTTCTCTGGCCAGTTGGTGATCAAGGTCAACATCGTAAAACACAGTTGGTTGGATGAAATAACCTTTGTTACCAACAACTTCGCCACCAGTCAACAATTTCACTTTATCAGACTTCTTACCGGATTCAATGTAGCCCAGGATACAATCATACTGCTGCTTGTTTGTGATGGCACCTTGGAAGTTTTGTGGATCGAATGGGTTACCCACTTTGACGTTGCTTTCCAAATGTAACTTCAGTTGGCTCAGCAGTTCATCGTAAATGTCCTCATGGACGAAAAGTCTTGATCCTGATGAACAAACTTGTCCAGCCCCAGTAAAGATACCAGCAACGATATTTTCAATAGCTTTTTGAATATCGACATCAGGGAAAACTATATGTGGAGATTTACCACCAAGTTCCAACGTGACTTTCTTCAAGTTGGATTGGGCAGCTTTAACCATGACCTCTCTACCAATATCAGTTGAACCGGTAAATGCAATTTTTCTAACTTTTGGATGGTTGATGATGGCCTCACCACAAGAAGTACCTGGACCTGGAACAATATTGACAACACCTTTTGGCAACCCAACCTCTTGGCAGATCTGAGCGAACATCAAAGCGTTCAATGGAGTGGCAGAGGCAGGTTTCAACACAACGGTATTACCTGTTACCAGGGCAGGGGCGACTTTCCAAGCAAGCATCAACAATGGGAAGTTCCATGGGATGATTTGGCCACAAACACCTATTGGTTCTCTGATGGTGTAATTGACGTAGTTATTGTGGTTGGATTGAATGGAACGTCCATCAAGTTTATCAGCATAACCTGCTGTTGATCTGAAGTAATCGATACTTAATTGAACATCACCTTCACTTAAAGCCAAAGTCTTACCGTTGTCGAAAGTCTCAATGGATGAGATCAATGTTTTTTTCTCTTGCAGTTTATCAGCAATCTTGTGAAGGAATGCAGAACGTTCTTTTGGACTAGCGGTACCCCAATGAGAATTGAAAGCAACTTCAGCAACATCAACGGCATAATCGACATCGTTGGAATTAGCAGCGTAGACTTCAGCGACGACTTCTGCTGTGATTGGAGTCTCCACCTTGATTGTCTTCTCAGTCTCGTAGAATTGATTGTTGACAAAGATACCAGTTGGTTGTTGGTAAGATAGACCATTTGGTAAGTTGATAGTGACAGGTTTACTCAATTGTCTGTTGAAAGTAGTGACGTTTCTCAAGATTTGGTATTGAGCTTTGGCATTCTTTGTGAGAAAAGAGCTTGCAACTCTTCTCGAGGCATTGATCAATATCGACTATGAAAGAAAAGATAGTTAGTCCACTAATGCTGCTAAATCCGAAGAATACACTGTGGTATTGAAGTTAAAGGGCTTACCATGCTATCTAAAGGTAATTGAAGATGAATTTTTGAAAGACACAAGTTGGAGAAGAAGTGCAAAGCTTTTTATATATGGCAAGAGTTTTTTACTCATGGTTGAATTGTGCATAAGTGAAGACACCGACCTAATCTGACACGGCTGCAGCTAATCATCATCAAGTAACCAGCTAAAGGACACCCTATTTCCATTGTGCCCTTGGTCTCGGGTAGAGGGTGAAAGGAGGCGACCAGAGCCAACTATTTAGCAGAGGGTTCAAAACAGACTTGCATCAAAGACACTGAGGAGCCAGTCGCTATGTTGGGATACCACCAGACGTCTAAGTGCCTTTTCATTTGGGGTGTGTTTTGGGACTTGCTTGATACTCATGATACGTTCTTTTTTGGTGATCTGTGGTGTTCGGATGTGAATGTACTCGCGAAAAAGGACTTATGGCAGGTTCTGAGTCCGGTAACGGGCCGTTTACTATGTGCTATTCAAAAATGTTTAAACCAAGATAGAGAATACTTCAGGAACAATCGGAAGAAGTGTTCCAGAACAGCATGGAAGTTGTTGACAGTTAGCTCAGTTTGACACATTCATTACTCAATGCTTCTAATCATGACAAAACCGGCGTCTCAGCCAATCAAAGCACTGGAACGTAAGCTCTAGGCACTTAGTAACGATTATAAATTTCGCGCATGTGTCCTGGTTTCACAGTGATCTATATGCATGAAATCTTATAAATGTATTACTAAAAATGTCCCTGTTTCTCAGTAAGCTCATCGTATTGTTCTTCTCTATTATGATGAGCTGGGTATAAAAGCAAGTGTTGTCTCCCAAACTGAATCAAACCTTCATCAAAAAAATTACTAGCACAAACAACATTCAATCAGAAAGCTACATATCTATGTCAACAGAAGAAAACAAAATGGTCTCTCCTAGAAGTATTCTCAAGTACTTCCTTGCCATTTCCCAAGAGGAAGGTGTTGGTGCACAAGTCAGAAGATCAATCGGTACAATAAAACAGAGAAACTTTACTCCATTTTTGATGTTAGATCACTTCAATGTTCAACCTCCAGCTGGATTCCCTGATCATGGTCATCATGGTATACATACAATCACTTATATCCTAGACGGTATGATGGCACATGAGGATTTCACAGGCTCAAAAGGTGTTTTGAAGCCTGGTGATCTACAATTTATGACTGCTGGTAAAGCAATTGTTCATGCTGAGATCCCAGTCCAAACCGAGGACAATAGAGCGTGTAATGGGCTACAACTTTGGGTTGACCTGCCAGAAAAACATAGAAACTGTGATCCAGTATACAGAGATTTGAAAGGTTCTGAGATCCCAATCGCACAACCCAATGAGAACGTCACTGTCAAAGTCATTGCTGGTGAATCATACGGTGTTAAATCAGCTCATGAATTGGCATTAACCCCAGTTCATTACTATCATTACACTGTTGCTCCAGGTGGTGAGTTCTCACAACCGTTCCCTGAAGACTTCAACGTGTTTTTATATTTGATGGAGGGCGATTTGAATGTTGCCGGTAAGGAATTGAAGAAACACAATTCAGCATTCTTCAATAGGGATGGTACAGACATTGTTGGTAAAGTGCCATCATCTCAGGACAGACCTTCACAATTCGTCGTCATCGGTGGTCAAGTCTTGGACCAACCTGTTGTTCAATATGGTCCTTTTGTTGACTCGTCAAAAGAGAAGATTTATGAAACTTTCATGAACTATCAAAGTGGCCAAGGTGGATTCGAGAGAGCTGTCGGCTGGACTTCCTCGATTCACGACGGTGTTAAAGAAACCGAGTTTGACAAAAGGGGTTTGAAAGAGGCTGGTTCTGTACCGATTAAAGACGAGCTATGATTTTCGATTCATAGTGGCCGATTATTTATTTTCGCAATGTTAAATAAGAAGAATCAGAGAAATAACTGAGTCTTCAAGTTTTTATTTATAAGTCCCACAGCTCGTAGTTTATTTTTCGCACCAAAATATGTTGACAGCAAAAAAAAAAAAGTGCCTAAAAGAGTAAGAGCAGAGCCTCAACAGCACAAAAGAGCATCGTTAAACCTGAAGCAAATGGCCAGATCAGTGAGACTCAGGACTGCTTCCGTGAAGGCTTTAGAGAAACAAGATAAATCAGAGGCTGCTAAAGCCAAGAGAAGGGAAGTAGCGCTTAAGCGTAAAGAGGAGAAACACACCAAAAAGGAAAAGGATGCATCGCCCTCAAATCCTACTGAGGAGTACCTTGCAAAGACAAGGAAGCTGGTCTACAGTCGGAAACCATCGTACAGGGGCAAACGTACGAACATTCCGCAGACTGAGCTGGAAATCTTTGCAAATTGTGAGAGAGTTATGCAGAACAGTCTATTGAATAGAGACCCTCAGTTGAAGAGTTATGTTGATGAGTTGAAAAAATTTAAAATCTTCAAGAACATGAAGAGAGTCAATATTAAGACAATTCAGTTGTTACAGAGTGATTTGGGTATACCGACGAAGAGGGATGAGGAATTAGAAGATTTGGTGAAATTAGGAATTGAATCCGAAGAATTTGATCGAAAGTTCAGACAGCTTTATGGACTTTGTGAAGGTGATCATACTACTATCAGAGAATAACACTGTATGAGATTTAAAGTTCATTTCATTCATCATAGCGCGTTCATCGTTCTATTTATTTCCAGTTTGTTTTTCAGCTTTATGCTCTTCTCATTCTTCTCCAAGACCAAGGAGGACTCACTGGATTCCAACCATGAATTTTACTGAACACCTCATCCAAGTAGAAAATTAAATGAGCCAGTCCAAGCACGGGAAGTTCTTCCAAAACACCACCAACTATGGATTGATTAGCTAGGATTGAATACAACGTTACGAATACCGCATAGTAGCCAGCCCTGAACCCTATCAATCCCAACACACCCATCCTTACTTCCGGGTTCTTACGAGCCCAGAAATAAGTCATCATTTTGACAAGGTATGGACCAAGAACGTATGTGTTTGTACCGAATGTAGAATAAGTCAAGATGGCGGAACAGTTAATGAAAAGAAACCAAAGGTAATCTTGAGGAGTATCGTACGACAGTTCCAACTGACTCGAGTATTGATTGATACTGTAGAGTTCCATGATCAGTGTCACGTCAAACCTTCCAAAATAGAAAAAACAAGTGAAGAATCTCCAATATTCTTTCCTCTTTATAAGTGAAGGAAGCCATATGATTGTCGTTGATTTGATCAGTTTGGTGTCGATTAAAATGGATGTTATGAGAGCAGCAGCGGCCCAAACTCGTGTTATTGGCGGGATACCATTCATCCACTGCACAGGCATTCGTTCCATCTTATGCTTCTCGGAGTAGTGGGCTGGCAGCAATCAATTTTTGAAGTGGGTTTGTTGTTCTTTGTGATTAAATAAATTGTCACAATGTACTTGCGAACCTCGGCTTATAATGAATTCCGACCACGCTTTCTTATCCTATAACCATGATCATTATTCCATTCGATTTTATCGTTCTGTTATCAAATTCTGCTAGAATTGAGATGAGTCGACTCACCTACAAAAGAGTCATAAAAGCAGATAAATCTAATTATTAAAAGATTAATTAACGTCCAAAAGGTCCGCGTCTAACTATGATTATGAGGAATAGCAAAAGGAATAAGCACAGATGCAAGAAGTGAAATTGATGAAGCGAGCACAAGGGGGAGAACGAATTCAATTGGCAGTTGAAGTTGGATGCTCAATGATCTCATCTGAAGCCTTGATGTGAGCCTCAACGTCGTAGTTCGTAGTTTTTCTCTTTTTGGCCAAGATTTTGGAAGCTTTGATGTTGAACCCACCTGTTAAAATCTGTTGAGTCTCCTCCAATTCCAAACCTGACAGTTCAGGATAACAGAACCAAACAAACACCCAAGACAGGGCACAAAGAGCGGCGAATAAACCGAAAGTTCCAGGTGGAGTGATAGTTTCCAACATGGTTAGAAATGTACTGGAGATAACCAAAGAACCAGCCCAGTTCACAGCAGTAGAGTAAGAAGTACCAATACCTCTGACACTTTGTGGGAAGAGTTCGGATTGTTGCCATGGCACATTACCAATACCAATGGCATAAGTGGCAACGTAACCAATCATACCAATGATTATGACAATACTCCAACCAGAGATCGAGTCTTGAGCAACAATGGCTTCATCACCGTTGAAAGTGACACCAACAATGTGGAATGCAACAGCACAGAACACAAGTGAGATAATCATACCTGGAATGGCCAACAATAAAATTAAACGTCTACCAACACGATCGATTATAAAGAATGCAATGATGGTGAAAACAAAATTTGTACCTGCAACGATGATGGAGACAGCGGTGGAATCTTTGAAACCAACAGTTTCAAAAATGGTGGAACTGAAATACATCAAAGAGTTGAAACCGGTGAATTGTTGGATACCTTGTAAACCACAAGCAATGATCAAAGCTCTGAAATTTGAAGGAACACGATGAACTTCTTTTATAGCATTAAAAGTTCTTTCAAAAACATTCTTACCTGGGATAGCATTGTTCAATCTTGACAATTCATCAACTTTATCATGGATTAGTTCGTCAGTAGAATCTAAATGAGTTCTTGCCAAAACAGCTTCGGCTTTATCAAGTTGACCTTTCATAATATAATATCTTGGGGTATCTGGCAACCAGAAGAACACAAAAAATTGGATGGAAGCTGGAATCAAAGATAAACCCACAAGAATTCTCCAACCGTTATGAACATGGGTTAAACCGGCACCACAGCCATATGCAACCAATTGACCACCTGTGATACATAAACAGTTGATAACGGTCAAACGGCCCCTAAATCTCGAAGGACTGATCTCACTAATGAACAATGGAGAAAGTAAAGAACCAATACCAATACCGAACCCCATTACGAATCTACCAATGATCATAACCCACAAAGTGTTTGCTGCACATTGTAAGATAGTACCGACCAAAAACAAAACGTTAGAAAGCATAATGACGGGTTTTCTACCGAAAGAATCAGCCAAAACACCAGCCATTAAGGCAGTGATGAAAGCGCCCAGAGAAGTTGCAGCAGTGATCAACTCTTTTTCACCATAAGTTAACAACTTGTTGTCCAAATCGGTACCAATGGCAACCAAAGCGGAAGAAATATAACCAGTATCGTAACCGAACATGAAACCGGAGATGGAAGAGATAATGGTCAACACGATGATCAGAGGAGAAGGTTTTGAATTATGGAAAGTCATCAAGATCGAAGTGTCATCTTCATCGTCCAAAGGTTTGATCTTATTGAATTCAGGGGACGGAGTAATGTTGATGTCGTCTCTAGAGCTGGAGTCTTCAGAGGCGAAGACCGTAGTAGTCTTCTGAAAGTCGGAGGAGACCGTTTTGAAGCCGTCCATGGTGTGGTGTTGGTTGTAGTAGCGAGAGTGACTTTTGAGATTTCAAACGACGCGTGTTCTCGATCTTTTTGTTGATAAGGGAAAACAGGTTGTTATTTATATTTCACCGGGGAGAATTTTCGAGAAAAGGAGAGTCTTTTTTTTTTTTTTTTTTTTTTTTTTTTTTTACCTCCCTCCTATTTTCGCCCACTGGAAAATTGGAAATCCCACCCCCCTCCTCCCCCACCAGCCCGCAGCACCTCACGAGTTCTAGGCAGCGCAACTGCCGTACAGAGATACCAAGAAGTGCACAGTTCTGGGATCTGAGTTCACAGTTCCTTGAGCTCTTGGGAACACTGGTGTCCGTGAGAATGACCTTTTGGACGAGTTCAAGCATTGTATATATGAGCTATATCATCCATCTCTTGATCCTAAATCCACGAAGATCAGATGGGATCGGAACAGCGATTAGCGTTATCTTACTCCACGACTACACTTCAGTCTTCAGGATCTGTAAATGTGAAGTGCCCTTGATTATATGGAAGCTATGTACATAGTTATTTTGGGCAATCGAATTGCAAAATTCTCTCTCTTTTTCTCTCTATAAGTATCGTATAAATCACATAATGCTGGTTTTCATTACTCTATTTCGTTCTTGTGACAATGGCATTTGTCAAGAACTCCAATGCACTCCTACTATCAGAGTCTGGTAGCACGTTTCTCAAATTCCGCAAAGCTTTCTTGCAATACTCATCAGCTAACTCTTTCGTCTTGTTCAAGCCATCATGATCTTTGATAGCCTTCACTGCTCTTTCAATATCACCATCATTTTTGAACTTTCTAGAGATCAAAGGACCCAATGTTGGATCCTCCTTCCATGCAAATAGAATTGGTGCTGTGGCAAGACCAAGTTTCAAATCGGCCATTCCTGGTTTTCCCAACTGTTCTGAAGTCTGAGTATAATCAAGTACATCATCAATTAACTGGAAACAGAGACCAATGTTTCTACCAAACTCATAACAGTTCTCAATTACGTCTTCCTGTGCACCGGACAAGATAGCTGCAGATCTGCATGATTTGGACAAAAGTGCAGCGGTTTTTAAATACGTCTTGTGAATGTAGTATTCAAAAGCAGCTTTAACGTTCTCCTCGTGTGAGATTGACTTTGGAGCAGGGACGCTATACTCATGTACTTTGACAGCAACAGAACCAGTTGGCCTTGGAATCTTTTTGGAATCATCTTCAATCAAATCTTCATTCGGTTGGAAAACAGTATTCTTCAATTGCATGAATTCACCTTCAACAAGATTTGCAATTGCAGTTGAAACCAATTCAATGGCCTCTGGATTTCTCAACCTTGAGATGGAAACAGATGCTCTACCAAGTAAGAAATCTCCGGCAAGAACAGCCATTTTGTTGTTGAATGCAATGTTACCACTCGGTCTATTTCTTCTCGAATCTGAATTATCAATAACGTCATCGTGTAACAGTGAAGCAGTATGAATCATCTCCACGATCTCAGCCAATCTTCTCTGTTTTGGTAGAATACCTCTGGTAGAGTCAAACTCAGGTAATGACTCATGTGGTTTTGTCAACGGATCTAAAATGATGTTTGGATTAATACCATGTAAGATCTTTAATGGTGATAATGGGCCAACCGGATCATTGAAGATGGCACTTATAGACTTCGTACCGGAATAAACTGGTTGCTCGGGGATATCCAAATCATCGATCTTGATCCTATTTCTTTGTTCAATTGGTATCTCACTTAACGCTCTACTTAATAACAGTACGATCAAAGGCCTAATTTTCTTACCTTGACTCTCGAAATAATATGCACCTATTCTATTCAACGTTGGATGGCCAGAACCTATAAGCGTTCCAATGTTATTAGCCAGCTGTGACATTTCATGACTGACCAATGAAAGTGGGTCTTTTAAAATTGAAGCTGGAGTGACTAGTTTAGCAGCAGTCTCGATAGCTGTACTCCACGAGGACTTGTATCTAAGTTGCGATATGCAGGGCTTCCAGGCAGTTTGAAGCGCACTTTTGCGCGGAATAGCTCTCAGCATAGTGTTTTATAGTTATAAATGAGTGGAATGGAGACCAATATGCTGTGGAGACCTTTTGTTTATACCGATTTAGCTATTTTTCTCAACAAGTCTTCTGGTTCTATGAGATTTTTTTTACCGTTCAAACTGTGATTGCGAGAAACGATATATACAGACAGAGTTCGTGCACAGAATACATTCGCTAATAGCTATAATGGCCTGGAAAATTATAACGACGTAAGCCATTTGGGCAAATGAGAGGATTTTCTTGATCCTTATACTCAAACTCAAGAGGTTTCTAGTGTAAATAACTCGATGCTCCAGTGGATAGAGACGTTTCCCGGGTATCAGCAGTCGCTGGAGTACTCCAAGGGAGTTTTCGCATCCATAATCAAAACTGGCCCTGTTCCTAAACACATTGGATTCGTGATGGATGGAAATAGAAGGTATGCTAAAAGACAGAATATTGAATTGAAAGAAGGGCATAATGCTGGATTTGAAAGTATGGCTAAAATATTGGAGATCTGTTATGAATGTGGAGTTGAGGTTGCCACTGTTTTTGCCTTCTCCATTGAAAATTTCAAGAGAAATAAATTTGAGATTGATTGGTTAATGGAGTTGGCAAAAGCAAGATTTACACAATTGGTGGATAATGGAGAGTTATGTGAGAAGTACGGTATAAGGATCAAGATCATCGGTGATAAGTCGTTATTACCGAAGGACGTACTCGAAGTTTTGGAGAAAGCAGAGGAAATAACGAAAGACAACAGGAGGGCTACATTAAACGTTTGTTTTCCATATACTTCAAGGTATGAGATGACGCATTCAATGAAAAAGATCGTCAAATCACAAACGAAGCAATTAAACCTGGATCTTATAAATGAGGAGCTGGTAGCTCAAAATCTATACACGGGAGGCCAACCTCCTGTGGAATTATTAATCAGAACGAGTGGAGTTAGCAGATTGAGTGATTTCTTACTATGGCAGGTAAGTACGAAAGGCGTTGTTATTGAACTGACTGATGTGTTATGGCCCGATTTGAAACCTTTGAATATAGCGTGGATATTGATAAAGTATAGCTTCATCAAGACTTATTCAAAACACAAGTTGGATAGTGAGAAAAGGGATTAAGTAGTGAAAGATAGAAATGAAGAAAGATAGGAAGGGGAGAAGTTTCTCCAACTCTAAGTGCATTATTACATAGCAACAACAAAGGAAGGACATAATAGGGTCATTTATAAATTAGCTGTGTATTTTAAAATCATCATTTCTTCTTGTTGAACTCTTGAGCTTTTTCAAACTGTTCTTTGAATTTATCAGCATTTTCTTTGTTACCAAATCTAATGGCCAAAGTAGCAGCTTCAGGTTCACCTTCGGAAATATCAGCAGTAACGTTATAAACCCAAGATCTATCAGAACCAACGTTTGGTTTCAATTCATAATCAGGACTGATGAAATGGTTAGCACAGATCTTTAAAGTCTTGTCTCTTCTCATCAATAGACGGACTTTATTGGAATCTTTGTGCTGAAGAAATTTAACGTCACCAGTACCTCTCTCTTTCCATTCTTTTGAATCAGCATGGAACTTGAACAACTTAGCACGAACTTTGTGTAGAACTTCTTCTTCTTCTTCGTTACTCTTCACTTCGACTTTCTCTAAAGTGACAAGTGGTTCGAAATGAACATCTGGAGATTCTGGAGCATCATCACCGTCTTCCTTCTTTTCTGAATCTTTGGATTCTTTGTTTGATTCATCTTCATCTTCATCTTTCTTCTCCTCTTTTGGTGCCTCTTTCTTCTTGGTAGAAGCGCCACCGAACATAGCAAAAACGTCGGAGGTTGGTGGTTTTGGAGCGTCAACAGGTTTTGTTTCTTCAGACATTATCTTGAGATGTGGAAATAGAGATTTAATTCGTCGTTTGTTTGTTTGTTTTGAAATGTTGAAAATTTTTGCCAGCTTTTTTCAAGAATTTTTGGTGATGATATGTATGGAATTTAATGGAAAAGTATAGAGTTAATTGATGTTGGCATTGTGTAACAATTGGGTTCTAGTGATAGAGGTGTAGTGTGTATGAGCTGAGAGAGAATAGGGTAAGGATAGTCTCTCTTATCTTTTCTTATTCTCCCTCTTTCCACCACCATCAAGAGCAACCAGGACCCAGGATCACAAACACAAACTAACGTCACATGACTTCCACATGTCAGCACGTGACTACAGCTGTCACCTGCCAAAATCGGGGAAGCAGCGATTTGCCGCTCGGCCAGCGCTGTTGTTGACATAAAAATCGGTGTAACCTTAGATGGAGCGAAGCACGACGAGGAGCTCTGGAGAGAATCGGGTATTAGGAGCCTTGCCAATTGCAGAAGAACAGTTCTCAGCGAACATTCCTGAAGCGCTACACCTGCAGAAATCTATAAAAACAGCACCGTGATCTCGCTACTCAGATCCTCCGTTTTAACCACCTCACCTTAGGTTTTCGCTTCTCCGCCAGATTATATAATCCACCAAAAAAAGCGCTTGTTAACTGACTCCATCTTACCACCAACCAACAACGATAACAACAACAAGTCGTTCAACAACGCAAATTACACAGATATGAGCACAGATTCAGACAATTTGGCTGTCAACAACACGACTTTCGACAGGGCCCACAGACGTAGAAAGTCCTCGATGGACGACTACGACCCCTTCTCACAACCTGATGTCTACTACGGACCGCAAACAGATCCCTCAAAAGTTCCAAAAAGCTCCAAATATGCCAGAACAAGAACGATGAGCTACTACGACAACTCCAGTGTGCTGAAGAACGAGTTGCGAAACGAGATCAAGTCCTCCATCAAGAGAAGAGGCTCACAGGATGAAGCAGGTTTGGGATTGGGAAATAACAGAGGTAAGAGATTTTTCATCAGTGATATCAATGCAACGTTGCAAGAACTATTGGACAACGAGGATACAGACAGAAATTTCCAGATCACCATTGAAGACACAGGTCCAAAAGTATTGAAGTTAGGTACGATGAACTCCAATGGATTTAAACAGAAGGATATCAGAGGTACATACATGTTGTCCAATTTGTTACAAGAATTGACCATTGCCAAAAGATTTGGTAGGAATCAAATGATTCTTGATGAGGCAAGATTGAATGAGAACCCAGTTGATAGATTATCAAGATTGATTTCAACCCAATTTTGGAAAAATTTGACTAGAAAGTTGGATTCTTCAAGTATTGCTGTCTTTGCTCAAGATACCAAAATAGTCTCAAATCCAAGAATTTACATCCCTTATGATTGCCCTGATCAATACGAATATTTTATCAATGCCTCAAGATTACAACCAGATGTTCATTTGGAAGTTGAATATTTACCAAAGGACATCACACCTGAATATGTCAAATCCATCAATACGAAACCTGGTTTATTAGCTCTAGCAATGGAGGAAACCCATGATCCTTGTACCGGTGAGACAACTTTAGTCGGTTTTCCATATGTTGTGCCAGGTGGTCGTTTCAATGAACTTTACGGTTGGGACTCCTATATGGAGTCATTGGGTCTTTTGATCAATAACAAGACGGAATTGGCAAGAGGTATGGTTGAACATTTCATTTTTGAGATCAATCATTATGGCAAGATTTTGAATGCCAATAGATCCTATTATTTGACAAGATCGCAACCTCCATTTCTCACAGATATGGCATTGAGAATTTTCGAAAAAATGGGAGGTGCTGAGAATTCTGAAGCTTTTGATTTGCTAACGAGAGCTACAAGTGCTGCCATCAAGGAGTACAAGACTGTTTGGACGGCACAACCAAGATATGACGAAGCTACCGGGTTATCATGCTACCATCCTGATGGTCGTGGTATCCCACCGGAAACAGAGCCTACACATTTTGATAGTGTTTTGGCTCCATATGCTTTGAAGTATGATATTTCGGTTGAGGAATTTAGAGATAAATACAACGATGGATCGATCAAAGAACCTGCATTGGATGATTACTTCACTCATGATCGTGCTGTTAGAGAAAGTGGACATGATACGAGTTACAGATTGGAAGGTATTTGTGCAAGTTTGGCTACTATTGATTTGAACTCCTTACTTTACAAGTATGAAGTTGATATTGCTAAAATCATTAAGACGTATTTCAATGATCGTTTCAAATCATTCGATGGAGAAGATGAGACCTCCAAGACTTGGAATGACTTGGCATTGAAGAGGAAAAATTCAATTGATAAGTATTTGTGGAACGAAGAAAAAGGATTATATTTCGATTACAACGTGAAATTGAAACTTCAATCCAACTATGAATCCGCAACTACTTTTTGGTCATTATGGGCTGGCCTTGCATCACCAGAACAAGCCAAGAAACTTTCAAAATCCGTCAGTCTGTTTGAAGAACTTGGTGGGCTAGCTGCTGGTACTGAAAAATCTCGTGGTGAGATTTCATTGGATAGACCTTCAAGACAATGGGATTATCCGTTCGGTTGGGCTCCACAACAAATCTTGGCTTGGGTTGGATTCTCAAACTATGGGTATGATGGTATAGCAAGAAGATTGGTTTATAGATGGTTATTTCTGATGACTAAAGCTTTTGTTGATTACAATGGTATTGTCGTTGAGAAGTACAATGTTACAAGGTCCACTGATCCTCATAGAGTGGAAGCCGAATATGGTAACCAAGGGTCTGATTTCGAAGGTGTGGCCACTGAAGGTTTTGGTTGGGTTAATGCTTCTTATATTGTTGGTTTAACATACTTACAAAACCATGCAAGAAGAGCATTGGGAACATGTACTCCACCTAATGTGTTTTTGAACAGTTTAAGAAACAATAATGATAGATTGGCTTATGGTTTGGAACCTATCAAGGCTAATACTTTTGAGCTTTGAGATATGGAATGAAGTGATGATAAATAAATTCTGTTTTTCACTTGAGAGTTTACCACTATAGTTACATAAAATTTACAAGAACGTAGATCGCTTTATTTCAAGGACGTGGTATAATCACTTGACGTGGTAATGACAGTACGGATCGAAATCATGACAAGGTCAGATAAGTTGTGACGACGCCGATTGCACAATATAGTGCTGTACGTCTAAGTATACCACACGGTCAGTGTTGTATGAACCATATTGTTGCTTCTCAAACTTAGATACAAACCGTTTCAAGCAACTAATGTTATAGACGCTTAGCTTCTCCACAAAGACTGACGTGATGACCTCGGAAGATCTTCTACATTTATCCGGAACTGCGTTCAAAATTATTGCTGCGTTGAACCTTGAATAGACGAAGCTTCTCGTGATTCATAGGTTAGGGCAGTCACTTAGGTTATTGATGATGGTCTGTGCTCAGTTGAAATTCCATCTTCATTGTTCCTAAATATAATCATCTTACATCTTGAGAGTGTGCCTTTCAGCCTGGTAGCGTGCCCGGCCTATACAAATTGGCGCGACTCGGTGAACTCATTGACACCAACTTGCGTGGCAGAACCTGATGAAGCAGAAACAGAGTGAGAAACCTTACTTAAGTGGAGTCTAAAATAAGATTCCTACTCGTTTGAGGGTCTGTGGATTTCCATATCAGTAATATATTTGCCACCCAATAGGGAAATTTACCGAACGTTAAGCTTTGACGCACAAATTACACCAAATGTCGCCTACGTACTAGTTCATTACTTTTTTCTTTTTGTACAGTCAGTATAGACGAGCGCTATTTGGGATCATACCGACAACCTCTCGACATTCGCAAGATGATAAGTCAGCCTGACTACATTATTGTAGAGAGACATTCGTTAAAAGGAGGAGATGGCGTCAGATCATCATCTTGTTTTGACTTAGCTACCGTATATCGTCTACTTCTGAGGAAGTTCCAACGGCTAATTAAGCAGAATGACCATTTGTATAGGGAGTACTTGGAACTTGTGACCTGGGAGGTATCAAAATTAGTGACTGTGAAATCCGCCGAGCTAGGCGGGACCGCGGTGATTAAAAATCAAAAGTACAACTAGAAGTTGCTACCAGCTAGCCAGTACTATAGGTGGCTCCCTCGGTGGAACTAATTGGCTCGGCAGAAAAGTGTCATGAAATCATATCGATTCCAGGCGGAGAAGAACTGATTTACCTGATGTAATAGCTAATTTTAGGCTCTTAGCAAGACTGTTTTCTCTACCAGCAGAGCATGACTCTGAGACAGTAATCTTAGGCGGCATCGCAGAAAAGGTTCTTAACCAACTCAATGTTATGAATTTTATAAACAACGACAAGTGTGGTTGGTAAAGTAGGAAATGTCAGAATTGGACAAATATAAATAGAACATTAGATTAGTAACTATAAGCCATCAACTTTCGAACCAGGCAAATTTTTGGTTTTCTCATAAACGCGTCTGGAAGAACTAATGAAAACTAATAAAATACTATGCACCGAAGTGCAGATCTACGCAGCTTAGACATCCTGTTCAAAATTGAGTCGTCACAGCAACATCTAGAAAACAAACGAATGAGTTAATTCGTTTTTAATTCATCTCGTTACTAAACGTTACCTAAATGCTTTGTCTTGTCTAAAATTAGGGTGGCCTAAGTACCAAAGAAACGTATCTCAGGTAATATCTGGGATCAGATGAGCTCCTAACGTGTTTTTATTACAGATTTTGTCTTGATCGCTTGTTTAGCAAACGTAAGGCTTTGAAGCCTTGCTGTTTGTTATTCTGGAGAAACCGCATGTTCTGAACTTCATTCTGCCTGACGTTTTGAGTTAAACCAGCTTTATTTGTCCTTGTTCTTTCGCCTGTCATCTTATTTTCTCCTTTAGGCACAACGCGTCAATTAATCGCAAGTGACTGCAGAAGAATGCACATTATAATTGAAGATCAAAGAATTTCAAACCCAAAACCATCGCGGGTCATACACATTTCAAGGAAAGGAGAGGAAGTATAAAAGCTAGAGGGAAGCCCATGTTTCGAGGCTCAGTATGTTATATTGATTCATAACAAACTCATTGATTTGCTTACGCTTAACTTACAAAGACGTCGCACAACTCACAATTTTCGATATAAAAGTTAAGAAACCTTGTTGGGTCCACACGTTTCATATTTAGAACTTATCAGCTTAGCCAGAAGTTTCAAAAATTGTCTTCATCTCAGATTTGCCTGAACGCTCTCACTTACAGCTTTTGAAACATCAAGCAGAAAAAAGACCTTTCAACCTTTGATCAGCAAGTTACCATCTTATCGATTATAAAGGACATAGTTTTTTGATTTCTTGCTCTTTTTACAAAAAGTCACACACACTTATAAACTATACACAAAATAGCTTCAAGAAGTACGCTGAACAAGATGCTTTCAAAGTTGCTATTATCATCCCTTGCATTACTCAAACTAGCTGCATCTATTCCAGTGGCGGCCTCCAAAGGTGGTATCCAATTTCAAAAGAAAGATGACGTCTGGAATTATGAGACCGATATCGTCAAGGGTGTCAACTTAGGTGGCTGGTTTGTTATTGAACCATTCATTACTCCTTCTTTATTTGAAGCTTTTGGATCTGACGACTCTGAAACCCCAGTTGACGAATACCACTACACTCAAAAGTTGGGTAAAGATCTAGCCAAGAATAGATTGGAAGCCCATTGGAGTTCATGGATCACCGAAAAGGATTTTGAAAACATTGCAGCAGCTGGGTTGAACTTGGTTCGTATCCCAATTGGTTATTGGGCTTTTGAACTTCTAGATGATGATCCATATGTTCAAGGCCAAGAGGATTATTTGGATCAAGCCATTGAATGGGCCAGAAATAACAATTTGAAAGTCTGGGTTGACTTGCACGGTGCCCCAGGTTCTCAAAATGGATTTGATAACTCTGGTTTGAGAGATGAATTAAACTTTCAAACAGATGAGAATATTAGTCTGACTTTGACTGTCTTGCAAAAGATCTTCGACAAGTATGGCAGTTATGATTACCACGATGTTATTGTTGGTATTGAATTGTTGAATGAACCATTGGGTCCATCATTGGATTTGGGTAAGTTGAATGACTTCTGGAAATGGGGTTATCAAAATTTGAGAGGTACAGGTTCAGTTCAAAACGTTATCATCCAGGATGCTTTCACCGAAGCCAACTACTTTGATGACAAATTTCTACTGAATGACTATTGGAACGTTGTAATTGATCACCATCACTACCAAGTGTTCTCTACTGGTGAGTTGTCTAGATCCATTGATGAACATATCAGTGTTGCTTGTGCTTGGGGTGATCAAGCTACTTCTGAATACCACTGGAACCTCTGTGGTGAATGGTCTGCTGCTTTGAATGATTGTGCCAAATGGCTGAACGGGGTTGGTCGCGGTGCTCGTTTCGATGCCACTTATTCAAGTGATACCTGGCTAGGTTCTTGTGAAAACTCTCAAAATTATGATGCTTGGACCGCTGAACAAAAAACTAATCATAGAAGATACATTGAAGCTCAATTGGATGCTTTTGAGAAGAGAGGTGGTTGGATCTTTTGGGCTTGGAAAACGGAGACGACTCTTGAATGGGATTTCCAAAGACTTCAATACTACCAGTTATTCCCATCTCCATTGACTGATAGATGGTACCCAGGCCAATGTGCTTGAAATTCAAGCTTTGTCATTACTTGCATCTTCTATACTCTACCTTGCTCTTTTTATTTTCTTTGCTCTTCAGTTCACTCTTCATATTATCGAGCTTTGTTGCTCATATTACAGTTGCTTGCTTCTATTCTATAAAGTGAGCCTACTCGGTGGCTCGACAGCTATATAGACAAGCTTTTTTCTCAAAAACTGGTGTTTTTCTATAATAGATGTTAATTATCATATAGGCTCTATTTGACAGTTCTAGCCGAAATGACCAAGAGTAAGTTTCGAGAAATCTATAGCGACAATCGCACTTGCCACAATCGCCACAAATCTTTCAAGCCACATTTTACCAATCCGAGTGAAAGCTACCAGACGTCAGAAGAGTTGAATGGATGTTGGAAGACGTGAAAAAACTTTCAGCTGTGTCTCTCAAGTAACTTTAAACATTTCAAACTGAGACTCACTACCACATAACTAATTGTAAAACGTAATGTCTTTATACAAATCAATCACTTTCCCTGATGGTACTTCCTACGAGCAACCTTTGGGCTTGTTCATTAACAACGAGTTTGTTGCTTCCACATCTTCAGACAAAATCTCATCAATTGATCCGCACACAGGTGAAGTCATCACTGAGGTCCATTCTGCGTCAGTCGAGGATGTTGACAGAGCCGTGAAAGCAGCTCGTGAAAGTTTCGTGAAAGTTTATTCTCAGTTACCTCCTGCAGAGATTGGTGAGTTGTTGTCAAAGCTTGCCAGTTTGATCGAAAGAGATTTTGACTTATTGTCCAAGATCGATTCTTATGATGCTGGTAAACCATATGAAACAAATTCCAAAAATGATTTGAGTCAGATTGTCGAATTGGTGAAATATTACGCTGGTTATGCTGATAAAATTGAAGGTAAATACATCAATTTGGGTCCAAATAAGTACGTTTATGAAGTCAAAGAACCTCTAGGTGTCGTTGGTCAGATTGTTCCATGGAACTATCCATTGAGTATGGCTATGTGGAAATGTATCAGTGCCTTGACTGCTGGTAACTCTGTTGTCATCAAATCATCTGAAGTCACACCTTTATCCCTGTTATATTTCGGTAAGTTGATCAAAGAAGCTGGATTCCCACCAGGTGTCTTTAATGTCATTTCAGGTCTTGGTGCCGTAGCAGGGGCTGCTCTTGCTGGACATACTGATGTTGATAAGATTGCATTTACAGGTTCTACAACTACGGGTCAAACCATTCAGAAATTGGCAACTTCGAACTTGAAAGCTGTTACGCTAGAGTGTGGTGGTAAATCACCAAGTGTTGTGTTTGCAGATGCAAATTTAGATGAAGCTGTAAAATGGTCAACATTAGGTATATTCTACAATTCTGGTCAAAATTGTACTGCGAATTCTAGAATCTTGGTTGAAGAATCTATCTATGATGAATTTTTGGCCAAGTTCAAAGCTCATGCGCTAAATAATTGGGTTGTTGGTCCTCCATTCGATTCCAGAACCACTGTTGGTCCTTTGGTTTCCAAACAGCAACTAGAAAGAGTACAAGGATTTTTAAAACAAGGTACCGAAGTGGAAGGGTTGAAGAAATTGATTGGTGATGAACCAGTGACACAGAGTAAAGGTTGGTACTTGAATCCAACTATTTTCATCGACGTTCCATCCACCTCTCAATTGTTCCAAGAAGAGATTTTCGGTCCAGTGGGTGTTATCTCCAAATTCAAATCATACGATGAAGCACTCTCTCTGGCCAATGACTCTAAATATGGTCTAGGTTCTGCAGTGTTCACCAGAAACATCAAGAAAGCTCATAGATTTGCCAGAGGTTTGCAAGCTGGTACTGTTTGGGTAAACTCTTCCAACGATGAAGATGTCAGAGCCGCATTTGGTGGTTACAAAATGAGTGGTATCGGCAGAGAACTCGGTTCACATGGTATTGACATTTACACCCAGACAAAAGCCATCCATGTCAACTTGGACTTGGAAGGAGAAGATTTTTGATCCACTTACTGAGCCATCCATGATTATGAATGCACACAAATTTTATTTTGTTATATTACATACATGCTCATTGTAAATTAATTGCGCACCCCCCGGTCAAAGTGAATTTGTATGCCGCGCGTTGTTGATGCTTTGTGTCAATTAGGCTAGAACGGGACTCGGAGAAAACCAAAGATGCCATAAATTGGACGTCCCTGAACCGATGACCACACCGCGATTCAACTTTTCATAATTCAGGTTTCGCTTCAAACGGAACAGGAAGCCAGAGAGGATACTGAAGGGACACCAAAGGCACCAAAGTGTTCAGACACGCTCGATGTTTATTTTGGTGCACGTAATTTAGGGCCAAGTTGGGTTTAATGACACTTCCGCGACCCACGAAAACTGCCGCTTGTGTCGAGGTGCATGAATGCTTAACCCACCTCACGTAAATTTTTCTATTTGAGTCCATCCATCTTTCGATATAAAAGGTGAGAGGATCCCTGGAGGCAATTGTAGAGTTGTTCGCTGTCTTCGCTTGACTATCTTCAGTATATCATACCCATATCACACACGTTAGTCTTACTTCTGACAGATAGAATTGCAACAGTATACGAGCCGAATTAGCCCTTTAGTAATCATGTTCGACTCAGTCACAAAGTACATCTTGTCGGTTTACACAAACCAATCGCACGACTATTCGCTCAGCTCTAATGAGTTTACTGCCTCACTCACAACAGTGGCCCTCTTGTGTTTCATCATAGTCGTGATATCGGTCTCCTTGATATCATTGATCTTCTTGATGGTCAAATTACATCGTTGCACAGATGCTGATGAAGAGAAACAGATTGTTCAAGATAGCCAGCATTTCGAAGATGAAGATGAAGAAGAAGAGCAAGAGGAAGATGAGGAGGCTTACGAACAGGAGGGGAAGAGTTGATGTACAAGAAGTAACCAAGGGCGCCAACTGTGCCCGAGCAGTCATTCGTTTAAAAACACCATTCATAGAACAATTACCGCCAACTGTTTCACACTCGTTAACAACCTAGGTTCCATGGTCCATCCAAGAATTTCATACATACCATACAGACATCCTACTTGATACCAAGAGAATGTACTCCATAACTTGTTCTATAACCAAAGAAGACAATTACTGAGCTGAACGTTCTCTCGACCGCTTGAGCGAACTTCCAAACTTGAATTCTAAGAAAACTATATCCACATCTGACCAGATTCCCAGCAAAGTTACTTAGGCACTATTCTTACAGATGAGCTCTATTGAATTCTCAATTCAATGACCTACTAATTGTGAATATAAATTAAGTTAGTTCCAACACATCAATTTGTAACTTTACCCCTTGAGGCTCGTTTACTCCATTTCGCATTAGTGTCCAACGCAACCTCCAAGTTTTTCTTGAGTGTCTGAATTTCTTTCTGTAAAGACTCCACTTTATTAACCGTACTCTCCTTACTAGACCAAGTATTTGATTTGTTCGTCTGGTAATCTTCATTCGTCATCAGTTCATATAATTTCTCCAAACTTTTAAATATCAGTGGTTCCAAGTTTTGCAAATTGATCATTTGACTTAATTTTAAACTTATTATATCTTGTGATCTGTTGATGTTGTCATGTTCTAAACTGAGATCAGGAGGATTCGGTGAAGGTTTGAGTATTTGATTGTAATTCTCATGGAAAAATCTTGGTGTGGGTGGAAGATCTATCGAATCCTCAGATGACAGTTTGTTGGAGTAGAAGCCATTTAGCAAGTTCAAATAGTTTGTGAGAAAGTTGATGAAGTTGATATTCTTATCGTTTTGAAGAGTCAGATTTGTGATCAAGTTACTCAAATTTATCATCATTTTTTCCATTTCATCATCAAGAACTTGTGATTTATCAAATTTCGGTTCCCAGTGTTTTTCACTGAAATTATTCCCCGTCATCACATTATCATATTTCCTCTTTCTGTTTATGAGCTTATCTTGAAGTTGATTTATCATTAGATTTTTCTTTTTGATATCTTTCTCATGTTTAACTTTCAAAGAAGTTATCAATATCTTCTCCTTATGAACGTTCTTCTCGTTTATCATAATAAGACTATTTGATTTCTTCAACTGTAGTTTCAACAGTTCAATCTCATTCTTTAGACCATGGTTCTCCTTCCGGAGGCTTTCATTTCTAAGATTCAACTCTTTATTGCTTGATTGATAGTGTCCTATGATTTCTTTTTTATCATCAATCTGCTCTTGTAGGTAAGTGCTATTCAATTTAGATTTATCCAGCTCCTCTAGGATCGCATACATCGTGTTTAACACCAGCTTATCGTTCTCGTTGATCTGGTCTGCACTCTCAAGCGAAGATTTATCGATGGAAGCAAAGTGAAGCTTCTCTACCGATGCTTTTTCATGCAAGTAACCTTTCGAGTAAAGCGTGGTGTTCACGAGTTCAGCAGCATGTTTGATGGAGTCAATGTCTACCATTATGCGACACCATTGGGGGAGAAGAGCTTCACGCGTGGGTTTTTGAATTGTTTATCCTTTGCTAAAAAGTAAACAAAAGTTTCATGTGGCGCGTACCATTTCCCACGAAATTTACCATTTCGGGATTGGACAAAATCGGGTCTCAACATAGAAAAGAACACCCAAATTGACCAACAATTCGGTTTACGTATACACTTGTCAGATCAAGTGAATTGAGATAGTATAAAAATTTCTACACTAATACCATATTTTTCAATTTTTTATTCTGAAACTTCAAGTTCACTAGCATTTTTTGATATATAGAGCATCTTTATTATCAGCATAGATCAATCGTATAGTTCCAATCTAAACCAGATAAAAGAGTTCAATGAAACCAAAATAAAGTGTGTAATGTTATTTCAAGTGTATCGTTATCAAATAAAATGTTTTCCTTTCCCATTAAAAAGGCATAAAGCGTTAAATTTCATCTTCTTGTTATTTCTCCCAATCTCTAAATTTTCTTTCTGGACAGACATCTTCTTTCCATTATTTTCTCTTCATGCAGTTCTTGTGCATCATAAAATCCAATTAAAAGTTAATTTAGATTTAGTGGTGATCGTCTTCTGGTTCTTCCAAAACGAACCATTCTTCAGACACTGTTTCACCATCAGCAGAAGCGGATGGAGCTTCAACCTCAACCGCAGAAGATTCGTAGTCAGCTAATTGAGTAGCAGCATCAACTTCAGCAGCTGGTGCTTTTGGGGCAACTGGAGTGGACCAAGGTCTGACGGAACCTTCAGCATCTTTTGAAGATAGAGCAGTTGGTTTGAAAGCTCTTAGCTCTCTAATGTATAGCTCTTGGACGGCATTGTTTCTGGCTGTGGCGGATGAGAAAGCACGGACAGAGGCTCTGTTAACGATTGAACGTTTGATCAATTGGGACAACATTGTATGAATATTTATAATTGTGGAACTGATGTTAACTGAAAGCCTTTGAAAGGGGGTTTTAGTGGTGTATTTTTTTCGTTGAGATTTCCAAAAGAGAAAAAAAGCGGTTTGGGGCCGGGTAACTAGGAATTTGTAAAGCTCAACTTTTTGGAATTTTTCTAATTGGTTCAAAAAGGTGAAGTTTTGGTTGAGCCTACAAACAACCACAATGGTCAGATTCTACTGTGATTATTGCAACTGTACGTATACCAGGCTGCCATATATTTGAATGATCAATACTAACACATAAAACACTAGCTTATTTAACACACGATGCTACAAGTGTTCGTAAGAACCATCTAAGTGGTAAAAATCATGTGAAACTGGTTTGTGACTACTATGAAGAAGAAGCGAAAAAATTAGGAATATGGCATCCCGATGAGAACCCATATGACATCTCAATAGAGAGGTTATACAGAGGCATACCAGGTTCAGAGGCAACAAACGTGGATTATTATAAACTGGCACAGACAAAGACCCTACCCCCGGTTCCAACGCTCCCCAACATGCCTGGGCCTCCGCCAAAAGTTCTTAACGACAGATTCGACCACAAACAGCTACTTGGTAACATATTGAAAACCATAAACTGATGACCAAAACATTTAATGAACCACGTTATGAGAATTACACCATCGATTCTGTAGACTTCCAGTTCAGGCACGTGACGTTTTAGGCTTAACTATGTAGAATAAGATCTTCCACGAAAAATCGCTCTGGTTACAAAATATTGGTTGAAATCAAAACAAAAAAATTTTCCGATGGCAATTTTCTAGAATTTTGAAAAATGAAATTTTTCTCCTTTCAAGAGAAACGAGGAATTTTCAGCAAAAAATTGTTGAAATCAAACTATACAAAATGGCTCAAGAAGTTCCAACTTTCAAACTAGTTCTAGTCGGTGATGGTGGTACCGGTAAAGTATGTGATTTAACATTCTGGGTTGAGAGATGATGAACTCTTCGAGATTGCTCGATTTTACAGGGGATCTGTTGTTTTTTGTTATGATTTCATGGTGATCTGTAAAACTTGACATCTAAGGATTAGAGAATCAATGCACTTTTGGACCCAATCATCGAAAGTCTGATGGATTTCGCATTTGTCTTCATACTTTTCTGTTAATTTTTTTTTACAAGCTAACTCTTGATCAACCTTTCTCGCTGCGTTGTTCATTACCTTTTTTTTCTCAACTAGTTCTCATCAAAGACAAGTTTTACTAACAATTACTAAATAGACCACATTCGTTAAACGTCATTTAACTGGTGAATTTGAAAAGAAATACATTGCCACTCTAGGTGTTGAAGTTCACCCATTGGGTTTCTTCACCAACTATGGTGAAATTAAATTTGATGTCTGGGATACCGCTGGTCAAGAGAAATTCGGTGGTCTAAGGGACGGTTACTACATCAATGGGCAATGTGGTATCATTATGTTTGATGTCACGTCCCGTATCACTTACAAAAACGTTCCAAACTGGCACAGAGATTTGGTCAGAGTTTGTGAAAACATCCCAATCGTCTTGTGTGGTAACAAAGTTGATGTTAAAGAACGTAAAGTCAAAGCTAAAACCATCACTTTCCACAGAAAGAAGAACTTGCAATACTATGACATTTCTGCGAAGTCTAACTACAACTTTGAGAAACCATTTTTGTGGTTGGCTAGAAAATTAGTTGGTAACCCACAACTAGAATTCGTCGGTGCTCCAGCTCTAGCTCCACCAGAGGTCCAACTTGACAATGAGTTGATGGCCCAATACCAACAGGAAATCGACCAAGCTACCGCCTTGCCATTGCCAGATGAGGATGATGCCGATTTATAGATGATTGATACGAAAGCGAAGAGTTATTTGAAGGTTCCTGAGTCAGAATTGATACTTTCTTGGTAAACTTTCTTTTAATACATACTTCAAAAGAAAACATGGAGAGAAATACCCAAAATTCTCTTACCTTTGATCTTTTTATTCCAAATACAGAAGTGACGTAGAATTACTGATCGTGTTCCGCCTTTTCTGTATATCTCTATAAGAGCCGGGTAAGCTATCTCAAAGAATTGCCGATGGCTGATAAAGAGAGAAAACATAAACTGAAGTCAGTGGCAAGCTCAAACACTCACAACAAAAGCTTTGGGTCGAAGGAAGGTGGAAAGAAATGTCGGCAGATAGTACGGCATTGGCTCAGATCTTCACGGCTTTAAAGTCCAAATCGCCAAATGAACAGCTGAACGCTGTTAGTGAGTTCAAAGCCCACCTCATATCCACGTCAAGGGAAGTCAGCGCTGAACAGTTTACACGGTACAACAATGAGATAAACAACAAGATCTTCGAACTGATTCACAGTACCGGAGTCAGCGAGCACACTGGTGGTATTTTGGCAATCGATACTTTGATTGACTTCTTTGGTGGTGAGGATTTGCCTAATCAAACTTCAAGATTGGCAAATTATCTTAGACACCTAATCACAACACCGGATGTGGATGTCATGAAACTAGCCACCAAGACGTTAGGTAAGTTAGCTATACCTGGAGGTAGTCTTACATCTGATTTTGTTGATCACGAGACCAGAAATGCCATTGAGATGCTCCAGAACGAGAAGCAGGATACGAAGAGACATGCTGCTGTGTTGATCATTGCGTCCATTGCAGAGAACTCGCCGACATTGTTCTATGGCTATGTAAACACTATTCTGGAGAACATATGGTCTGCTTTGAGAGATTCCAAGCTGATCATCAGAATTGACGCTGCTTATGCCTTGGAGAAATGCCTTGATGTCATTTATGAAAGAGACTTGAATCTGAAGAAGAACTGGTTCAACAAATTGATCGAAGGTGCGTCCACCGGATTCAAAATTGGTACAAGTGAGTCGATTCATGGTTCTTTACTTGTCTTCAAAGAATTGGTGAAGAAAGGTGGTATGTTCATTCAAGACAAGTACGATGCAATCTATGAAGCTTCGTTTAAATACCGAGAGCACAAGTATAATATAATTAGACAGGAGGTGACACAGATCATTCCATTGCTCGTTTCATACAATCCTCAGAAGTTTGTTGATAAATACCTGCACAGAACATTGCTATTTTATCTCTCGCAGTTGAAAGAAGAGAATGAAAGAGCTGCTATTTTAATTTCAATTGGTGACATTGCTTTCGAGATTGGTGGTCAAATTACAACATATCTGGATGCTATTTTGGACAATATCAGAGAAGGATTAAATTCAAAAACGAAGATCAAAAGAGACATCGAGCGTGCTATTTTTTACTGCATCGGGAAGCTGGCTTCTGCCGTTGGTCCTGCTTTAACGAAGCATCTGACTAGAGATATTCTCGATATGTTGTTAACATGTCAGCTAAGTGATCATATGAGAGATTGTTTGTTGGAACTATCACAGAAGATACCACCTTTGGAACCTATCATCAGTACCAAATTGCTGAACTTGCTGAGTTTATGCCTATCAGGATATCCATACCGGCCGCCAGGCGCTCCAGTAACAACACAGAAGAAGATGAACGCACAATTAGCTAGACATGTTAGAGATAATATTGCCACGAGTAATGGTATCAGTTGCACTGCTGCTAACGATGATGTTATCATCATCCAGGCTTTGAAGATGTTAAATTTCTTTCAATTCAAGAACGAAAGTCTCTACGAGTTTGTGAGGTATTGCACTATCTCCTACATTGAGCACGAGAATCCTGAAGTTCGAAAAATAGCTGCCATAACATCGTGCGACTTGTTTCTGCAAGACTCAATCTGTTATCAGACCTCAAGCTATTCTTTGAACACCGTGAGTGAAGTTCTTGACAAATTGTTGACGATTGCTATCACAGATCCAATTTCTGAAATCAGACTCGAAGTTTTGAGTTCATTGGGAAAAAACTTTGATCCACAATTATCACAAGCTGATAACGTCAGACTGTTGTTTATGGCTCTGAACGACGAGATATTTGCTATTCAGAAAATTGCCATCCAACTTATAGGAAGACTCTCGACCATAAATCCTGCCTATATTGTTCCGTTTTTGAGAAAACAGTTGATTCAATTCTTAACAAAACTTGAGTATTCCACATCAAGTCGAGATAAAGAAGAGAGTTCAATCTTGTTATCACTATTAATCGCTTCATCTGCTAACGTTTCCAAGCCTTACGTGAAGCCAATCATCGATGTCTTGCTTCCAAAATCTAGAGACAAATCAGCTTCTGTTGCTTCAAGCTCCATCACTGCTTTGGGTGAGTTATCTATTGTATCAGGTGAAGACATGAAACCTTTTATCCCGGAGTTGATGCCGTTAATTTTGGAGACGTTTCAAGATCAGAGTTCTTCAATTAAAAGAGATGCTTCCCTGAAAACTCTAGGGCAACTATCTGGATCATCCGGCTACGTCATTCAACCCTTGCTTGATTACCCACAACTTTTGAGCATCATTATTGGTATATTGAAGTCTGAAAATTCCCCAGCTATAAGGAGAGAGACTGTGAAACTGTTGGGTATCATTGGTGCACTGGATCCATATAAGCACAAGGAAGTTGAAAGAACTTCGAAAAACATTACAGTTGAAGGCCCACCGACTGACATTGCGCTCTTGATGCAAGGTATGAGCCCATCGAATGAGGAGTACTATCCTACAGTTGTGATATCCATCTTAATGAAGATTTTGAAAGATCCATCGTTGGCCGCTTACCATTCCAGTTGTATCCAAACAATTGTGCTCATATTCAAGACAATCACCATAACCTGTTTGAAATTCACTGGTAACGTTGTGAATGCAATCATCAATGTTATGCATACTTGTCCTCCATCGATGCTAGAGTTCTATTTCCAACAGCTTGCTGCTTTGGTAGGTATTGTCAAACAACATGTCAGGCCTCATTTGGGTGAAGTATTTGAGGTCATCAAAGAGTTCTTCCACAAGGACAACCTGCAAGGTACCATCATTTCACTGATCGAGGCCATTGCAAAGGCTCTTGGTGGTGAGTTCAAGACACATTTGCCAGCCGTCTTGCCATTGTTGTTGGATGCTCTGGCCAGTGAGAAGTTGCTAACAGTTCAGTTAAGGGTGTTGAAGAGTTTTGTCGTCTTTGGTTCCAACATTGAAGAGTTTATACCTTTGATTGTTCCAAACATTGTGAAGTTATTCGAACAAGGTAACCCTCAAGTGCGTAAAAGTGCTATCTTGACAGTCGGTAAGCTCTCCAAGAATGTAAATTTGAACGACATGTCTTCAAGAATTGTTCATACTTTGTTGAAGGTATTGAATACCAACAATGTTGAGTTGACGAAAGCTTCATTGAACACTTTGAGCTTGTTATTAATACAGATGGGTTCTGAGTTCATGGTGTTCATTCCAATCATCAATAAGGCATTGGTTAGAAATAAAGTTCAATCCCCTATTTATGACCAATTGGTGAACAAGTTGTTGAATGATGAGCCTCTTCCTCATAATCTGATACTGGATAGAGATATGGAGGTGAATGATGCTGCCGAGCCTAATATTGAGCAAGCGGCCAAGAAACTTCCAGTCAACCAGCAAATCCTAAAGAATGCATGGCAATGTTCTCAATGTCGTACTAAGGAAGATTGGCAAGAATGGAGCAGAAGGTTGAGTGTTCAGTTATTGAAAGAATCACCATCACATGCTTTGAGAGCTTGTTCTTCGCTGGCTGCCAGCTATTATCCTTTGGCGAAAGATTTGTTCAATGCAAGTTTTGCTAGTTGCTGGAGTGAGTTGTACACACAACACCAGGAAGAGTTGGTTCAATCACTTTGTATGGCATTATCCTCACCAAACAATCCACCTGAGATCTATCAGACTTTGCTGAACTTGGCCGAGTTTATGGAGCATGATGACAAGCCTTTGCCTATCCATATCTCCACATTGGGTCAGTATGCACAGAGATGTCATGCTTATGCCAAAGCTCTTCACTACAAGGAATTGGAGTTCAGTCAGGAGCCGTCAACACCAACTATCGAGGCTTTGATATCTATTAACAATCAGCTACAGCAGTCAGATGCTGCTGTCGGTATATTGAAACATGCACAACAACATCATGATTTGCAGTTGAAAGAAACATGGTATGAGAAGTTGCAAAGATGGGAGGATGCGTTGAAAGCCTACAATGAGCGAGATAGTGACTCAACAGAGACGACTTTGGGTAAGATGCGTTGTTTGAATGCTTTGGGTGAATGGGATCAGCTTTCCAAGTTGGCCCAAGAGAAGTGGACGAATTCATCCACTGAAATCAGAAGGGCCATTGCTCCACTGGCTGGTGCTGCTGCTTGGGGTCTTGGCCAATGGGATAGAATGGACACGTACATCGGTGTGATGAAAGCTGAGTCACCAGATCGCTCTTTCTTTAATGCCATCTTGAGTTTGCACAGAAATAACTTCGGTGACGCTTCAAAACACATCTTGAAGGCGAGGGATTTGCTTGTCACCGAAGTGACTGCTTTGGTAAGTGAAAGTTATAGTCGTGCTTACAATGTTGTCGTCAGAGTTCAAATGCTTGCTGAATTAGAGGAGATCATTAAGTATAAAAACTTGCCACAAAATTCCGATGCCAGAGCTGTAATGAGAAAGACTTGGAATTCCAGATTGTTGGGTTGTCAAAGAAATGTTGATATTTGGCAAAGATTGTTGAAAGTTCGTACTTTGGTTGTTAAGCCTAAGCAGGACATGGAAATGTGGATCAAATTTGCCAATTTGTGTCGGAAGTCTGGTAGATTGGGTCTTGCTGAGAAGTCATTAAACTCTTTACTGGAAGAAGGTGATGATCCAAACACATCAAAAGCACCTCCTCCTGTGGTTTATGCCCAGCTGAAGTACATGTGGGCTGCTGGTTCAAGAAGAGAGGCTTTAAGTCATTTGATCGACTTTACCTCGAGAATGTCTCGTGACTTGGGTTTGAATCCAGATGATTTGATTACTCAACCCGTCCCAGAACAATCGAACATAAGGAATGTGAAGGAATACACCAGATTATTAGCAAGATGCTTTTTGAAACAGGGTGAATGGCAAGTTGCTTTAAATCCTGATTGGAGGTCTGACAACTCCGAGACTATTTTGGGTTCATACTTGTTGGCCACTCACTTTGATCCAAATTGGTACAAGGCATGGCACAATTGGGCTTTGGTGAACTTTGAAGTTATTTCAGTCCTCACTGCTAATTCTGCAATCAGTGAAAATGTCTCCAATGAGATTTCCGAATCTAGTAGCACCGTCTCCTCAGAGATTGTTCAACAGCATGTCGTTCCAGCCATCAAGGGTTTCTTCCATTCAATTTCATTGTCTGAGTCAAATCCACTTCAAGATACTTTAAGGCTATTGACGTTGTGGTTCAACTTCGGTGGTATACCTGAAGCTGCTCAAGCAATGACAGAAGGGTTTGGTATGGTGAAAGTCGATACATGGCTTGCTGTGATTCCTCAATTGATCTCACGTATTCACCAACCTAATCAAACTGTCAACCGCTCTCTGCAAGGTCTTTTGAATGATTTAGGTAAAGTTCATCCTCAAGCGTTGATCTTTCCACTATCAGTCGCTGTCAAGTCCAACAGTGTTTCAAGACAAAGGGCTGCTTCTGCTATCATTGACAAGATGAGACTTCATAGTGCTACTTTAGTAAGTCAAGCTGAATTGGTGTCCAACGAACTGATTAGGGTTGCTGTGCTCTGGCACGAATTATGGTTCGAAGGTTTGGAAGATGCTTCAAGATTGTTTTTCGGTGAACGTAATACCGAGAAGATGTTTGCTGTTTTGGAACCACTACACAAGATGCTAGAAAGAGGTCCAGAGACTTTGAGAGAGGTCTCGTTCCAAAACACTTTTGGTAGAGATTTGAGCAATGCTTACGAATGGGTGTTGAGATTCAGAAGAACAAGAGATGATGCAAACTTGAACCAAGCTTGGGATCTTTATTACAATGTGTTCCGTCGGATCAATAGACAATTGCCTCAATTGCAAACTTTGGAACTTCAATATGTGTCACCAAAGCTATTAGCTGCTACTAATTTGGAACTTGCTGCTCCAGGTACTTACAGTCCAGGTAAACCAATCATAAGAGTTTTATCATTTGATCCAAACTTGACGGTGATATCGTCCAAACAAAGACCTCGTCGTTTCAGTGCCCGGGGATCTGATGGTAAAGAGTATGTCTATTTGTTGAAAGGTCATGAAGATATTCGTCAAGATAGTTTGGTCATGCAATTGTTTGGTTTGGTCAATACTTTACTGGTAAATGATCCAGAATGTTTTAAGAGGCATTTGGATATTCAACAATTTCCTGCCATTCCATTGTCACCTAAAGCTGGTTTAATTGGCTGGGTCCCAAACAGTGATACTTTCCATATGTTGATAAGAGAGTATCGTGAATCTAGGAACATTATCTTGAACATCGAACATCGTATCATGCTACAGATGGCGCCAGATTACGATAATTTGACATTGCTCGAGAAAGTTGAGGTCTTCACTTATGCACTGGATAACACACGAGGTCAAGATTTATACAAGGTCTTGTGGTTAAAGAGTAGATCATCTGAGTCTTGGTTGGATAGAAGAACGACATACACTAGATCGTTAGCCGTGATGTCTATGACAGGTTACATCTTGGGTCTTGGTGACCGTCATCCTTCAAATTTGATGTTGGATAGAATTACAGGTAAAGTGGTCCACATTGATTTTGGTGATTGTTTTGAAGCTGCTATTTTACGTGACAAGTATCCAGAGAAGGTCCCATTTAGATTGACGAGAATGTTGACATATGCCATGGAGGTTAGCGGTATTGAAGGAAGTTTCAGAATCACATGCGAACAAGTGATGAGAGTGCTACGTGACAATAAGGAATCTTTGATGGCTATCTTGGAAGCCTTTGCTTACGACCCATTGATTAATTGGGGATTTGATCTAACAGCCCAGACCATAGCTGATGTCACCGGTACAACTGTCCAACAAATTAATCCAGTTGAGCTGCTACGTCATGGTCAGATTGATGAGCACGAAGCAGCAAGATTAGAATCTCAGCAACAGAATGAGATTAGGAACGCTAGAGCGAAGTTTGTGTTGAAGAGAATCACAAGTAAGTTGACTGGTAATGATTTCAACAGATACAACGATTTGAGTGTTCCGAACCAGGTTGATAAATTGATTCAACAGGCTACTTCTGTTGAAAATCTGTGTCAGCATTACATTGGTTGGTGTTCATTCTGGTAAGGAGCGCAGAATTTGTGATTTTATCTATTTATACTACAAAAAGCTTTTTCTGAATAGTGTTAGCTCGTAGGGTAGTTCTTGAGTTCCTATCGAGTACTTTCACCTACTATCTCTCGTCAACTCTTATACAAAATGCTTTATATTAGGCGCCCGTGATGGATATCTTAACAAGACTGGTGGTAGGGCCAATCTCAATAAACTAACATGAGTTCATAACTTCCAATAAATAGGGTTTCTAACGAAGAGGAATATTACCCAATTTGGTTATTCTATCAAACTGTTTATGTAAGCAAAACCACAAAATGTGAACACGTCCACGATAGTTCTTAATTTACCTCTCTGGTTGGAGAAGACAACTTCTACAACGCATATCATCATTCTTTCCAACCATGGCCCTCCCTATCTCCTATAATACTGCCACAAAGGCCATCTCATATGATGATCCAACCAAGATTTATCCTGATGAGGTCTCACAACATATCGCTCAAACAAATAGAATCGCCAAAGATTTGATCGCAATTTCAGCTGAAGTTCCAGAATCACCTGAACCATCAAAGACATTAGGTCCATTGATACAGAAACTTGTTCTTTCAGGTGTTGAATCTTTGAAGAAACAAAATCTAACTGAGGCTGTTAAGCAATTAACTTTAGCAATTGAAATGGCAGGAAGAAGGGCAAGATGGGAATCATTCCAAATACAGCTCCAAGAACTACATTCGATCCTTGCAATTAGATGTGATGCTTATTTGTTATCAAAGAGATACATCGAGGCATACGAAGATGCTGATTTACTTTTAGGAACACAAGTTAACACAGCTGAAAATTTTTTGAGAAGAGCCACTGCTTGTATGAATTTGGGTAGATTAGAACAGGCAAAAGCTGATATCGAAAGAGGTCTATGTTTCCACCCAACACATGAGAAGCTCAAGCAACAACATACAATTGTGCTGAGGGCTATAGATATTCAAAATGGTGATAATGTTTGAAAATTTATAATATTTGATGCTGATCTTTTGAAAACTACCAATGTAGAAAACCGTCTAGTGTCTTTAGAAGAGAATGAAGTGATCATCAAAGTATATCATACTAGTTGCATCAGTCAGCCATTGAAACGACCCGGGAATCATCTGATAATAATGGATAATATTGCATGGGGGCCTATAACCAAAAACGATACCTCGGAAGTACGTCTCTGATCCGAGGATAGAACTATAAGGTTTTTTTTTTTTTTTGAAAACATAACAAGAGCTCATCGCATAGATTGGAAAAACACCTTCAACATTTCGATTTTAAACACTTCACAAATCTCGATCAGGATACAGGGCAATGGTGAAGATAAAGCCACAGAAGAAGCAGAGCCTGACTGTGTCCTTAGACAACAAGCTCTGGGCTCTGGTGGATAGACTCTTGAACGAAAAGACTGCAGATAATAACAAAAGGAACCCAGATGAAGAGGGTCAGCTTGCCAATATTGCGCTTGCAAGGGATCTTAGAGTAAGCGATGCGCTGATATATGTTCAACAGAAGGATCTCTCTTTACAACGAGTGAAGAAAGTGTTACTTGAGAAGACCTTGGAGAAAGTTATAAGAGAGTTCAAAGCCGAGGAAGAACTGGAGATGCAAAGTATGACAAACGATCAAATAGTAGACGAAAATATGGACGAGAATAGTGATTTTGATGGTGTTGATGTCGACAATCTTATCGATACGCCTGAGATCAATACATTGAACAAGGGTGTTGTTGATCTTTGGAAATTGAAGCCGTCAGATACTCCAGTAGCGTCTTCATCAAATGAGACCGAAAAGGATGATACCAAAGAAGAGGTAGAGGTAGTAGAAGGTGAAGAACCAAAAGAAAAGAAATCCAAAAAGAGATCGAAGGATTCATCTAGACCTTCAAAGAGACAAAAAGGTGAGTTTTTTGTTTTCTTGCAATGGCATGCTCTTCCATTGGACAAGTACTAACAAATCTTCAGTAGACAAACAAGATAGAACTCCCCCAACATCTTCACTGGCAGAACTGGGAGGTATGGAAGATGTGATTACTCAACTCATGGAGCTCGTTGGTATGCCTATTCTGCATCCTGAAGTCTACAAAGCGACAGGTGTCGAGCCACCTAGAGGTGTCCTTTTGCACGGTCCACCAGGTTGTGGTAAAACCACGATTGCGAACTCGCTTGCTGGTGATTTAAAAGTGCCATTCATAAATATATCAGCACCGAGCGTCGTAAGTGGGATGTCTGGTGAAAGTGAGAAGAAGATCCGTGAACTGTTTGATGAGGCGAAGAGTTTAGCACCATGTATTATTTTCTTTGATGAGATTGATGCTATCACTCCAAAGAGAGAAGGTGCACAGAGAGAAATGGAGAGAAGAATTGTTGCGCAAATGTTGACCTCAATCGATGAGCTGAGCTTGGATAAGACGAATGGAAACCCCGTGATCATAATGGGTGCTACGAATAGACCGGACTCGTTGGATCCAGCATTGAGAAGAGCAGGTAGATTTGATAGAGAAATCTGTCTTAATGTCCCTAATGAACAATCAAGATTGCATATTTTGAAGAAGATGACCAAAAATCTGAAGATTGACGGTGAGTTAGATTTCGCAAGATTGGCAAAGGCTACTCCAGGTTATGTCGGTGCTGATTTGAAAGCTTTAACCACGGCTGCTGGTATTTGTGCCATCAAGAGAATCTTCAGCGAGCTTGTCATAACTGATGATCTCATAACAGGTGCACAAGATCTTGACCCTTCAAACATTTCCACCATCCAAAAATTCCTACTAAAGCATCCCACACCACTGACAGCGCACCAACTGGCACCGTTGGCCATCACTTATGCCGATTTTCTAGTAGCACTTCCAACGATCCAACCAACGGCAAAGAGGGAAGGTTTCGCCACTGTTCCTGATGTCACTTGGGATAACGTCGGTGCCTTGTCACAAATCAGATTGGAGTTGAACATGGCCATCGTTCAACCAATTAGAAACCCTGCTGTCTACGAAAGGATCGGTATACATGCTCCAGCGGGTGTTCTGATGTGGGGTCCTCCAGGTTGTGGTAAGACTTTATTAGCGAAAGCCGTTGCCAATGAGTCAAGGGCAAATTTCATCAGTATTAAAGGTCCTGAACTGTTGAACAAATATGTTGGTGAGTCTGAAAAAGCCATCAGACAAGTTTTCACAAGGGCTCGTGCTTCTGTTCCTTGTGTGATCTTCTTCGATGAGTTGGATGCTTTGGTTCCAAGAAGAGACACTTCATTGAGTGAGAGTTCTTCGAGAGTTGTGAATACGCTTTTGACAGAGCTGGATGGGTTAAATGACCGTAAAGGTATATTCGTCATTGGTGCTACAAACAGACCAGATATGATCGATCCCGCAATGTTAAGACCAGGAAGATTGGATAAGACCTTATTTATCGAGTTGCCTACTGCACCTGAGCGACTAGAAATTTTGAAGACAGTGATCACGATAAACAAAACACCTATTGATTCTCATGTTGATTTGAATTCCATTGCTCATGATGAAAGATGCAGAAATTTCTCTGGTGCTGACCTTTCGGCACTTGTTCGTGAAGCTGGTGTCATCGCGTTGAAGAAACTTTTCTTTCATCCAGTTGGGGCAGAAGGAGATGAAGATATGATGGATGAAGATGGTGCTGTGATGAAGAATGAGCTCTTTGTTACAAGTGAAGACTTCGAAAAGGCTTTAAATTGTGTCAAGCCAAGTGTTAGTGACAAAGATCGTTCCAAGTATGAGAGATTGAATAAGAAGATGGGTTGGTCCTTGAACCCGGAGACTACCACTGCTGATAATAAGGAAGAGTGAATTGTTAGTTTCAATAGTCCAATTATATCTGACCTCTTCTAAGAACATTTTTTCTCACTTTGGCAATCTTCTCTAGATCTGAAGGTTTGGTAAAGGTGATGAATGGCTTTGCACCTTTGGTGGTAGTCTCTTTTGAAAGCATCTCCCAAATTGGAGTTTCTGTGCTTGCTCTGATCAAAATGAATTCCAAATGTTTATCATTCCTTGACAAGTCTTCAAATTCAGGTATATAAATGTTCATTAATTGCTTTGTTGTGTCGATCGAATGTATTAGCCCAAGAGCTTTGAATTCGACATCAGAACCTTTGAATCTTGTGTTGGATGCAACGATAGGAATCCCTTCTTTGTTCCTCACTTCCAACTTCGCCAACTTATTTTTATGGATCGTGTGCAATGCCACAACAGTACCTTCTAACGAATCCTTGATGCTTTCGTAGTCATCACGTATCAGGAGATCATTGTTAATCTCATCGTTCCAGAACACAATGCTCCTGATCCCCGTATCGCCATATGAAACCTGTAGTGGAGGATTATTCAACAATGGGGTGAAATTGTACTTGTAATCTTCAATTTTATGAAAATATGCAATCTTTTTGAACATCCGTAATTGGGCAGAAGAGTATCTTACTAATGATGAGTTGTTACCACTTAAATTCTGATAATGCCCAAGAATCGGAATTATTTCAGTATTTTTAGTTTGATCAATCTTGAACTCATCAATCTCTATATTTCCGGGGTTAAGATAGATCAAATGTGTGGGTTCTAGTTGTTTGATGAGCTTGTTCGTCAACTCAACACCATATCCCTTGATCCAACCTGGAGTATTGACCAATAAAGTCTCGTTTTTCCGCAGTCCGTCATTGTTGTACTGTGTAATCAGATTAGCGATTAACGAGCTGTATCTTTTTGGTTGATCCCTGGGAGATGTGAAACCAATGTAATGGTTTGTGGAACTCATTGGAGACGTCGTTGATAAGTGGTTCCCAAATTGGTTCTCGACGTGTTTTGTCAATGATATTGAGTCAGGTTTGGAGAATTCTGTTTGTCCTGGATCAAGATCAAGGTAATTTATTGGCTGTAAATAGGATGAATGATCAGAATTGAGGAAGCCTTGAAGTAATAGTTTAGATAACGTGGATTTACCAGAGTTCTTACCACCAATAATCAAGATTTTTAACATCACGTTTGAATTGTATAGATCTGTCAGTTTATTTATGAGCTCCAGCCAAGTATTGCTTCTGTTCAATTTCAACACATTCAATGCGTTCTCTGGTTTGAGGACCGGAAAGAAGGTGAACGTCCTGAATTTTCGTTCATAATCACTCAGTTTCTTGACCTCTTCACCATTATAAGATCCATTAAAATTCCACATTATGTTCTTCAACAACGGACATACATCGTTAATACTCGTCATTCCCGTGTCCCAACTCCTCACTTCTATCACAGACTTGTAAGCAGATGAGAACAGATGCTCATTCTCCTCTGTCCTCGTATCGGCAACTTTTGTCACATCGATGACTTGAGCTGCTTGGATCAAAGGCAAGGCGTTGGAAGCAGGATTCATGAACTTCATGGGACTATGGCTTGAGTGGTAGATCATTTTGTTTATAGCTATGGCACCCCTGTGGATCTTTAAGATGAATTGACCTTTGATGATGAGGTTTTGACCAATTTTTAAACCAAATATCGTGTAGTCTTCACCAAAAATGAGATTATCATCGTCAGGTGTGAAATTGGAAGTCACGTACTTGGATTCTTCCTGCGGTGGATTTGAGATGTCTCGAAATGATGAGGGAGTTTGTTCCAATGGAGTCTGCTGAGCACTGGGCAGTTGAGTTGAAGTCTCTTCTTCCTCATCTGATGAGTTCATTGTGTATACCGGCACATCTTGTTCCTTTTGCTGAGCTTGGTATGCTGATTTAAGGAATTGTTAGGTCTATGACTCGCTATAAGTTCAACAAGGATGGGAACTCACCACTTAGTGACATCTCCAGATTGACGATGGCCCTGAAAGTTTCCAAAACATAAAGGTGTCTTGGTGATATTGTTAATGTATAGGGAAAATTCTCATAGAGCGTCTTCGCGAAGCACGTGAGCAATTTTCGCGAAGTAAGAAACCCGAGGGTGGTGGAGAACTCACTGAGGATTAACCAATAAAACAGCTATGTGATACCACAAGAATATGAACCCGTGAAATATGAGCAATTGAGTGTATTGAAGAGTATATTCTCTATTATAACCAGTTAATAAAGCGCCCGTCATACCAATAAATCACCCAATTTCCTTTTCCGACCACTAGCAGAAATATTTTACACGTGACCACCAGCCAATCAAAGGCCCACAATATCTAAGGCCACGAAAAAAAAACAAATGGTGTGGTCGAAAAAAAAATCAACATCAATCGAACAGAACCATAATCAAACAGTTCTAATTTCCTTTCATTCGAATTGAAACTCACACAACGACTCAAAATGTCTGAAGAAAGTCCTTTAAGAACCGTCGGTTTCGACGCCAGATTCCCAAACCAAAACCAAACCAGACACTGCTGGCAATCATATGTGGATTACCACAAATGTATCAACGCTAAAGGTGAAGAATTCGAGCCATGTAAAGTCTTCTTCAAAACGTACTCCTCTCTATGTCCTGGTGATTGGATTGAAAAGTGGGACGGCCAAAGAGAAGCTGGTAAATTCGCTGGTGATTTGAAATGATTTTAAGGAGATTAGAGTGAACAAGAGATGAGAGAACGTACGATTGGTTTATTTGAAGAGCCTTTTTTTTTCTTTTGATGGATTTGAATTGGTATGGTTTAGTTAAGAAGAAGAGCATTTGGATAGCCAGGCAGAACATACTCTGGCATTCAAGAAACCTATGCTGTGTTGTTCCCACCCATGAACTACAGATGAGAAGGAGCAAAGAAGTTTTATTTATTAAAGCATTTTATATAACAGTTGACAAAAAGAAAGAGAAATCATGATACAATTTTTTTTTTTGAATCTGGGATTTATACCGCTGTAGTGTTTAGTGGACTGTGTAATATCCTCTTTTCTAACTTGTTGTGTGTTTTGGGAACTCTCATCTCTTCTCTAGTACCCTTGAGCTACCAGCTTTTATTTTGGTTTGCAGCCCCGGGCCTCACACTAGAACAGAAGCACACGCGTGAAATTAATTTACACCAAAGCGCGTGCTATATCCCAGTATTTCACCCTAACGTACTCCAGTGAACTCATTATGGCCCTTCCATTCCCAAATCTCGATCCTTATGAGACAATTGGTGTCAAAACAGATGCCACAATTTCAGAAATCAAAAAATCATACCGTAAACTATGTCTGAAATATCATCCTGATAAATTAGGAAACTTACCTGAAGATCAACAAGATGAGTTTAAAGCGAAATTTGAACAAGTGCAGTTTGCTCATTCGATTCTGAGTGATGAGACAAGACGTAAAAGATTTGACAAGACGGGTTCTTTAGAGGACGTTGCGGAAGATGGATCTTTTGACTGGTTCGAATACTTCAGTCAAGTGAAAGTGGAGATCAATGAAGAGAGTATCGCTAAGGATAAGAAGGATTATCAAGGAAGTGAGGATGAGAAAGAGGATATTATAGAGAGCTGGATTGAAAGTAAAGGTGATTTCCTATACCTTTTCGAAAGCGTACCACACACAGAGGTTAATAAAGAGGATGAAGAGAGATTAGTGGGGATTATCGAGGATTTGATAAAAGGTGGAATCATTGAAGAAAGTACAAAGTTCACAAAATATTTGAGCAAGAGAAAGCAAAATTTCAACAAGTTTCAGAACAAACAGCTAAAAGAACGAAAAGAAGCCGATGAATTGAAAGAGATGATCGCAAAGAAACATGGTGCTTCCAAAGACGATTCATTAAAAGATCTCATTTTGAAGAAACGTGCTAATGACATGGACAGTCTGATAACAAACCTTGAGCAAAAATATGGAAACAAGAAACAAAAGAAACAGAAAACTTCCAAAAGCAAAAAGACAGAGCCAAGTGATGAAGAGTTTGAAGAATTACAAAAAAAGCTATTTAAAAATTAATGGTGATAGCAATGATGCAATAGTGTAATGTTTTATGGCTTTGAGTCATCAATCTATAGGTACCGACTTTTAATGATAAAGTTACACCGTTACCGTTACAACAGTGCTAATAGACGATAAAGTCCTCGCTCCATCGCAACAAACCATCGCTCAGCGTAAGTCATGTGATAGACTCTCAACTGACTCTATTAGATAAGTATATAAGATGATTGATAGCCGACAGCATAAACACCACGAGCCAGAGCTTGAGTAAATTGTACAAACAATATCGGTTAGCCGATTCCCCCCCCCCCAACCCCATGTGTCTATACCGGTCCAAATCACCACAATCACCCCCTTTTTAACGACGTTGTGCCAATAGTTGCGGGTATAAAACCCAATGGAAATCCCTCCACAAAAAACACCGGACGAATGCGAGATTTCTCACTAATTGCTCCCATATGTTGAAGCGTTATATAACGAGTGGACATTCCAACTTTGTAATTAAACAATTGATTCCAAAAACAACAAAAACAACAATAGCAAATAGATTCTTCCATCAATCGAGCCGTATAATGTCTGAACAAATTGAAAACTTGCTGTTGATCCCTGGTCCTATTGTCGTTTCAGAAGCTGTGAGACAGGCCCAATCCATCCAATCATTATCCCATACTTCTCCTGAATTCATCTCAATCTTCCAAAGTGCCTTGAAAGACTTGAGAAAGTTGTTCAAGTCTACCAATGAGAAGGATCAAGGCTTGGTCATTGCTGGGTCTGGTACTCTGGGTTGGGATATCACAGGTTCGAATCTGATCTCACCTGGTGATTCCGTTCTATTGTTATCAACGGGATTCTTTTCCGATTCATTCGCTGATGCATTGAGAGTCTACGGTGCTGATCTGGACGTGTTGACTGCTCCTATTGGAGACGTTGTCCCATTGGAACAATTATCAGAGAAGCTGAAGTCTAAGAAGTATTCATTGGTGGCTTTGACTCATGTCGATACCTCGACTGCAGTGGTCAATGACGTTGAATCGATTTCTAAAACCATCAGAGAACTTTCCCCAGATTCGTTGATTGTCGTTGATGGTGTTTGTTCAGTTGGTGTTGAAGACATTGAATTCTCCAAATGGGGGCTCGATTACGTCTTGACTGCCTCTCAAAAGGCCATTGGCGTTCCATCCGGATTGTCCATTGGATTTATCAGTGAACGTGCCATTGACAAAGCACTTAAAAGACCAACTCAATCGACTTATTTCGCATCATTACAAAGATGGTTGCCAATCCTAAAGAACTACGAATCAGGAAAACCTTCATATTTTGCTACTCCTGCAATCCAAACCGTCAATGCTTTGAAAGTGTCATTGAGTGAAATCTTGGCACAACCTTTAAATGAGAGATTCGCCAAAAACCATCAAGTCTCTGTTGATTTCAAAAATAGATTGAAGAATGAATTGGGAATCGATATTGTTCCTGTCAATGACAAAGTTGCAGCTTCTGGTTTGACCGCTGCCTATTTCCCCAAAGGTATTGATGGTGGTGAGTTTCTTTCCAAAGTGTATTCGAAAAATGTCGTTCTGGCCGGTGGAATCCATAAGGATATCAAGACCACGTATTTCAGAGTAGGTCATATGGGTGTCAGTGCACTTGATGATTCTCTGGGTCACTTGAACAAGGCCTTCGATGCTATTAAAGAAAGCTTGGAAGAATTGGGTTACAAGAAATGAAATGAATAATGACGATTTTTGTTATATTTATAGGATTCGCAAGAGTTTGAAGTTCTCGTTGTTTGAATATTCTATGATATCAATGATTTTCTCAATAGTTTGTGGTATGATCTCCAGCTCTTGTAGGTCTCGATCATCCTTCAATGATCTTTTGAAATGAGTTAGTTGTTGGGAAACGGATCTCTTAGATTCCAATATCAAATCCTCCCGTACAGATTCCAACAATGAAATGTTCAACTCCTTTAATTCACTCAATTCTCTTTTCTTCTTGTTAAAATTTAAAGTTATCAATGATGATATGACTTTGCAAGTGTCAACTAATGTGATTACAGTATGTGAAATCATCCATGTAACATCTTTTGGAATTATTGGTAAATCGACAGTGTAGAATTCACGAAGTTTTGAAAATGGAACCTGGTTTTTCAAAAAATTGTGGAACGAGGTTAAAATTTGAATAGACCATTGTTCAACTGTAGTCAATTGACTCAAATCGCTCGAAGTTAATTGCTCGAGAACACTCAGATCTTCATTGATAAGTTTCTCTTTAAGCAACAATATATCATCAACCTTACTGTTCTTGGAAGGAATATTTTGAAAAACTTTATTCGATAAGTTGAAATCTTCATCAATTCCAAAATTCCAAAACACATCAAAATCTCTATTATCATGCGTAGCACTTTGTGTGAAAGATATATCCTGCTCAAACCTCTTCAATTCTTTTTTGTAACGACTTATCACATCTTTATCATTAAGAACACGACCTACAGTCAATCCTTGAAGGATCAAATGTCTCTTTAGATGAGATTTCTTCAAGTTCAAACCTAGCCCCAAAATTCCCCCAAGTTTGTTGAAAACAGCCTTGTTGAATCCGATTTTTGTGAAATAAACAGTTTCTGATTCCATTTTATCATAATTATCAAAACTTTTTCTAATCAAAGACTCATCTGGACTCAAAGTTCCCGACCTTGACAATAGGTAATGATCAAGTATATCACGTTGAATGTTTTTGATCTTCAATGTGCCATAATGATAACGTGCTTGGGATGGACAGTTCAATAAAGTGTACAGTTGAACCAACCATAGTCTCAAATGAAACTCATGTTCATCTCTTTGTACTAGTGTTTCCAAGATGATGATGGATTTTATAATATTTTCAGTGGTAAAGTTTTGAGATAGTAACGATTGAAGGGATAAGAGGATGAATTCATCACCTTCAAAAAAATCAGTCTTTGCCTTTGATGGAAGGAGATGTTTGTATTTGTTGAATTGTGAAATGTTTGAACTTATGAATTCTGATGATGCTGAAACTTGATGATTATGATGAATCTGAAATTTCAAAGTGTTCAACTCCCAGATCATTGCCTTATTATCAACTTTAGGTGGTTCTTGTGAACCTATCCATTGTAATAGAGCAGCAATATCAAAATCATAATGTTTTAGATCATAAAACGCACAACTCTTCGATCCAAACTTGATGAAATACTCTTGAATGGGTAGTAATAGATCATGTGATTGTGCTTTTGCCAATTCAATCTTTGCAAGTGATGAGTTTCTTGTGTTTCCATATTTATTAATAAATTCATCAACAGGTTTCTGTAATTCAACCCCACTTTTCACCAAATATCTCCATGTGTTGAAATCGTCAACTTTGTAATCTTGCAATACAATTGTGCTCCATTTATATAACAGTTCCCAACTTTCTAAATCATTGAAGGTTTTCAGTAAGATCAATTGCAACTCCAAATCCAATTTATCATCCCCTGTAAATTCCAAGATCTCCTGTGGTATTTTAGAAACCTCACCTACTAATTCCAATAGCTTCACAATCAAAAAAACTTCTTGCTCCGATCTGAACGGTTTCAAAGACTCTGCTATTTTCAAGCCCAATTTAGGAAACAATGTACGTTCCACGGCACTGGAGGTGCCATTTTTATCAGTACCAACCAGATAGTAACCGAACGCGGCCCATAGATTGAAGAGTCTCTGACTTGAATGAAACTGTTTCAAAGCCATTGATGCTTTCTGTAGAACTTTGAAATCGAACTCTTCACATCCTAAATGGAACCATTTGGTTAAAAGTTCGAAGTTTGGGTATTTTTTAGCCGCATTCTCATACACCAGGAGCGCCTCCTTGGTCTTTCCCACAGATTGGAAGATATCGTAGAGCAAGCTGAGTGATTGGACATCATTGGGTGTCTTTTTCATGAGCTCAAGACAAGCGCCAATGGATTCTTCCACTTTACCACTCTCGAGTAAGACATAGTTGTGAAGGACTTGGTAATACGTCACGTTTGGCGACTTCTTTAGGAGTTTCGCACATTGTTGCAGTGCGAATTTGTACGTTCCGTTGTCTACTGCCCGAAAAATTTCTTCTTCTCTTCCGGACATGTTCTCTGGTGGTGTTGTTTTCAATGGTTTCGAATTTTCTTTGAAGAGCTCTTCCTTAGTTGTTCAACCATCGGAGTTGCCGTTGACGTGATGTTCGGGTGTTTTTCTTTTCTCCCACCGCGAACTTGTTCTTTACATAGGCGGGATGAGCTTTTAAAAAAAAAAAAAATTTTAAAGCTTATATAGAGAAGTAGACACAATAAAAAGTGTTGAAGATATACAGATATAATGTCCGCTATTTACAAGGCCCTCGCAGGGAAGAACGCAAAATCACAGGATGAAGAGAAGAAGTCACATATCAATAGACAAAGAGTGCTTTTGATCTCCTCAAGAGGTATCACCTTTAGACATCGCTACCTGATCAATGATTTATACTCCATTCTGCCACATGCTAGAAAAGAGCCGAAACTAGATGCGAAGAAGCAGTTGACGCAGCTGAATGAGATTGCAGAGCTATACAACTGTAACAATATCATGTACTTTGAAGCTAGAAAACATCAAGATTTATACCTCTGGTTATCAAAACCTCCAAATGGACCAACCATCAAATTCTTTGTTCAAAACATCCATAACACCGAAGAGTTGAACTTCACAGGTAACTGTCTAAAAGGATCGAGACCAATCTTATCATTTGACTCTGCATTTGATGATGCTCCACACAATAAATTGATGAAAGAATTGTTCATTCATTCATTTGGTGTTCCACCAACTGCTAGAAAGATAAAGCCATTCGTTGATCATGTTGTTTCATTCTCGATAGTCGATGGCAAAATCTGGATCAGAAATTATCAAATATTAGAGCAAGCTGAAGACGTGAAGAATAGAGATGAAGATGATGTGTCACTGGTGGAAATTGGTCCAAGATTCGTCCTGACCCCAATTCTAATACTAGAAGGTTCATTCGGTGGTCCAAAGATCTACGAGAACAAACAATACGTCAGTCCAAACTTTGTCAGAGCCCAATTGAAGCAACAACAAGCCGAAGATGCAAGAGCTAGAAACGATGCTGCTACTAACTTGAAGATCAAAAAGAGAGATAATATCTTGGCCCTCGATCCATTGTCTAATGAAGCTCTGTTCAAAGATGGTATTCAAGATTAAATAGATGTACAATTGCTCCGTTCAGCTTTTCGTTCATGAAATAGATCAGTAGGAACCGAATACTACAAGGATTTCGCATATTTCTAATTTCATATTTTTGCTGTTGTTAATTTTCATGAATATAAACAAGTTCTTTTAAGTCTCAACAAGACCTACCTCTAATCACAGATCGAGAGTCATTCTACTTTGACAACCAATAATATCTGTATATAAGGGAGATCTAATGTTTCTCTTCAGCTTTTTTCAAATAATCCAAAATGAATTTCTCTTCTTCAGGACTCGATGCCTCAATCTTTGGGGTTGGAGCTGGTTTTGAAGCAAATGGGTTTGGGACAACAACGAGCAAAGTTAGACCAAGAGTGGCTAGGGAAATCTGAGTCAAGTTATTAGTACTTGGGAAACTTCGGGGGAACAGTGTATGGTGGTGCAGCCTTTGACTCCTTGCAAGAATATTCCATGACGGAATACTTCCTTTCAAATCTATGAAACACCTAAGAATTTCGAATACGTACATATTGAGCTGGAACTGTTCTTCCAAGTATTTGATAAGCAGAACCCATTTTTGCAGATAGAAATAAGAGTGACTTGATCAAAAATGTGTGTGTCCTTCTCTTTACTGACGTTTTGTTTTTCAAAGCTTCGACACAGTTTTTTTTCCAGAGTATAGATTGAACTGTCCGGGTAAAAATTAGAGTGAGATCATTGGCTTCTTTTGAAAATGGGCCTCGCAAACTTGTGAGGTGGATTAGAAGGATGATGTTTTAGAAAAATGGTATGTAGCGGTAACATAGCTGAAGCGACGTAATTACAGTCTCGTTCACTATCACTGATCTGGACAATTATGGGCATCGTTTGATGCTCAATGTCACGTGCTTTTTCTCGTGCACTCACGTGTGAGCTTCCCAATATCCAGTACAGCGGAGGCACATACAAAATCAAAACATCCAAATCGATAAACAGTTCTACACAGCCTAAGCTTCACAAATGGCTCTTCCACAGTCGAAAGAGCTTGTACTCAACCACATCCGGGCACAGTATCTTCAAATCGCGAACGATGAGCAGAGCCGAAGAATTATAAGACCACTACCGCAAAGATCACAATTCAAATCCAATGAGATGGATGTTTGGGTTCCACGTCTTGAAAGCCCGCCAATTCCAATCAACGTGTTGGAGAACGACGAACTACTACGGAAGCTGAAGAAGTTAAAAGACACGCACGGCGGAATTCTGGAAGAAGGTGAAGAGGATGAATTACAACGTGAGGAACAAAAGCATAAACACGAAGAGAAGCAAGACGAAGCGCCCGCTCACAACAAACAAAGTTCACGTCGCTCGTCACTTACACCCTCCTTCCTACCACGTTCGGACAGTCTGGCCTCATCCGTTCACACAACTCTCACGTCGTCCACTCTTCATTCCGCAAAATCCAGAAATAGCGACCAGCGAAGTGAGCTACCGCCGTTACCTCAAAGAAAGACTTCAACAAACCTTGTGCCCAAATACGTGCCCTCATTCACAAAGTTGTTCAGACAAGGAAGCAGCTCTAGCACTTTAGAAAAAAAGAACAAAAAAAGGCAGGAGAAGATTGGTCAGAACTTAGGAGACAGGAGAACGAGTCTTACAGAATCAAGACATGACTCGGATTTCGATGAGGACGAAGATCTAGAAGAAGATGACGACAAATATGGATTCGAATACGATGATACGACCACCACATCACTCAGTGGAAACACGAATACTTTGCTCAATGGTAATGATGAATCAAAATCAGAATTTACTGATTTATTGGATAATTCTCAAGGACACGATGATGAGAGTGGTATCTTGGTTGAACAAAACTATTCAGATCTGAATTTTGCTTCAGCATTGAACAACTATGATAGCTCGAAATATCTATATGGCGCTGATTCGAGCTCCTCGATCGATGATGATTTACTATTAGATTCGGATTTCACAGATGATGAGAATGGACAGATATTAGATTCAGGTTTCCAAACCTCAAGCTTACAATATCCAAACTCTTCACGATCGTCTTCAAGAGCTTTCACCCCTTCGAGAAGTTCAAATAGAAAATTGTCATTCGAAAAATCATCAAGACCAAAAGTTAGATTGAAACGTGCAGATTCATTGAATCCAATATTACCCAGCAATTCGAACGCTGAGTCACCTGAGACTACACCTGGTAGATTAAGTCATTCAAACTCCATTGAGTTGAATTCTTTGAAGACCAACTTTGAAAAAATTGACATAACCAAGGTTGCATCATCAAGAACATCGTCTTCAGATCAATTACAAAACTCAAAACTGTCACAGTTGTTTCAGAAGACAAAAAGCGTATCAAATAAGGATCCATTGGAACAATTCATATCTGTTTCCGGTGATAGTATCTCCAACCGCTACGACGTTTTGAGCCTGACCGTTTATTTACCCAATGATGAGAGATTGAGATTGAATGTGAGAAAGACTGTGAGTGTATATGAAACCATTGGCTATGTGTTGTTGCAATTGGCAAAAAGTAAATCTGAATTGATCCTGAATAATCCAACTTTGAGGAACCCAAATAGATGGTGTATCAAATTGATCGATGAAGATGGTGAACCTTACGAAGGATCATTTGGATTGATGGAAAGGACCAAAGCGATTGAATCCTATGGTGAAGATGAAGTTGCTCTATTACAAGTGTCCGAGGCTGAATTTCAATTGAATGAAAGCAAAACGCCAAACAAAAAACTTGAGGAATACTCAACAAATCAAGTTTCAAACTCATCGCCATCACCGCAAAAGTCAAAACAATCACAAGGTGGTACAGGTGGTGTTCCTGCTCAGAATTCATACTACAAGTCAATGGTACCTACCCCAGTCGATAATCAGGTCAAGAATTACAAATCTGTTAAACTGCAACTTTTTGAATTCCCATTCGATCCAAAGAGAGTCCCCATCACTGTTGAGATTTTTGTCACTGCGAAGTTGAACGAAGTCTTGATAAAATATTGTAAATTGATGAGCAAAGATGTCAGTGATTACACTCTGAAAGTTGTGAACGAGGATTGCACTTTAGATTTAAACGATTCCGTGAGCTCACTAGATGGTGGGTATCAACTTGAGGTTTTGACAAGAAAGAAAGCTAGAGACATGAAGTTCAGAAAGAAAAAATCTTTCGATAACAATGCGTTCTTACCAACAATCAATTCAAACCTGACTCCACAGACACTAGTGTTCAAAAACTCGGATTTCGCAGAAACTGACGTTGATGCACGGCCGGAAGAAACCTATTCAGAGCTAGATGAATCGAAACAATTAACAATCGCCCAGATACAAAAACAAGCTCAGCAAAGCAGCAGACATTCTTCAATTACGAAACATACACTTGCATCCACATTCAGACACAAAAACAACTCCAAGCCTTCGTTGAGAATAACAGGTAGTGGTCCAGTTTATTCTGCAAACACATTCAACACAGAGTATCAAAAGTATACTGTTTGGAGAAGACTGCCTATGTCATTCATGAATAGACACGAAAGAACACTTGCAATCGACGGTGAATATATCTATATTATGCCTAACGATGAGAAGATGTGGTTTGATACCAATTTTAAAACTTCAACTTTCCATATCGATCAAATGATCTCATGCAAAGTGAGTAAGAGAGTTCCCTCCAATTTCAAGATCCTTGTGATGAAGACCCGTGGCCCAAAAAGATATGATTTTGAAGCTTTGAATCCAGAGCAGGCTCAGGAGATCATTCGCAAGCTCCTAGCGCTAAAAGACGCATATAGAATGAACTCACAATCGGTGACTTAAGTCGTTTGGTTATGAGCAGTTTATTGTGATTATGTAATATCGTGTGGCACGAACCGGCTCATCGTTAATAGAGAGAAAAATAATTTCGGGTCATAAAAGAAAGACAGGATCTCTGTAAATTGAACTATAATTCTGCCACGCAATGGCACTATCTGATAACATATCCTCTAATTGGCTAAATTTGAAGAAGAAGACAAAAGCGGTGAACAAAGTGAAAAAGACGAAGAAAGCGACGAAGGCTGTGAAGAGAACGTCATCAACTCAAAACATAATAGACCAGATAACGAATAATCTAGAAAAGAATCATAAAGTCACTGTTTCGAAGACGAAAGATCTCAAGCAGTGGGCAGAAGAGAACGATATTTCTAAAGCGGATGTCAACAAAACATATGATCTGCCGTCTGAGCCACTTTTAGAAGAGCAAAACTTGTCCACTTCTAAGAAATCGATCGGGAAATACATCGCTATTGATTGTGAGTTTGTCGGAGTGGGACCAGAAGGTATTGATAGTGCGTTGGCAAGGGTTTCGCTTGTGAATTTTCATGGTCACACCATCTATGATAAGTTTGTGAAACCAAGAGAACGCGTGACGGATTGGAGAACTTGGGTTAGTGGCGTCACTCCTGCTCATATGATCAATGCTATTGATTTCAAGACTGCACAGAGTGAGGTCTCTGAGATTTTAGACGGCAGAATACTAGTGGGGCATGCGGTGCAGCACGATCTTGATTCTTTGTTCCTATCGCATCCAAAGTCAATGTTGAGAGATACCTCAAAACATTTACCTTTCAGAAAATTATCAAAGGGGAACACCCCAGGATTGAAGAAGTTGGCTAAAGAGTTACTTGATTTGGACATTCAAGGTGCTGAGCACTCTTCTGTTGAGGATGCTAGGGCCACCATGTTGCTGTACAAGAAAGATAAGAAGGAGTTTGAAAAGTTACACCAAAAGTTCAGACAAAGGGGTTGAATAATTTTACCAGTCATGATGATAATTCATTAATATAATACTGTGCATTCTGCATATTTAACTTGGTCAAAACATAATTGTTAGGCAAACTGAGCAATTGTAATCTATATGCACTTTTGGACTAGTAGGTACAAATTGTGCCTCATAGATATATATATATGTCTCGATCGTTTCATTGCAGCCAGCCTTACTTTTAACATCATTAGTAGCTTGGCCCAGTAAGAGTATCATGGAAACCCCATCATGTAAACAAAAAAATGTGCATCCAAAAATGACACAGTATAGCGCTGCCCTGTTATCCAGGATCAAATTATTTTTCATCTGCTTCCTGCTTAAACCATCTGGTAAGCCTACAAGCTCCAACATTGAGGTAGCACCAGCCAATCTCGACCGAGTCATCAAACCTCTTTAAGAATTTGTACACTGTCAACGACACTTCTGGAAATTCTCCGCGATTTTAGATGATCAGCTTCTAGCGTATCCGTATCGACTACCAACCAGAGCATTCCATGATCATCTTTGACTGCGCACGCCTATTTTTATCAACGTCAAGACTCTCTCCTTCGTGTCTGAAATATAACGACAGTAAAGAACGTTTTCTACTAGGTCTCAATGGCCAGTTTGTATCCACAGGTCTTACCGCTGTAACGTCATTGTCCTCCTACAAAGCAAGTCCATCTAGTTCTCGGACTTCCAGATGGAATGATGAGCCATGCCCATGAGTTATGATCGCCGGGACTCAGAAGTTGTGAGCCAGTCTAATGGCTTTTTTAGGCCATATCATCAACCCCAGCCTCTTTTCCGGCAATCTGGGGATCATTTGCAGATAATTTTGAGGTCAACCTTGGAACCAGAGACCGATCAGACGTATTACGTATGCTCCAGCTCACTAATAATTAACCCAACTTTCGACGAGTCATGATTTTATGAATACAAGCACACCCGATCATATCTTCCATGTACAGTGCCATCGACATTTAATATTATGAGTTCACTATCTCAAACGGGATTTCTTATGTTAACCGAATATCCGTGGTCTCTAGAGACTCGGGAAGAGTTGTGAATATTGAACATTTGGAAACTTCATGTTCACTTCCAGGTCAAGGACGGGGGATTATAGGTTGGTGATTATTCATCAGAACGGTTGTTCTTTGGTAAACTTTTGAATGTCTTGAACAACAGATCCAATCCTATAGTAATAAGTCCAGGACTGGACAGACTTCTCCAGCATACGATCATTTGGCGCTGACCAATATTTCGATACTTGAGTACCTCTACACAAGCCCGACTAACCTAGGGGTACCTCTCATGAACGTACCTTACCGCACCTGACACAGGAACATATACAGCATTCAACGATCGATCGATGGTAAGGAGCAAATAGGTAACTGCCGCTGCTATTTCGAATAGCAGTCCACTAGGAAGTCAACCAAGACTAGTTGAGAGAATTAGTAACTATCATATGTGTGGTGTAGGTATGTATATAAGGACTTTTTAGCGTGTATAACCTTGTCACTCAAAATAGCTGCTCGCCTGTACCAAGACGCATTCCGCGACCTAATGTAATTACTTCTGAATATTGACATTCAATCGACAGAGCCACAGGCCATGAACTACCACAATTTGCTTTGGTCTTGACTTGTGAATATCTGTTGTTATTGCTAGTGAACAGGAGTGCGAATACAAATTCGAGGCTCATGGTTTGTAAGAATTCATTTAGGTCATAGGGTCTAGGTAAATTACGCTGATTGAATGATCAGCGGATGTACAGGCGCATTTATTCCACCACCCAGACATCTTGACAGCTAGCCGTGGGCTAAAACTTCTATTTTGCACCTGCTGGCATTCAAAAGCCAACCCACGCGTCAGCTTTTGTGATCTCAAGAAAGAAGGTACTATGAGCAGAATCGTTAATCATGTTCAACTCCAATTATAGCGAGCCTAATTCAAGATGTATAGAGGATTAGCCACAAAAACTCGCAGCGCCCGCAAATTTTCACAAGCTCAGGTGTAAATAGTACCGCTGTAGTTAATTGGTAACCTCGCGCTAAAAGTTCAAGGGTTTGAAACGTTAAAGTTCTTTCACACTAGTGGAAATGACACCTTTCAATAATTAGGGTAATGGTAGAGTTTTACTGAAAAGTACCGAAGCCGTGGGGCTGGGAGTTTAGACCATTTTAACACAAATATACTGCCTGTGTCGTAATTGTTAATCTGAAATGCGGTACAAGGAATATAAGTTTATTATAATGTAGAACATAAAAGTCGCTTGCAAGGTGAGCAGAGTAGATTTCCCAATTCTGGTTGGCCACCTCTTTGATCAGTTTTATTTTTGCTAGCTATTTGAGAAGATGGGGACGAGCTGTTGCAATTGATCAATTATCCAAGCTATTTTGGTTTTGCTTTGTATGTAAGCATCCAACTTGAATGAACACGAAGCAAATTTATAGATTATACACCACAGGTGGGATGAGAGCTTAGTATATCAATAATAAACCTTCCTACTTAACGGTTAGGCTTAAAATCTGGGCAAACGTTACGATGAGCTTCATTACTGTATAAAGAGAGCTTTATGAGTGGTTCAGAATAGGGGGACCAGCTGTCTGTGTACCTTCTACGTTGTTCAGAAGGGGGGGTCTATAACCCGAGGTCCGGAGTCTGTAAAATTTACTTGGTGTAAATCTTTCTACAACTGCAGAGTTTAGGCTAGGCCTCAACAGTCAACAGTTCAACGTTTCTGCTGCACAAACCGGAAGCTTCGACTAAATGTGAGGCCGTTAAGACTTCAATAATGCAGACCGTAGCTTGCAGTGGGTCTAGGAAAGTGAAAAGTCTCCAATTTTAGGACCTTGAATTGCATTTGTTAAATTTATCGAGACTAAAGTGCGAAATTGTAAAATTCGTTTCTTTTTGAAGTGGGAGTATTTTCAATTTCACGATAGACCACTATCAATTACACGTTTCTCCCCTTTAGACATCAACATAAGTGCCCTGAAAGCGTTTCACAGACCACACCATTGGGAAGCGCTGCTATACACCTATACGGCAATCTGCTTTTGATCTCAGCCGCTTTTCAGCAACATCTGTTTTTTTGCAACACTCTCGCTACGTTGTTGTCGATAGAACATCTGAAAGTTTGGCTCAATTTGTTCATCTCACTTCTGCACCTTTGTCATCTTCAAACCCGTGTTTTGCGAGACCTTGTATTGGTCTGCAAGCCAGCATTTTATCAATTGACCCATCTTCTCCTTTTTTCGTGCGTTTTCATTCATTGCTTTTACTCGATCTCATTCCTTTGAACACCTTCCGCTCAACATGTCTTTTATAACTCCAGGAACTCCCAACGAGGATGTTCCAGTGGTAGCACACATTCTCAATAGAGTCTACCAAGTGTTACCCATTGAGAGTGGACTTCCTGTTAACGACGTGGAGGATGATGTGATATTCTTGAACGCAAGAAAGTCTTTGATCAATATTGCCCAATCTGATCGCTTTAACGACATTTTGAGATACTCAGTAACTGTGCTGAACAATTTGAATGCACTGGATGAGTATCTTGTTTTGAAACAGCGAAAAATCGAAAGTTTGGCTTCCACTCTAGTTGTATTGAGACTTTTGGCTGATTTGACTAAAGTGAACTGGGACTATAGAGAGCCGTCCCCAAGAAAAGGGTCAGTGAGCTCCAATACATCAAATATTTCCATCGCATCTGCTATTGGTGTTGGCCATGGCAGCAACTCTATTGATTACCACAGCGTCCAGCCTACGGCATTGGACCCAAAAATCGCTACAGGCGCCATTCAGATGATTTCCAGGCTCAAGTCTTCCAACAATTTGACCCAGGAACTCGCTTTCATCAATGGAAAGACCTTGGCTCAATCCACATTGTACGAGGATCTGACTACCAAGCCATACATTGATCAAATTGATGTCAACTGTGAAGTCATTTTAAGATTCCTCGCTGCCTCGAACCCTGATGATTTTCTCAAGTTCACCGTCTCAAAGTTAAATATCCTGAAACATAGCTCTTCTAACGATGGTGATTTTGCTCCATACCTTGCCTTGTTTGCATCTGTTTATTTGAATGAAGGCCTTCTTCTCGAGTATTTGAAACATTTGCATGTGATGATAATTACAATCAAAAAGTCTTCATATCGTCAACTCGTGTTGTCCTTCTTCCTAAAGGCGATCAGCCTTTGGATTCATTCTAGGCCACATGAGTACCTCAATGCCTCAAAACCTGACTCCCTTGTTTCTAATGAAGCTGAGGTTTTATTTGATGGAATCTTGGGCTCGTCTGATGGGCCAAAGACACCACAAAATCAAAGACAATTCAAAACATCATATAAGTTTCTTGCATTTTTGATGACGTTACATCCAAAGACCCTGGAACAGTTTTCCGTCGGTGATCTTAGATCAAAAACTCATGCTTTGAGGAAGTTTGCCTCATTCAACAGCTCCAACAAAAAACTCAAGATTCTTTCAAGTATTGTCAAAATTCTTGAGCAAACAAGCACGAAAGATTCTACTGATAACACCTCTGTTTTGGAAAGTTTAGAATTTGTTGTATTTTTCTCCAATGTTGCTGGTTCAATTTACAAATTTGATCCGGATCATGTCATCGTGAAGTTCACTTTGGACCATTTTGAAATTGTGTCAAGAGTGCTGGTCCCAGTTGCTTCTGCTAGACCTTCTCCATTGTTAATCTCGCCATCACTTATTGAGACTCAATTGTTCAACGAGCTCAGACTCAGTTTCTACTCCAATGTTTGTGTTTTAAACTCCAAAGAAATGATTCCTCAGCTTGTCAAAATTTTGAACGACGAAAGCTCAACCTTGGAAACTTTGTCCATTACTGCTTCCATTTTGAGAGTTTACACCTCTGTTCCTGCGTTTGGTTTCAACAACAATCAGTCTTTGATTGTCAGTATCTTACCTTCTTTGAGAAGAGTGATGATCAAGATGGGTGCTGTTGTGAAGTCCAGTACCTTTTCTGGCTCAATCTACGAAGATGATGAGACTGAGAGCCTGGAAAAGGCCATTTCTGCTGTTTCGAATGAATATCCACCATACAAGTCTTTGATAAATGAGCAAAGGTCTGAGTCGTTGAGAAGTCCATCCACCCCAGCTTCATTAAACTCATTGACCAATCAGAAGACCGAGAGAATCAAGGAGTCCACCAAGACTTTCTTCAGACACAGTCATGCTCCAAGTCATTCCTCAACACAGTCTCCAGCCACGCATCACAATGTTTATGATGATACGAGGTCCATCGATTCTAGAGATACAGGATTGAGGTATGCTGTTTACTCTAGAGAGATCTTGGTGAACGCATTTGGTATTTTCAAGAAATTTCCTCATCTTTACTTGGCCTCATTCATGGGTGCTTCGTTGAACGATAAAGTTGACTGGTTGGTGAACAACTCTGGGGAGCTCCTTGAGCCTTTGATTTTGTCACTCAATGATTCGAACCACAAATTGAACATGGCTGCTGCTGGATTCATACATGCCATCTTTACGATTTCAAACATTCCCGATGATCTTGATATTTGTATTGGCGTTTTCGTTGGTAGTGGTATGTTCTCCTTTCATTTGGCCAAATCTTTGCTTGAAAATTACAACTCGGAATCGAAGAAAAAAAATCTGTTTGAATACTTCATCAAAGTCCATGCGTCCAGGGTAAGCTTGCATCAAACATTGGCACACTACACATACATCAAGGACATTAAAGCTGCTGAAGGCAAGTATCACCACAAGTTTTCCTCGTATATTGAAGAGATTTTGATTTTCAGTTTGTGTCTTGCTGATACCGAAACATATTCGCTGGTGAAGAAAGGTTTCAGATCGCATGAAAGAGAACTTGCTTTCTCCAGTTACCAATCTGGTTCTTACAACAAAGAGTTCTTCCTCGCAATAGCCAATGATACTTCCTATTCTACAGGTCTTGTTGCACTCCAGAAGAACATCAGAAAGCTGTTTTTGAAGATCACAGTCACAGATGATGCAGCAATGAACGTATGGAATAGAATCTATAAACAGTGGTCACTTTTCTCTAACTCCGACTATGGCGAAATGACTCAAAACGAGCTGCTTGATTTTAGAAATTTCGCCGGTTTCTTGGCTTCAACCTCAGGTATCTTTGTTGGAATTGACGCAGATGCCAAAATTAAAGAAGAGTTCTTGCCAAAGGTCGAGACTTTCATCGGTCAGCAGTTGAACATGCTAAGAGAAGACAGTCTGGTCACCAGAGAGAATGCGAAAGAGATCTTAGCTTTCGAATGCAATCCAAAATCATATCCAATCTTGGTTCGTTTGTTGCTACCACGCATTGCTGACTTTGAAAGAAGATTGAGTGGGTTAACCGAGAGAGATATGGTTTCTGCTGAGCATGTGATTGTACTGTTGAAATCTGTGCTTGACAAATGTGATAAGTTGTCTTTGTTCTTTGTCTCTGTTGAGATTCTCCATGCTGCAGAGACTATTGCTCGTATCGCGGATACCTTGCCAATGAACTCATATGGCTTGAAGCTGAGAGTGAGGCTCTCACTGCTGTTCTACAAAATTGAGGAGCACGGTGATTCGTTGGTCATTAGATCTGCATTCAAAGAAAGAAACAAGTTTTTAAGATTTGTCTTCAACTGGTTTGAGCAAGCTGTTGCTCTTAACTGTGACTGTGATGATCATGATCACCATAACGCAGATGTGATTTCAAATGATAGCAACAAGAAGGATTTGGAGTACTTGTTCGTTGATCTCACTTTGGAAACCGTCAAAGCTTTGTCATTGATTTTTGATTCGTTGATCTTGGAAGCCCCACAAGCATTGAACGAAGAAGAGTTGAGATATTCAAAGTCTAGAATTTTCAACATTTATTTCAGTGGGTTGCTCAAAGCTTTGGAGAGATTCAGTGATTCCAGCAAGTTTGGATTTTCATTGAAGCACAAAGTCAGCCAAATCAGTGATTACATTGTATTGTCTTTGACAAATCTCTTGAGAGCTAACGTTGAAGTTGGTCTAGCATATGCTCTTCCTATTGGCTATCATTCAAACTTGAAGATCAGGCTCTCATTCTTGAAAGTCTTTGTCACCATCATTCAATCATACACTGCTGCCACTGTTATGACCGATGAGATCAAGAGAGGGACCGTTGCAAAGTTGTTTAAGTTGTTACTGCATCGCCCTTCTGTCTTAAGTGCTATTGGTCGTGTTTGCCCTCCTCGTGATGCTCCAGCTCTGGCTTCATTTGCTCTGTCTTTGGCTAACCGTTTTAATCAAAGTGCTATTTTGGTGTCATATCTCGTTGAAGAGGAAATTCTGCATGGCAACAATTACACTGACATCTTAAGAAGAAACAGTTTTGCCAGCCGTTCCTTGTCTGCTTTTGGTAGAGTCAGAGGCAATGACTATTTGATTGCCACGCTGAGACCAATTTTGACCGAAATCAGAGATTCTGAGGCAGATGTCGAAGTTGAGAAGATCGATTTGGCTGATCCAAATGCTCAGCAGAACTTGAATAACTTTATGCATTATTTGAAGAAGCTGGTTAATATTATCATCAATTCTTATGATAGCATTCCATTAGAGTTCAAAAAGGTTTGCAAGACTATTTCACAGTCGGTTGAGAAGAAGTTCCCAAATTACAGGCTGATTGCTGTTGGTTCTTTCATTTTCCTGAGATTTTTCTGTCCGGCCATTGTGAGTCCTGAGTCTGAACAAATTGTTGATATTCCAAACCGCCAAACCCAGAGAAAGTTCCTGTTGCTAGCCAAAGTGTTGCAAAATATGGCCAACGGTTCAGTCAATACCATTAGATGGCCAATATTGAGGTCGAGAGAAGCCGAGTTGAATGATTTGAACGACAAGATAGTGTCATTCTTGGATAGAGTTACCATTTTTGACGATAGTGTCCAATTTGAAATGACTGATATTGATGTTGTTGATGAGACTGAATTTAACTTTTTCCACACATACGCTTACGAAAACTGGTCTACTATAAGAGTGGAGCACTTGAAGACTGTATCAAATGCTGAAGAAATTGGTCTGGGAAGAATTCTTGGTGAGCAAATTAATGGTTTTTTGGCTTTGGCTGGTCAACCTTCCATGAACTTTGGTTTTGAGATTCCACAATCTATCACGCCAGAGAACAACAGCGAATTGTATGAGTTTATGAGCAAGTACTCTACCAAGAAACTGGGTGCTGTTAGCGACAATCCATTTATCCGTCAAGATATTACTCAAGATGGTACTCATTTGTGCGTGTTCACTTATTCAGACTACGTCAAGATCAAGGATGTAGATACTGAGTTGGCCTTGTACAGAATGTTCCAGGTTGCTTCAAAGGTTTGGGATCACAAGCACAAATTGGTGATTGATTGCTCGGGTGCTTCTGACAGTGATTTGTTTCCAAGGAACGCATTGGATACTTTGGGTACTCTCGCTCCAGAACAGATGCAGGAGAACTGTTTGGGAGTCTACTACTACAATGTCTCGTCTACGCTCTACCCCTCTTTAGTTGAAGGTTTCAAGGATCATTTGTTGTTTGCCAACTCTCCTCAGGTCTCGTACCACTTCTACAACTCCTCGGATGACAAGAAGACTGTGCTGAATATGGGATTGGGTAAGAAGTCGGTAAATTGTTACAGTGATGTTAGAGTCAAATTCAATGATATTACATTGTACCAAGAAGACCAAAAGAGATTTGTGCCAATCACGTTGAAGATCGGTAACGAGTATTTGCAAATCTGTCAAACCATTCCTCAGCGTTTGAAATTGAAAGGAGAGCTGAAGGAAGTGTATTTGCATGATATCGTTAAGTTTGAATACATCAAATCTGTTGATGCCACTGAAAGTACAAAGGTTTCAAACGAGATCACCATCCTTTTAAAAGATGACAGAAAGTTTGTTTTGACATCACCAAAATATCTCGAAATTTTGAGATTGTTGTATTTCTCAGCCAATAGAGCTTTGAATTCTGCTTCGGACAAATTAAATGAATCTGGTTCCCCACTCAACAGACTACTGGGAAAAATTTTCAATGTGATCTTCTTGAGTTTGACCTCCTCTTCTGCTGAGATCAGATCTGTTGCTTACAACTTGCTTGCTGCGGGCTCTAAATTCTGGGGACTCGACATAGGTAAAGAGATTGTTCCATTCCACGAGGCTCACTTCCCAAGAGACAACAACTCATTCGTCATTTCAGTGTCACAGAAGCTTGCTGAACAGAAGCCTGATATCACTACCGAGTTCATCAGTGCCTTCTTCAAAACTTACATCGATTCTGCCACTTCACGTCAAAGGCTATCTGCTATTTTGTACATCTCACCATGGATCCCAAATGTCTACAAGTACGTTTACAGATCTGAGGATGAAAACGGACCTGATTACGTTGCTGAGATTATCAGAAATTTTTTGAAAGTCACCACGTTGGACCCATTGTTTTTGAGTGCTTTTAACATCTCAGTTTGGGCCAAATTGTGCTTGGAAGAAGGAATCACTGCTATCTTGGTTAACGAAGTTGTTCTATCTGCTATTGATCGTGAAGCTGAAGGTTCTGATTGGAGAAGCATCATTGCATTGTTGTCTTCCAGTCCAACGGTTGAGATCTGCTCTACTGTGATCAAGAGACTGAGAGAAATTTCTACCATTCCGTTCCCAGACGAAAAGGGACATTACTCTATTGCCTCTCACAGTAACTGGACTGAAATCACAGTGCTGGTGCAAATCAGTGTGTCTTTGTTTTTTGATAATTTGTTGTTTGCAGAGATGTTTTTGCCTGACGTGTTTTATATTATTTCCGTTCTAGTTGATGTTGGTCCATTGGAGTTAAGAAACGCCAGTCATCAGTTGTTGTTGAATGTCCTGCAATCTTTCTACGCTAAGAATGGCATCACTGATGCCTCCAAAGATGTCATCCGTGCCACCGTCAACAGTCTCACCTCCGCTAGATCCAAGTTGATGTTCGGCTTGAACAGAGATACCATTGACAGTTTCCCATTGGAGATTAGCAAATTCTCATCAAGAATCACGACGATCGAAAATTTGGTCGCTTCCTTGTCTGAGATCATCGAAGTTGCCAGTGGTGCACCAGACCAGAAATCAGTTTGGTTGATCAGATGGAATAGATACATCCTTGATGCTGTTTCTAGAAGAGATACGGTGTTGAGAGGTAGAGCCTTGTTGCTATTTGGTGTGTTGTCAAAAAATGGTGTTAATGATCACATGGTGACCAAATTGATGGAGATGATTGCCGAGGAGAAAGAAGAGTACTATGACTCCAGATATATGTATCTGGCTATCTGTACCATTTTCACTTTGTCAAGAATGGCTGAAGGTCTGACTCCTGATTCCATCTACTTCTCCAAGATGTTCTGGTTGGCTACAGCTATCACTCATTCCCCTGTGGTTACTGTGTATCAATCTGGTTTGCAGTTTGTCATGAAAGCTATGGATTCGATGAATATCAAGAGCAAGTTTATCAACGGTGACGTTATTGAGCAACTTTTCTCTGAGAGAAGTGTATTTGCTGATGTGATTGACATCATTGAAGGTGTAAACGCCATCTCTTTTGCCAAATTTAACTTGGATCAAGTTTTGACCCATTTTGCTGCGAAAGGTCTACAAGTTGCCAGTGTGAAATCCAATGCCTTGCAAGCCTTGAGAGAGTTCTTCCAGATTAGATATGTCAATGAAATTATCCGTGTCGACAGCACACCAGGTACCCAGTTTGATGATGCTATCTATGTCTATTTGTTGTTCATGTTCATTTTACTGAAGCCTTCTGAGTTGAGATCCGCTTTGGATGACATTGATGCTGTTGATGACTACATCGTTTTGGATGAACAATCTCATTTACCAAGATCGTTGGCCAACTATTTGTTGAGTGACTCTGAAAGTGCAAGATTGTCTTTGATTCAAGCTGCCATTTACTTCAACGAAGGTGATCCAAATGATAAATCCAAGTTCAGATTTTTGCAAGTTCTGAGATATATCGGTGAGAGAAACCCAGCCCAGTTGATGAATGTTTACACCGAGATCAGAACTACTTTGAGGAAATCTGTTGGAAGCAAGTATTTGCCAACTGTTGTTGTGACTGAGATGTTTGCTGTGGCTTCTTTGGCTTACACCACTGATGGATATGACGATATGGAAGCTTTCAGAGCCTCCAATGATGAATTATTGAAGAAGTACAAGTTGTATGGTATCAGAAACTTTACCTTCAAAGAGTACGATATTCATAAACCAATCGCTCCTTCTGATATTGGCAAACAGAATCGTGCCGTGCTCATTAAACCTTTGATTCGTCGTATGTACGAGTCAAGACTAGAGACTGATTAATTGCTGTTGTTTTACGTTTTGATTTTGCTAATGACCCATTTTTACGTCTGTGATTCGTCTTGTATTCTCTGTGTATAGTGAACACCATGTTTTAAATCCAACGAATGTTATACATGCCTGAGTTGTAGTTCAGTCTCGCTGTGCAGTAGCTCTAAGATGAACATTGATTTCAGTTCCAGATTACAACGCACTACACGCAAAACTCCATTATACTAATTTTAGAATTTTCATCATAGATACACACCAAGAAGAAATGCATCCCTTTTTCTTTGTATGTCCTCATCTTCTTTTAAATCAATATGACAAACAATTTCAACAACCACATAAACGAACCCCGTTCATGATACACTTCACCAACTCACCACATCTTCATATTCAATATTTCAGGATACTCTTGAACCAAAACTTTTGACCTTCAAGACCACCAAAATATCAAACAATATCCATTGAAACGATACAATTTGTTTCAACAAACAATTAAACTGATATAAAAAAGCAAATAGCTAGAAAGATTTCCCACCATTAAAAGTTATTAACAAGACACTCATGATAAAACCCTCATATTGTACATAACAAAAAAATTCAACTCAACAACACAATCTCTGATAAAGATTTGGTCGACTTAAAAGTTCAATTTGGTGAAGAACCATTTGTTTTTACCAGCTTGGTATTTCTCCTCGAAGGCTTTCTTGACGGTTTTCTTTGCGTTCTCTCTTTGAGATGGTTCAGAAAAAGTTTCAGAAGTTAGTTCAGCTTTGAATGATTCGACATCAAGGGTGTATCTGGTTGGCAATAGATGGTTGTAGTTGACGACTTTGACGAATGGTTTAACTTTGGATTTTTTGGCTAGTTTCTTAGCACCAATGGATTTGCTGACCTTTGATGGGTATCTTTCAATACCAGCAACAATAGCGTGTGGGAATTGATGAGCTTTGGAACCCTCATCGTGGGCTTTGACGATAACAACCTTCTTACCAGCGAAACGGCCTCTGACGACAATAGCGACTTTACCTGATTTGATGAATTTAGCCATTTTAACTTAGTTGTATAGTGAATTCGATACTGTGGGTTGGGCAAGTCAACTCTGTTGATATTTCACTTTTGATGTTTTGTGAAAAAAAAAAGAGTCTGACGCATTTTGCACGTGACTTTTTGTGTAAAAACACCCGAACATTCTATACGGAAAAAAAAATTGTCGCAGAGAGCGGCGTGGTGATGTCAAATTCACGTGACGGTTATTAGGGCAATTTACTTCTTAACTACACAAAAAAGATAAAATAAAACACATTAAATCGTATATATAACACACATGGATACTTTTCAACTCTTATAAATTGCAATTTGACTGAGACCTTGCGGATTCTTTTCATTTCTTCTTTCTTCTATCGTTACTTCTCGCCAATAATCTTGAATTCAATCCTGTAATCACTCTAGGTTGTGCGTTATCCCCAACATTGGCATTCAAATTGCTTATACTTGGTTTCTTAGTAAATGTCGATTGAGCAGACAAAGCAGCTTCAGCAGCAGCAACCAAGGGGTTCTTTGGTGGATCCTGATCCTTATCAATGAGTTTCATCGGTAGTCCATGGAAAAGGTGTCCATTTCCTGGAAGTTCTTTTACTGTACTTGTATTTCTTGAGGCTCCTCGTTGACGTACTTTATCTTTTAGCATATGTGATCCATGTGCTTGCGATAACGAAGACGATTGTGGACCATTTGCTTGATTATGTGGCCTCTTGTATGTGGCTTCAGTAGGTGATATTGTTGACGTCCTTGAAATCTCTGTTGAATTTTTGACTGTGTCAATTGGTTTTAGTGGAGGAGATTGAATGGCTGCAATGTTAGCGGCACTCTTTGCGGCAGATGAACCTAAAACTGTTCCTGCATCACCACTTGGATCATTCTCCAAGGCTTTAGAAGCTGCTTTATCATTTGCCAATGATCTTGCTCTATGAATAGTAGTTGTCCATGATGAGATCGTGGTTTGCTTGTCTTCGAATGCAAAAGCTGTATTGTAGGATTCAATCACAAACATTCCACGAACATTCGAAGTTGCTGATGCTTGAACGAGTTCTCTGACTCTGACTACCGGATAGCTCAAATCAATCTCTGTGCGCAATTGCAGAGTGTGATCATCTGGATCTTGATTGAAAATCAATAGACGCCCATTGGATGTAACTATCACCACTCTTGATTTCCTCTCAGTCTCAGTGCTTGCAGTATTAGAGAAGAACTTCTTAAACTTATTCTTGGCTGTTTCTATCTTATCGATATCTTCATCAACACTATGATTTCTGATGATGTGTTTCTCATTATCGTGACCATGTTGATTCATATTTCTTAAACCAGTATATGATCCATTTGCTATCTGTGACAAAAGTGATGATGAGCTTGAAGAATGACCACCCAGTGGAGCATCAACTAATCTTCCTTTGTATTTCTTTTCGATCAAGTCAACGGTAGTCAACTGAACATTCATGACATCTCTCTTCAACACACGCTCGTGATGATCCTTCAAAAAATCTACAAACTCGAGGTCCAACACACTCATCGGTGGTAGATCAGGGGATTTTGTATGAAGTGGTTTCTTCCTTAGGGTTGTGATTGGTGGAGGTCTTGATACTGTTCTTCTCTCTGCATTAATATTGGAAGATGCTGTCAGGGGAGGTGTAGGTACAGTGGACACTGTAGTATTAAAAAGACTCTCTTCTTCAGATTTTTCTCGTTTAGCCTCTTTGGTTTCTTTGGACTCTTTGGCTATGTTCCAAGATTTCATTATATCATCTGGCTGACGTGACAGTGCAATTGAAGCAGCATTAGCAGCGCTTCCTGAGCTTGCAGCTCTCTGTTTTTCATCCGGTTTCTTTAATTGTTGCTGTTGTTTTCTAGCAGCAACAGCAGCTTTTGCTTTCATCAACACTTGTTGAGATGCCGTTGGTGTCAAATTTGGTGGAGGCTGTTGTGGTTGGGTTGACACAGTTGAAGATTCGTCAGAGTCATCATTAACAACCTCTGTTTTGGGAACTGAGGGTGATGAAACCGCTCTTCTTGGAACACTTATTGTGAGTTTTGTCTTTTGAGTCGATAGTTCAGGTACTGGAAGCATGGATTTAGCAGATACTTTGTAGGGGCCAGCAATTGGGGGATCTGGTTTCCATATGGTCTCTTCTGGATTTGAAAAATCTATACCAGAAAAGAAATGATGATTTTGTATCTCTTTAATGGTCAACCTATCTTGTGGGACTAATTTCAATAATCTTTTGACTAAATCTCTCACAACCATTGGAAAGCCAGCAGTAAATGCGTATTGTAACTTGACAATCTTTTGAAATGTGAGGTATTCGTTGGTAGCTTTGAAAGGTGGTTTTCCTGCAATCATCTGATATATGATACAACCGAATGCCCATATATCACAACTTTTCCCAATGGCCTTCTCGTTTAACAATTCAGGACAGACATATTCAGCAGTACCAACAAATGATTTGGCTCTTGTATCGGCTGGATAGTGTCCTGTAGAATCTTTTTCCAAAAGTTTAGCAGTACCAAAATCAGCAATTTGAACTCTCATACGCTCATCCAACAATATATTTTCAGGTTTCAAATCTCTATGAACAACACCATTATCATGCATGTACTTGATGGCATCTATGAGCTGAGCGGCATAGTATTTAACGGTGTCTTCATTTAAAGAACCGTGTTCCTTGATCAAGGTTAGCAATTCTCCTCCAGATGCATAGTCAAGAACAAAATAAAGACTTGATTCATCTTGGAAAGTGAAATATAGATGTATGATACCACTTTTCTTACCTAACCTGTTCAATGTGTTCTTTTCGATATTGACATATTTCACTTTCTTCTCTCTGATAATATGTCTCTTGTCCAACACTTTCACGGCAAATTTCTTATCTGTATTCTTATCTGTACCTAACAAAACTGTGGAATAGGAACCAACACCCAATGTTTTACCAAACTTGAAATCCTTCAGACTTCTTTTTATGATCAACTCTTCATCTTCACCACTAATAGAATTTTTCGTTTTGGTGACCAACGTAGCAGCTCCCCTTTCATTCCACTCGTTGTTCTTCTGATTCCTTTGGCGTTGTGCGATAATCAATGCTTCCTCATCAATGCTGTCTTCTTCTTCGGCGTCGTCATCGCCGTCATCGATATCCCCCTCGGATGAGATCTCCTCAATGGTTTTTCTCAAAGCAGAAGCAGCCAGTGGTGAATTCGACAGCAGACTTTCATCAGTTCCCAGCTGTTGATTAAGTACAAGGTGTGTAGATGTGAGAGCGCGCAATGGGTGGTTTGGCTGTTCTCTGTAAGGAGATGAAACTGGGGTTGATGGCTGTGTTCTGGCAGCAGTTATGATGTCTTCCCCGTGGGATGAGATGTGAGTTGGAAGGCCATATACTGGGTCGGCAACCAAGCGAGTGTTGTCAAGCTCATCCTCCAAGGTTACTAATGATGAATTATCCTCCTGGAAGTAATCATCACCATCATGGTGATCGACAACAAAGTTGAACTCATTAGGGTCTGGGGTCTGTGGGTTGCTTGCGGTGCCAATGTTTTTGGGATGTCTCGGGTCTAAGGTCATTTTGAGGTTCGGGTAGTGTTCAGGAGATTATTATGGAACTGGGCGGTGTGAATGCATCAACAGTTTGCGAGTTCAGAATGTCGTTAAACTTTGATCTCGCAGTGACGTTGATTGGTGAGTGGCTTTGAAAGGAGAGGATTGAAGGTTATGTTGTAAGCTGATTTGAGACAAGAAAAAAAGACCGGATTTCAAACTTTCTGAGACTGAGTATGAATAGGAAGCCAATTGAACTTTATTGGATCCCTAGCAGCTCGAATTCGACGGGTTTGCAGTGAAATTACAGTGTTTACTTAATTGTTTTCATTTGCTTTGGCCCTTTTTTCGAAAGGAGACAACCACAAGGCTCCAAATTTTCGCGAAATTCTGTTGAGATTGGCTTTGATGCGTGATTGTTACTGATAAATGGGCTATTTGTTGTGCGATGATTTCTCTGGCTGATGACTTGGTGTTGTTTCCCATGATGTTCTCTATGGATTTGTCATGTTTTCTCGGTAAAGAGGAGTCTTTGTTCCGTATAAACTGCAATTATGTTTTGAGCGAACGCTAGCAGTACATCTCGGTCAGGAATGAGAAGCAGGCGCAATCAACAAGGAAAAAAGCGATCAAATCAGCTGTAGACAAAGTCATCAGTCCAATGGGTCTACTCACATTCCACAGTACATGAGATGATTTATGAATGTTTCCACCGTCGAGTTTCCACGTTTGGCAAATAAAAGAAACACCAACATAATTAGATGAATTGGTTTTTGTGTCAAATTCTCTTTAGCTTCTCAAAACAACATTGAATTGATGAAGCGTTTTCATGATCTACCCCTTCAAGAGAGACAATACATGGGATCTCTTTAGCAAAGTCGTTTCCAAAATGTCACTTCGATCCATGGCCGACCCTTCCTCAATTTCACTCAGCTTATTCGAGCTTATTGCGGGACCAGATCCACCACCATCAGAAAACGAAGACCCATCGCCTGATCAAATATCACACTCTTCTATTCCCCTTTCCCTTCCAACAACAAGGCTCAGATCATACCCACGTACCCGCCAGATCTCAACAGACCCCAATCATTCACATAGAGCATTCATAGGTAGAATCTATACTTTGCTTACCAGAAGGCTAAGGTCCAACAATTCACGGTTGACACAAAGCGCAGAGGACCGTCACGAGCCAGAAGATATAGGATATGTTGAAGCCTTATATGGGGCTTCCAGTCAACCCCATGATCTCTACTCGACTGCTGTACCAGTCTTAAGCTCATCTTCCACCTTGACGTCAGGTTTGCGAAACCCGTTACTTTGGAGTTCAGACCATGTCAATATTAGGCAAGACCCTGAACAACACTCTGGCTTAAGAGCCAGAACCAGAACATTTGTGAGAACGTTGAGCCGAAGAAGGAGAGGTGTTGTTGTCCCAGAAGTGGTAGCCTTTGGTGATATCGTTAATGATGGAAGCTCTTTCATTACAACGTCTTCACTACGTGTTGCAGACTCACAACATGTTTTCATGGTTCCTCCTTCTCAAGATTCCGGCACTGTGACCCCAGATTCCATTCCAGTTCCAAGTTTTGAACTGTCACGGTCAACGTTCACTTCATTCAGACGCTCACGGTCAAGGACAACAAGTGTGAGTCCAAGAATCCAATCACGGCCGAGTGTGGCCACGGTGAGTGGGCCTACATCACAAACAGAACTCCCACCAGATGGATCAACCATCCATGAGAGAAGTGGCGCAATAGAAGCGCTCAGATCTACTGTTGGAAGGGCCAAGGACATCTACCACATGCTAGGTCGGTTCGAAGAGTCATACATCGATCCATTAATTCACAATAGAAAGAGCCGTTCTGTGAACCCAATGATACCCTCAGAACCTGGATTCCACTCAACCAGTGGAGTTACCCAGGAAAGAGTTGACATCGACACTATCAATTCATCGTTTCGCAGATTAACGGTATAAAATAGAAACCTTTGTTTGTAGATAACGCCTTGGAGCAATTTTCTTTTGGGGCCAAAATACAAATCTTGAACTTGTCCAAGATAAAAAAAAAAAAAAAAAATCAAGTTGGCCTCAAATAAGCTCTCTATTCCACTATTTTTTCTTTGAACCCATCCAAAATGACTGAAGAACTGGCGCAAAAGACCCAGAAACTCGATCTGGAGACCTCATCTGCCTCCACTGGTAACGAACAGGTAGTCACGCCATGGGATGTTGCCGGAGCAGTTGTCGATGGTGAAGTACAGAATATTGACTACGACAAACTGATCATCAAATTCGGTACGAAGAAGATCTCAGATGAGACGCTCACCAGATTTGAGCAAGTCACCGGTGTCGTACCACATCATTTTCTCAGAAAAGGTTACTTTTTCAGTGAGCGTGATTTGCACAAGATTTTAGATTTATACGAACAAGGGAAATCATTCTTCTTGTACACTGGTCGTGGTCCAAGTTCTGACTCCATGCATCTGGGTCATTTGGTCCCATTCATTTTCACAAAATGGTTGCAAGAGGTATTTGATGTTCCTTTGGTTATTGAATTAACTGACGATGAGAAATTTTTGTTCAAATCAAAATTGACTATTGAAGACGTTAAAAAATTCTCAAAGACAAACGCTAGAGATATCATTGCTGTAGGTTTCAAACCTGAAAACACTTTCATCTTTAGTGATTTGGAGTACATGAACGGTGCTTTCTACGAGAACGTTGTCAGAACCTCCAGACAAATCACCACATCCACAGCTAAAGCCGTCTTTGGATTCCAAGATTCTGACAATATTGGTAAAGTTCACTTTGCATCCATTCAGATCGCCACTGCTTTCCCATCTTCCTTCCCAGATGTCCTTGGTCTCCCACCAAAAACACCGTGTTTGATTCCATGTGCTATTGACCAAGATCCATATTTCAGAGTGTGTCGTGACGTTGCAGAAAAATTGAAATTCTCCAAACCTTCCTTGATCCATTCAAAGTTCTTTCCAGCTTTACAAGGTTCAAGTACGAAGATGAGTGCAAGTGATACCACCACTTCTATCTTCTTGGATGATACGCCAAAGCAGATCGCCAAGAAGATTAACAAATACGCCTTCTCTGGTGGTCAAGTCACTGTTGAAGATCATAGAAAACTGGGCGGTAATCCAGATGTTGATGTGTCATTCCAATACTTGACTTTCTTTTTGGACGATGATCATAAACTGAAAGAGATTTATGATAGTTACAAGAAAGGTGAACTTTTATCTGGTGAATTGAAAAAAATCACAATTGATGAGATTACGAAGTTTGTCGTTAAATTCCAAGAGACCAGAGCTGCTATCACTGATGATGTTCTTGATAGCTACATGAAACCACACAAATTGGTGTTTGGTCAGAAGAAACGTATTGTCCCTGCAAAACCTAAAGAAGAGAAGCCAAAGAAAAAATAGTTTAGTATTTTGCACGTTAAATTATTATAGTAATGCTAATGGTAGATACAGATGAGTATTTCTTGTCATTGTAGACTCCACTCTTTAATTAGTTTGAGTTTTTTGTTGCTCTTTCACATATTTCACAATTTGTTCAATAGTGACGATTTTAACACCATACTTCTTACTGAAATCGACACAATCGTCCAGTCTCTTCATCAATCCATCTTCATCTCTCACCAACTCACAGATACAACTAGCTTCTTCCAATCCAGCCAATCTGGCCAAATGAACACCAGCTTCAGTATGTCCTGTTCTCTCGTTCAAAAGACCCGGTTTAGCTCTCAATGGGACAATATGTCCGGGTCTTAGAAAGTCATCTGGTTTAGCTGTTCCACGAGCCAGATGTTTCACCGTCAATGCTCTGTCATAGGCCGAGATACCTGTCGTAGTACCTTCTTTCACGTCAACAGTTATAGTATAAGCAGTGCCATGTCTATCTGTATTGTCCTCAATCATCAGAGGAAGATCAAGAGCATCGGCTTTTGCAGTGGAAAGTGGAGCACAGATGAATCCACTGGAATGACGTACAAGAAAGGCCATTTTCTCCTGTGTGATGTGTTCTGCTGCGATGATCAAATCACCTTCATTCTCACGATCCTCATCATCCATTACGACCAAAAATTCACCATTTTCTGGAGAGGTTTTTTGTTAGTCCAACGTCCATTTAATGCTGTCGAAATGCAAAGTGTCTCACTCACTGTATGCCTCAATGGCTTCTTCTATTGGGGAAAAGACTGACATTATCTATATTGTGGTGGCTATGTGATGTGTTTTGCTTCTAAAGATCAATAAGCTAAGAAACTTCACCTGATCAGTCGATTTTGTATTCTTTGTGAAATTCAACTGCTTTTTGACCTTAGTCATCCCACCATAATTATTGAACCCAAATCAATATAATTAGCACAAGCTTACTAAGCGCCACAGCTCCGGGGCTTCTTGACCGAATCATTTTGCTATCTCCGTCGCACCAGACACTGCGGAAAACACTTGTTACAAGGGAATATAATAGCTCGAATATGAGAATCATGGTACTGGTTATAACGTTTGGTTTCTATGGATTGATAATCTTTATACACCAGTGTATTATAGCTTTGACTTTACCCTTTGGGAGAATGAATCTGACAACTGTACCACGTAGTAGGATCGACACGTTACACAAAGACAACTTTCTTTGTGCAAAGCTTCCATGACTGTTTTGTTTTTGTGGCATGGTGACACAAAACCAAATCATTTAATATAAAAAGGCTTGATTCCTCTGAATCTTTCCTTCAACTTTACCACATCTTGAAACATTCAGTACACTTACCAATTGCCATCAAGAAGCGTTCAGTTTGATCACCATTTCATAGTTCATTCAGCATCATGACGTGTTACAGAAGAGACAGATTACCCACCAGTTAGGTTTTATGGTTTTGTTCACACTTTTAATCTCCCATCTTTACAAGACATTGCTTGGATCTTCTTCATCTTCATCTTCCACTGAGCTCCAACAAATTCAGCAAATACATCATATTCAAAATTCAGGATCTTCTTCTTCATCTTCCTTTTCAGCATACCATTCTGGCCTTTTTCAGTCTCTATACTACTATATTCGACTCTTCCTCTCCATAACCATCCTCAACATTATTATGCTATGATGGCCCTCATCTTGTCCTTCGCCATTTTGCTGCTGCTTAACCTACGAAATTCTTCATAAGATTTTTAGCGACTTCAACCTTCTTTGTCTTCTTCTTCAGCTGTGTCATCTTTGTGTTTGGTTCTTGTGTCACTTCAGCACATTTTTGTTCTTGCTTATCGTCATTCGATTCATCCTCATTGGCGTTGAGCTGTTTATCTTCTTCAATTGTTCAACGTTTTTTCAGCTACTCTTGCATTCTTCCTCATCTTCTTCAGCTGAGCTCTCCATGATTCATCCCACCCAAAACTTTTTAGATGAATCAAATTTCACTCGCATGGTTCATCTGCTCCAACTTCTTCCTCTTCGGTTCTTCGAATCTTCAATCTTCATTCTTCAACTCTCCAACTCTCCAACTCTCCAACTCTCCAACTCTCCAACTCTCCAACTCTCCAACTCTCCAACTCTCCAACTCTCCAACTCCTCAACTCTTCACTTCTTCACTTCTTCACTTCTTCACTTCTTCACTCATTCAACTCTCCAACTCTCCAACTCTCCAACTCTTCAGTTCTTCAGTTCTTCAATTCTTCAGTTCTTCAGTTCTTCAACTCTTCAACCTTCATTCTTCAAATCTTCAGCCCTTCATTTCTTCACTTCTTCAATCTTCAACTCATCACCTCTCCAAGTCATCACCTCTTCAAACCTCCAATTCTTCACCTCTTACTTCTTCAGTTCTTTCGAATCTACAACTCCTCAACTCTTCAAGGTCTTCCAATTTATCCTTGTCTTCGGCTTCATTGTTGTTGTTTGTTTTCATCTTCCTTTCCAAATTGTGCTCAGATCATGTCCAAATTTTCTACAGATATCCCAGATTTCTGTCATCTTCCTCATCACCCTGGTTGTCTTTGCGATCTTCATGATCTTATTTACCTCCAGTCTTCATCAGATTCAACCCCAGATAGTTCTGTCGCTTCTTCTTGCTCTCCATCTTCGTCTTGTTCAGCTTTATCACTTTCACCTTCCTCAACTTCCTCACCTTAGATCTTCAGATCTTCTTCAACAACCTGATCTTCAACTTCTGCATTTCTGCGATCATCTGTTCAAAATGCCTCAAACATCATTAATCTTCTACATCTCCAGCCTCTTCGAATTCTTCCACTCCTCCAGTTGTTTTGGTCTCCTTGTTGTGAGTGCCTCTTCACCTCTGATTCTAGTGTCACTGCTTCATCCTTTATATCATCAATATCCACTATTAATGCTGGCTCTGCTCCTTCAAGTTGTTCATTGTTGGACCTTCTGACTGCCATCGTCTGGATAATCAACCTCTCAACTTCATACTTCTTCTTCTTCATTTTCAACTCTTCAACTTCTTCGTCTTCAGCTACTCCATCTTCATGCGTCTTCAACTCCGTCTCCACTTTCATCTGACGTCGGGAAAACTTCCTTGTTTTTACTTTATTCGGTGTCACTGCTTCATCTTGCTCATCTTTGATATTCATCTACATTGTCTTCTTGTGTTGCTTCAGGCTGCCCCTCTTGCAGTACACTTGCCATATTCTTCATTTGCTTTGAGATTCGCCCCCACGTTCGTCGCTTTGTCTGTTGGTACACCTCCCCTCCCCATGATCTTTACCGTCTTAATTGCCTTCAGTCTATGCCTAATGCAGCCGCTTTGATCATCTGTTTACTCCTCATCATTTCTTCAGTTGTCATCCACTTCGCCTTCCTGAACTTCAATGTGGCATTCCTACATCTTAACGCATCAACACACTGAAATTGTTTGCATACAACTTTCTGCCTTTGTTTTTGGTTTCCATTACTTCATGATCCACTAGACAAAGTCGTTGCCTTTACAAACGTCTCGTCAATCTTACATGTGTTGGTTATGCTGAAGTACTCCTTGCTGGCTTCACATGTCAGCCGTTTCATCTTGTTGCACACACTACCTCCAACGTACCATCAACCACCTGTCTTTCACTTCTCCATACTCCAGGATTTCATGTTAAGCTCTGTTATTAAAGCTTTTTTTTACCTGTTTCCACGTTGGTTGATTTTTATCATTTTTGAAAGGACCTCCACTCTAGCTCTTCATTCAACTTCTGTTCGTTGGTATTCGACTTCATTGTCACCACTTCAACATGAAGTTGAGTGAGCTGCTTGTTGATCTCGGTGTGTACTCCTCGTCATCAAGGTGCAAATTTCACAAGTATCACACGTATCACCGTTTTAGTGAGTGTCTACTTATGATTGCATCCTACAATATGCAGATAGCTGTTGACTTGTTTGGCCATATTAATCAGCACGTTTGGTATCACTACATTCAGCTGAGGAAGCTCAGCGGTGGGCGGGAGTGCGAGGAAAATGATCTGAGTTTCTCAGTAAAATAGTCTTCCACCCTTGCAACTAATAATGAATTTGGAGAAAAGGTGCCTGGCTCAAGGGTGGGTGGGAGAGAGAGTTTGGGAGAAGTTCACTTTTATATAGAAGCCACTCTTTGGATGGTATTTGTTTTGAGATACCACGCAATCAGCAAGGTGATACTTCGTTTGGATGTCTCTAAAGTGGCAACCATTTCCGTTTGTTTTCTTGTTGTAGCTCACATGTTAACAATAGTGCATCTGACTCGTATACTTGATGACAATAAATTCTCAAACAAGGCGTTTCCGTTGCGAAAGAGGACTGAGCTGTATCTGCTTGATCCAAACTCCGTTCATTTACCTGACAGCTCAAATATCAATATTTATACTGTGATCCTTGATTGAGTTGTCGCTTATCAAATACTTCTTGTAGTAAACCCACTTGGTACCAGATTCTTGCTCCAAACAAACACATTTATAGGAGCGTGGTCATTTGTTACAGTATCAGCTTGTCATCTGTTTGAAATTAAATTGTTGTGTTCTATGTGGCCATTGTTAGCTGTTGAACTGCATGGATGGTCTTAGTATTGACCTAAACTTGGGATGTGGACTAGTGACTTAATGTTTATACAGAGACTGGTGTTCCGGATAAAACACAGCTGATTCCATAACCAAACCCTTCTCTTCATCGCAACTTTTTTCCTTTCAGGATCAATCCATCCACAACACAATCAATATAAAGACCAACACCACATCCGTGAATCGCATGGGTTTGAAGACCAACGTTGGGGTTGAACAATTTATTGTGAAAAGTTGTCATTTCTCCTGACATAGACCAAATATATCTGTCTATCGCGTTCGAAGACCAAGGGCCGCACCTTAGCGCGTGTGGACGGCTTGTCATAGGCCAAATTGCCTCTATCAGACCCGTATACCACACTCTCAATGGTTTCAATGTTCATCGAAAGGTGGTATGACCAAATATCGCCAATCCGAAGAAATCATTTTGAAAATTCGACTTTGTGTCACAGGCGTCGCGTCAACAGCGGACTGCCACAAAAAGAACGCGCAGAGCTTTAAAACGCGCTTCTCAGACCATCAAGATGTTCAGTTTTGGGTGAATTAGAGCAATCCCGCCTTTGACAGTTGGTGAGTTGTCCAAAACTTTTTCCCAGGTTGAACTTTTCTTTCCAAAGTTGAGATTTTATTTGAAGTCTAAGATTCTTATCAAGATAATATCGATCCAAAATTTTGGCCCAAAATTACCCGCGAAAAAGAAACTGGTCCAAACTAGGGGTATCGGGAAGCGAAATCCGTCGATTTTTTTTGTCCAATTTTGAGGTTCTGAATATGTATAGAACAAACCTTTGAGGCCAGTAGAGACGACTTGCAAAGTCTAAGCAGAACATCTTTAAAATTCAAACTTTCAGGAGCTCTCAAAGCGTGATTGTGAGCCCGTGTTAGCCCTCGGTAAAGGTCGGAAATCTCTTACGCTATCACGAAGGAACTTGTCACTTAGTGGAGCCCAACGTTTTAATCAGAAAGTCCTGAGCTTCGATATGATACCCTTTTTGTCTCTTAAATCCCCGAATTGAGCAAAATAGCTTTTTTGGATGTTTTGCAAGGCACTACCCTTAGGACTTGGAACTAATTTGAAAGATTTTAGGGCCCTGAATTGACCAGTAATAATTCAGTAAAAATGAGTGATTTTTGTGGCATGCTAGACCGGAGTAGAATTTCTGATTTAAACGAGACAGGATTGTTGGACCATCATCTAGAATTGTCATCAATTTGGGCGATTCTTTGGGCTTCAACGATTCGGATCGATTCAGCTAAAGGTTACTCTGGAAACCCATATTTTTAAAATGTCAACCAGTCAGCTTGGCTGAGAAGTGTAAATAAGTTCATACTATTACTATGGGCTCGATTCCAAATTACTTCTATCTGAACTTCGTTTGAACTAACGAGTAATGTAAATGATAACTCTATAAGTGTGGATGGTGCAAAGAGAATCAGTTTTTCAAAACTAACTCTTGCCAGAGTTGAATTTTTGTTAGGGGCTATAGGGGCTGTATAACCTTTATTACGTAATTTAGGCTGCTTTCTTTTCCGCGTGGGAGGCTTTTTGTTTCCGCATGCGCCGCTGTTGATTGGCTGGGAGGTGAGGGTTGGGCGGAAAAAGTTAGTCTCGGAATCAATCGTTACTTTTTCTTTTTGCCAACAGCCGGCTTGAAAAAAAAAAAAAAAAAAAGGTTGGATGTTTGTTACATAATCTGCTCAAAAGAAAGCACCGGTTTTTTGCTACAGCGCGTCAGGAGGAGTTGTGACATAATCGGTTGTTTTGTCGTATCAAGCCCTTTATCAACTACACGACGTCTCATCTCACAACCTCCTCCTTCGACTCCGATCCATTCAATCCTCTACCAGTCTCTAATCCCTGAATTGGCCGCAGTTCCGCGTCTGAGCTGATTCTGACGTGGGCGACTTCTCAACTCGAAGAAAGATACACAACGGGGTTTGAACCGAAAACTTTTCTTTTTTTAGGAGAAGGTCTATATAAGGTCGAGTTTGATTCCTACGAAAAAAAAGGCAAAATAAATCTATTGCTCTCTTCATCAGAACAATTCGATTGCTCATATAGACACACAATTATAGACACATAATGAAACTTTTAACACAAGAGGAGATTGATGCCCATTGGTATGTCACTGCCAGTGGTGCTGCTAAAGGTCTTGCTACTGGTTTGCTAATCTCAGGTGCCATTTTTAAATTAGGTCCTAGAAGATGGCCAAATTTCCCAAAGAATCTACCATGGTCCATTAGAAGTGCTCTCTTTATTTCTCCACCAACCATTGGAACTACAATTTGGGCTGAAGAAGCCTCCAATGCCTTTGATAGAGAAATGTACTCGGGTGATTATGAATCCAACTTGAAATTGGAAGAATACCAAAAATGGTCTTCTTTGCCGCTAAGTCAAAAAATTCTACAAGGTTCCATTAACAACAAATACAAAATCATCGTTGGTGCCTGGGCTGCTTCTATGTACGGCTCCTGGGTGTATGTTGACAGAGATCCAATCATGTCCAATGCACAAAAGATTGTTCAGGCAAGAATGTACGCTCAATTCTTGACTGTGGGGCTATTGCTAGCATCTATTGGTTTGTCGATATACGATGAAAAGCATCATCCAGAACATTACAAGAAGGACGAAGTTGCTGAATGGGAAAAGATCTTGAAAGAAGAAGAGCAAAGACTATCAGAGGAAAAGGCTCCTGTCACCCCATACAAGAGAGTCAGTATCTACAAAGACTAATAGATCAGATACAAAGATATATTCATGTTTCACATTCATTTTTTTTTGCACATTCATGTCCCCTTTGATACGTACATAGTTTCCACAATTTGTCCTCCTGCTTTTTGGTAATGCCTTTTAATGATTCACGGTAAATTAATATGACTTCAATACTAATGTAGACTCGACAGCCTGGATAACAACTCCGAATGAAACTTCGACTGGAAGCTTAATGACTTTTGCATCATCAAGCTTTCAAACGTTTCATAAACTTCATTATCAGACAAAGCCACCTAGATGAGTTAGTTGCGCTAACTTAAGATAACTCGCTCACTGAAACTTACGATCCACCCAGAAGATGTAAACTCGGTCACGATAACTTCATTTTCCTTAGTAACAACGCGCAACTTGTCTCCAATAATGTCTATACTAGTGAAAAATCCCTCGTATTCTTTCTTGGTCAATTCCAACTCATCGGACATCACACTTTGTCGATTTTGATCAAAATTATTGAAAAAGGTTTAAAATTCAATTTTTTCATTTTTTGCACTTTGTGGGTTCTACGCCTAAACAGCCATAAATTCTGATCATGAAATTTCTATGTACATCAAAACAGTTTCATTATATTATGCTCATTTTCTCTTTCTTAAAGAGGTCTCCAAATCACCCACATCGAGTTTGGTGCCTCTGATGTAGTATTGTCTGTTTCTTGATCTGTATTTATGTGGTCTTCTGACAATATCAATTCTCGAAACCAACGGGCTGAACAGCTTCACTTTCAACTCAACACCAACCTTGTTGATTTGGTTTCTGAGTAAAAGGGAAGCATCTAGATTTTTTCTAGAGATAGCAATTACTTGACCGACAAATGTTGGGATGGCTCTAGTTGTATAAAGCACTCTAACAATATCACCTGTTCTAACTTTCTCCTTATTTTGTTGACTGATAAGTTCCCTTCTCCATCCTGTTGGATCTAACTTTTCGAATTGTTTAGCCTTGAATACGGCCATAACACTTTGTGACTTGGTTTTCAATGGTGAATAAACATCGATAAGTTTTTCTTCAAATAAGCTGTTAGTATTCAAAACGATTTTGAATCGAATGTTTTGTATTGAATAACATACTCTCTTTGGATGGAACTATGTAGCTTCTCACTTTCTGGAAAGGTCTATGACTCAGTTTCAAGAGCACAGTTGGACGACTCAGTAAGAAAGACATGGTTTGGGTGTACGCTGTGAGTAGTGATATTATACTCAAGATTTCAGCGGCTTTTCGAATAGGTTTTCAATTTTCACAAAAACTCGATCAGTTTACTGGTGCTGAAAATTACGCCTAACTACAGCAGAATGAGAGATACTCTGGGTAAATATCAGAACCTTTCCTCGACATACATCGAAATCATGAACCAAGACTTGAGTACAATTGAGATATAAATCATCATTAAGTGTTTATAAAGGGAAAGAACCATACCCCCAGCACCAGGCCATGCTTTATTAATGTTCTCAAAATCTTGTTCTTCTCTTTCTACCCGTAAATTTAGAATCATTTGCAACTTTCTTACCTCTCTTCTTCATCAAATCTTTCTTTCTAGCGATAAAATCTTTTTTACTCTCCACTTTTCTCTTCATCTTTTTCGTAAGCTTTCTTTCGTTCTCGACTGGAGCATCCATAGTCAAGCCGTGCAAATTCAGCTCGTTTGGACTTTGACCTGCACTCAGCACCAGATAGTATTTTTTATTCTTTTTACTCTCAGCGTCATCAATGACAAGGCCACCTTGAAAACCAGCAACCTTCGCACTGGAAAGGATGGAATCTATCTGATCATCATTCATAGGATAAAATTGTGCACAAAACTTACCACCTCTTTTCAAACTTGAGAACAGTGTATTGAAGAACCTCAGCAATCTTTTCTTTGGGTCAACATTTGTACTATCGGCATTACACAGCCACTGAATAGCAGATATACTTATAGCTGCATCAAAAGCACCAGCTCTGAAAGGAATTCCATTACCCATGTCGGCCAAAAACAAATCACCATCGACTTCACGGTCTAGACCAGTAGCCAACATTGAAGGTGATATATCCATACCACACCATATATGACCTTCCTCACTAAGAATCTCTCCACTCAGGCCAGAACCACAACCAATATCTAGGATCAGGTGTGGGAAGTCCTGTAGATTTAAAAGTTCAAGAGCTCTGAAAGTCATCTTTGCTTGAATGTGTTGAACACGTGTGGAAGATGTGTATTTCTTTGATTCAGAGTCATTATAGAAGACTTCTGGTGGTGCCAATTGTTCAGGACGCGACATTATCGGGATCTGATGCTCTGTGTATGGTTTCAACAAAGACTTTCGCACTATGCTTCACTTGTATTTTGATGTCAAATTTTTTTTTTTTTGGATGTGAAGCGATGGCACAGATATTGACCCGATTAGTAATGGCAGAGTATGACATCCGTACATCATGATTTCCTTTTATAAACACACCTCTACAGCATATCTCGGGTTTCGGATTCTTGAGAATTGACACAATTCACGGAACTGGAATCTAACAAACCAACACCATATTCCATTCCGCTCTTTCCATTAGCTAGATTCTTCAGATCTCGAAGCCATTGTCGGAAACTTCTTATTGTTCTCTCCTTTACAGGCTCACGTCGAGACCCTTCTATTGATTGCTCAAGTGCGAATATTGCCACCAACTCCTAGAAACCCGTCAAGCACTTCTACTTTTAATTGAGCTCATCCCGCTTTAGACCAAGATGGCGAAAAATGATATAGAGGAAGCAAAGCTCCACAGCATTGAAGAGAGAAGTCATCACAGATCCAAATTGATGTTGAACAACGAATACGAAGCGTCCGATGTGGATGTGATTTCCTCTATACAGCCATCCAAGAAAGAGACTCTATCTGAACAACATTCTCGCAACTCATTTTCCAGTGAAGTACCCGTCATCAAACCTTCATTGAGAAAGATGAAGGAGGCCGCCAATACGAACAACATCCATGATTTGAAGAAACTTGACGTTGATAAGAGAAGGTTCAAAGAAGGGGTTCCCAAATCGCGATTCAGTGATGTCAAATTCAACAACGTTCAATCACTTTTAGACAGTGCTGCTACTTGGGACAATCAATATGCTGGTTTTTATGTTCTGTTTTGGCTTGCTGTTGCTTTCCTGATCATAAGCTCATCAGTAAATTACGTCTTAGTGTTTGGCTGGGAATCTGAGATTGTGAACTATTTACTCACTGATCTGATCAAGGTTGGTTTGACCGATCTATGGATGTACAGCTGCTCATATTTCGTCTTTGGTCTTCACTATTTAGTCAAAAAGAACGTTATTAGCTGGGAAAGATCAGGTTGGATAATCTCATCTGTGTTTGAAGTTTGGCATGTTTGGAATTTTACTTTCTTTGCTGAAAGAATGAACTTTCCATGGATCGGTAAAATCTTCTTATATTTGCATTCCTTGGTCATTTTGATGAAGATTCACTCATACAGTTTTTACAATGGTTACCTATGGAGAATCAAGAAAGAACTGGAAATCTCAACATCTATTTTGAAGAAATCAGAAAGGCTGTCTGAAGATGAAACTGCTGAGAAGCTTGTCAAAGACTCCATCCAGTTCTGTGATTTTGAGCTTAAGTCTCAATCTGAAATCACACCATTCCCATCCAATGTGACTTTTCAAAACTTTTTCATGTTCTCTATGTTCCCAGTATTGGTCTATGAGATCGATTATCCAAGAACAGAGAAGATCAGATGGGCCTATGTTGGTGAAAAGCTTGCAGCTATTTTCGGCGTCATTCTACTTATGATAGTCATTGCACAAGACACCATGTACCCTATCGCACTTGATGCTATTGCACTTCGTCAGCTGCCATTTGTGGATAGACTTTATCAATACCCATTGATTTTGTTGAACATCATCCCTAGCTTCTTGTTGATCTATATTTTGGTCTTTTATCTGATATGGGATGCCATCCTGAATTGTATCGCTGAGTTGACTAGATTTGGTGATCGTGAATTCTATGGACCATGGTGGAATTGTGTCTCTTGGGATCAATTTTCCAGATTATGGAACGTCCCTGTTCACAGATTCTTGTTGAGACATGTCTATCATAGTTCTATCAGTGCCTTACACCTATCGAAAGAATCTGCCACTGTCTTCACTTTTCTTTTGAGTGCAGTGGTACACGAAGGTGCAATGTTCGTTCTATTCAGCAAATTAAGAGGATATTTGTTCATCTTGCAGATGGGCCAGTTACCATTAGTGGCCCTTTCTAGAACCAAATTTTTGAGAGATAAGAGAACATTGGGAAACGTTATTTTCTGGTTCGGTATTGCATTCGGACCATCATTGATGTGTACATTATACTTAACATTCTAGAATTAAAATGAAAAAAAATTACAAATTCGCACACAAACGAATTATTTACACAATCAATCTCCAGAAGATGTACTTTTTATATATACAGTCATTGCGACCACCAGCACTTTAAAAAATTAACGGTAAATTTGTTCGAAAGGCCTTGTGTCATTGAAGCATGAATCCCAAACTTCGTTCACGACTTTTGTGGCCTCTTCTTTATCTTTACAGACTGGACTGGCAGCAACAGATAGGATAGCTCTTCTCTTCACACACTCCTGGTGACCTCTACCAAACTGCGTCAGACCGGCTCTTTTAAGTTGGTTCATGATCCGGCACTCACCACTCAGTGAACTGGCTCTGATCTCGGAACAAGCATGATGCTTTAAATTCAACCAGTTAACGTTGAACTTGGTGTTATCGTAGTAGTGAACCAACTCATGAGACAAAGTGTCCTCCAGGTGGTATTGATCGATGGTTCTATTCTGGCATAACAGGATACCCAAATCTGGATGGAAACCACCACCTTTCCACTCATCACAGATGTCACAGACAATCTTATCGTCTTTAACTTCAACTCCCAGCTTCTTTATCTGCTGCAGCATGAAGATTACCGTAGGTGAGTAGTTGATCGCCCAGTCACGATACTGATAACATTTTTCACAATCGTCTTGGTTCTTCTTGAACAGAGCATCGTTCTCGTATTGTTTCTTCTCCTCGGGCGTCAACCCCAGTCCGGTTTTATATGCCATGGTTCTTCTCCACCATTCGAAACCATGGACGGATGCTTGAGTTTTTGGGGCATCCGGAGTTATTCTTGGTTCTACAGGCGGCAGAACATCGTCTGTAGCAGTGGTCATTGAAGTCGTTAATATCTGATCTTTCAACCAACCTTCTGCTTTCTGCTTTCTGCTGCTTTTCAACGAGTTTTGTGAGCTTCGCGGTGATCGCGAACAGAACGTTTCGCGCATACTGAAATATTTTTATATATCACCTAAAAATTTTGGACACAAACGTCATGAAAACTTCTGAAACGAATTTGATTAACTTCTTCTCTCAATGTCTAATATCTGGGTAGCTGCTGCTGACAATAACATACAACAGGTCCAGAACCTTATAAATTCTGGAAACTTCTCAGCAAATTCGCAGGACCCAAATGGTTACACTCCCATTCATGCCGCTGTGTCATATGGACATAAAAAACTCATTCAATATCTCATAGAAAAAGGTGGAAACATCAACATCCAAGATACTGAAGGTGACACTCCATTGCACCATGCTGAGAGCTTGCAGATAGCCAAACTTCTTGTCGAGACCTACAAAGCTGATTGGAAAATAAAGAACCATGATGGCCAAACGGCGGCTGAATACATTGAAGAGGATGATGAGTTTCCTGAGATCGCACAATATTTACGTTCACTCAACCATGATAATCCAACTGAAAGCATACTCGACACTCTACCTAAACCAGATGAGATCCCAGGTCAGCAGATAAGGTACTCCTATGAAAATCAAGGAGATCTGACGATTGATATTGACGACGCCAAGAGACTTCAATTGAAAGAGATTGTGGAAGGTGAGAATCCTGAGGAGAGACTTACTGAGTTTTTGAAAGATGCAGTTCGTGATCAGTTCAAAAAGGAACCAGCTCAAGACTCTCCATCTGCAAAGAGACGTAAAGAATAAAAAGGTTAGCTTAATTTTTTTCAGGGTAGTGAAAAATTACATCTCTTTATCAAGGAATGAATGAATGATGCTCACATAATAACACACTTCTTATCCTTCTTATCTTTCTTATCCTTCTTTTCCTTCTTTGCTTGTTTCTTATCAGCAGCAGACACTCTGTTGGGTGGAGTCTTTTGTTTGTTGTAACTCTTCTGTAGGGCATCAGCAGCTCTTTGATCTTCCCTCTCCTGTATATTTAACGCAAACAAACGGTCCTCTTCCTCTTGAGCAGATGGTTCCTCGATAGTTCCATAATCATCTTCAAATGGGTTAGCAGAACCAGAACCAGAACTTTCAACGATTGGTGAGAAATCACCAGTGAAAAATGAATTTGTGGACCCATTGATAGATAACAAACTCTCCCAGACATATCTTCTTCTCTTCAAGAAACCTTCGTCTGTGACCAATTCAAACAAATCATGACCTTTTTTGATGATGGTACTATAATGACTATTTCTGTAAAAAATGGCAACGTTATCTTCCTCGAGATTTCCTTTCAAGAATTGAAGGCCATAATCGGTCAATTGAGTGGCCGTTCTGGCAAAGAAGTGACTTATCTGCTTGGAATCCACCAAGATCTCATCATCAACTTGGTCTTTAGTAGCCTTGTTTTCAATTTCGTAAGCTTCAACAAGCACGTTTTGAGCAGCCTCATAAGAATTGTATTTGGCAACAGCCTGGTGTTCATAATCCTGGGGATCCAGGACCCAGCCATGAACAAGTGGCAACTGAAACGCTCTGAATATGGCGAGCTCGTTGCTAGTGCTGAATCCACCGTCAAAAGTAGGATTGATGTTTAACCCGTCATGTAGACTTGGTAAAAGACTCAACGTTGTCTGGATATCTTCAGGTGGGATGCCGTAAACTCTTTGGTTAGCAATAGCTATTTGAGCAAGGAGTTGTTGAAGACTCTCCAACGGGATTTCATCAGCACTGTTCACCAACGCCACCAGGTCATGAATCTCTGGAGTACTTGTCTCCTGAACGGTGAGGACCAACGAATTGATAATGGCTAGGATTGAACATGCCCCATTCTTATTCTGTGTAAGAATGTTTCTCTTTCCGTAGTAATCGATTTCTTTGGTCTTGTAAGTTGTTGACATTTCGTGTTGTTTGTGGTATGTAGGGATTGACTGCGTGGGTGTTTAGGAATTTGTTTAAATTGTTTTATTCTCCTTTTGGGTGCCCTCTTCTAAGCGACGGTTTTTATGGGCGGGCTGTGTTGGGCTTTAGACTGGGCAAAATAGGAAAATAGGCTTCCCCGGATAAATTCTCCTTGCAACACAATAGGAATTGGCAGCAGCAGCAGCATTAAAACACGGTGCAGAAATATCTACGCAAAATAAACTTTACAAACAAGTAGTCGACTATAGTTACAAAGCAATCATACATTTATTCAGACAGACCTGAAACTTAGGCATTGAGAACAGCTTTAAAGCTTAAACACTGTGTATCTTTGGAGATTCTTCTAACACCTGCATCGTCTTCGTAAGTGCCGACAACTTTACCCCATCCTAACGGAGATGGTCCCCATGACGGAGTATAGCAAACTTCATCCCAACCACATTTCTCAGCACATTCGTAATAAACACTCCAATTCAAAGTGTTTAGTAACTCGGTAATTTTGGTCTGTAGTTGTTGTAATTCATCAGGGATACCAGAGCTTGAAAGTTCTGTCTTGTCGACGTATTTCAAGTTGATTGTTTTCTTACCAAGGTAGAATGAGTCGAAGATAACATCGACAATGGCTTTGGTGACCTCAACGATAGATGACAGGATCAAACCTTCAGATCTGGATTGAATGTGTTCCAAACTATGGGCATATTGTTTGACAGCTTTGTGTTTTGCATTTCTGATTCTTTCAGTCTCATTCTCGATCTTTTGATCAGCAAATCTTCTTACAAAGTTTGAAGAGAACAAAGTCAAATTCTTAGCATCGTTCAAAATGTCTTGTTCTTCAGCAGAGTTCTTTGAAACAGTCTTGTTCAGTATGACCAATATTGGAGAGAATTTGTCAACAATCTCGGTGGTTATCAATTGCCAATTTGTAGCTGTTGATGGATCAGCACCACCTTCAAATCGGTAAAAACTTTCCAAACCATTAATGATTTCATTTTTGATTTCAACGGAAACGTTGTTGATACGACGTAAGTATGGATCTGGATTGACCCAAGTCTTTGCCAATGGAGTTTGTAAACCTCTGTAATCTAACAAAACTCTACCTTCTCTCTTGTCATGAACGTTACCTTGCTTGATTTGATCATAACCAGCAACGGCATAAATCTCCTTGATCAACTCAGAAACTTCATCATTCGATTCTACCAAAGCATCAGTCAAACCCAAGATCTCAGTTTGATTATGCAAAGTGACATGGTTGACTATCTTCAATTTCTCACTCTTTAAATTACAAATGACAGCTTCATAACCAACTTCAATTCTAATGAAACCGTCAAGACCGAATGGTTCACCCCATTTACAGATTTTTGCAGCTAATGTTCTTTCATCAACATAACCATCTTCATCTGTAACTTGAGCCAAAATACTCTGTTGATCCATTTCACCAGTTGAAGTCTTTGCACCACTTGAGCCGTCAAGTAAAATGATCTTATCCAATGGTTTGATGACTTCAAAAGTAAATAAGGATGGATTACCATTGTGCTCCCATCTTGGTGGTGGACCGCCTGGACCATGTCTTGCTCCCTTATGATCTGGTCTTTGAGAACCTTTGTGCTCTGGCCCTTTGTGCTCTGGCCCTTTGTGCTCTGGACCTTTGTGCTCTGGAGCTTTGTGCTTTGGACCTCCTGGAGTTCTAAGTTTACCATGCTCTAGATATTCCGTGCCGTCTTCATGTGGAGGAGGACCTCTATGTTTGTCATGTCCGTCATGTGGTTTCTTCGGAGTATCACTGTGTGGAGATGGTGGTGAACCATCTGAGTTTTTGTGTTCGTCGTCCAGTTTTCCTGTTATTTCATTCTTATCATTGTGTCTTGGTGGAGGAACTTGACCTTCAGGTTTTGGATCTCTTGACTCATCTCTTTGGGGTAAGGTTTGATCATCATCTCTGTTCGAATGACGAGGAGGAGGGCCGTGTGGTCTTCCGCGTTCACCACCTGGACCACCAGGATGCGAACCATTGTGATGTGGGAAGGAACTGTTATAATGACCATTTGGAGGGGGAGGACCTCCATGATGAGAAATAAAAGCGAAACTAAACTCATGATCGAATGCAATCCATTCAAAACCTTCATCAATTCTACCTTTACCGTTACCATGGTAGAGCAATGTACCTTCTGGGATGTATGCAGGGATAAAACTGACACCAACAGGTTGGATCTGAGAATCTTTATTTCTTAAAGCACCTTGGATAGTGTTAAAGACTGCAGAGGCGTTCTGTAAAGAAACCGGGTGTAGTTGATGTTTTGGTTCATGTGGAGGACGTGGAGGTGGTGGTGGACGTCTGTGATGTTTTGAGTGGTATCTGGAACCATGAAATGGTGGTGGTGGTGGATGTGGAGGAGCATGTGTCCATGTGAATCCAAGAACTGATAAGAAACCGACAATCAAGATGGCGATGACTGGGGTTATAGATCTCTTTCTGTTAATACCTTTGAAAAGAGGAGAATAACCAACATAGTCCGTAGGGCTGTAGTCAGGAAGTTTCATCTTTGTTTGTAGCGACTTGTGACAGGTCATTGGACAGGAGGGATATGGGTGTAGTGGTGAATTTTTTGGGAATCCAATGATTTTATAGGAATTGTGTTCATAAGCCTTAATCCAGGGCTTTTGAAAACATATTTGGAGGGGCTTTCGCGTGCACCTGAATCAATTTAAAACTGGGCTGGTTCACTCGAATGACGAAAATTCCTCCAGCTTATGTCTAAAGAGGAATGCTGATTTGGCAAAGTATCCTTCGTTAATAGGATTGTATACCAGTTTAACTAAATTGTTTCCGTTGGCCCAGACAATTTATCTTTTGACACCTGGTTGATGCTCCCTCTTTTCCAGGGTGTTTTCAGATCCCGAAAAGTCCTTCAGGTCAGGTCTCAGTAAGCAAATGCCGATTATCGTGCCTAAGCCGGCATGAGGTCACTTACCGAGAAAGCAAAACATGGAAATTGTATAAAGTACGGTGGTAGGCTTCAGTGGTTCAGAGCTGTTGAAATAAAGTCCTAAGTAATTCATTATCAGTTCATCTAATGATCTACTCAGAGGGTTTAATTTAAGCATTTTATAAAAAATTGAAATTTTAGACAAACTTTTTAATAATTTGAAATTGTTGTAAACGAGATTATTATTTTTATTTGTATTCTTTTTATTCGAGCTTGAATTATCTTTTTTTTGATCGTAAAAAGTAGTGCTTTTATACTTCTGAGTGATATTTCATGAGCTTAAAACTCCAAACTATAGAATCTTAAGAGACTAAGGTTTTTTTTCCAATTGTTAATCAGCAGCACTACCATTAAGACAAAAATATATATTGCCTAATATTGCCGCGATTTCAATATCCGCGACGATCGATCGCCCACAAAATCACCGGCGTCACCTACTCAATGTTACCCACAAAGCTAAACTATCTTACTGATGGCCCTTCTATAAAGCTACTCTGCTTATGGGTTCTCAGAATTCACTTAGTTACGTCTGAAACGATGATAGTACTACTGAATGTCATGTTTAGATAGAAATTTGATCTTCAAAGGAGTTGAGAAGGTTCAGTGACAGGTAATAGTTGATTTAGTAGCTGGTAAAATGATTCAACACCGTAGTCCATGACTGAACAAAAATCCGTAGAAGCAATTGGTAAACTTCCAGTGTCAATGGCGTTGCTGTTTGAGTTGACACCTCTAATAAAAAAAAAACTTGTGGAAAAACCTCAACCAGGCATCTACTTCTTGTTTCATACGTCAAACCAAAAAACAAAGTAATAATGAAATCTAGTGAGACTATAAGCTCAAACATTAATCTTTCTGATGTCTCATTGGGCTCCAACCTTATGTCCATCTCATAGACATTGACGGACAGCATCACTCGCATCACATCGATCGACTTCACCCAATTTATCCCCAAACTATATCAGTACTATCACATCCATCACTTCAAAACATAGAGCCGGCACGCTAAATTTACACACACTCTCAAAGTGCTGCCACTGATTACACTAATGGCGCTAGGTTACAAAGCTGAATTTGAGAGAAATTTCAATTCATTGGAAGGTTTCGGTATAGCTTCTTCAATCATGGCATGGGGTGCGACCTTTCTTTGGTACGTTCGAAATCAGGCAGAGATCTTTTCGAACCTTGTCCATTTTATGGTGGTAAATCTACTTACACGCAATGATCATCACTGCTATTCTATCTCTAGGGTTCATGATAATTTTTGCATATATTTCATCATCAAGGAGATTTAAAGAACCATGCCATAGTCATCAGCACTGGTGTTTAGATACTGTCTCGTTATCTCATAACTACATCTACAAGAGACAAATTTACACTGATCCAAAGATAACCTTGGATGATGCCTACCTTGAAGCTATTAAGACCAACAATAGCAAAATAGATGAAGTTTCGAAGACAGTGGATCTGATGATGTTGAATACTCTGAGAAAGAAAATGAAAGGCATTACAAACTTCAAATTTTTTAGGAAAATTGATATAGGTTTTTAGTTTTTTTTTCAATTTCACAAAATACTACCACCTATCGGATTCGAACGGGAGTTATTATTTTATCGGAAATCATATAGACTTTTAACAGATGCTCCTTCTTAAAAACTCTATAAATCTACAATCATTGCTCCAAAACACACCAGTTGATGATATGTTACTAGTCATGCCTCTGGCTTCAGGTTTATCTCTTAAAGTTTTGCAAAAAAAATAGTAAATCTCTTTGTAAAACGGTTCATCCTTATGCAGGGGAACTGCTGATCATCTCTGTATTATTTCTAATTGACCAAATGTCCACGAGGGACGTAATTTTTCCAAAATTAACGAATATTACGTGTGGGCTCTGATTACGTAATCAACAATATAGGTGGAATCGATCCAAAGAGATTAAATATGGAAGGAGAAGGAGACGAAGAAGAACGAGATAGAGGAGAATCAGATGCTGTACTCTACAATGAGACAAGGAGCTGACAGTATATAGTTTAGATCGTTTAATAAAGTGCTTGAGGAAAAAAAAAAAAAAAAAAAATCGACCAGAAGAGGTAACGAAAAGGGGAGAGAGAATGGGGAGAGAGAGCCATCTTCACTACAGGGCATATACAGCTAGAAAATGCCGTTTAATAGGATAGTTAATGCAAACATAAGAGGGATAGATTGAGATAAAAAAACGTATATACTCCGCTATGTCAAATTTTATAACACAAGAAAGTTGAGGCAATATGGATATCACTAACACTGAATACTTCACTTGGTACGGTCAACATATTTGGTACCTCTTGGAGTTTCATCAACAATCAGCTGGAAAACATCAGGTCTTGTGTAATGTCCACTTGCATCATAATCATATCTTGCTCTGACAACATCATCAGTATCAATTTCTGCAGTGATGTAACCTTCTTCACCAATCAATGGACCAGCAATGATTTCACCCAAAGGATTGACTATAACACTTCCACCATTGATCAAACTTTCACCAACTGTCCAACCTTTTGGAGTTTCATCGGCTGGAACAGCAGGGACGAATTGAACTGCAGAGACCAAAAATGCACGAGCTTCATAAGCGATTGTTCTCATTGATGTTCTCCAAATTTCTCTCATATCAACGGTTGGAGCAACCCAAATATCGATACCTTTTGAATAATAGGCTTGTCTGAACAATGGAACGTAGTTCTCCCAACAGATACCACCACCAATTCTACCTGCTGCACTTTCAATGACTGGTAAAGTTGAACCATCACCACTACCCCATACTAATCTTTCAGAACCAGTTGGTAGTAACTTTCGATGTTTACCAACGTAACCTAGTTTAGGATCTATGTAGACTAGTGAACAGTACAAAGTTGTACCACCGTTCTCAATAACACCGATAGCTATAGTAGCACCAATGTTTTTGGAGAAAGTTTCAAGAGCTCTAATTTCTGGACCTTCTGGAATTTTAACGGATTGCTTATGGTATGCAAGGAATTCTTCACGACCTTCTGGTAATCTATAACCCAAATAAGAACCAAATGTTTGACCTTTTGGATATCCACCTAATGTGGCTTCTGGAATGACAACCAAATCAATTTTTTCTTTGGCCAATTTTTCTTCATATGAAAGAATATGTTCAAGAGTTTCTTGAGTGGTCTTTAAAGAACCAACTTGTAGAGCTGCAACTTTTCTAATAGCCATTTTGAGAGAAGAAAATATCAACAGCTGTAAGATTTGGAAGGGTCCTTGTTCGTTTTTGAAGAAAAAAATGGGGTTTTATAAGGAAAGGTTCTTGGTAACGTTGAAAGGCGTGTCAGCAGGTATTTTCGGCCCGGTCCGCTAGTTATGGTAGCGTGTCGGAATCGGATGGGATCCGATATTTATGGGGACGGGCTTTGAAAACTTAAACTGTTCTTTAGGCTGTGCCAACGTATAGTTTTTATGGATTAGTTTATCAAGAGAGAGAGAGAGAGAGAGAGAGAGAGAGAGCAAATGTTAAAAGCCAAGGCTAGAAAAGACTGCTAGTAATTCACCAATAAATTGGAGTAGTACGGTGTAGTGAAATAAATCATACTAAAGAGTGCTCTAAGTCATGAAACGTGAATTTTATTATCTTCTTGAAGTACCCGTGTTTTTCCCCGAGGCAGATCTTGATGAATTTGGTGGTCTACCTGTCGTTTTGGAATTACCATATACTCTTCTTCTTAAGGATTCTTCCCTTTCTTTTTGTTTAACATCTTGTACATGTTTCTTTTGTTTCTGAGCTTCTCTTTCTTGTTCTCTTTTCTGCTTGTCCTGAGTATATCTCTTGTTCAACTCCTCGAATCTTTTCAGCTGTATTTGATACTCTTCTTCATTCTTACTTAACCCTTTCCAACTCTTATCATTCAATAATGAAGTCGTATAACTTGTCTGTGAAAGAATTTTTATCCAAAGATCCAAAAGACTGTTTGTAGATTCAGTTGTTTTAGCAACAGTTTCAAGATTTGTAGAGGTTGATTCTATGGATGATATCACGTTATCGATAGTAGAATTTATTGAATTTAATTGTTCAAGTTCAAATTCTAATGCATTCACCCTTGAGGCACCAGTGAGTTTTGTTTGCTCTTTTGATGATTCAATAGTGGATTGTATGCTTTCAAAAGTAGGGAGTATATCGTTTGACATTTTGCTTAAATCAATAGTGTTTGTTTTGGTTTTGGCCTTTTATGATCATAACAAAAAAAAAGCACGCGTCTTTTTTTAAACAATTGTATAGATACCTATGAGTGAATTGTATGCCATTGATTTTTTTGATGTGGTGCGTACCAGAACAGTCACGTGATATTTGTTTATCTAATCAGTTAAACAGCAATTTTTTGAAATTTCGAAGAAGCTTCTATGGCCAAGTTGGTAAGGCGCCACACTAGTAATGTGGCGATCATCAGTTCGACTCTGATTGGAAGCAACTTCTAACTTTTTCAAACAATTATATTTTTTTTTCGCGTTTTCCTTTTCTTTTCGCGAATTTTGTGACACAAAAACAAGTTGGAAAGTGATCGAGTTTTCAGGCATTCATTCATCGTAGTAAACCTCTCTCTAGACAATCGATTTACTTTTGAGCGTTCTAAAAATTCAATATTTCTTTTTTCCATGGAATAAGTACGGCATTCTGGACATTTTTTTTTTGAGGGATCTTTGATTACATAAGCACGCATAGTGTTTTTTTTTTTTTTTTTTTTTTTTTTTTTTTTTTTTTTTTTTTTTTTTTTTTTTTTTTTTTTTTTTTTTTTTTTTTTTTTTTTTTTTTATTTAAATTTTTCTTCTAATTACGGAATATTTTCCTTACTGTTTTTTTAGAAAAGTTGTGATCAAACAAAGCGTTTTCCAGTCGAGGTTCCTTCTTCATTCCTTTAAAGTCCCACACTTTGCTCTCTCCCCCAATCTCTATTTCTCTCTTCAACCCTTGATTTTGCTAAAATTGGCTTATATTTTTTCCTCCTTTCAATTAATTACTATCAACAAGAGCTCATCACAAATCCTTGCCACTCTTAAAAATCCAAAAAAAAAAAGAACAAAGTATGATCCCAAGTGTTCCTCCACCTGCCGAGATTGATATTGACGCTATTTTTGACGATCAGAAGGATATAATTCCAATGTTTGAAGATCACAATTTGTATTCAGCACAACAACAAAGCGATTTAGATCGAGTTTTAAACGATTGTCTTGCACAGATTAACGAGACTCAAGAAGATTTTGATCCACATGGTTACGATACCATGGAATTCAATCAACACTCTTTGCATAATTCTCAACTACCATCATCTAACCAATCTCATCAACCTCAACAATCATACACCAAACAAGAACCTCATCAGTACGTTTTCCATACAATTCCAGAAAATGAAGCACTGATCAGTTTGGAAGATCAACTGAATGGTAAACCATTATCGCCTGCTTCGTTGCAATCCGATGACTCTCAAATCAATTCCCCTAATGACACATTTATTCAATATGAACAGCCACATCCAAAAAGAAATGATAACATAAATGGATCAACAACAAGAAGATCTGGAAAAAGACAAAAATTGAACGATGGTGTATTTAAGAAAGTTTCCAATGATCAGAAATCCGTCAGTGTTGCTCCATATTTAGCACAAATCAAGAGACTAAAAGAAGATAATCAAAGATTAAAATGTGAATTTGAACTTAAGCAAAGATATCTTGAGAAATCAATTGAAGAGTTGAAAAGATCGGAAATAATCAAGTTGAAATTAATGGAAGAGAATAAGATATTGAAAGAATCTGTTACGAGACTTTCTTTGAATGAAGATATCAATAATGCTCCATGAGTAAAGTCCTTCTTGCATATATATATATAGATCAGCATCACAAATTTAAAAAATCATGAAAAACAAACATATTATCATCATCATCCTTATCATTATATCCATTAAAATTTTGTGATCAAACATCCACTTTACGAGCATTACTGATTTTGAGGTTTTATACCCTAATCAGTTATTATGGAGAGGCATTACAAATACCACTAGTATATTTAATTTTAAGATCGCATTCCCACCTAAGTTTTCCCAATTTGTAGTTCAAAGATGAGCTTTATACCTACATTCTCATTCACAAATGGCTACAATGAAGAACTTTTTTTAAAGTTCAAAACCTCACTTTATATTCAATAAACAAATAAAAAAGCAAAGGAAAAGAAACAAACATTAAAGGGGGAAAAAAGAAATTCCACTTCAATTCATTTCAAATCTAGTTTTTAGCTTTAATGGTCAAGTGACACTTACCACAGTATTGACGGTCACCATGGTTAGCCATGAAAACACCAACACCACAGGTTGAAGAAGGACATTCTCTTCTCAAACGTTCAACGTTACCATCTTGATCAACTTTGTAGTAGGTCAAAACAGCAAGCTTAACTTTTCTGTGCTTGTGTTTGATTTTCTTTGGAGTGGTGTAAACCTTCTTCTTTCTTTTTTTACCACCACCTCTCAATCTTAAGACCAAGTGAAGAGTGGATTCTTTTTGAATGTTGTAATCAGACAAAGTTCTACCATCTTCCAATTGTTTACCGGCAAAGATCAAACGTTGTTGATCAGGTGGGATACCTTCTTTGTCTTGGATTTTGGCCTTGACGTTGTCAATGGTGTCGGATGACTCGACCTCCAAAGTAATGGTCTTACCAGTTAAGGTTTTAACGAAAATTTGCATCTTGGCTCGTCTGCAAAAAGTTGCTATTGAGAGAGTAAAGTTAGTTTATGAGATCTTGTTGTTTGTTATTTTGAAAACTGAACATACCGTCTTTCTTACCAAAGTGGTTATAAAGAAGAAGGAAAGAAGAACACGTTGAAAGGACAGTGAAAAAAAAAAAACTTTTTCTTTTCTTTGTGGAAAGAGTCTTTCGTGCGAAACTCGGTTTGGGCCGCAGAACACCAGAACATCTCAAATGCACGTGGTAGAACACGTGATAATTTCAGCAAACAAGAGCACGTGACTGTTTTTTTGTTTCTTGTCCTTGGATTACATCATCATATCTTTCCCTCTCAGTGTTTATCATATCAAATTGAAGTTCAGATCTTCTTTTGAAAAGAGCTCATAGCAAATTGCGTTGTGAGATGACTTCTGAAAAATCACGAACCACATCATCCAGTAACGTGATTTCAAAAGATTTCCCCAATTCAGGAATCCACTCCATTCAACAATTGGATGCTTTTCATAATTCGAATACGTCAATACGGAATTATAAACAGCTTATACAACAAAATGATGAAGAATTGGTTGTGAGAGTACAGCGACGTGATGTTGGTGCCTCAGTTATTGAGAACCGGATCGAACAACAACAACAACAGCGAAAAGGTAAGGAGAGAAGCGGGGGTGGTGGTGTTCCATTGTCTAAAGAGAAACTAATCCAACAAAGGACAACTAATTCACTGTTACACCGAATCTTGAGATTTGTATTGTGTAATGGATAAAAAAAAAAGACAAAAAGATTCATATATCCAGATCATCTTCTTCATCTTCCTGCTGTTGCTGTTTCTTTTGGATACGTTCATAGGTATTTGCCTTCTTGGCGATTCCACCTGTTGAGAGTTTGAAGTTAGTAAAACTATAAATTTCTTATTAGATTCAAATTTGAAGCTGAATTAAACTCACCATTTGCCAAGAGGAAAGTTTCCAACGATTCTATCGTGAAATCTTGGGATTTTTCATCGTATTTCAACTTATCAAATCCAATCAATCTATTTGATTCAACTCCATTTATATAAATGATAACAACTGGTAAGATTTGAATTTTTAATCTCGTCACGAGGAAAGGAGCATCATCAACGTTAATCTTCAGGAACCTTGTACCTAAATGTTTCTGTGATAAAACTTCTAATTTGGAATCCATCTGTTTACACTTTATGAAATTTGGATGTGAAAAATGGATGATTGATAATTTTGAACTAGTTATACGTTGTAGCACTTGTTCCTCACTCAACAATGTCTCAGTTGTCCCGTATCCATCTTCGACGTTCTTCTTAGATTGTTTGAACTGATCGGATAATTCTTGGATACGTTGTTCTCTATACCTATCGAATTCACCTCCTTGTTCATCGTCTAGTTCCAACAACTCTAGGAGTTCATCGTCATCATCAGATTCTTGGTCGTCATGTCCAAGTTGTCTTCGTACAAGTTTCGATTGGTACGATTCTAAAATCTGTTCCGATTTGCTCATTTGTAGTTTCTTCAAATTGACGCGTTTCTTCCTAACTAAATCTGTAGTATTTTTTTTTTTTTTTTTTTTTTTACAACATTCAGAAATTGTAGGTCATGTGACTTCTCATAGTTAAGAACTAATCATTTTAAAGGAACAAACAAATTCTCACGAAACCATTTCAACTGAGCGATGGATTCCAGTATATCTGCTCTTGCTGTGTGTCCTTTTCTCTTTCCAGGGATAGTTGCGATTAGTTTAGGATTATAGCGTCTTCCAAACTCATGAAACGATGAGACATCGATGACTCTGTAGTGCAAATGATCCAAAACAGCAGGAAACTCTTGGATCATAAACGCTCTATCCATATGAATCGAATTTCCTGCTAAAACTGCTGAATTTTTGGGCGTGAACTGTTGGACGTATTCCAAAAGTTCTAGTTCAACTTGTCTCAGAGTCTTTGTAGATTCAACGACTTTTGCAGTCAATCCACTTTCACCGTGATGTTGAATGCACCAATCATTCATCTTGTCCATTGTTTGTTGGTCGTAATGGATCACACTTTCGTAACCTTCGTCAACAATGTTCAAATCACCATCGGTAATTATACAGCAGATTTCAATGATATGGTCGTTGAGGACATCCAAACCTGTCATCTGTGGGGGCGTTGAGGAGTTAGTTTAAAGTCACTTCTTTGTATGTTTCATTTTGAAGAGACTCACTTCACAATCAACCCATACGATAGGTTTGTAATTGGGAGAAAATTTGTTGAACTTGAAAGTTGGATCGTATGTCGGTAGTGGTAATAATAGAGTGTTTGACATTTTAAGGTATTTCTTGTTGATATTCAATTTGTGAAGAGCCGCACTTTGTGAGAGATGACGTTTCGTACACAAACGGAGCATTCAGATAAAGAGAAGTGGGAACCCGTTGCTGAGTCGTCCAGTTGGGTCTTGGCTGGTGATGTTTTTTTATTTTATTTTCAATCACAATTTAATGGACAAAAATCCATCTCTTCTCTCACCCCACCAACCAGACACCCAAAATAGCACAATATTCAGATAACTCCCATATCGAAATGAGCGCCCAGACGTCCGTTTACAGAGATTATAGCACAAACCCGTTGTTCTCCAGTTCCACAAAGCTCGACACTTTCTACTATGTCTACTTTATCTTGCACATCTTCATCACGTTGTTGATCGATTCAAGTTTGATCATTCCAAAACAGTTTCAACCAGCTTTCCAGAAGTTTTTGATTGACTTCCACACGTCTACGAACAAGGACTTTCTTCTAGTGGACACACCTGAGTTTCTTTATTGGTTCGGTTGGATTGAGATAGTCTTCCAATTGCCGTTGTTCTTTGTGGCCATTGTGGCTCTCAAGAGAAGTGAGTGAGCTCCTGAACTTTGATAGAAAGAAAGAAAAAAAAAAAACCAAAAGATAATATCCATACTAACATAATTACTCTTCTCAGGAAACACCAAGATCTATCCATGGCTTGCATTGTACGGTGCAGAAGCAAGTATCACCACTCTGACGTGTCTTCAAAAGATTTATCACCATGCTGTTCCGGTGTACGGTCTGAACGAGAACGAGAAATGGAATTTGATCTTTGTTTACTTGCCAACGTTCGTGATTCCATTCTTCTTGTGTCTAGACATCATGACGCGTACGTGGGCTAACGATGCTGAGCTTTACGTAAAGAAGAAGGCTCTTTAAATCTGTGTGTTTATATAGCGCGAATTAAAAAAAACATTTATAGTTCAAAACAGCTCTATTAGCCAATGAAAAAAAAACGTAAACAAACAAACAAACAACAACGGTAAAAACTTTGGTGATTCTAGAAGATTAGTTTTCAAAAAAAAGAGGAAATCGACAAATGGACTCGTTATCGTTCCGAAGTCGTTTCAAACAGGGTTATTCGACGGATCCGGAAACGAACAAGGATATTTACAAACCAGTAACGAACAAAAAATCAACAAAGATGACGAACAACAGACCGTTAATACAATGGCGTCCAATCCTGATATCACTTTTAATTTGGTGGATCGTGATAAATTACCAAGAGAGAACCACAGTGAGATCCGCTTTCAAGAAATGTCAATGGTCCAATTGGGAAAATTGGAATCAAGGTGATCCTCATAGAATCGCACTGTTTGCGGATCCACAGATTATGGATAAGAGTTCATACCCTGGAAGACCAACAATAGTGAATTTTTTTGCAAGACAACTGATAGATAATTACCATAGGAGAAATTGGATCCATTCAACACAAATTTTAGATCCAGATACAACTTTTTTTTTAGGTGATTTATTCGATGGTGGAAGAAATTGGAATGATGAGTATTGGTTTGATGAATTTGCAAGGTTTAATTCAATTTATTATAAACCTCCTAATAGAAGAACAATTTTTTCACTGCCTGGAAATCATGACATTGGATTTGGTGAAACTGTCAACGTGACGAGTTTACAACGATTTAAAGCAATATTTGGTCCTACTTCAAGTGTTCATCAATTAGGAAATCATTCCATCGTCTTATTGGATACAATTTCTCTCTCTGATTTCTCCAATCCTGAAGTATGGAAAGAACCAAGAAAAGTTTTGGATTCCCTAAGTCCATATTCAAACAACGAATCACCAAGAATCCTCCTGTCACATGTCCCATTGTACAGATTCCCAGATCAACAGAGTTGTGGTCCATTACGTGAATCTACCAACAAATTCCCCATAATGAAAGGAGAACAGTATCAAACGGTGATAGATTTCGAACTTTCAAAAGAAATATTGACTAAAGTGAGACCACAAATCGCATTCAGTGGTGATGATCATGATTATTGTCACGTTACTCATTCTTACGAACATCAGGGACAAGATTACAAAACAGACGAAATTACGGTAAAATCATGTTCGATGAATATGGGAATCCTTTATCCTGCAATACAATTACTATCGTTGAACACACAGGATCCAACAGCTACAAAGACATTCCAGACACAAATTTGTTATTTGCCTGCCCCTTATACCTCGCTGAAAATCTACATCGTAACGTTGATCATCAATTTGATTATATTCTTGGTCATTTTCCTATTACCACAAGTTTGGAATTTTATCATATTAAAATTTGAAAATTGGTTTGGTCAGAATTTAAATCATCAATTACCTATTGCACAAAAGACACTTGAAACCAAAGATTTGAAATTGGAGGAAAAAAATTATTTTGCATTGTTTGTAAACTCTGCTTTTGTTTCCATTGGAATCTTATCGATCTTTACCATCTATTACAATGCACTTTAAATCATTCCTCTTAATCTATCCATGTACTTGACGTTTGAATTGAAATCACTTCTTTTGGAAAGAAATTGTCTCAAGATGTATGGTTTGACAGTGGCTAGTTTGCCTTCTTTAATCAAAGAGTTTGATAATTCAGGTTGAACTGTGAATAGATTTGCAATTTCTCTTAAAAGTTGAAATTTATTTGATAACTCTTCCAATTTCCATGAATCTATGACATTTTGATAACTTATGATATCTTTTGTAACCACTATACCACCAGTTGAATTTATTTGAAAATTTTTAAAATGTTCAAATAATGAATTAAATGTCTGTAAACCTAATTCTTTTAAAAAAACGTTCAAATTCTCACCGTTCAAATAGCGTACGATTTGATCATGAAAATCTGAAAGAAAAGTGCAAAGTGAAACACAAGCAGCAGTATCTGTTTCTGCCAATTCAACAGCCATATAATCCTTCTTCTTCTGTTTCGATAATGAATTATCAATTCTATCAAAAGTTAATGCCAATGTGTCTTTTAAAATAACATTGATTGATAACTCAACTCTTGAAACATAACTATTTGTCAAGTTTATAATTTTGGATCTAATTTGTGGATTATTATTTGCCAATGGTAAAATTATTGTTCTAATGCATGTTGAAACCAAATATAGTATTTCACTTGCTGAATTAACATTCTGTAAATATTCAAAATCAATATAATCATTTCTATAATCTTGACGATGGAGTTCAGAGTAGGAGACTTCTAAACCAAGATCAACATAACTTTTACCAATTCCAATCAGTAGAATTTCCAAAATATCATATGCAAATTCTGCAGTCTTGACAGGAATTAGTTCAATTTGTCGTGAAACGGATTCAACTGTTGATTTTAATAGTTTCTCAACGTTTTGTAAATTAATTTGTGATGAGACTGCTTGTTCTTTTTCAATTGAATCATCAAATGATGTTGATGAATCTGATCTCTTGATAGAATTCGTTCTATCAAGTCTTTGCCTCACATATGACTTAAATTGTCCAACTCGACTTCTTCTATTCAATTGTTCGTATTCATTGGAATGATGTTCATTGCCGTTATTGTTATTTGTTATTCTTGCACCAAGTTTATTTGTGATTTTGGTTTCGTTATTACGTTCATATGATGATGTAACGTTCAAGAAAATAGATTCAAGAGTTTTTTTCTCTAATTCAATATATCTCGAGTTGTTCAAATGTTGTGTAAATAAATCAGAATAGCTTTGATCAAGAACTGAACTCAATGATTCAATTTTATAGTTTTCAACTCCCAATGTATTAGAAAAAAAATTGGTCAAATCTTTGGTGAAAGACCCAGTGGAAACATAGAGTGAGTATAGGGTTCGCAGATATGCCAAATTGCTTGAAGAATAGGAATTCTTCAATAATGCTTCCACCCTTGATTGGATTTGTTGCGCAAAGATTCTCTGAATAAAAAGTTCCAAAACAGCTACTGAATCTCTGAAAACTTCTGTAATAGTTATGGTTTCTTCTTTCAAATCTTCTGCGATTTTGGAATAAAATTCACTTGATGTCGTTTCTATTGAATGATGATTATCTGGATCAGACAATTTATCCCAAGTGGCCTCATCATTCAATTCTTCATTATTCAACATTTGATCATTGTTTAAGAATAGCTTGTGCTGATTCACAAACGTCTTGATAACGGCCACACCACCGTTAAAGTCAGTTAAAATGTCGGCGATTTCTTTCATCTTGACTGTATTATTAGTTTCATATGCATCCCCAAACTCTTCAAGAAAGGAATTTTCCATCGATTCTGAAAATTTTTGTATAACATCATGACATCTTTGAGAGTTGACCAAATCATCAGAGATCAACTTCTGCGATAATGAAAGAAGTTGAGCAACAGTAGATGCACATTTCTTCTTCTCTTTAATCGGACCGATGATTAGTCTCTGTAATTCTCTCGAAGAGCCATTTTTGTAGAAGTCGTGGTATATCTGGATGAGTCCAATAGTGGCAATGGATCTTTCTTTGGCATTGATTGTACCTGTCAAGCTCTCAGCTATTGGATTGATGGCGGTGGAAACGTTGATTATTTGATCATCAAGTCGCTTGAATTGAACATTCACAGATTCAGCTCTTGTAGTAAGCGACAAGATGTTTCGACTATGATCGAGTTCGAACTTATTAACGTCTTTCTCAAGCGCCGTTTGTCGAACAGCAGCTTCTGTGCTCAGTTGTTTTAACTCTCTTAGTGTTGATTCAAAAGTTCTGATGAATGGTTTCGGATCAAAGTCTATTGGTTTGGGCTTGTTAGTATCTTCAGCTATCCAAGTGTGTGCCATTGAGGTGGTAAGCAAAACTCACGTTCCAGTCCAGCTTTCTTGCTCTTAACAGCATGCTCTTTACCTAGTTCTTCGATGAACTCATATACCGTGAAGTTGTCCTGGCGGCTATGTTAGTGATTAAATTCCTCTTCTAGCAGCTGAAACATAAGGAAGCACAAGGAAACTGGCAACTCACCAAAAAATTGTCCAACGAGAGCAGCCTCCGCACTTTCGGATCCAAATCGTACAACGAGCTCATTGGTTGGACCGCGCTCTTCACTAGTTTGGGTTGGGGGCTCTTGTAGTTGTTGTTGTTTGTTGTTTTCGTGATTTGTTCGGTCTTGACGGTTTTTGATTTTGGCGGAGGTCACGTGCGGAGGGGATTTTAGTATGTGTATTCTGAATCTTTTGAGAATTAGTCCGGTGAGGTTTGACTCGAAATAACCTACACTTTGACCATGTCTAGCATTGAACTAACTCCAGATGAACGAGAAGAGATTGATATTTTGAAGGACATTCTCAAGACTACCAAGACCATGTAAGCTTTCCCCACTCGAGACTCACAGTTTATAATACATTGTCCTTTGAGTACTAACCAAATCATGTCACAGTGATTTTAACCTCATAAGGTCAATTAAGCTACTGGAGGAAGGAGTTGAAGATGGCACCGAGAAAACTGTAGTTGACAAGTTGCAGGCTTCGCTCAATACACTTCAAGAGATTTTAAGGTTGTTGGGAAAACTGTGATGGAAGACTGGGCAATATAAGATGGCTGGTAGTCTCGATGGAATTTACCTGATAGCTGTGGTGTAGGAGAATGAATCTTATTGCGTGGCTATATCTTTGAGGGCCTTTTGAGTTTTCAATCATCTCATCATGAAGATTCGTTGTATTATCACTGACAAGAATCTCAACACTGTTGATCCAAGCTGATGGCACATAAAACGGTGTTGGAGTACCTGCACTGCAGAGTGATTGACGTTACTGCCTTCTTCGAGTTTGGCCATTGCTTCAATCCAGGTCAACCTCAAAGAAACGACTATTCTGCTCCAAAAGATATTTTGGAGTTTATTTGGTAAGATCCTGGTATTCCAGCCTTTAGACCGAGAGGAAGGTATACAGAAACTTGGAAATGGTGTTTTGTGATTGATTCCTCTGGTATAAGCCCCCTGATAGTTCAAGACAGATAACACCCCCAGATTGATGACTGTATTTGAAAACGAAAATGTCAGCAACTTAGGACAGTAAACTACATCTTTTTCTGTGATTTTTCAATTCGTTCCACTTGTGCCAATCTATGAAAATATGGGATGCGGTCCATCCACTGTGTGGACACAATGGGAAAGATGGACTCACCAACAGTTCAAGTTCAGCGCTTATAAATGACCGTATAACAACTTTACTATGGTCCTCACTTTGCACCTCTCCCGACTAGTGAGCGAAGTACAAAACCAAAATACTCAGATCAACCTAAGACATACCTCACAATGTCACTACTGATTTGCAGAAGGAAGTTATAGAGTACTTCAAAAGCAGGTGGGTTTGCAGTTCACTGATTCTTGAGACCTTTGTGGTTCTCTCAGCTACCTTGATTTCAAAACTGTTGAGTACGACATTGTTACAAAACCCTAACAAAAAGTGTGGTTTGCGGCTGTTCTTATGGAACAACTCATAGCCATGTCACACCTTTGGATGGTGTCTTGGGTAGTATTGCTCAGAGAAGAGAAAGTGCGAACGTTTTGATTGGTTCAAAGTACAAAAGTATACGTCAGAAACCAACCTCACTAAGTAGAAATTAGGGATATTAGGAGAATGAGCATACCGATGAAATCTGGCCCATAGATTACGCGTATAGACCATACATTCAACGCACCCGAGCTTGCATTCAGTGACGTAGCTGTTCCAGACAACAAAGAAGTTTCCGTATGTGTCTAGCCGTAGAAATCCCTATGAGTCTAGCCACAGAAAAGTACAACCAGTGCCATGGTGATATAATATGTAAAAATGCAGCAGTCCAAGGGACTCTGGCCTTCCAATTTGGGTGGAACCCTATTTGCCCCATCTTTTTGTGGCACAAATCCAAAAAACAACACAAAAACAATTGATCTTGATACACATTTGTGTACACAAAACCAAATTTTATAAATAGTCCAAATGAAACTTTCAGAGAGGAAAAGAAACAAACCACTAGTGAACTCACTTCCAAAGTTGTTCTTGACACATTCAGTACACTTACCAAACATACCAAGCCTTACCCATTTCACGCAGTTTCAGGTCTAGTTACTGGTGGTTCTAGGTTGACCATACATCTCATCTGTTTTCATGTGATTTCAATCCCATAGTAACCATTTACTAGTCTTTCGACACGGTGTCACATATAAGATTCAATTTCGATAAGCTTATAGAAGCCTTTATCCCTCCAAGTTTCAACCTTTCGACATGTCCTCATCTTCAATACCTGCTAGACCGTCACCGTTTGTCTTTTGCATGCGATAGCCTCTTGATTTATATTCATCTTCATCTCCATCTTCTTCCAATGAATTTTATGTCATATCCAACAAATGGATTTTCTTTCACCTTCATAGTCTTCTTCATATTCTTCTGTTGTTCCTTGCACTACATTCTTCTTCAGCTTCTGCCAAACTCTTCATCTTCATATCTCCACTTCAATCTTCATATCCTCTTCTTCAGCTGCTTTGTTCTTTTTCATCAAGCTCTTCGCATAATTTTGGGTATTCCATGTACAGCAGTATTCATCTGCGTCTTTTTTGTCTTTATGTCTTCTTTGTCATCAACTCTTCAGCTCTTCAACTCTTCAATTCTTCAGCTCTTCGAATCTTCAGCTCTCCAACTCTTCACCTCTCACTTCTTCAGTTCTTTCGAATCTCAACCCTTCAATGTCTTCTTCTTCAGCTGTGTCATCTTTGTGTTTGATTCTTCAGTCACTTCAGCAAATTTTTCTTCTTGTTTATCGTCATTCGATTCATCCTCATTGGCGTTGAGCTGTTTGTCTTCTTCAACAGTTCAACGTTTTCAGCTACTCTTGCATTTTTCCTCATCTTCTTCAGCTGAGCTCTCCATGATTCATCCCACCCAAAACTTTTTAGATGATTCAAATATGGTTCATCTGCTCCAACTTCTTCCTCTTCAGTTCTTCGAATCTTCAATCTTCATTCTTCAACTCTCAAACTCTCAAACTCTCCAAATCCCCATCGCTTCAACTCTTCCTTCTTAATTACTCAGTTCTTCAACTCTCTAATTCTTCACCTCTCTAACTCTCCAACTTTTCACTTGTTCAACTCTTTAACTCTTCAGCTCTTCAACTCTTCACTTTTTCAACTCTTCAACTCTTCAACTCTTCAACTCTTCAACTCTCCAACTCTCCACCTCTTCGATTCTTCAGTTCTTCAGTTCTTCAGTTCTTCACTTTTTCATTTTTCAATCTTCAACTCATCACCTCTCCAAGTCATCACCTCTTCAAACCTCCAACTCTTTAACTCTTACTTCTTCAGTTCTTCCGAATCTTCAACTCTTCAACCTTTCAAGTTCTTCCAATTTATCCTTGTCTTCGGCTTCATTGTTGTTGTTTGTTTTCATCTTCCTTTCCAAATTGTGCTCAGATCATGTCCAAATATTCTACAGATATCCCAGATTTCTGTCATCTTCCTCATCACCCTTGTTGTCTTTGCGATCTTCATGATCATATTTACCTCCAGTCTTCATCAGATTCAACCCCAGATAGTTCTGTCGCTTCTTCTTGCTCTCCATCTTCATCTTGTTCAGCTCTATCACTTTCAGCTTCCTCAACTTCCTCACCTTAGATCTTCAGATCTTCCTCAACAATCTCATCTTCAACTTCTGCATTTCTGCGATCATCTGTTCAAAATGCCTCAAACATCATTAATCTTCTACATCTCCAGCCTCTTCGAATTCTTCCACTCCTCCAGTTGTTTAGATCTCCTTGTTGTGAGTGCCTCTTCACCTCTGATTCTAGTATTACTGCTTCATCCTTTATATCTTCAATATCCACTATTAGTGCTGGCTCTGCTCCTTCAAGTTGTTCATTGTTGGATCTTCTGACTGCATCTTCATCGTCTGGATAATTAACCTCTCAACTTCATACTTCTTCTTCTTCATCTTCAACTCTTCAACTTCTTCGTCTTCAGCTACTCCATCTTCATGCGTCTTCAACTCCGTCTCCACCTTCATCTGACGTCGGGAAAGCTTCTTTTTTTACTTTATTAGGTGTCACTGCTTCATCTTGCTCACCTTTGATATTCATCTACATTGGCTTCTTGTGTTGCTTCAGGCTGCCCCTCTTGCAGTAAACTTGCCATATTCTTCATTTGCTTTGAGATTCGCCCCCACGTGCGTCGCCTTGTCTGTTGGTACACCTCCCCTCCCCATGATCTTTACCGTCTTAATTGCCTTCAGTCTAAGCCTAATGCAGTCGCTTTGATCATCTGTTTACTCCTCATCATTTCTTCAGTTGTCATCCACTTCGCCTTCCTGAACTTCAATGTGGCATTCCTACATCTTAACGCATCAACACACCGAAATTGTTTGCATACAACTATCTGCCTTTGTTTTTGGTTTCCATTACTCCATGATTCACTAGACAAAATCGTTGCCTTGATAAACGTCTCATCAACCTTACATGCGTTGGCTATGCTGAAGTACTCCTTGCTGGCTTCACATGTCAGCTGTTTCATCTTGTTGCACACACTACCTGCAAGATACCACCGACCACCTGTGTTTCACTTCTTCATACCCCAGGATTTCATGTTAAGCTCTGTGTTTGAAGCTTTCCTTTACCTGTTTCCACGTTGGTTGATTATTATCATTTTTGAGAAGACCTCCACTTTAGCTCTTCATTCAACTCCTGTTCTTTGGCATTGAACTTCGCCATCACCACTTCATCACAACGTTGAGTGAGCTGCTTGTTGACCTCAGTGTGTACTCCTCGTCATCAAGGTGCACCATTAAAGTTTCTGGTTTTTCCTTCGAGTTCACAAGTATCACAAGTATCACCGTCTAATTATGATTGCATCCTACAATATGCAGATTGCTGTTGATTTGTTCGACCATCTTAATCTGCACCTTTGGTATCACTGCAGTCAGCTCAAGCTCAGCGGTGGGTGGGAAGGGTGAGCAAATTGATCTGAGTTTTTCTCCGTAAAATAGTCTTCCACCCTTGCATCTACTAATGAGTTTGGAGAAAAGGTGCCTGGCTCAAGGGTGGGTGGGAGAAAGAGTCTAGGATCAGTTTTATCTGTATTCGCTGTTTCTTCGGACTTTTATAGAGAAGCCACTCTTTAGATGGTAATTGTTTTGGGAGATACCACGCAATCAGCAAGGTGATACTTTGTTTGGCTGCCCCTAAAGTGGCGACCATTTTCGTTTGTTTTCTTGTTGTAGCTCGCATGTTAACAATAGTGCACCTGACTCGTATACTTAATGACAATAAATTCTCAAACAAGGCGTTTCCGTTGCGAAAGAGGAGTGAGCTGTATCTGCTTGATCCAAACTCCGTTCATTTACCTGACAGCTCGAATATCAATATTTATACTGTGATCCTTGATTGAGTTGTCGCTTATCAAATACTTCTTGTAGTAAACCCACTTGGTACCAGATTCTTGATCCAAACAAACACATTTATAGGAGCGTGGTCATTTGTTACAGTATCAGCTTGTTATCTGTTTGAAGTTAAATTGTTGTGTTCTATGTGGCCATTGTTAGCAGTTGAACTGCATGGATGGTCTTAGTATTGACCTAAACTTGGGATGTGGACTAGTGACTTCATGTTTATACAGAGACTGGTGTTTCTGATAAAACACAGCTGATTCCATAACCAAACCCTTCTCTTCATCGCAACTTTTTTCATTTCAGGATCAATCCATCCACAACACAATAAATATAAAGACCAACACCACATCTGTGGTTAATCGCATGATTTGAAGACCAACGTTGGGGTTGAATAATTTATTGTGAAAAGTTGTCATTTCTCCTGACATAGACCAAATATATCTGTCTATCGCGTTCGAAGACCAAGGGCTGCACTTGAGCGCGTGTGGACGGCTTGTCATAGGCCAAATTGCCTCTATCAGACCCGTATACCACACTCTCAATGGTTTCAATGTTCATCGAAAGGTGGTATGACCAAATATCGCCAATCCGAAGAAATCATCTTGAATATTCGACTTTGTGTCACAGGCGTCGCGTCAACAGCGGACTGCCACAAAAAGAACGCGCAGAATGAGCACTTAAAAACGCGCTTCTTAGATCATCGAAATGTTCAGTTTTGGGTGAATTAGAGCAGTCCCGCTTTTGAGAGTTGGTGAGTTGTCCAAACTTTTTCCCAGGTTGAACTTTTTTTTCCAAAGTTGAGATTTTATTTGAAGTCTAAGATTTTTATCAAGATAATATCGATCCAAAATTTTGGCCCAAAATCACCCGCGAAAATGAAAATGGTCCAAACTAGGGGTATCGGGAAGCGAAATCCGTCGATTTTTTTTGTCCAATTTTGAGGTTCTGAATGTATAGAACAAACCTTTGAGGCCAGTAGAGACGACTTGCAAAGTCTAAGCAGAACATCTTTAAAATTCAAACTTTCAGAAGCTCTCAAAGCGTGATTGTGAGCCCGTGTTAGCCCTCGATAAAGGTCGGAAATCTCTTACGCTATCACGAAGGAACTTGTCACTTAGTGGAGCCCAACGTTTTAATTAGAAAGTCCTGAGCTTCGATATGATACCCTTTTTGTCTTCTAAATACCCAAATTGAGCAAAATAGCTTTTTTGGATGTTTTGCAAGGCACTACCCTTAGGACTTGGAACTAATTTGAAGGATTTTTTTCTGTAGGAAACCATTCGTACCTTTCGAGAAAACAAATCATTTTGGGTACTTTGTGGCGTGTTGTGAAAGTTTTCTTGAACTTAAGCCTTTGTGCCATGTATTTAGAGTGAAAAGTAGTAAAGGCCAGTTGGTGAAAGTTTTGTTTCGAGATAAGTGAAAGCCGTCTCTTAATTGTGGGAGTAACATGAGATACGAAATTCGCAATTGAGTCCAGCAACCGATCCTGGTATTGTGATATTCTCATGAATAACAGCAGATATATGAGACTATCGAAGAAGAAGGTGATCTCAGATATTGTTAGGTGTCTTCCAAACCCCAAATAAGGTACGCCGCCTATTGCGTAGTATGGATGGAAATTCCAGCAGCAGCTTCGAAGCAGCACATCTGAGACAAGATGATACTTTTTTGGGAACTCATGATTGGATGGAAGCCTTCTAGGTTTGAATATTGTACTATCGAGCTTGATTGTTGTGTGCTGTGTCAATTGACTTTTCTAAAACTTCGGGAACACTCTGCTCGTTGTCACGTGATGGTGGAGATGTGATCTCTAGAAAACAACATGAAGCCTCCCACAGATGCCCACATTGTGGTAAATATACGAGAGCGTGGCTTAGAGATATCACTGCCAGTCGATAATAGTGATTTCAGCCAGCTTAAGTAGCTCCAGAGCCTTGGTTTAGCCTTTTACAGCTGGACATACGCGATATTGTATTATTCGCGAGCCGCTCTACACAAAATCGCCAAAGGTAAACAAATGGCCAAAAGCCTGCGCAGCGATAGCATAGATTTCACTTGAGGCCCATATGACGACCCACATACCACCGGTCAGAATCGGATACTATGATCCATTTGAAGTGTTTCCCATTATAGAGAAAGAAGCATCAACGAAGCTCCAGATCACAAATTTGCATTGGCGTAAAACAGCCTCGGAGAATCTTCGATCCATACCCAAGCTTCCTTTCAATCTTGTCGAGGAAACCCCAAAGTTCTTTGACAACAATGACTTCGGAGCTACCAGACGCATAAATGAAACGCCTAATCCACTGGAATCTATCTTGAAACTCCTGAATGCTCCTTATACCAGAGTGATGTTCATCAAAACTGATACGTACGAAACGTATAAATCACAAGCTCGACCTTTGATACAGGCCTGGAAGGAGCAAAACATCTTGAAAGCCAACGTGCCGATTGACTGGTATATTGTGCTCTATTCAGACTCTGATTCGAAAGGCCATCAGAAAGTGTGGGATAAGTTGAACGCCGAGTTTGCTGATCAGGAGAACGTCGATAGATTTGTTAAATTGAAGCCTTCCTACGTCAACACACTGGAAGAGACGGAAACTTGGAACTCGTTCAGCTCTAAGTTGAGGAATGGAGTCTTATTTACATTTTCAGCCAAGTTACAATCTTTGAGAGATGCTATTTTGACAGAGAGTGCCAGTGGTACTTTGATATCCATAGCGTTGAAGGAAGGTATAGCTAGACAATTCCTCAATCTACATTTGTTCGAAGATGCTCTTGGGGAGTATGATCATTTACAGCACCTCATAAATCAAAACCTTGACCACTTTGAGCCTCATGATGAGAATCTGACAAGTATGGATGAGTTCATTAAACAGACCACACTATTGAACACCGTGCAAGACCATGTCACTCAATTTGGTTTGAAGTCCTACGTTTTTTCCAAACAATTTATTGTTCTTGAAGCTCTCTCAGATGCTGCTTCGTCTATATCCATTGCATCGCTTCATATATCGGAATTCTTGAAAAGGCTGGAAGATTTCATTCTGGAAATCTCAACCTTGTTTGAGACATCAACTACGATAAACGAGTGGATTTACAGGACAATCAATGAAGTGCTCATACTCGACATTTGTGTGAAGATTGTCGAATCTGATAAGGAAGATGACACTTTGAACCAGATTTCAGAAAGGTTTGGGGAACTACTATTACTGCAAAGGTCGAAATTTCTCAGCATCGGTTCTGCTCATGGATACACCATCAATGGTGTTCTCACAGACTTATTATTGACGTCACCTGAGGAGGTAACGTATGTTCCACTGAAGGAGACGCTTGAATCCAAGGAATCATTTGAAGATCAATACATCCTACTCACTGAGAACGCAATAAGACACTTCACATCGGCAGGAAGACCAAGAACTGTTGATGCGTTGTCGATTGACATTGCCATGTTAGACTATCAGAACAAAGAGTACGGGAAAGCCGCATTAGTTTTTGCAAATTGTCCAGAGTTTTATGGTGCTGAGAATTGGGACTTTATTGGTTTTAATTTATTGGAAGCTTATATCGATTGTTTGGAGAACATTGAAGACACCACTGAACATTTTGACCAGCCCAAAAGTGATCTATTGGCCTTGAACTATGCTCTACTACTATCTGCTCCAAAAGCCAAGTACCCAGTTCCTCCGGCAAAACTGCAGGAAGCATTTGATAAATTGATCAATTTAGATGCTGAAGACACAGTTGACTTCAAGCTTGAGAAGATCTTTGATATCGATGTTACCCCGTTTGTCACTCCTTCTCGGGATCAATACCAGATTCAACTCACGCTGGGTGATATTTTGCCATTCGAGACCAAACTTACTGATGTATCATTGACTTTGACAGATGACGATGATGAAACCATCACATTCCGAGCCGAATCATCACATACAGAGAAGAACAAGACAAAGTACACTTTGAAGACAAGAGATATAGCTTTTGGAGACTTCAAACTGTCAATGCTATCAGCACAGCTCGGTCCTGTCACACTGAAGCATGACTTCACAGAGAAGGTAGAAGTCTTCACATATCCAACAATATCTTGCACACAGTTGTTGATTGGAACTCCAACAAAAATCAACATAAACTCACGATCAGTGTCAGTTTTTATCCATACACAACAATCTCTTCAAAACGTCAGAGTGACTGTATCACTTTTAGATGGCCTTGACACCTTTTATTCTAACCTAACAGTCTTGGAATCAAACGGCACGGTCAAATTTGCACAAGAGAACGACACTACAATCATGCCCGAACTTGAAGCAAATAAGACATACGAGATTGTTCTACCCTACAGACCGAGTCCCAAATCGAACATAGTGACTGCTCTTGCCGATGCCAAATTTGAGATTTCTGGTCTTGAGCATTCACAAACTATCAGAACAACGGTGGATAACACGTTGACTATTGCTGTTTCTGTTCAGGACATTTACAAGAACAGTGACCTATACTCAAGCTTCACCATTGGTACTGCTGATACGAGTCTTCCTATCCGTATTCTTGATGTTGACCTGAAAGGAAACGAGAAGTATAACGTAAGCACTGCGGTCAAAGCTAGTGAATTGATTGCATTTGGTGAACAACCCGGTAATTACTTCTTTAAGATTGGAAGAAACAACGAAACTACCGGTAGTGAGAGTGATACGCTGAGTTTGGGAATTGAATTTAGGGATTTGATTGATGAATTAACACAGTTGTGGAACAAGTTGGTTCTTGTGAGGTTACTAGAAGCCAGTCTAGATGAGTATGCCTTGTTATTCAGTAATTTGAAATCACTAGAATTCAACTACCAGTCTTTTGTGACTGACAGTGTTGTTGAAATTGTCAAGCCAGAGAGGTTTAACTGGAAAATACTGAGAGCAGTCCCACCAAAGGATAGAAAAGAGGTACAAAATATCCTGAAACAACTACTATCAAAGGCTAACCCTATCATTGAGACACTATTCACAACAAAACATCTGTCTATCGATGTTGCAATTCCACTAGTGAGAGTCATTCACACAGTTGAGTTGAAATTCCCGAAGGAAATGATATACACTGTTCTCGGTGAAGAATTAGAAACCCAGTTGAACATCAAGTCGCTGTTGAGTGCTAAACAACAACATGCACAAGATGCTAGCGCCGAAAAGAAAAAAGTTTCATTCAAAGGCGATGACTCAAATGTTTATGAACTGGAGGTTGTTGGCCAACAGGAGTCATGGTTGATCAACGGTAGAACCAAATTTAGATTTGAATTGGACCCAAATGACAACGAGTTGAACGTGTTTGAGAACCCAATAACCTTGATACCATTAAAAGTTGGTAAGATCACGTTACCAAAGATAAAGATCACAAATGAGGCCTTCAGAAACAAGAACGAGTATTTGATGGAGATTGATTACAAAAACGAGAATGAAACTATTTACGTTGTGTCAGAAAGATCTTGATTATTAAAATGCTAGTGCGTTTAGAATTTTTCTATAAATGCTGTAGTATGCCGTTGAACAAGTTCTCGGCATCTGGCTTTTTTGAGACAAGGTCAACTTTGATGTTATTCTCAATCAAATATTTTTCAGTAGTTGGACCAATAGAACCAATCTTTACGTTGTCACCCAACTTGAAATTCTTTAAATGTGACACGATATCTGCCGTTCCTTGTGGACTGAAAAACACAATCCACACCAGAGCGTCCATCTCATTCTTTTTGAAGTCAACGAGGAAATCTTCAAACACACCTTGTTTATCTTCCGTCTTGTAAATCACAATCTCACGAAGATCAACACCATTCCTCTGTAACTTCTTTGGGATGATATCTCTCCTTATCTCACCGGTGAAGAAAACAGCTTTGTCATCGGCACCTAGGTCCTGTAGAATCAGATCAGACAAGATATCACCATTTCCTGCCTTTTCACCACCTCTTATGTTCGTGAATCCGAGCTCACCTAGGATCTTGAAAGTCGCTGGACCCACCGTGTAAGCGAGTTTTCTGAGGATTTGTGGCCTTAATTCATCATTGATCTTAGAAATAGTAGCAGAGAGTGCTTCAACAGCTCTTTGGGAGGTAATTATGAGGGCTTTGATTTCAAAAAGGAAGTAGTCGGAAGTTAAGAGCTCTATGGTCTGTTCTTCGTTTATCGGTCTGTGGTTCAGAAGAGGAACGAAAAGCGGATCGAACTTTCCGCTCAGTGACAGAACATCGTAGTATGGATCCTTTGGCACTGTTCTGTTCTTCAGTAGGAACACTCTGGTCATCACTGATCTGATGGCTCGGTTTCCAGAAAAGCTTACTTCTACTGAACGCTCATTTGTTCATGAAAATATTGCATACAAATAATATTCGCGGAGAAAAGTTGGACTTTGTTTTATATATTAAAGAAGCAAAAACTATCTTTTTATACGTTTCATTACGCTAGCGATTAGTCTCTTCTTGGAGATCTTGATCTAGAGTGACGTCTCTGTTCACTACCCCAACTGGCACCTTCAGATCTTTCACGGCCTCTTTCAGAGTCTCTTGGTTCTTCTCTTCTGTCATCACCTCTACGGTAGGTGTCGGTCTCTCTTCTTTCGTGACCCCTTTCTCTGTCATAACCTCTATCTCTATCGTAACCTCTGTCTCTGTCGTAACGATCGTATCTTGATGGTGGACCGTAGTCTCTTCTTGGACCACCATAACCACGGTCTCTATAATCATCTCTGTAGCCACGGTCTCTGAAGTCTCTTGGTGGAGGGCCGTATGGATCATCACGATAACCACCATAGCCACCATAACCGCCTCTACCACCATAACCACCTCTACTACCGTAGCCACCATAACCACCGTAGCCACCTCTACCTCTACCTCTACCGGAACCAGCTGGATGTGGTTCAGACTTGGCTCTTTCGACACGTAAAGTAACTAATGGATCATTGATCAACCCTTTACCGTTTAGTTCCAATGCAGCTTCAGCATCTTTGTCTTCTTCAAATTCAACAAATGCATATGGAGGACCATCTGGTGTTCTTGCTGGTGGACGGTCAACTCTGACTAGGGGACCATATCTGTAAAGAAAAATTTGATTGTTAGTGGACTGGACTTGAATGAAAGTGAGTAGGAAATTGACTGGATGTTTTTGGATAGGATTTATGATCCTTTTATCTTGGTATTTGGATATGTGTAAAAAAGGTGAGAATAATTAAGAAAGTTGTGGAAGTGAAAGGTGAGTGAAGGAGATTTGAATCATTGAGTCAGTTTGGTGCTGAATGATCGTGGATGATGGAGGAGGAAGACTCCTTGAATCTTGTGGGGTTTGAACTATTTTGTTAGAATAGTAAAAGAGTTCAAAAAGGGAGATAAAGAATAAATCAAAAAGAGGGTAGAATAACAAAAAAAAAATATAAAACTAACATCAAAGGAAGAAATTAAAGACAGACAAAAAAGGGTATCAAACAATCACAAATAAAAAGAAAATAGACAAAATCGTATACAAACCAGTTGAATTGACTTACTTTTCGAAAGTTGGAGAAAGATCTTGAGCTCCTAATCCTCTTGGAAAACCTATACGTGCGGTTAATTTTGTGTTCTGTGATAGGGATTATGAGGTGGAGGAGGGATGCAAAGACGTACCAGAAACGTAAAGTGTGTTTTGGAAACCCATTTAGTGATAATTAACTTTGATTTTTTTGATGTTGTTTCTGTGATGTTGACAGTTGTCGAGAGCCTTTTCAACGATTTTGTTTTTTTTTTTTTTCTTTTTTGGGGCCGCGTTTCTAATTCTGCTGACCGTCAGCAGCAAACAGATAACTTGTTCCGGGTAACAGATAATGGTTTAGTTGAAGACAATTTAATTATTAGTGGATCAGGCAACCCAGATTTGATTTGAAGGGCGTTATAGTATTACTTAAGGGAAAATAGATCCTTGCTTTTGATTTATTGGTGTCCAATACTACAGTGAAAGATTTCAAAGCCCACTCAAGATGCTCTTTTGCTGTTTACTGTGACAATTTACCGTATCTAGCAAGCTCGCTCAACTTCCGCCTTGTATTAATGATAGCGAGCTAGTTCGCGACACCGAGCGGGTTGACACATAGAATCTGCCAATTTCATTTAAAAGCAAACAATTCGCCACTTTTAGACAGATCAAACCTGGCCATCCCTTGATTTTAAGAAATTGTCTAAATAATTTATAATGTCTGAACCAGCCAAGAAATCCTTTATCGTATGTTAATCTCCTAACTTGAGTATCATTTCAACATCAAATTGATCCATGTTGATTGATCAATTGGTTGCTCGATTTATAATCAAAAGATTTATGTGGACTAACGCCTCAAAAGGTCACTTTGAAAGAATCTGCCACTCCTCAAGCGTAAGTTATAGCCAATTAGCCAAAATTTTGTCCTGGCACTAACACTCAATCTCAGTTTCAAAGATGCAATCTCCAAAGTTGGTGGTGAAATAACGCACGAATACTCCTTGATCAAAGGGTTCGCCGTCAAGTTACCAGAATTTCAAGTCAAATCGATCAAGGAGCACTCTGATGTTGCTACTGTTGAAGAGGATAAAGAGGTTAGAACACAATAGACAGTATGGATGGTTTCATGTTATTGAGTAATATATCCCCTATACACCTACAGTTAAATCATATTATGCCAAAGTCGTCGTAAATTAACAATATAAATAATTATTGTTATTCCAGAAAAAACGTAGAGTTAGCTTTTAGCTGAAGTTTCAAATAGTACCACAGCGTTTTCTACTTTCAATATCCACCAAGTATGACCCCTGTGACTACAGTTTCAAGGTTTTCAAAACATTAGCATGACAAAATTTAAGCAAATATACAAGAATTAAACCTAATCAACTTCTTCCATTTCAGTCTCAACAACAGTTTCCTCAGTTGGTTGTTCAGTAGTGACTTCTTCAACTTTCTCTTCCTCTTCATCAATGTTTAAACCAAGGGAAATCAATCTGTTGATTCTTGAAGCGAAAGAGGTTGGCTCTTCTAGAGTGAAACCAGAAGTCAACAGAGCAGTTTCGTATAGCAATGAAGTCAAATCTTTAACAGTTCTATCTTCAGCACCATCTTGTTCAACCTTCTTTTTCAACTCTTTGATAATTGGAGATTTTGGAGACAATTCAAAGATTTTCTTTGAGGCCATGTATGAAGACATGGAGGTATCACGTAGAGCTTGAGCTTTCATGATTCTCTCCATGTTAGCGGACCAACCAAATTGAGCAGTTCTGATAGCAGCTGGAGAGTCAACCAATTTGTCGGAAATGACAACTTTCTCAACTTGCTCACCCAAGATTTCTTTAACAGCTTTAGCCAAATTTTCAAATTCTTTCTCTTCTAGTTCTCTAGCAGCTTTCTCTTCGTCAGTTTCTTCAAGTTCAAAATCTTTTGTGATATCAACCAATTTCTTGTCTTCAAATTCTTTCAACTGAGTGAACGCGTATTCATCAATTGGATCAACAAGGAACAAAACTTCGAAATCTTTGGCTTTCAAGATATCCAAGAAAGGAGATTTTTCAACAGCTTTCAAAGATTCACCAGTGATGTAGTAAATGTTCTTTTGGTGTTCTTTCATTCTGGTAACGTAATCAGTCAATGATGTTAGTTCTTCACCAGATTTGGTGGAGTTGTAACGTAACAATTTAGACAAAGCAGTTCTGTTTTGAGTGTCCTCATGGATACCCAATTTCAAGTTCTTACCGAAAGCTTTGTAGAAAGTGTCAAATTGTTCAGCATCTTCAGCAATCTCGTTGAAAGTCTCAATCAATTTCTTGACAATGTTCTTTCTAATAACTTTCAAGATTTTGTTTTGTTGCAAAGTTTCTCTTGACAAGTTTAGTGGCAAATCTTCAGAGTCAACAACACCTTTAACAAAACCTAACCATTCTGGAATTAACTCTTCAGCTTCATCAGTAATGAATACACGACGAACGTAAAGCTTGATGTTCGACTTCTTCTTCTTGGATTCAAATAAGTCAAATGGAGCTCTTTTTGGAATGAACAAAATGGCTTTGAACTCCAATTGACCTTCAACAGAAAAATGTTTGACAGCAAGTGGTTCTTCCCAATCGTTGGAGATGGATTTGTAGAAAGCATTGTATTCATCTTGAGTAACCTCAGATGGGTTTCTAGTCCACAATGGTTTGGTCTTGTTCAACTCTTCCAACTCTTCAACAGTCTCTTTAACTTTCTTAGGTTCTTTCTTTTCTTTGTCTTCGTCTTCATCAACTTCTTCCAGTTTTGGTTTTTTGTCACCATCTTCGGAAGTTTCTTCTTCAACTTCAGGAACCTCTTTTTCAACTTCTTTTCTCACTAGAAGTTGGATTGGGTAAGAGACAAATTCAGAGTGACGTTTGATAACTTCTTTGATTCTCTTCTCTTCCAAGTACTCCAATTGATCATCTTTCAAGAATAATCTGATGATAGTACCACGTTTAATTCTTTCGTTGGTCTCATCAAGAGTGACAGTGAATTTACCACCAGCGTTTGACTCCCAGATGTATTGTTCGTCATCGTTGTGTTTGGAGATGACTTGAACTTTATCAGCAACCAAGAACAAGGAGTAGAAACCAACACCGAATTGACCAATCATGGAAACATCGGCACCGGCAGAAAGAGCCTCCATGAAAGACTTGGTTCCAGATTTAGCAATGGTACCCAAGTTGTTAACAAGATCGGCTTTGGTCAAACCAATACCAGAGTCTCTGATTTCCAAAACTTTGTCTTCTGGTTTTGGAGTGATTCTGATAAACAATTCTGGTTCAGATTCCAACTTTGATTTGTCACTTAGGGCTTCGTAACGAATTTTATCCAAAGCATCGGAGGCGTTGGAAATCAATTCTCTCAAGAACACCTCTTTATTGGAGTAGACGGTGTTGATGATCAAAGACATCAACTGAGTGATCTCAGCTTGAAACTCATATGATTCAGTTTTAGAGGACATTTTGATGGATTGTTTCTTTCGATTGGGGAGCTCTGGAAGTTTCAGCGGCAAAGTGGCAGTTTTCCTTCCTTTTATAATTTTCAACAAACTGATGAGTTCGTCGATTTTTCCATCAATGGAAGAATCTAGAAACTTCCACAGAGAAAAACGCACGTGACTCGCTCAAGTAGAAGAGAAAAGAACGTCGTGGAATAAGCGAGTTAGCTACAAGCGTATTGAAATAAAGCGGTGATGGGCCTCTTATTTACTGTTCTGTGGGTAAAATCTTCCGATAGATGTGCCACAAGGTAGTTTCTTCTCATTCAAGCTACTTTTCCCTACTACTTTGGGTTCTGGCACCCCTCACAATAACTATCAATATGTTGACACATCCGAAATAATAGCGATTTCGATACCTTGATACTTCTTCGACTGAGTTCTTCCCATTTCCTTTAAATTCTCATCCTCACAGTCAAAAAAGACAATAACAGGAAGATTGAAAAAAAGGACACCAACTTTTAGAGAGATACTTTGAAACATACCTGTAGTTTTTTCTTGACTATTGAGAAGAATCAACGAGTTCCCTGTAACGAGTTCCCTGTATTCTCTCAACTTTGTAAAAACTGACATCTAATGATGAAGTCAGCACACTTAGGGACCATTGACCAGTACTTTGATCAAAGTGATTCATATGGAGTTCCAAGAATCAAACCAGGTGTGCTAAGCACTGCTTTCAAAGCGACCAGATTCCATTCTTGACATGAGTGTGATCTGAAACGTGGTGTAAGAGTTGATTCAATTAATAGTATGCAAAAGCTGGGTCACGATGAGCTTGTCACGTGCTTCAAGATTGATGATAAGAGAGAATTTCTGTGAGTTTTGACGTTGTTCAGATTGACTGTTTGATTATGCATGAAAGATATCAGGAAGAAAGAGGAAAGACAGGAAAAATGAGAGAGTTTGAAACATGGTCCAGTATTTACAAGTCATCACATTTTGCAGCAGGATTGAGTACATTTTCTGGAGGAACCCTATTGGGGAATTCAGTTTGAGGTTTTCTATGAATTTATCAGGGGGCAGCCCCGACGCATGAATTATATTACTACTGTTTCAAGTGGAAGTTGTTAGTTGGGAAGCAAATGAGACACGCATCGTCAGCCTCAATTAGTGATTAGGTGATATATGAAGCAAGAATAAAAGAAACGTGGAAAGACCGAGCAGTTTTATTGGGCAGTAGATGGTTTTTTGAAAGCTTTTTTGTACAGTTTCGCAAAGAAATCACCTTGTAGTGATTCATCATCATCACTCAAATTCTGTCCTTTGATCTCAACGTCTTCCAAAGCAACAACACTTTTCAAAGTGTGATCTCTCAAGATACAAGCGAACGCAATCAACAGAACGCAGAAACACGTACCCACAATACACAGAATTTTTTGAATGTGTCTGTAGGCTTGAACAACAGCTTGTCTCTCAGGGGTGTCCCAAGTGTATGTTCTGATGAATGTAAATGGGGATCCATAAGCCACTGTAACGAGTTCTGGGTCCGACAAGTGTTTGGCGATTTCCTTAGGTAGGATGTTTGTCCATAGCGCACCGGAAACAGAAGTACCGAAAGCTGTACCAACGAAGTAAGATGCCAAATATAGAGCCAAGACAGTAGCCATGTGTTGATGATTGACACAGGATTGGATGGAACATTGGGTCAAGTATGTGCTGAACCCAGCTGCAAAACCAAGCAAACACAAAGAGCCAATGATACCTGAATGTGAAATTGAATCACCACCTCTAAATCTAACCAATAGAGCCATAGCTAGCAACCACATAGTTGTACCAAATACAATCAACGCTTTCATCTTTCTAATTCTAGTGATTGCAAAACCAACAGAGATACCGACAATCACAGAGACGAATGAGTAGAGTTGAACTATTCTTGTAGCTGATTTAACAGATTCATTGTTGGCCACCACAAGGACAGTGTACATGTAGTCACCTTGTTGATACCAGATAAAATTGATCAGAGCAGCCATAGCCAAGGCACCAAAAACACCGCGGTCTTTGAGCAAATGAATTGGGATGATTGGTAGTCTAGCGAGTTTTCCTTCCCAAATGATGAAAGCTGGTAGCGCAACAACAATACCAATGACCAAAGGAGCGATGATTTTGGCTTTTTTCCATTCAGCTTGAACACCACCTGCAAGAGTGAAAGGAACCAAGATCATACCAAGAGTAGCAATGATCAAGACAAGACCGATCAAATCCATTTCATGAACCCAAACATCAACAAGATATTTTGTCCAACTTAAATCCTTGTGTTTTGATTGAGCCTTATTGATCTCATCCAAATCACCATTTTTTCTAGCTAACCACCACATGTGTGACATTATTAAGAATAATGGGAGACATGCCAATGGGAAAATGAATGCCCACATACCAATACCGAACTTCCAATTCAAAGTACCAACTGCAGCCTGAACATCACCAGAAATCCAAGTATTGATGAGAAATGGAGTTGCAACGACGAAGGACGCCAAAACTCTCCAATTCAAATTGGAGAAATCAGATGAAATAATTTCGAGTAATAAGATCACAGTAGTCAACCCTAGTTGATAGAAAACTGCACCAGCGGCAAATTTCTGAACATTTGTAGCTTGTGATTCGATAACCGTACCGACAACGTATGCTAAAACACCAATGATTAGCAGCGTAATTCTTCCAAAGACATCCGAGACCCTGGCAAAGGCAATTTGACCAGCAGCTGCGATAACGGCTTGGATACAGTTCACTGTGGACAACAAAGCATGTGTGGAGTATGATGATTGGGCATAAGCAAGGTTCACTATACGAACGGCGCCGTCCAAACCGTAAGCATAGGCAACAAGGAAGATACTGAAATACACAATCAACTTTTGATACCATTTGCTGTACTGCTTGGCATAGGCTTTGGTTCTCAGTACACCCAAAGTTTGAGTGTTTTGACCAACTTTAGATGGGAGGTTTGCGCCTGCATCTGTTGTTGAGTCTAATACATTTTGCGAGTCATTACTGAAGGACTTTTGAATACCAGCATGTTGTGTCTGACTGGAGACACTAACAGCATCAACCTCAGTTTGAGCTGATGGATCCTTTGTGTCCTGTGTTTCTGTTGTACTCATCTCTGAATTTGTTGAACTATGTGGAGATAGAGAGGGGGGAGGGTGATGGTGCTGTTAGAGATATGATGTGGAAATGGAGCAGCCTTTATATGAGGTTCAATTTAATTTATCAGATCGATCTTTCATCAGTCCATGTACTGAGGGTGTGCATGTTGCATAAGAGTACAATAGACAAGGCCCGTATTCAGTGACATCTAGAACTTTTGCAGCCTCTTCCAATACAGTAGTGCAAATATGTTTTTTTTTTTGCTTGACCGTGGATCTTTGTGCGAGAAGTAGACAGCATAAAATAAGCTTATTTGGGAGGACTTGGTAGTGAATCTCAACAGTGCTTATTGGTCTTGTTGAGGCACGAACTCAACGGTCCACATGTGTTCAAATGAGCTTGTCTTGCTGTTGTGATCTAAATGGCACATACTGGTTGAATCATATGCAACCTAATCATAATTACCGGCCATAATTCTATACGGAAGACCCTATGAAAGAAGCTCTTTTCCTTTCGAACAAGCATAAAAGGCAATGTATAGTGATGCAGGGAGAAGCCTTGTTGCCTGCTAGCGAGGGAAAGAAAAGCACACCTGTTTGAGTTGTTGGAGAAATAAAGATTGATTTGAAGTGTGTATGCGAATACTTCGGATTCTCGGATATTGGAAAGCAGTGTGTTCGGATGAGACTTTTCGTCATGTTCCGAAAACAAGGGCAAGAAAACGAAATGGTCAGTCTCCATATCAAGATGCGGGAATCCGAGAATTAGGCAAGCGTTCCAAGGTGCCATGCATTGAGGGGATAGTAATAGAATGTCAAGTCTATAGTCTGTTATAGTAGGTTAAGTTCCGAGCTGTCCAAAAACCCAGAAGTCACGTGCGTGAACTATCACGATCTTGGTCACGTGACATTTACACCGAATGCGCGTCGTCGTTTAGCCAGCTGAGTCAATTTTTGCAAACGAGAGATAAATGGACAAATAGAAAAAATACATTGTATTTAAACATAAGTGATTCCAAAGTGAATTGAGATCTGCTTTCAAATACAGTCACAATGGGTAAACTAGTACAGTTGCTTCTTCATCCTTCGGAACTTAGATCTATTCTTCTTTACAAATCATTCAAACACACTTTGCACCCGTTGGATCAAACCAAACAGTCGGATAATCTTAAAAGATGCTATGAACTACTAGCGCATACTTCCCGATCATTCATTGCCGTTATAAGAGAACTTCACCCGGAATTGAGAGACACAGTTATGGTTTTTTATCTGATCTTGAGAGCACTGGATACCGTTGAAGATGATATGACGATTTCCAAAGAGATCAAAGTTCCAATTCTCCGTTCGTTTGAAGAGAAACTTGATACCGATGATTGGACTTTTAATGGGTGTGGACCTAACGAGAAAGATCGTGTTGTGCTGGTGGAGTACGATAAGATCTTGAAAGAGTACCATAATTTGAAACCAGAGTACCAAGAAGTGTTGAGGGACATTACTAAGAAGATGGGTAACGGTATGGCCGATTACATTGAGGATTCCGATTTCAACGCATTGGGTTTGAAGACAATAGCTGATTATGATCTGTACTGCTATTATGTTGCTGGTCTTGTCGGTGATGGTTTGACAAGATTGATCGTTCTTGCCGGTTTTGGTGACGATGAGCTATCCAAGAATCCAAGACTATTGTACAGTATGGGCCTATTCTTGCAAAAAACCAACATCATCAGAGATTATGAGGAAGATTTAAGAGATCAAAGAGCCTTCTGGCCAAAAGAAATATGGGGAAAATATGCTAAAGATTTGAAAGATTTTACCACGGATAGACAACAAGGTGTTTGGTGTGTTAGTGAATTGGTCTACAATGCCTTGACACATGTTGAAGAAGTGTTGACGTATTTGAGTTTAGTTGAGGATCAGTCAAGCTACAACTTCTGTGCCATTCCTCAAGTGATGGCCATTGCTACGTTGGAACTCGTGTATCAAAATCAGGACATTTTCGAAAGAAATGTCAAGATTAGAAAAGGTACTTCATGTGATTTGATCTTAAGATCAAGAACATTTGCAGGCTGTGTCGAGATCTTCCAACACTATATTAGAAAAATCCATCATAGAAGCACTCCTAAAGATCCAAACTATTTGAAGATTGGACAAATCTGTGGTAAAATTGAACAATTCATCGAAGAGATGTATCAGACCCATCTTCCAGTTGGTGCAGTGAAACAAGAAACCAATATTTACAAACAAGTCATCCGTAAAACGAAACTGGATCAAAGAATGTCCGATATCATCAAAGATGAGAATTTCAAAATTAATGCTGCGTTAACGCTGGCAGCTGTGACAGTTTTGGCAATAATTAGTCAGTTGGTCTGATATGTATATGACTCTGACAATAAAGTAGTATCATTTTGTCATTCGCTTGCCCAAATTAGGTTGATAAATATGTATTGATAAATCTCAAACTATCTTGGGGATTCTTCATAATCTTGCCTGGAATCTTGAGAAATTCCTCATTGAAGATTTGATTCTTCACATTGGGACTACTACCACTCGGGTATTGGAAATCGTTCACTGTGATTTCTGTGTTGAAAATCACATTATGAGAGTTCTCTATTATAGCACCGTTCGAAGGGATCTCAGCTTGAATTTTCGTGTTTGTAGTACTGTGGATTCTCAACTGGTGACAATGGGCGAAGATCAACGAATTCTCAGCGTCAAAGATGAAAGCCGGACCTTGAGACTTAATTAGAAGTATAGAGTTCTTAATGGACTTGATGGTTATGGAGTCAACGTCCTGTGCAATCAACACACAATCTTGGATATTGGTGACCAGGCCTGCTTTATCAGTAAATGTAACCACCTGATTCTGGAGATCACGCAGAGAAGCTTCCACTGGAGCATTACCCAGATCTTTCGGTATCTCCAAGAGAAGTTTCCTCTGTGTCTTTGTTGATGATGCTCTTGTTGAGAATTTGAATCTTCGCGACGGTTTCGACAACTTGTGGACTTGATCAAGAAGCTGTTGGATCTGCTCCGAGTATGAGAGCTGCTGGTACCGTGGGACCAGATGTGACACCGTCTCTATCTCGTTCTTCAAAGTGATGATGTCGCTTTTGATGCTGGCGATGTCTGGTTGAGAATATGAGTCCAACAGTGTCTTGAGCTCTGTTAGGCAATTGTCAGTATACGCCACTGGATAGGAAGTGTACGAGAATAAAAAACGAAAACAAACCTTTGAATCTTTTGGTGAAGGTATCGTGGCACTCGCCAATGTCAACTTTGCTCATTTTGTACCGCTGTGTGGTGATTTCACCTTTCACCACAGCTTATTTGTATAGTCTGGCGTTTGTTTACATTTTGTAGATTTATACGTACGCAAAAAAAAAAAAAAAAAATAAACTCCCTACAGTATAGTGGTCAAGATAAATAAGATTTCTTTTAATGCAATTATGAGCTATAGATCAACGACTGAACTTCTTGGCAAACAAACTCTTCACTCTGGCGAACGGTTTGAACTTCATCACCCTGAAGAAGTAGTAAAGCCCACACATTGCAACCAAGTTAAACAAGATGTAAACGAAAATCAAACCAAAGTTTCTCCATCTTTCAGTAAAGGAGATACCCAAGTTAGTCAAATATTCGTCTCCTAGCCTATAAGAGCAATAAGCACAGTTTTCGGTGGCTTCAGGATTGTTCAAATAACCAGCACCGACTCTCTCAATGTAAGCAGTTGCAAAATCAGCACAAGTCTGACCAGATGGGGGATTGAAGTAACTGAACTCATCACTTTTGCAGACGATTTCTCTCCCATGCAAGTTCAAGCCTAAAAGAGTTCCCACAATGTAAGTCATTGGTGACAATCTGTACATGAAGATCCAAAAACGAGGCATCAAGTACGGAGGCTGAACAACACCACAAAAAGTTACCAAGAAAGACATCACTAAACCGGTAATAATGTTTGATGATGGAAGATCAGGTGACATGTAGACGACGGCAAGACCCAACGACACATAGTAAAGCTGGTAAACAATACCGTAGTTCAAGTAGTAGACACCTGCATATGGACCACTATTGTGTAAGTGTAATGGGAAATAGTAACCGATAAAGAACAGAGCACCAAGTACCATGTGGTAGGGGATTTCATTAAAGTACTGAGCAAGAAGCAATGTGGACCAATGAAAAGTGTTTGATTTGGATTCTCTTACTTCGAACAACTCTCTTGAGGCAACAGCTCTCTCCTGGATTTGATTGATGGCTGGTGCAGCTATCAATACCGGTAAAAACACCGAAAACATTGTGTTTTGCATCCCAATGACAGAACTACCAAAGTCCCAGAAAGTGAAACCGATGAATAAACCAGCAGGGATAAGCAACAAAGCTTTGGATAAGATGTACTGTGGATCTCTCCAGAATTGAACACCTGTTCTCAAAGTCACGTATTTCAATTGTGTCAGATATGACATGGCATATGTCTTCTTCAGCTCATTTTTATCAGCCTCCGATAAATGCTCCTCAGCATACTCTTGTGTCTTCAAAGTTTGGATTTCCAAAGTGGTATCATGAAATTCTTTAGAATTGGTCCAGATTTCAAACCAATCTTCTTTGACAGAAGCAGTGGCACCGGCACCAATAGATTCCAAAATATATTCTGCTGGGTTATCCCGATCTTCACAAGGTCTGGCACCGTTTCTCTCAAAATATGACAAGATCGTTTCAGAGTTCTTACCAATATCACCAAAGTAAACAGTTTGACCACCTTTTTTCAACAACAATAGTCTGTCGAAGGACTCAAATAACGTTGCAGATGGCTGATGAATGGTACACAAGATGGATTGTCCAGCACGGGCAAGTCTCTGTAATAACTTCACAATTGTCCATGCAGATTGTGAGTCCAAACCAGAAGTAGGTTCATCTAAAAACAACAACAATGAAGGTTTAGCAACCAATTCAACACCAATTGACAATTTCTTTCTCTGTTCAACATTTAAACCAGAACCCAAACTACCAACAATAGCTTCAGAATATGAAGTCATTCCCAAAACATCAATGATCTTCTCAACATAATCCATCTTTTCAGAATCCGGAACGGTAGGTGGACGACGAAGTCTAGCAGCAAATTGTAATGATTCTCTCACCGTCAACTCATCGATGTGTAAATCCTGCTGTTGAACATATCCCGTAGATCTTCTGAATGAGGCATCAAGCGGTTTACCATTGACTAAAAAATCACCAGTGATGGTACCCATATCAACTCTTTGTGCCAAAACATTCAACAAAGTGGTCTTACCAGCACCAGATTCACCCATCAATGCAGTCAAAGTACCTGGTTTCACATAACCTTGAACGTTATCCAACAATTTCCTAGAACCACCTTCGTAAGGAATAACATAGTCAACATTCTGCCACATGAAAACACCAGTTGAACCTAATCCTCTGAAAATTTCATCTGATTGTTTCTGGCCTTCAACAATAAGAGTATGTGGTTCTTCTAAGTCTTGGACATTGACTTGGCCAGATTCAATATCGTCGGTAGTAGAAGCAGTGGCTTTCAATAATTGTAAAGTACGTTCAGACTTCTTGAAATACAGATGATCACCACCACCTCTCACTGGTCTCTTGAACTCTGTAGCAATGGCACTCACCGCAATGAAAGCAACGTTGAAAGCAATAACAATACCGAAATTTCTCCACATATTTCCATAATGATATCCATACTGGACTCTGATGTAATCATCACCACTGACACTCGAATGACCCACTATGGAACCTGCAAATGCGCAAACTTGTTCACCCGAACTCAAGTTCTCATAACCTTCACCGGATGGGATCAAAGTATTACCACAGTTCATATCTCTATTGTGAAACTCATCAATCATCATGTTTTCAAACCCATATCTTATTGGATTGAGGTATGAGATCCATTTAAACCAAGGATGCATCGATTTCGATTGTAATGTGAACCCACAATAGGTGATGATGGCCAACATCATCAAACCAGCAGCAGAGTTTGCCCCTGCGACACTCTGTGATAGCGACGCAGTCATATTGAACACGTTACTGATGGCTTCAGCAGAGATCACCATGAATAACAATGTGGCAAAAAATCTCCATGCTTGTTTTTCCAAGTTACCAATGAAATAACATAGGATATAAAATACAATGACACCAATCATCTTAAATGGGAATTTAGCAACAACAGTGGCCAAGGTTTCAGCCGAGGGATGGAATAAAGAGTATGATTTATGTTTCAAGAGGATTGGACGTTCTGCAAATTGTGAAGCAATCTCAGCAAGACCAGTCACGCTGAAGAATAACACCAAGTAGAAAACTAATGCACCTCTTGAAAATGAACCTGAAGTGTCTGATGGTGTACCGATATACAACGTACCAGCAATCAAAGCATTAGCAGTAGCTGATAACGTTTGTGTGATGGTAAAATTCATATCACCATAAATCTTGGAGAATGCTCTCTTAGTCAATAGTCTCAGCTGGGTCAAGTAGTTCACAGTATACCGATCGTGAACCCTTTTCTTCACCTGTTTCAAAGATAGATCATATTGTTCTCTTGTTGAATGTGGTATTCCTTCATATTCTGAGATCTCATTTTGTAGAATTGTGAATTCTTTAGAACTTAACCATCTCTGCTCAAATTCTTCAGCTGTTCTAGGTGCTGTGTTTTCAAAACCTGGTCTCACAGTTCTTCCATTTGGGTCAGTCACAGCAGTCAAAAACTCAGCAGTGGCTTGTCTTTCAATACAAACGAATCCCAAATCCAAAAAGTATTGCTTTGCATCTTCAGTTCTACCGAAATAGATTTGACGACCATCATAAAGAACCAAGACTTTATCGAACGTTTCATAAATATTCTCACCAGCTTGATAAATAGTGATCAATGCAACGGCTTCCGTTAAGGACGTCTGTGTTCTAATAGCCTGGGCATACTCGAGAGCTGTTGAGGCATCTAGACCCCTAGTGGCATTGTCCCAACAGTAAACAGAAGCTTTACAACTCATCGCCTCAGCGATGGAGACCCTTTTTCTCTCTCCTCCAGAAACACCACGGACAAAATCATTACCAACCTTAGTGTTGTAAGTATGTGTCAAGCCAAAGATAGTCGCAAGCAAGTCTCTCGTTGCTTCGATGTATTGTTCTCTCGTGGCGTTGTTGACTCTAGTGTTGGGCGTTTTGCAACCAATTGAAAATCTCAAAGTCTGGTCCACAGTTAAATGCGGGAAATGGACATCCAACTCCCCGTTGTAGATCAAATCGCTTTTGTAATTGGCCATCATCTCCTCTTGCGGAATATTGTCGTAGTGGATGCCCCCCTCTACACTGACAAACTGGTCGTGTTCACCAGCGATGGTCTTAAGTAGTGTTGAACAACCTGCACCAGGACGTCCTAACACTAGACACATCTCACCTGGTTTCACTATACCATTGATGTTCTTGATGATAGCTCTAGGGGGTTTCTTATTTCTTTTGAAGATGCTCAGAGGCGAAGTGAATATTTGAGGAACAGTAGGAACATATGAAGAAGAGGCATCGATACCTTTTGTTACAACGTCTTTGAATATCACACCTGTCGAACGAAGATGAATGCCCTGCTCATCGGCGGATTTGACAAACAACTGTAAGATCTTCTGGAAATCGAAATCCTCCTTGTCAATGATATAGGGCGGCTGGTTACCCTTTTGTCTATGCGATAGTTGTTTGGATAGTGATTGAAGCTTGTATAGCACTCCACCTTCCTCTTTAGCTGAGGCGTTAGTCATGATTCGCACAATATCTTCCATTTGAGCCTCTTGGCCAGTGTACGGTGGATAATCCACATCTGAGGAAGATGTTTCACTCTTCGTCGTCATGATAGCGGACAGCGAACACAGTTATAAGAAGCTTTCATCTAATTGAAAACTAAAGAAGCATCAAAATAGAGAATTCCAACACTTTTGTACTCTTAAGACTTCTTTCTACAACTTCGGTCTCTGATACAGAAGATTGCCTATTCAGGTAATAATCCACCGAGACCGCGCGCTTCCGGGTATTTAAAAGTGCGGTAAGCGAAACACTCCGCCAATTCTTAAAACGCCGCCGTGTATTTCAGCCAATGGGATTGCTCCGCAGCGGGCAGGGCCTTCCTAAATTTCAAACAGACAAAGATGACTTGAAGCTGGAAAATCAGAGGAGAGTACATTGGTAATCATGAGATTAGCTGAGTGTTAGTAATACCTCAGAAGCCTGTATATACCCTGATCTGCCTCAGAGGAGACTCATTTTGGCCTGTACCAGGATGCGTGCTATATTGATTAGTGGGTGTGGCCTAACTTATATATTTGTTATGTCTGTTTTCGCGTTTATACTTGAGGTGACGTCCCCTCCAACTATTCTTGCCTCAGCTACACTCAAGCGGTCATTGATGGGCACGGTTATACCATCATTTGGTGCTCACAACGTTCTGTCATGATTACACGATGCCGTTAATTGCGTTGATTTCTGAAACTTGGTATAGCTACTTTCGTTCCTAAACATTTTCTCACCGACGCGTTATGGGACCCATACATACCGTAATTTCCACCGAATATTAAGCCGTGACTTCGGGCCAATAGTTAGGTCGTCTCTAATTACGTCAAAATTAGCGGTTCTCGTTTAATGAGAAGCTATAATTGAGGAGACCGAATCAATGGTGTGAATTCGAAACCTTATACAAAAGAAGCTGAATATAGCAAACGATTCAGCAATAGGTTCTTGTACTTTTTTTGTTCATTAATTATTTCATCTCTATGACTTTACTATTCATCTATAGCCTCTGTAGCTTGGTCCACGATTGTAGTCATATGTGTTGGTACTATACCTAGCTGGCGGTGGAGGAGGTGGTAGTGATTGTGTCTGTGGGTATAACCTACTACTATCATCATAAATAGGCCTAGGAGCACTCTGGTATGCTTGTGAATGTTGATGGGATGAGTTGTAGCCATGTGGTGTGCTGTTTCCCGATCTCCCACTGGCATTCTGTGGAGGATCAGCGTACCTATCATATGAACTGAAACTTTCATCTTCATTCTTTGGCTCAACGTTTCTTGAAAGAGAAAGGCCATTTGATAGCTTCTCTCTCAAGTCTTTATTATCCCTTTTGTATTTATCCATCTCAGCCATTACTTTTGATAAAATCAGCTTTGCAGTCGATTCTTTAAGCGTCTGTATAAGCTGTGGATACGTTCTTTCAAGTTCTTCGTAGTTGCAAATTGACGATGATCGGTTCGCGGTTGACAAGGCATGTTCCAAATCTAATTTATACCTTGAAACATCATCCTCTGAGACACGAAGACGCTCCTTCAGTGTACGCTTCTCATCAATAGTAGTTTCCAGTTCATTTCTAAGTCGTATCACTTCTGCTTCATACTCCTCTGATATTTCACCCTTGATCTTATCTCTCAATTGAGATAATTCAGTAGCGTGTGCTTCTTCAGCAGCTCTGATTATCTCGACATCATTCTTTTCATGGTATCCAATTTTCAAATTCCAGTCATCATTTAAGCCAACTACTTTCAAAGTCTTGTTGGTAAGAAGTTTGGCAATTGTGAACAACGATGACTTCAGATCCGAGAATTTAACCTCTTCACCAGCTTGTTTCCGAAAAACACCCATATTTGGCGATGCTTCTAATGCAACATTGATAACTGCTCTAAATTTTCCCAGCTCTACTTTATAATCTTCATAGTTGTCCCCAAAAGTTTCAGGATTCATTATTAGAGTGATATCATCTTTGTATGCTTCAAACGAAGAATCTTCAACTGTTTTATCATGCACTACCAGAAAAGCAGTCAACAAAGCAGCTTCTTTAGGATAAATGTCCATCATTGAAACGCCAGAGCCTTCATCTGCACCATCCAGATCCAATGCAAAGTAGCTTTGAAAGTTTGACAAAAGTGACCCAATGTTTGCTTGTATATCACTATAGTCTGTCTCGTTGAACGAACGAACGAATACAAGGAGCTGCACAAGATTGGCAAGCACTCTTGTAACATTGTACTTTTTTGACTCTTTTTCTGTGTATCTGACAAGGTCATGTTCTTGAATATAGTAATATGCCGGTTTGATATAAGATAAATAACTGAAAAACAGATTGAAATGGAGGTCAAATTCCGATTCAATACCAACAGGTAAATCCATTTCAGACAATATGAAGTTTTCATCTTCAAATGTGAGCTGTGTCTGAGAACCAAGGTCCGGTTCATCATAATCCATGGAATCTTCATCCGCTTCCCTATTCGTATGTTGATATTTTGGGGGCGTGCTCACAAGAAAATTAGCAAGCCAGTATGACACCCGCAGAAAATCATCAAGTATGTTATCTATGTGTTCGAAGTAATTATCAGAAAGCTGGAAATGTTGAACATATTTCTCTCCTTTCAAGTAGAGTTCATTGGCCCTTTGGAGCCTTTGACAAATTGATCGGATATAACACTCCATTTCACCTCCAGAACTGATATATTAAGTTGAGATACAGCCTCCAGCAAATCAACTGTGTGGTGATGTCCAATGTAATGGATCCAGTTATTCAAAAGGGAATGAGCAGCCGTTACCAATTGGTGTTGACGGGGTGGATTCCTTTCCCAGAGTTACGTACTTACTTTTCAAATTACAGAGCTGCCTGTGTCCCCTATCGAAAGTCGGAAAGCAGAATTTCCGGGCAACGTAAATGTATCTATGGCAACCGATCAGGTCCGCTAAATTGAAGTTGTTTACATTTTGATATTCAGACATGAAGGAGAAAAAAAATTGAAATAAAACGTAAACAACACACGGAAATCAAAAATCTCCACGAATAGCTCTCACCACACACGCTGAAAAGAGACAGAGAATCCTAGGAATAGCTCGCAGTGTACATTTGTATACATTTTTCATTGGCAGTGTGAACTATAATCTTTGAATTATGTCTTCAAACGGCGGGTCTAAAAAGCACATCGCCTCACGGTACTTAGAGCTGTTGAACAACGCAGGACCAGGCAACCAGGCTCCAACAGGTCCATTACAGCCTTCCTCCAAGATGAACACAAAGCCTGACCTTCAGTTAAAGACACCAACAAAAACAAGAGCTTCATTGAGATCTGCTGAGGAGCCTAAACAAAGTACTGGTCAATTGTCTCCCGTTAAAAGACTTGTTCTCGAAAGAGAGAACGCGACGGGCAGAACACCACCAAGATCTACTGGAACATACAATGCTGCTATAGAGGAGTCGTTTGCTGACTTGAATCTTGACAGTCCATCACCATTGAAAAGGACATCAAGACCAACATTCTCTTCAAAAACAGAGGCTCCACCTCCGGCTAAACCTCAATGGACAATTGCTAACAGACAAACTCAAAAAGGCTATGAATATCTTTGCAGAATAGGTGAAGCGAAAGAATGGATAGAGAGTATCATTGATGAAGAGATCCCTTCTGCATCAGACCTTGCTAATGACGCGTTGAGAGACGGTGTTATTTTGGCGAAGTTGACCAAAGCATTCAAACCTGAATTTGTTAGAAAAATTGTTCCGTCAGGTGCTAAGCTACAATTTAAGCACACCGAGAATATCAACATCTTTTTCCATTTCCTGGACTCAGTGAGAATGCCAGATCTTTTCAGATTTGAGTTGACTGATCTGTACGACAAGAAAAATATCCCAAAAGTGGTGTTCTGTGTACATGCTTTAAGTTTCATGCTTGCTCAAGACAATGCTGCTCCTGATATGAGTCAACTTTCCGGCAAATTGGATTTTACCGAAGAGGAGATCAAGAAGTCAGAAGGAAGTCTAGCTGGTAAGAGCATGCCAAATTTTGATTCTATGAGCAAACAATTTGGACGTGAAATTCCAAAGAGTCCACAGAAGCTACAAATCCCAAGTCTCCAAGCAACAGAAGAGAAAGCCACACCATCAATTCCAGTGAAAGCACCAAGACCACTTCCAGCTGATCCACCTTCTGTTGCAAACGCCATATCTTTGAAGAAAAATTTTCTGACCAGCCCATTTTTGGAACCTGATTTGAACAGTAACGCCCATGTTCAATTGAAGAAAGTTTCCTCGCAGTCAAGGCCATCATCTTTGGAGATAGTGGAACCATCGAGGGATGATGATGGTGAAAATTTCGGATCCTCGATTGTCAACCGTTACAATGCTTCTCCAACAAAGAAGAAGACACTGGGTAGAGACGAGTACCTCAACACAATCATCAGATTCCAGTCAATTGCGAGAGGCTCCATCTTCCGTTACGACATGTTTGTTGATCGTATAATGCTTAAGGCTATGGCTGAAAATGTGATCCAGCTACAATCTCTTGCTAGAAGATCCCTTGTGATGAACAAGTACAGAACAAGCGCTGCTAGCGTTGGCGATTTCGAACCACACGTCATTACATTGCAATCATTGATCAGAGCAAAGAAACAAAGATCACAAATCTTGAAAATCAATGCTGCCCAACCTAGTGATACGATGGTAGTTCTGCAAAGTATCTCCCGTGGCCAGTTGGTGAGATTGTCCATCAAGAAGTTGAACTACGAGCTAATCAGATACGATCATTCCATCATACAGCTCCAGGCTTTGCTCAGAGGAAAAAAAGTCCACAAGAGAACGAAAAATAGTGCTACGGCTACGGATCCTGTCATCGGACTTCAGTCTCAACTACGTCGTGTGCTGTTCCAGAGAAAAATCAAAAAATCTGTTCGTGAAGCACACTCTGAAGAAGATTCCATTGTGATACTGCAATCAGTAATTCGTGCCTCGGCCGTCAGAGATGTTTTCCAAGAAAAGACGGGTGCACTGAAGTACTACGAATCAGCATTTGCTGAACTCCAATCGATTGCTAGAGGTGGTATCTCGAGAAACAGGTTAAACAAGATGCTTGATGTTCTTGATTTTGAGACTCCAAAGTTGCAAGAGCTGTGTGCTATTGCCAAGGGTAAAGTCACTAGGTCCAGAATTGCAAAGTTAAAATGTGACCTCTCCTTTGCAACATCGAGTGTTCTTTCTGTCCAGTCTTCTGTTCGTGGTGTGTTAGCAAGATTTGAATTTGACTTGTTCTTGGATGACTTGGACTATTGGACCGACGAAACTGTTGGTCTCCAGGCCTCCATTCGTGGTTACTTGTACAGACAGTCAAAGAGAGAAGTGATGAAATACTACGAAGGACACTTGCCATCGATCATCAAGATTCAGAGTTTCATCAGAGGTAAATATTTGGGAAGTGCGTACAAGTCTTTGATCTCAATGGAAAACCCGCCTTTGTCTGTGATTAAAAGATTTGCCTATTTGTTGAATGACAATGACGTTGATTTTGATGAAGAGGTCAGATTGACCAGAATCAAAGAGTCTATCAATGAGAAAACAAGCTCCAATGAACTATTAGAGAAACATATCAGTCAATTGGATTTGAAGATTGCCTTACTACAAAAGAATAAGATCTCGTTGGATGAGCTGCTATTGCAAAAAAACAAATCTATCCAGACATCCCTTCATGCATCCACCATCGATGTCTCTTCGTTGAATAGAAGAGCTAAAACTAGAATGGAGTCGTACGAAAAACTGTTCTACCTGTTGCAAACTCAGCCACTATATCTTACCAGATTGATCCATTCGGATTACCGTGGAGTTGATATTGCACTAAAGATCTTCAACAACCTTGAGTCCAAAGAGCTGCCTACTAGAGAAGAATATCTATTTGTTCATTTGATTGAGAACAACTTGAAAGATTTCATCCAGAAGTCACATTCAGTTGATGATTTACAGAAACAAACCACTCAGGGATGGCAAAGATTATTGAGGACATTCAATGAAACACGGAAGGATATTTTAACTGAGCTGTTCGGTCCATTGGTTGAGACCATCATGAGTGATATGCAAATTGACTTGGAGTCCGACCCAGTTCGCATCTATCAAACAGTGCACAATACCCCAAAAATCCTTTCTGTTGAGAAGGCCATTGAGGACCCAGATACCAAAGCTGCATTTATCAATAACCTGCAGCAAATCAGAGAGTTTGGGTCGGAGATCTATCGTATCTTGAACAACAGCATAAAGAAGTTACCAGTACATATCAAAGTTATTGCCAGAGCTGCGTTCAGAGCTTCCATCAAGAAGTTCCCACAAAACGTCGAACAAGAACATTTGGCTAATGCTGGTTACGTATTGATCACGGGATTGGTAAACTTGATTCTGGAATCACCAGACTTCTTTGGTATTACTCCAATTGAAGTTTCTAGAAACTCCAAGAAGAACCTTCGTGCTGTTGCTAAATTGTTGACCCAATTGTTTGTGATGAAGCCATTTGGTTCCGATGATATTTACTTGCAGCCTTTGAATAAGTTCATCAACTCTTCTGTTGATGGCGTGAGATCACTGTTGAAAAGCATCATTGATGTTGGTGAGATCGATACAGTATATAATATGACTGTCTATGACGATATGACTGCTCATAACAGACCAAAGTTGACTTTGAGAATTTCGGATATGCTAGCCATTGATGACTTAATCAAGAAGGAAATTGATGTTGTTGCTCCACTTGCTGATGATACACTGAGAGAAGTGCTGGTTGAGTTGAGGTCAAATAATGCCAATGACATATCCAAATTGACTGGGTCATACACTTTGAGTTTGAATCCATCGAGCTATAAGTCATCTCCAGAAGATGTGAGAATGAAGGCTTTGTTCATGCAAGCTAAGAGATGTGTGCTGTACATGGTTCAAGTCCAAGATGACCAGGTCGATCTTTTCGAGCTGTTGAAGTCTAGGATCGATCCAATCAATGAAATCAGATTCAAACAGATCATCAACGTTGAGAAGAAAGATGCTAAGTTTAACCGTGTTAATGAGTATGTGAACGATGGACAGGGATTCCTTGGTGATTTGAGTTCAGTATCATATCACAAATTGAAACAGATCGCATTGGAAAGAATTCTGGAGCTGGAAAGCATTGGTCGCGTCACTAGAAAAGATTCCTTTCAGTTAATTCTCAATGAGATTGCATATGATATCAAAACCAAACACGATCAAAGATTGTCAAGAAAGAAACAGCTGTCGATTGCCGAGAACACGCTGATGAGATTAGGTGAGAAGAATAGATTTTTAGAAGATCAACTTACCGGTTACAATCATCATATTGACAAGTCCATGGAAGAGCTACAGTCCAAACCAACGAAACCAAAGAGAATTTTGCCATTCACTAAGCAATTCTTCTACGAGCGTGAGTTGAAAAGAACCGGTAAATTACCAAAGTTCGGTGCTTACAAATATTCATCAAAAAGATTATATGAAAAAGGTATATTGGTCGAATTGCGTGGATTGAATCAAGATGTTGGATCCAGTGGTTCATCCTTCTTTGGTGGTTTCAACTTCCCAAAAATCGATTTCATGTTCAACTGTGATAGTGCAGGAATTTTCACCATCTCAAGTAAGAGTGGGACATTAGCTGTGAATGGATCATTGGAAACATTAACTATTGACCAATTGCTTGAATACCAATTTGAGAACAAATCACATATTGCATTGTTCAACGATATGGCCAAGTTCGATACCAATTGTCTGATCAATTTTATCTTCAAAAAGTTTTACCATTATAATGAAACTAAAGCTTGAAACGTTTATAAAATAAAGGAACTTTTTCACGAAGTTGATGTCGTAAGTCATTCATCGTATGAGTTGCGGATCAAGATGGTCAGGTGCTGGTTGATGCTTATTTGTATTAACAACAGCCTCCGCCACAGCAGCTAACTCTTCTTGGTTGTAAACATACGAGTCATCTTCCTCGTTAGCACTTGCACGTTGGCCTCCATTTCCATGCTCATTAATATCACTCTCTCCTCCATGATCACTGTCACCTTCACCGTTACTGTCTTTTTCTTCCAACAGTTCCTTGGCACGGCTTGTTATCAATTCGTCTCTATTGCACAACTCATAAAGAGAGGTATTTGTCAAGGCCTCCTGCGCAGCCCTCCTTATTTCACGGATCCATATGTCATTCTTTATTGTATCTGACAACGTCATCCAAGTCTCTGAAGCAGTATGAATCGTTAGCATCAAATCTTGGTAGAACTTTGAATCCTCATATGGCCGAGGTAAGAACTTGTCATTAATCTCACCGCAAAGTGTTCTGTATGTTTCTAGTGTTGGAACTTCTTGTGGCCATTGAGCAGGAGAAAGGAAGTACAGAACAATTCGAGCAAATGTGGGCTCTTGTTGTAGTTCGGGTTTCTCGAGCTTATTGACAAAGGAGACCATAGCTTGCTTTCTTGCGCGTAACAATTTCTCTCTATATCTTCGTTGCAGTTTAATCTTCTCTTTGACTTCGGCTTTAGAGGTATATCTCTTTGTTCGTAGTTTTCTTCTAGCTTTGATCTGCTCAACATCACCACGTCTTTTGACATCAGCCCTCATCTTGACGATTATTTCATAAGGATGGAGTTTCATACCTTTCTTCAAGTCCAAATGGCGACCCATCGAGCCTGGATGGGTGAAGGTCTTCTTACAGAAAGGACAGTATCTCTTAGGATCGGCATCTGGTGGTATATCAGGAATTCCTGGAATATCTAACCTCGTTGCTGGAAACTCTTCTCTGCTTGCTCTCTCGACTTCCTCCACTGTAATCGGCGGCTGAGCAGCTTCGTTCTCCCCAAGTATATCGCCATTCACAGGACTGTCATCGCCATTCCTTTCCTTATCTGTCTTTTCAGAACTATCAGCTTCTTGCTGCTGCTGCTGTTGATGCTGTTCCTGCTGACGTCTGTAAAGGTCAGATTCTATGTATTGCTGATGGTTATCGAGTTCCAAATCAACGTTCAAAACCGTAGAAACGTCCAGATTTTGTATATAGTGATTCATATTTCCCTGCGAATCATCATTATCTCGGTTTCCCGGTTTTTTCTGCTGGGGCATAGTAGCGTGAGAGGTCTGTGGCTGCTTATGCCTAACTGTTTTGGGCAGTGTTTACGTTTGGTGTCTTCGTGGTAAAATGAAGTTGGCTTGTAGAGTAATTCGCGAATAGTACGTTTCGAGGATTTTCGAGAAATATCAGTAAATTAAATTCAGTTAAAGCCTTTCAAACGGCCCAAATCAACGAGTTTGGAGCCACAAGTTCATTAATTGACACTTGCTTCTGCTATTTGGGATGTCCGACCACAAACAGGACGAATCAAAGACCCCTGCCAAGAGATACAACTCTTCTTTCGAGAGAAATAGAGCGTGGAATGTTCAGTCAGGTAGACCCCTCCTGCTCACCTCTCCGTTTAGACGTCTTACGCAACCAGCTGCTCCGAGTCCATTTAGAGCTTTCAAGTCACCTGTCTCTGCTCATGTTGTTAATACAAATCTCAACTCAGCAGAAAATGGGCAATTGAGCCGAGAACTTGTTGGTAAAGCTGATGACTTTGATGATATTGTTGATTGGATCAATTCCATGAAACATAGAGCTGTTTCGATACTGAAAGATGAGGAGAAAGAAGAGAAGAAGTTTTACGAACAGATTGAAAGAGAGAGGAGACTTATTGAAGTACAACAAGAAATAAACACAGAATCATTTGACAACCTCAAGATCTACTTGGATTCCGATAGACAAGAGCAACGAAATAGTCGATTCGATAAAGCCCCAGAAAATGAGTCTGAAGATGAAGAAGATGAAGAAAGTCATGAATCCGAAAAGGGCGAAAATGAAGATTTGTATCAAAGCAAGCATCATTCCATTTCAGCGTCATCGCAACTGCCGGTGTCTGATGATACGCCAATTGAGATTCTAGATTCGGATGAGGATGAGGATGAGGATGAGGATGAGGATGAGGATGAGGATGAGGACGATGATGAGGAAGAGCATGAGGACGAGCATGAGGAAGAGGATGAGGAAGCAGAACAGGAACGGCATAAACAAGGCCACGTTCATTACAGTCCACCACAAAGTCATGCACTATCATCATCAGATCATCGCAACTACAACCAAAACTACGATCAAGTTGTTTCCAGCGTGAACGGATATGAACAAGAGCAACTCAGTAGTGGAGAGTACTCTGAATCAGATAGAGAACCATTCGCAGAAGATGCAGAGTTCATTGAAGTCTCCAATGATGAAGATGAGGATGAAGAGGACGTGGTACCCGAGTACAATCCTGATGAGTTCCGTAATGATTCTACTCCATATAGACCAGTTGCACAGACGAAAAGCATGTATGCACGATCTGATGAAGAGGACAATGATGTAGAGTATAGTGGAGAAGACTCCGAGAAGGCTGATGTTAATGGTCAACAAAGATACGCTGCCGCTGAAGAAGAAGAAGAAGAAGAAGAAGAAGAAGAAGAAGAAGAAGAAGAAGAAGAGGAGGCGGAGGAGTCTGATGATGAAGACGATGAAGTAGAAGCGGATGATCACTATGTGGTAGGAGGGGATGTTGCCCACTCATTTACTGATCATCATGATGAGTATGAAGACTATAACCATAATGATCTATCTCCTGAGCAGCTGCAAAATTACGATTCGTTTGAGCTCCTTGCATCTGCAGCTCTCCAGAACATACAGAACGAGAATTCAGTGGAAGGAAATCACCTTGATCATGTCGATTCAGAACTCTTTGGTCCAGAGGAAGACAATAAAGAGGATTATGACGAAAGCAATATTGATCACAGAGATGAATCTGAAGACGTAGAGTCACTTGAAGAAGATAGTGATGAAGAAAAATATCACTCAAAAAGTCACTCTGCTGAAGAACACAGTACGATCGATGGTGCTGTTCAATCTGAGTCTGATGAGGGGGAAGAACGAGAAGCCAGCCAGAGCGATAATAGTGAAGATGAAGAAGATTTTCAAGCTGCTGATAAATCAAATGTCGTGCACAGCGATACAGAAGTTGACTTCCAGAAAGTACAAGAAGTCACCCAAGGGGACACCGAAACACTTGTTGAGGATGAGAATGTAATTGAACAAGAAGATAAACATGAAATCGAACAGGACCAAGAACAAAACCTAGAACCGCCATACGAAGAAGAGAAGTATTATGATTCGGAAGACGATAGACTATTTGAAGATCCAGCCACTAGTTTATTTGGAGAAGTTACGATCGATGATATCCAGCGTACACTTGATTTTGACGAAAAGCAAGAGGAAGACGATGTTCATGATAAAGACGATTCCAATGTTCTAGGTGAATTGGAGAAGTCTGTAAATTTTAAAGGAGACTCTGACATTGTTGCTGTTGAAGATGATAATGAGATCATCGAGTCACTGGACGCTGATCAACAACAGGAAGATGAGGAGATGATTGATATTGATGTTGTCCAAGATGGAGAGAAAGATTCAAATGAAACAAATGAAACATTCGTATCGTTCTTCAATAATTATCCACCTTCATCAGGATTTGGAAGTTCAGACTTATCGTTCAATCAAGCCTCTGAGGAATTCGTTAATTCTCACGCTCCACCATCTCCACCTCCACTATCCCAGACGTATACAGTCCTTCCAGTTGAGGAACCCCAAGAATCTGTTGTTTCTCATCAAGAAGTTCCAGTTCAAGATACAAACATCACACAAGCTGCAAATGTTCCAAAAGAAGATACAAAGCCAAGATATTTCGGATCTAATACTCTCAGAAATATTACACTGTTCAAAAGCTCCGATGATGATGACTCCTCGATTAACGACACTGTGGATGATCTGTCTAATGCCATTGGTGCATCTTCGATTAAAAATGCATTCCAAAGAATAGCAGCAAGGGACTTGAAAGAAAATTTGGGTCAAACACCAGAAGAGTTCGTCCAAGATGTGAAAGAAGGCGCAGAAGTTATAGCTGACAAATTGAATGAAGGCGCAGATAAAGTTCTCGATACCACTTTGGGAAAAACTACTGAACAATTCGTTGAAGAATTGAATGGTGGTACAGACTTGATAAGTAATAAATTACTTGAAGATAGTGAGAAGTTCGTTGATGCCACCTTAGGTGAGACTACACAGTCATTTGTTAGTGAAGTCATTGAAGGAGTGAAAGAGATCCCTGAACAGTTGATCAAAGATGCTGATGATACCTTGGAAAATGCCCTTGGTGAATCCACTGAAAACTTTATCGACTCTGTTGTTGACGGGACAAAAGAGGCCAATGAGGATTTACATAAAGATGCTGATTTCATTCTTGAAGAATCACTAGGTGAGAAACCCGAAGACTTCATCAAGGAGATTGCCAGACCGCAAGAGATTGCAACTGAGATTATTAGAGAAGCTGATAAAACCATTGAAGGTTCATTAGGTGAGACTACCGAAGAATTCGTTAGTGAATTTCAAACTGCTAAGAAGATTGTTCTTGATGGTGAAAAAGAAGGTGGCGCTGGTATTCCTACACCGGTAGAAGAGGATGAAAATGATGATGAAGACGCTAATGATTCCACGATTGTTGAAGATGACAACAACACACCTTCATCTCCACCACGAATTCATATTCCAAACCCAATTGAAGCACTGTCCGATATAATCGATCGTGGTATAGTTGATCCATTCTCCAACACCACGTTTGATATTGATCCGAACTCTTCATCTCCAAATGCTAGTGATCTACTGACGAACCTTGTGGACCGTGCTACAGACCCATTCGATACCACTGTGGAGAGCACAGTTGATGATGAGGATGATGATGAGGGCTCACATATCGGTGGACAATTCACAGATGCCGAAGACCACGAACCCTCAAGATCAAAATCAAAAGTCCGGTTCACAACGGAGGTGAAGCATAATTATAGACCAAGACAACCTTCAAGATTACAGATCTCTCATACGCTTGATGATAGTTCTTTTTTAAGTGATAGTGATTTGAACAGTTCAAGACAAGGGGGTTTGAAAGATAGTGAGAACGATAACGAGGATACCATTGATTTGGCTGAGCCGTTTAGAGATTTGAGAGATATCGCATTGGACATTAGCAATGATGAAATTTCAAATGCTATTGGTGATGATCACGAAGATGACGTCTTTGTCCAGTCTGAAGAATCCGAAAGTGCGACCTCTGCTATCGTTGATGTCGCCACCGGCGTTGTTGAAGATGCATTCACAACCCCAGTTGAACAACAACTTAATGAAGAGACTACTGAAGCTGGTCTTAAAGTTACTGAAAACTTGCGTTCTGTTGTTCATAAAGTCGGAAATATCGCTGAGGCTGCTACCCAATTCGTTGACGATGCATTTGATGTCACGGAACTTGAACCTGTTGAAACAACTGAAGTTGAACCTGTTGTTGATCCTGTTGTTGATCCTGTTGTTGATCCTGTTGTTGATCCTGTTGTTGATCCTGTTGTTGAACCTATTGTTGAAGAACCGCCAGAACCAGTTGTTGAAGAACCTCCTATCGCTGAAGAAAACGATCGAATCGATGAGCCTCTAAGCAGTGATGGTCCAACGGTAGAAGAACAAGACGATGATGTTCCGATTGTATCCAGAGCCACTACACCTTTTGTTGAAGAACCTATCATCTCTGAAATTGAAGAAGAAGTTGTTGAGAACCAGGATATTTCTAACGCTAGTTCCACTTCTGATTCCAATTCAGACTATAGTGTGGGTTCTCATTCTGATGTTGAAATGGGGAATTTGGAGGAAGATGAAATCATCGCCGAGGCTGAATCCGCACCTGAAGCCACGTTGGAACCAAAAGAAAAAGAAAAAGAAGAAGTCAACGAACCTGAAGCTCCAGTTGTAAAATCAACGGGATTCATTAGGTCAACTTTGAAAAGAGGATTTAGTTGGGTTTTTGGGAATTCAAATACATCATCAAAGAAAATAAAACTGGAAGAGTCTGAAGAAAGTCTGAAAGAGAGGAAAACGTCACCAGATCAAGATGCTTCTGATGTTCTATCCAAATCTAAATTCGATCATATCATCATGAAAACTAGAAGTGGCAAGATCATCGGTGCTAACACTCAAGAAGAAATCCAACGTGCTGAATTGGAAGAACAAAGAGAGGAAGATTTGATTGATAAGATCGCACATGGTGAAGTTGAAGGAAGTGCCTCGATTTTAGTCAATTTGACACAGGAGTATGAAGAGTTTGAGCATCATAAAGCTGAGAAAAAGAAAGAAGAAAAAGAAGAAGAAGAAGAAGAAGAGGAAAACGATGATGATGATAATAATAATGATAAAGAGATTCCTGATGTTAGTGTTGATACTGTTAATGTTACTCCTGAAAAAAAACAATCTAATAGTTCTTCATTGTCATCAGAGGAGGAGAAAGAACAGGAACAAGAAAAAGAATTAAAATCAGATCAAGAATTCATACCGAGAAGATCAACAAGAAGAAGAAGAAGTCCATCACCTTATCAACCGGAAGTTCAAGTTTCCAAACCAAAAGCGACTCGTGGTGGTCGTGGTAGAGGAAGAGCAAGAGGGAATGGTAGAGGGCGTCGTGGAAGAGGTGGCTCGAAAACAAATGGTGATTGATGTGTAATGAATGATAAATAACTATGAGTCTGTACATAAAAGATTATTAATGTTTTCCAATGCAAAATATCTCTATATTCAAGAAAGAGGCAGAACCTATTCTATGCAACGTACTTCATCAAGTACTCAAAACTTGAGAAGAACGCAATACTAGTGATAACACTTCTTGTTATACTAACACTTAACCCACGATACATTCTTCTCGTTGGCCAAGTCAAAGGCCTTTTCAATATCGATTTCGGTTGTTTCAATGCAAGTCCTCTAATTATGTTGGATACGATGTCTCTCTGCGTCAAGGACTTGACGGTATCGATGGGGAACACCAATACCCAACTGAATATACCGGACAGTGCACCTGCCGTAGTGATCGATACTGTTCCAATGGGCACATTTGTTCCTGGGATCATTCCATCACCATCAGCAACAAACCCATCGATCAAGATCTTTGCCGTCTCATAGATGCTGAAGTATAGCCCAGAACCAATAGAATCTCTTAGCAAATGGAACTTGAACCCTGAATATAAACCCATGATACCTTCACTTTTTCTGATCTGTTTGGCAACTTCATGTGTCGTCTGGGGCATTCTTCTGGGATTCAACCCCAACTCACTCTGCATCACCACGTAAAGCTGCTGGAACAACTTGGTGAACTCAAAAGGACAGGCAAACACCGAACAAGAAGCACCAGATATAAATCCAGAGATGAATGACACCGGTGCGTTGTTCAACGCCAGTATAGTCGCTCTGTAACCTTCCGAACCGCCCAGCGGCACAGAGAGCTGTGGGAAAGTGTTTCTTTGCAGTATCAAAGCGTACGGTTTCGTCTCCGTATAAACACTAACTCCCAGGGCTTTCGTTATAGAAGATGATACCAACGGAGCAGTGAGACCTCTAAAGAACCCTTTGAAACCTTCATTTCGCACAGTGATCTTGATACAATCGACGATGCCTTTATAATAGTGAGACTGCATCCTAGTTTTCACTGAGTCCAATGGGAACCCAACACTCGTGGAGAACAGCGATGCGGTGTAGGATAGGATAGCAGGTCTATATGGATGCCAACTTGTGGGAAGAATATGAAAAGCATTAGCAGAGTCCAGCTCGCCGGTGATCGTTGGTGCGACATTTTGAGCGGTTGGGGTGGTCGCCACTAATGGATCATCGGCCTGGCTGCTCATGATCTTGGTGAGGTGAAAGGTTTGTCTTTGTTTTTTTTGGGTTGTAGCTGTTGTGATGTTGATTTAATGATCGGTTCATGAGTCAGATTGGATTTTTGGCACAAGATTCGTTAAACGAAAATCAACGTGATCAAGGGTCTTTAAATGAAACAATAGAGAGAAAAAGTTTGTGAAAATCCAGTGAAGTGACTACGCTTCTCATGTGAAGAATTGCAAAAGTACTCTACTGGAAGGCAATTATAGATACACACACATTTACCTGGTTGGTTTTAAAAGTGAAGTGAGAATTAACTGAATTTTTCTTTCAATGGCTCAAACACGCTTTTTAGAGATTGGTTTGGTCTTAGTTTTTGGAGTGGCAGTGGCAGTGGCAGAAGTGGTGGAAGCAGCGACATTTGGAGTTGGAGTTGGTTTGACTGTCTCTTTTGGAGCCTCAGTTGTTGTTGTTGTTGTTGTTGTCGTCGTTGCTGACTTTGAAGCCTCATTTTCTGCCTCTTGTCGGTTGAACTCGGCCAATCTTTGTTGGTATTCCCATTCACCATAGTACAAACCGGCTTGTAGAACGACAACACCTCCAATCAAAAAGACAATCATGGCTTCAGAAGCAGCAATGACGTTAATACCGGTGTTTTGATCAACTTCACCCCATTCACCATTCAAAGCACTCTCGGCACCAGTTTTCAAATTGGTCAAGTAGATACAGATGGAGATGACATAAAGAAACAATCCAGAGTATTCGAAATATTTGACATCATCACTTGGTCTGTAAATCTTGATTAAGAAACCGACAATACCAAGACCAAGAAATGCATGAAGAATATGAATAGCAATGGTTGGGGTTGAAGCCCAAACTTGATAATGTCTCAAAGAATTGAGGAAATCAGCATCAGTCACGTTTCTCGAATACAAAGTTCTGAAATCATAAGGTAAATTACCAAATAACAATCCAAGGAAGAAGAATGAACCTATAAGACAGAAAAGATGTTGTTAGTGAACAGATGGTTAAACATTCGAGCCCCTTTTTGGGTGGAGAAGATTGGACTTACCAGCAATGACAAGACCGTTGGCGACAGGCGCAAGATCGGCGTATTTGATATTGAAAGCCATTGTGATATCGTCTGGTAGAACAAAACAAATATCAATCAAATGAAAAAAAAAAAAAACTGATGTTTGTCTATATTTTATCGCCACTATACCACTTTTTCAAAATTTCCCTCGATTTAATTGCGCCGTGGTCCACCAAAGGAAAGTAAATAAAAAAAAATATTGGAAAAGTGGTTTTTTTTGGTTAAATTAGGCCTACTTTAGTTTTTGAAAAGATTGTACTGTCTTACTGAAGAGATCTTTTACATTTGCGGAGTCTTCAATCTATGTCGATAAGCTGGCAGCTCAGCAAATCTCTGAAAATTACTATATTTAACTACAGATGAATAGTGTGAAGTACTTGATCATGGCACAGTACCTCATGAGCTTCCTTCTAAATACGATGAACATCTTCTCTATAATTGTAGACGTATTGCAGTCACGTGCTCGAATTTTTTCTTCCAGGGGCTTCCTAACCAGAGCAAACGCGGTGCGGAAATAGCGACCCGATTAAAATTGGCAGCTTATCTTTATCACGATCGAACCAATAAGAACACAGCGAGAAGCCAACGCTTTTTTAACTATGTGGAAAAGTCAAAACTGTCCCGTTTGACAAGATGAACGATATAAATCAACATCTTGTTTGTGCCTTTCAAATATATCAAGATCAAAAGCACTTGACCCCATACATATTTCAACATACAAACATACCCAAAGAATAAACATAGCTAATGACTTCGTCTCCCGTCTCATCTTTGACGAGGCTTCTTCAGAAACAGAACAACGGGTCAACAAAATCTCATCTGTCCGTTGAGATTGATGAAAATGATCTTACGAATGCTGTCTCTATCGAAGGTATTGAGGTCCCGACCTATGGTGACTCGGAGACTACCACCAATACCACAGTATCAACATCATCCACTCCTTATTCCCATGACCATGACATCTCACATCATTCCTCGGATCGCAGTCCCATCACCATCAATCCATCCAGTTATTCCACCGCACCACCCATCAGAGCACCATTAGGAACATCCATCCATAGACAACCGTTCCCAAACTCATATTCGAACAACAACAACAACAGCAACTCTCTGTCGTCCAGCATACCATTTTCGGTTCCAAATAGCAACAACAACACCGATGCCTTCTCATCAAGTGCACCTCGTCATACTGGTTTGCCTTCTAACATCTCCATCATTGAGAACATCAACATCACGTCTCCAGTTGTTCAAAACACTTCGGATATCGAACCAAGATTCGTCATATCAAAACAAAGAGTCGCTGCTGTTCAAGCTGCAAACTCCTATTCGCATTCAAAATCATCAACGAATCTGCAATCATCAGGAAGTGGATTTTTCGGAAGATCAAGAAAGAACTCCTCTCAGATTGATATGGCTTCTTTTTACAACAACTATGCATCTTCCTCATCAACTTATACTTCTCCAGTTGGAGGTCAATCAACATCATCAACTACAACTACCGCTCATGCTCTCCCAACACTGGACGTTCTTTCAAATTCCCCATCTAGCATATCAAGTTCAGAATCTGGACTTTCAAGACCTAAACAACAACAGCATAGTTCCATGGCTGATTTGAAAAGATTCTTTAGAAAATCATCCATACCCAACTCATCTGCTTCACCAAAAGCAGCTCCTACTTTTGGAGTGTCACCAATAACAACGTCATATTCAATCGGAAGCAATTTGGAAAGATCAGGCTCTGTGAGTTCATCATACAACAACAACGTTTCACAATACACAACCCCACAAACATTACCTTTTTCCAAGAGGTACAGTAAATTTGGTGAAAGTCTAGGTGCTGGTGCAGGCGGGAGTGTCAAACTCGTGAAGAGACTAAGTGATCAACATGTGTTTGCCGTTAAAGAATTCAGATCAAGAACCTCTAGTGAATCCCGTCGTGAATATGCTAAGAAAATCACTGGTGAATACTGTATCGGATCCACATTAAGACATCCAAATATAGTTGAGACTATTGAAATTGCTTATGAAAATGACAGAATCTTGCAAGTTCTGGAATATTGCGATTATGATTTATTCGCCATTGTGATGTCCAATAAGATGAGCGTTGAAGAAGTTGATTGTTGTTTTAAACAAATTTTGACTGGCATTCAATACTTGCACCAAATGGGCCTTGCACATCGTGATTTGAAACTTGACAACTGTGTCGTTAATTCTCATGGTATAGTCAAGATTATCGATTTTGGTTCAGCTGTTGTTTTTTCATATCCTTTTTCAAACACTTTGATTGAATCTTCAGGAATAGTGGGTAGTGATCCATATTTATCACCCGAGACTTTGGTTTTTGCAAAATATGATCCAAGGCCTGTTGATATTTGGTCTGTTGCTATGATTTATTGTTGTATGGTTTTGAAGAAATTCCCATGGAAAGTTCCAAAATTGGCTGATAACTCTTTTAAACTGTTTTGCACAGGTAGAGATTCAGATTCGTTGAGTGCCTTATTGACAAAAGAACCTGTTCCAAAATATATTGAATCACCAGTGAAGTCCAAACCAAGTGGACTTTCAAACCTATCCAAAGCATTGGCTCAACCTTTGGCTGAGATTGAATCTGAAGTCGCATCAAGGGCAGTCTCAGGAGAATCAACAGTAACTCCATCTCCAAAGACATCATCATTATCACAACATCAACAACAACCAGGACCAGAAGTCACTTCCACCTCTGTTGATTCCAACACAGCGACATCCACCACAACTGCATCAGAAGAAGAAAGTGCAGCTGCACATACCTCGACTCTGATAGGTGAAGATAGACTCCTGAAAGCACTACCTGCACACTGCAGACCCGTCATTGGAAGAATGGTTGATCTTGCACCGGCTTGTAGAGCCTCAATTGATGAAGTGATGTCTGACTCGTGGATCCAGAGTCTAGACATGTGTACTGTGGAAGAGAAATTGGAAGGAACTTCAGGAATATCAAGAAACGTTTATCATTGTGCTTCAAATCATAAACATACTCAAGTTGATCAATCTGAAGCTCATATCGCTGCATTGGAGAGAAAAAAAAATAAGAAATGATAATGATGATTATATAGAATTTAAAAGTTAAGGATTTTTTTGTTGAAATACATGATAGAAGGATTTGACTGTTTTTTAAATAATGTGTAATGGATTGTTCAAAGCTGAATTTATGTTTTCTTTCCTTTTCTTTTGAGGTTTTTACGTTTGGTTGAAGACGTATCTGGTGTGGGATCAGTTGGTGGCTTTTCCTCATATTCTGGGAATAGCGATTCTTTTGATGTATCTAATGATATTTTGGGGCCTTCTTTCGATTGATCATCTGGCTTTTCCCTCTGTGTTTTCTTCTCCGTTGAGTTTGATTTTAATTTTGTGGTAGCTGATTTTGATTCAGTTGCTGTTGTGCCAGATTTTTTGGTACTTTTGATACCATTTTTCTTCTCGTTCAATTTCCGTTTAATAGCTGAATCTTTTTCCAACTTTTCTATAACTTTCTCAGTATTTTCATATAGAGTCTTTTGTAAAACTTCATCGGTGAATTCAGATCTTGCAGGTTTATAAATTGAACAATTCGAAATGAAATTACCACCTTCTAGATTTATGAAATCCGGTGACATCAAAGCGTGATAAAAGGATTGAGCACCATTATTTGATGACTTTAAAAATATCCAAAGAATTGGAAGAAAAATCAGATATAACAAAAGACCATATAATGAACCAAAACTTAAAACTCTTTTGGTGCTTGGAGATCTCATCAAACCAGGGTTCACCAAATTGACACGAACATTACATGGACTTGAATCTTTCCTTTCGTATGACATCAACCTTCTTTGATATTCTTTAGCAAATAACCCCAACTTCAATTTGGAAGCACCGAATACATTCCATGGTTTATTCTTTGGATAACGCTTGTTTAAAAACAATGGATCATCAACATCAACATCACCTAAAGCTTGTGACATGCATGTTGCGATTAGAACTCTGACATCTCTATCTGGTGGTTGGGATCTTAATGAAGGAGCAATCAAATTCAGCAAGTGGAAATGACCACCGTAATTCACAGCGGTTTGTAATTCAACCCCATCATCACTCAACTCACGTTCTTTACCAGCAGGTTGACTTTCAGCAGCACAACAGATCACACCATCCAATCTTCTTGGAGGCAAGTTATCCAACCATTTCGTAGCAAACCTTCTAACGCTGTACAATGAGGCCAAATCACACTCTTCAGCATAGATCAAAAGGTTTTGATGTTTTTCTCGTAGTTCACCAATGTAATCCTGTGTCCAATAATCATGAACCGATCGTACCAAGAGAATCAATTGAGCACCTTTCGAAGCCAGTTCTTCCACTATTGACGCTCCTAGTCCCGAAGTTCCACCAGTGATGATGAACACTTTACCATGGAGATCTCTATCCCATGTGTTCGTCGTGCCTCTGAAATACCATTTCAAAGCGGCAACAGATGCGACTACAGGACCGTAAAACTTCACGTGTTCCCAGCCTGGAAGCGATTCGGGTCCTTGCAGAACCATCTGTCCAATAATGTTGACAGGCATGCTGAAGAAAAGAGAATCCGTGTGGGTGGTGAGCGGCAAATTCTATCGATCTGATCTGCTCTTTTCAAGCTGGATGGCGGTTAACTTTGTCTGCAGAAATTTTGGTGATCTTTTCTTGATTTGGAGCAATTACATCAGATATTACTAAGCGATGAGTGTAGCTGAATCATATCGTAGTCAGCGTAGAAACCAAACAGCATAGAAAGCACTTTCAGGAGCATTGAACATTTTAAACAATCGCCTACTTCGAACATTCCTTAGAATCTCGCTCATGTCCAAATTTATTACTTCCCCATTTCAGTCAATCGTTTTGTAATGTGACTTCCTTGTTGAGCAATTTTCGCGGATCTATACATCTAAGTAAGGTAAAAAAAAATTCTTTATAGCGATGAGGTGTGTACTGTGTAAACTGTCAGAAAGAATAGATAAACTCCCTTGAAATTATGGAGGAAATCGTCTATTACAATTCTGAAGGGCTTGAATCCGACAAAGGTACCTCGGCACTAGGTATTGCCACTTCGATCCATACGCAGACACAAACCCAGGCTTTCCGTCAAGCAGCTTCTTATTCAAATGGGTCTGCCATAACAGGAACGAAACAAGGTGATAGATTATTTGTTGCTGCGAAGGGGAAAGCCTTAATCAATGTTTATACTTGGGGTAAAGAGGCTCCTGATCAAAGAATCCCTGTTCCTGAGCAGCTCACTTGTTTGACGTTGGTTCCTAATATCAAAGAAAGTGAATTCAAACAGAGTGATGATATTGAAGTTGAGAAAGATGAAGATGAAGATGATGATGGTGATGATGTTGAGAGAACTTTACCCAAGTTTAGAATACCGTTTTTGTTAGTCGCTGGTGGTTTAAGTGGTAAGATTTATGTTTGGGAACTAGCCTCAGGTTTACTATTGAGTGTTAAAGAAGCACATTATCAACCAACAACAATATTGAAAGCTTCAAGTGATGGAACATTAATTGTTTCTGCAGGTAAAGATGCCAGAGTTTTAGTTTGGAGAGTTGCAGATCTCGTGAGATCATTCAGAGATGACGATAAGGTGATCAAACCATTGCATATCTTTTCTGACCATTCACTTGAAATCACAGATATTCACATCAACAATAACATTCATCAAGATTCCAAACTTTACACCGTTTCTAAAGATTCTACTATTCGTGTCTATTCACTCTATTCGTTCCATTTGCTAACGACATTTGTGATCAGTTCTGCCATTGAATCACTAACTGTTGATCCTGCTGATCGTGCAATTTACATTGGTTTATCAAATGGTAACATCCGCTCAATTAACCTATACGAACCAAATCCAGCAACGAATGTCCTTGAGGCTCGTGGTGGTCATGGTAAGATAATAACGCTACCTGAGGATCATGAGTTGAAATCAACAATTACATTTCATAGTCCAACACCAGTGACCAAATTGGCATTATCTTTGGATGGAAGTTTGTTAATATCTGGTGATGCGTCTGGTAAAGCCACCGTCAGTGATATTGTTTCCAAACAAGTTGTCAAGGAGTTGAAAGAATTGGGTTCCAAAATTACACAGATCACTGTTTTGAACACCTTCACTCGTGATGGAGAAATTAAAGAGAACAACAAGAATGACAAATTGAACAGATCGATCCCCGTTTTCAAGAGGGTGTTGGCTAATAGCGACTCAACTAAAGATCACGATGTCTTGATTCAAATTGGCGAAACCAAACAGTCGAAATTGTTCAACATTGATACACATCTTGATAGGGTTTCGAGAGAAGCATTTTTTTTTGAAAACGTTACAAATGTTAATTCAGAAGTCATAGTTAGAGATGATTATGGATTGAAAGACTCCAAGATTCAAGACTTGGAAAGTCAAGTTGAGAAATTGAAGAAAGCTTATGGTGATCTCAGAAGCATGTATGAACAGTTATACTCTGAGCATAGTAAGTTCTTGGAAGAACAATAATATAAACTAATAAATCTTCAATTTACAAGATTCCTCTTTGTAAATATATATATATATTTCTTGTAGCATTAAATATTCCTTTTTATGGTTCATCATGATCATCATCGCATCTCATTTCTTTCTCTCGGGAGATAGGGCTCTGTTGAACCCTTTCTCACGATTCATATACTGTCTATATTCGGATTTTTTATTCTTCTTGACTGTGCCTGATCCAACACCAGCAACGTGTTTGTTCTTTGTCGTTTCGAAAGACCCGAATCCCATCAGTTTCATCATCTCATCCTGCTGTGGCGTATCATCCTCATTCCCAGTACCATCTTCTACATTCGGTTGTTTCTCTGATCTTTCCAATGGACGTCCTCTTTGTTTCCTATTATTAGAAGCTGAGTCTGCAGTGGTATTCTTCAGAAATGAGTTGTGTGATTTGGTCGTTATCGCAGCAGCAGGAGGAGATCGGTCTCTGTAATTCTTCGAATATGTCTCGACGGCTCTTGTTGGTGATTTCTCGTGGTTTTGACTGCGTGAAGAGTCCATTCTGCAGCTGCTGGTTTTTAGTGGCACTTTTGAGATCAACTTATTTCTTCGCCTTTAGAATTTATAGCGGACGGTCTGCCATCAGATGCCGGGTCAGTAAAGAAAAAAGAAAAAGCAAAGAAGCCCTGTCCTTAGAAAAGAAAAAAAAAATTTTGGCATCTCTCTCTTCACTTTGTCTTCGTATGTTTTTGGTTGAGACGAAGTTCACAAGAAGCGATGACTGAAGTAGTGAAGAAACTCACAAAGAAAGAGAAGAAAGCTCTTGAGTTCCGTAACAAGTCCAAGCCGAAAGATTCTGAAACCACTGCTAAGACTGGTGACGATGATCAGAAAGATGATGGAAAGAAGAGAAAAAGAGATGAGCAAACTACAGACACAACTCCACAGGCTGTCATTGGTGATGATGGGCAGGTGAAGAAGAAGAGAAAAACAAGAAGAGGTAAGAAAGGTCGTGGTCAAACTGCACTTGCGCCAGGTGCGCGTAGACCACCAAGATTTCTACTGTTTGTTGGTAACTTACCTTATGAGGTCACTGAGACCGAATTACAAGCACATTTCTCATCATGTAAGCCAGATAGAATAAGGATAAGAAACGATAAGAATATTGCCTTTTTGGAATTTGATGGTGCAGGTGGTGATATTCAACATAAGATGGAAGTCGCATTACGTATGCATCATTCGACTTTGAAACATAGAAAAATTAATGTAGAATTGACTGCTGGTGGTGGTGGTAATTCAAAAGAAAGATTGAAAAAACTTGAGGAGAAAAATGACAGATTGGATGATGAAAGAAAAGAAGGTATACGAAAGAAGAAGGATGAAGATGAAGAGAAGAAGAAGAAGAGAAATTCCAAATCGATAGAACAAACTAATGGACCACCAAAAGCTGATTTCAAGAACGTTCATCCAGATAGAGCTAGACTTATGAGATAGAAGTATGATATGTAAACTTAATGTCTATACGAGATGTAGGAATTTTTGAATTGAAACACACAGGACTAGTGCCAAATAATAATATATATGGTCACATAATAGTATAAAAAGGATTAAAAAATAACAACAACAGCAAAACAGAGTCCCCGATATGGATATGAACTGTGATAAGGTGGCCCAGTAGTTTTGAACAACGTCAATATGTTTAGAAAAAAAAAATTAAAAACGAGGAAACAAACACACAAGTAAATCACAGAATGACACATTTAGACTTCTTTCTAACTTTTCTAACACCACCAGTGACAACAGAAGAGGTATTGTTACCTCTCTGAACAGCAGTGGAGGCTGTTCTCTGAACAGCTGCATTATAATTATTACTTGAAGGGGGAGAGATTTCTTTTTCCGACGATATCACTGATTTGATTGCAGTTTCGAACACTTCCTCAACACCAGTCTGTGTAGCTGCCGAACATTCTGCATAATTGAACAGTCCTAATTCTTTCACTAATCTTGAAGCCTCTTGTTTTGAAACCGGTTCATTTCCAGATTCTTCTAATCTATCCAAGGTATGTGGATCGTCTCTTAAATCAGCTTTAGTTCCGACCAGAATGATCTTGATATCATCACTTGAATGATGTCTGATTTCAGGAATCCATTTATTCTTGACGTTCTTGAAAGATGATGGTTCGACAATAGAGAAACAAACCAAGAAGATATCAGTTTGTGGGTATGATAGAGGTCTTAATCTATCGTAATCTTCTTGACCTGCTGTATCCCAAAGTTCCAACTTATAGTGTGCACCTTCGTACAGAGTATTCTTGGTGTAGTTGTCGAACACAGTTGGGATGTAGTCCTGTGGGAAAGTATTGGAGGTGTAACTAATCAACAAACAGGTCTTACCGACAGCACTGGGGGAAAAAGAAAAAAGTTAGTAAAATGTATTCAGTTGTTTTCCACAAGAATTCAAGAGGAGAAGCTTACCCATCACCAACAACAACTACTTTGAAACTTCTCATTTTGCAAACTGATAGCGATTGGAAATGGAATCAAAGGTGAAAGAAACAAAACAAAGAAAAGAAAAAAAAAATGGCTCCAACTTTCTACATTTTCTTTGTCAATTCCACTTTAAATTTTTGCCCTTTTTGGAGAGTTCGCGGAATGCGTCTAAAAGTATGAAAAAAAAAAAAAAAAAAAAAACCAAACATGGATAAACAAAGAAATAGTCCGTTGGACATACGGTTTTGTAAAGATCTGTGAAATTTTGTACTGCTTGAAAATTGTGCCGTTGTGTTGCCAATTGCTTCTTGTCTGCCAAAATTTTTCGGGACTGTATCTGTAGAATTTGAGATATGACTTGAGCAGTGTCTCTATCAAGCGTTCAGATCTAAAACATCTCCAACATTCTCCAACTTATTGTGGTGAGTTTATCTCCTTCTCATTGCAGAGATTGAGTTCTAATCATGTGCTGTAACACGGTGTTGTGATGGTGCATATGTTTATTGTAAAAAATAGATGATTCTTGATGAATTAGAGCCACTAGAGGTATTTAGCGTCTACTCCTTAGTAACATTCCCCAGCCAGTACCTGATACTAAGGCTCGTTATTCTTATCATTAAGCTCTACTTGAACAATCCGTGAGAGTATGCAGTTAGTTTATCCGAATCTAGTGTGTGGGTGTGTTTGTGCGGAAGAAGTCTGAGTGCATTCAATCAAGATCTCACGTTATACAATATAGATAACTATTTGAAGTTGAGGTTGCGATTGTGAGCCCCGGTCCTAGCTTAGTCAGCAGATATAATCTTTTATGCCAAATTTTTTTTTTTTTTTTTCTCCTCTTCATCACCATTTTATTACTAGATGCGTCAAGCAGAAACCAGATGATCACTCCCAAATTCACGTGTAATCAAGACGATGAGTTTCTCTATGTCAATATTCAAATCTCGCACATCCGTTTCGATGCCGTTGGAGTTCAGATGATCGTCGAGAATGAGCTGCTCATCTTCTCTTTGAGTCCCTATTACCTTAGACTTCGGTTCTCACATCCTTTGATTGACGATGAAGAACGTCCTGCAAATGCGCAGTACGAGTCCAAAGAGGAAAATATCAAGATCAAAATACCCAAGTTGAACAAAGGTGATGTTTTCAAGGATTTAGATCTCACTGCCAAATTACTCGCAAGACTCGGTGAGAATACAGAACAACAATCTGAAGAGGAGCCATTGAACACCAAGCAATTGCTCAGTGCGATTGGTATACAGACTCAAGATGAGAGTTTGATCAAAGAAGTCACTTCTGAATTGGGAGCACAGCACCAGCAAAGTCAAGATGGGCAAAAGAAACCTTTGATTCAAGTTGTTGATGGTGAGAAATCAGACTTGCAAAAGACCGTTGAAGAAGGTGAAGCATTTGACTGGGAAATCAACCAAACAATTGAAGAAGATCACATCCTAAAGAACAAATATGGGTTCAACAACGAATACGATTCCATCATTGGTGTTTCTCTTACAAATGGTAATGATATCAACGATCTTGATGATCCAGAACATACATCATCGAATGATCGAATCAAGCAAAGACTACTAAAAGAAAACTATAAGTTCGATCCAGAATACTATGCTGCTGATTTCATGACCACTAAATATGCACAAGAAGATGATGAAGAATTGTACTCACAGATTAAAGACCTGTTGAAATGGGAAAATCCACTAGCATCATTCCCTTCACAACCTGTTGAATTCACAAAGGAAGAGAACGATAAGATGCTCGAGTTACCTCGCAAAAACCACATCATAACAAATCCGAAACCATTATATTACGCAATAATTTCCCTGCTCTTTAGTTATTCATACGAAATCAGAGAAACTGAAGGCGATTTAAACACAGAATCAGCATGGACAATTGGTAAACTTACTCCGCAGTTATCATCATTAGACTCACAGATCATTCTACCTGATGTTACTAATGTGCCTATTCTCAAAGCACTGATAATTACGAGTATTAGAAGATCATTGGCATATCCACTTCATAGAAACTTTGAACTCTCGTACAAGGCATGGATTGATGTCGTCAAGATCTTAAGAAAGGGTAAAAAAGCTGTTTTGAAGGCTTTGCTGGCTTTACATGAACCGTTCAGGTATCATGAGGTTTATTACGTTTATAACAAGGTATGGATAGATGATCTGATCAATTGGTTGATTTTTGATGGTTCAAGAGATAATGATTTCGTACTGAAGAGTTTAGGTGATGAATTACAAAAAAACTTGAATACCTTGGAGAAGGATGAAATCATCTTTGAAAATTTGGACGATGAAGGTGATGTTGATACAGTTTTGAATATCTTAGAAATTGAGCAAATTTCAGAAGAGATGTATCTCAATGACAAACAACAGTAAAAACAAACTATAGATTCAACAACTACATTGTAAGATTAATTTTCAATGAATCGAATTATTCTATACCATTATAGTTTGATCCAAAGATTTATAAAAATGAAAACGTAAACAAAAATATTAAGCAAAAACAAAAAAAAAGGAAACCGTTCTTTTCTAAAACCATATGATCAACGTTTCATTCTAACGAAGACCCCCCAAAATATAAATCATAAATCAAATGTGATGTTCTCAACTAGAAGAGAGTGAGAGAGAGAAATGGGTACGTGTTCTCAAGCTTATAGCAAGAAAGCAGCAATGGCAGCAGCACCGGCAACACCAGCTTTAGCGTAGAAGTTGTTAGCAGCACCTTCGTAAGTGGTAACAGCTGGAACGGTAACGTTGGATTGGTTAGCTGGAACAGTGTTGTTGGCTGGGACAGTAGAGTTGGCATATGGACAATCAGTGACGGCAGCACCACAAGAAAGGATGGTGGAAGTGGCAGTTGATTGTTCTTCAACAACGTAAGTGGAAGTACTGATTTGAGCAACAGCGACGGAGACAACAGATAGAAGGGCGATTGAGAATTGCATTGTAAAATGAGTGTGTTTTGTAAAAGAGTGACTGAAGTTGGATTACTTGAAGAAAGAATAGAGAAAGGGAAGAAGAAATGAAGTCACAAATAATTGGGAAAACTCCCAGGTATTTATACCTTTTGTTGAGCTTTTGAGGATATCCTTGAAAATGTAAACAAAAAAAAAAAAAAAAAATATTTCTTAACTTTGGATCAGTGCATGTGCATATCACTGCATGCCCCGAACTACCTTTTTTAGGCCAGCCTTTCCTGGCAGTACCCCGATTCGGACATATCCATCCCAAAACAGCCTTACAGATCTTCAAACTCGACCGTTTTGAGCCAGAGAGACCAGCCATGGCTTGCATGGTGCATTGGCAGAACTACGAAGGTCTAAACTTTGTCTAGTTCAAAGCTGGGTTGGATTCCTAGAATGGAGTCCTTTCTGATCTGATTTGGATTCACAGTCGTATTTTTCTCGGAAAAGTTGAACAAGCCATGTTTCATCGTATAGCCCTTTTGTCTATGTCTCTTTTATGAGGTTTGATGAGCTTAGATGTTTGGCACAGCACTACATGAGGATTGGCTCAGCTTGTTGGTTCGGACCGAAAGCAAGCTAACAAGCGCCGGTATGAGTGAAAGGGAGATCACAAATCGTTTGGACGCGCTAGGAATATAAATATTCACGAATCTAGTTGCTGTACTATATGTTGATCTGTCTGAAATTTGAGTCGATAATCAACGAATCATGATCGTGGTTACTAATAGCGATACTCGGTATGTTCATAAATTGGATCTTAAAAGCATATGGTAGTTAGTGGTTGAGATAACAGGCGGCACAATGAATCTTCATTTATTCATCATGACCGACGTTCCAAGGTATTATCTATAAGCATACACTAATATAGGCACTTATTCGGTAGTATCAACACCTATATCGCTGTCGATCACCTAACTCATTTTCACACAAAACCTCCGAACAGGAGTCTGATCCTCTTACCTGAATTCATACCTTCAGTAGCTTGATAACTGTCATGTCTTGAATAGTTGTACTTGAGTTCTATGCCTTTTCGTACTGTGCCTTGTCTGATTCACAGGCAGGAATCCCACCAAACTGAAGTATGAGTGTAGAAAAAGATAACATTCTAAATATGCTATATTAAAGTCAAGAATGATTATATCTAACTGATAGAGTATGTCGCGAATCGTTAAACTATCTTGCTTGTAGAGTCAGGGAATCATTTTAAAAGCGCATGCTATTAATCAGGTCTCTCTGCTGAAACAGCTTAGGGTAGGGACAGAAAAGAGCACGATAATATTTGGACTTCTGGATAATCGAAGTTTTATCTACTCGCTGTGATATCTTCGAGAGAGCATCAACCCAACTCTATTTTTAAACTCTTGAAGTCTTAAGCCTTATACTGTATTTGTTCAAAAATAAGCCTGATTCGCATACTAGTTGACATTATTCATCAGCGATTACTTAGCTAATATTCCTGTTTGAATCCATTGTCTCTGTATATGATGCAATATCTTATTTCTCTCTTCAATAGGCTCTTTCTCCACATAGGTGACTAACACCTTTGATCACCATAGAACTGTTCCTGACCGGAAATGATCATAATATGCAATCGAATACAATCACAGATGTATCGATCTCAATCTTTGAGCGAATTCTCACGCTGAGAGAGATCTAGATCATAGAAATCCTTTCGTTATTGACAGGACAAGATGGCTAGTAGTTAGATATCTTTTTTTGATCAAATCAACCAGCCTCTGAACTGATCATGCATGTGCAAAGGGGATAAAAGCGAGATGACCAACCATCTTTTCAACAGATCATGATCTCGATCTCATAATTTCTTTTCTACAGATTCGGCACTATCAAACAGCTTACCAGCACTTTTTATCTATGTACCAACAACCAGCACCAAACGCGCAAGCCATTTCAACGCGTTCGCAAGAAACCGAGGAAAATAGCACGTGCAAACTCTTTCTTTCTGCAATATCCGACTGGGCAAAAAATATGTCCGGGTGTTGGTATGCGCAACACAACAAGTTGCTGAAAAGTTTTCCAACAAACAAAAGTGAAAAATTTTGAAAGGTTTTAACGAACTATCAACAGAACTCAATAACAAATCAACGTTTAAAAATGGTTAACATTATCTCAAAGAAAAGAAAATTGGTCGCTGACGGTGTCTTCTACGCCGAACTAAACGAGTTCTTCACCAGAGAATTGGCTGAACAAGGGTACGCCGGTGTTGAGGTCAGAGTTACCCCAAGTAAAACTGAGGTTATCATCAGAGCCACTCAAACCAACGCTGTCTTGGGTGAGAACGGTAGAAGAATCTACGAATTGACCTCTTTGGTTCAAAAGAGATTCAGATTGGCTCCAGACTCAATCGTTTTGTACGCTGAGAGAGTTCAAGACCGTGGTTTGTCCGCTGTTGCTCAAGCTGAATCTTTGAAATTCAAATTGTTGAATGGTTTGGCTATCCGTCGTGCCGCTTACGGTGTCGTTAGATACGTCATGGAATCCGGTGCTAAAGGTGTTGAAGTTGTCATCTCTGGTAAATTGAGAGCTGCTCGTGCTAAATCCATGAAATTCCAAGATGGTTTCTTGATCCACTCTGGTCAACCAGTTAAAGATTTCATTGACACTGCTACTCGTCACGTTTTGTTGAGACAAGGTGTTTTGGGTGTTAAAGTTAAAATCATGAGAGACCCAGCCACCAACAGAAACGGTCCAACTTCCTTGCCAGATTATGTTAAGGTTATTGAACCAAAAGAAGAAGAAGAAGTTGGAGCTCCAATTGTCAAATCTTACGTTAAAAAAGCCCCAGTTGTTGAAGAAGCTGAAGCTGTTGAACCTACTGAAGCTTAAATGTTTTCTTAATCTTACTTAAATTGAAAGAAAAGAGAGGTTTATGGGTATTCAAATAATAGTGTAGGTTTATCAGGAGTATTGAGTCCTAATGTAGAATTAAATGATATCGAGCTCTCTCCAAATCTGCCGTGCCATAGTTCGTTATTTTTTTGTGTTCATACTAGTAACTTTACCATAGTATCTTCAAGCACAAGTCTTCACAAATACACTTTTGATATCTAAGCGGAAATAAAGCCATTTCACCTTGAGAATCAGAACTTCTGTAGCTGACAATATTACAATGTTGAGACTCGAGTCTCGTACAAATATCAAGATCATGTCATCCATTCTCCCAAATATCTCTATATACATATTCTAATAATCATATTCATACCTCATATCACAACATTAATACCCATACTTTTAGCTGTTGACACCACTGATTTTACTATACCTTCCAACTCCAAATCCTTATGACGGTCATCTGTTTTCTTGATTTTGGCAATCTCATAAACATGTTTCAAAGAAATCTCACCAGCAAATGGTTTTCCAGGTCCAACTTCAGCAGCACCTTTTTCAATACCTGCAGCCTTCAACAGTAGAAATCCAGTTGAAGGACTCTTCAGTTCAAATGAAAAAGTTCTGTCCGGTTTAACGATCAACGACACAGGAATAGGCGTTCCTGGAGTGTATGAGGCTGTTCTGGCATTGAACTCTTTACAAAAATCAATGGCTTTCACACCTTTAGAACCAAGAGCAGGACCAACTGGTGGGGTTGGAGCAGCTTGTCCTGCACCGACTATAAGCTTTATGAACACATTCTTCAAAGAACTCCCTCTTGACGCCATCTTTAGATATCTTGTGCGTTGTTAAAAGAGACTCATTGATGCTTTCAAGTTTTATATAGGCGACTTTTTTTTTGTTGATAAAATCTTGAGAATGAAAGTTACCCGGCATGTGTCTATATATACAAAAAGTTAGGCAAAGTAAAAGTGTTTCTACGTTTCATCATCAAAGGGCTTGGGTTTCATTTAAAGACGTTCCTGAAAAAACGAATACCGGTCATTAAGGTTCAGTATTTTTTGAATCTTTTCGATCCTGGGTCTTTAGGATTCTTGTTGTATTTCTTCAGAGACTTCTTTGCGGAATTAATGTTTCCCAAGTTATTAGTTGGTGAAAGTCCTCCAATCTTTGGCTTGTGTGGACTTTTAGCTTGAATTATACTGAATCTCTTTCTTGGAAGATTACTCAGACTCTTCATTGATTTTTGCTTGATTTGTTGCTGTTGAACTTGTTGAGGAACTGGTGTTGATTCTGAATCTGATTCAGCACCAGAATCTGACATGTTTGGAGATGGTGAAGGAGATGAAGGGGTAGAAGACTCCTCTTTTCCAACCTCTTTGAAGAAGGAAACTGGGCTCTTTATTTTCGAAGAATCAGTGACGTGGTCGACTTTGACGTCTTTATGGGTCAATCTTGTATAGATCAAGTAGTATGCAGAAGTATCACGTAGTGCTTGTTTCTCCGTGATGGTGTTGATGTATTCATCATCGTAAGTTGCCCAAGTACCATCTGGTTGACGACAATGAGCAATGTAATGACCGGAAGACACAGATCTACCAGCATGCACAACAACAGAAATTAGTTTGTAAAGCACAGGTTCGTTGTCAGTGGTGTACTGTGAAAGATCCAATATTAACGGATATGTAACACCTTGTTTAACTTTCGATGACGAGTTGCCGTTGAATCTAAATCTTTTCAAATGTACAGCAAGTGTTTCTGGAGCCCTATCGATGGTACTGATCTTGATGGCATTTGTTCTGTTCTTGCATTTTTCACAAACGTAACCACTTTTATCAGATTTGTCAGTCTTGATCAACTCAGGTGAAAAAAAATCTTTGATTGATTGAATTATAGAATATTTCTGTTTGGAATTTTCATCATCTGTAGCTGGAGCACTATCTTCTTTCTGAACAATCTCACTGTTTCTTCTCCAACTTCCTAAATGCAATGACAAATCATAAAACTCTTGTTCCGTCTTGGAAACATGACCACACTTCTTGCATGTGACGGATTGTTTCAATAACCCACCGAAAATATCATAGATGATACTCTCATTCAATTTCTTTCCCTTTGGAGTCGAATCCTCTTGAAGTCTCGAAAGCAAAGACATGAAGTATTCATGTGAGTCCTCTTGTTGCCATTCACTCATCATACAGTTGATATCATCCAATCTTCCAATCAATTTCTTTGGATTGATGTATTTCACTTTTTTATTCTTTTCCCACATTCTATCAGATGTCTCAGCCAATACTCTCGTGACGCTTCTTACACTGATGGTATTTTTGTACTTGTTGTTCAAGACGTCTTCCAAGTAGTGTTGAACAGCTGGAATATGAATCATAGCCTGAACAGCGGCATTCGTGTAACAAGTGACACCATGATTCAGAAGACCAGACGGTTTAGATTTGCTCAATTTCGACCCCCAGTTCTTTACGATTCTCTTGGAGCCATTGGATCCCCTGTCAGCGGCAATCTCGTTGATGCCGTAGAAATTGTCCAGCTTGTTAATCACTGGTTGTGAAGGTAGTCCAGCTTGATCATCATCGGACTCTGGTGGAGCTGTTGGACTTGGACTTTGATCCTTGCGAGCTTCTGCTTGTTCTCTCAACAGATCTTGTTTCAGTTGCTCTATGTCTTCACTATCGACATCTGGCGATTCTTCGTCCTCTTCTTCACTTTTAGCTGTGTCTTTCACCTTCGCTTCTGCTTCAGAACTCAAATCTTCTAGCTCTGAGGAGGCAGCTTCGTTCTCAACATAATCTTCATCTTCATCTTCGTCTTCATCTTCATCTTCAGCTTCGTCATCTTTATCGTTGGCGGCATCTGATTCTTTCGAAGCATCTGAGAGATTGAAATTCCCAAAAACTTTTGCACTGATGATGTTGCGTGGCGTCTCAGATACAAATTCACTGGCATCTGTGTAATTGCTGTCGTCATCCTTATCAGATGATTCTGATTCTGAGTGTGTAGATTTGCTCTCGATTTCTTCATTGTCTAAACTCTCTCCCAAATCGTCATCTTGTTCGGATTGTAGTGGGCTTTGAGGTACGATAACCTCAGCTTTCTGTGACTTCTTGGCTTTTTTCCCTCTCTTCGATTCATCCAGCACGCCACTGTTTGCTCTTTTGTTGGTGTATTCGGCGATAGCTTCGGCCAGTGATTTAGGACGTGAGTTAAGCATAGTTTTTTGTGAACTTTCCAATTTTGCAGAGTCTTTGGAACTTATGCTTTCTCTTGATTTGAGCTGATCGGTCTCTCCAATCTTGATGTATGATGATGGTTTGTTTGTGACAAGTTCTGGATGCTTTGCTGGTCGAAATTGGAGTGGATCTGATAAAATTCTTTGAACTAGTGGTGCTATGTTGTCTTTTATTATGTCTGTGGTGCTCATTTTCCGTATAGATTCGGATGTTGTAGGTGGTAACAAAACTTTAGAAGCTGAAGATTGGAATTAAGGGGCACTTAAACAGGTTAATCTTTGTAATAAACTGGTAATCGAGCTTCAAGTTCTCAAATTCTGCTCAACCTTTGTGCTTGTACTGAGTAGGAGGGAAAAAAAAAATTTAATAAGCGCGATGATGGGCTAAAATTCAAAGTAGAACAACACGGGTTTAAATTTCTTATCTGGGGAATCTGAAACGACTCGTACGTTTTCCACTGTTTGTAAGTATCTTGGAAGATCTAATCTGCAAAATTCAAGCCAAAAGCAGTGAAATTTCGAGCTTTCTTCAACAAAAATCACGGAAATTTCGCTACGTTTCGCCATGAAATAAATTGACAGTTTTTTTTTTTTTTTTTTTGCCCTTGAATATTTTTTTTTTCTTTTTTACACTGCCGCTTTGGGAAAGTAGCCCGTCTACAGATGGCAGATGGCTTTATAGAACAAATTCTTCATTGAGAGCGAACTAAGTGAGTGGACCTTAGCCTGCTGGTGAAGACAATGCTTCTGGAGAAGTACTGTTCTTCCCAAGACATCTTTCATGGTACTATTTCCGATACTGTCACGACAGAAGACACGCGTCACACACATTTCATCACCACGATAAACTCCTCCTCTTACACATACCCAAAGCTCGCATCTCCCAAGACACCCCAAGCACAGGCATCAAAGACACACAATAGTAATCACACGACACACGCAAAATGGTTTGAAGACGGTAGCTCATTCATCACAGTATCAGAAGACCTTGCAATACGCCTCTACATTCCTCCATCTAACCTCTCAGAACCAAAAGATGAGTTACTTCTCCCATATATAAGGACTTATCGATCACAGCCCGTTTCAGCGTTCGATATTCTCCCAAAATCTTCAATATACGGTGACCATTGTGCATCTCTCATATCGTCTAATGATTCTCCGATAAGTCTGTTGAATTTGATCCCAACTGAAGACGATGAACATCAACTGTTAAAGAGTTATAAGACACAAAACGACTTGACTGAAAAATTTCCTAAAATTCTGACATTGAATTTCATCAATGACTCGAAATTCATTGCCGGTTCTACCAATTCTTTCATAATCTATGATCTGAACCGGACACAATCTTTGGGGAACGTTATCACAAAGATTGGTATCACTAGTAGCATTTTAGCAAGTCAAAGTAAATTACTTCAACATGGATCTTTCTATTGTTCTAGTTTTAGTAATAAGATCCAACTATATTCATCGACCTGTGAAGTCATCGCTTCTAACACTACAGAGATCTCTGATGGTAATGGGATCACTCAGATGATGGAGTCTTTTAATGGGAGGTATCTCCATGTCGTTAAGAGAAACTCTACAATTATCGATACTTTGGACTTAAGAATGGGATTGAAAAAATGTGGAGAGTTGACTGGATTCCAATCTGAGAACCAGCGTATCACCGGTGACATTTTCCCAGATTCTCAGGGGCTTTTGATAGGTTCATCAACAGGGGTTTTAATTTGGTTCAAGGAATCAGAGTTAGGATTGGAGAAAAGCATACCTGAAACGTATAAGATGACTGATACGTCCATATCTTATACATTGATCAATCCGAAAGATCCAAACTTCGTGCTTAACACGTTAGGAGATCGATATTACGACTCACCAGGTATTGAAATAAACAAATTCATAGCATGAGCACATGAAAAATGATTAGCTAATCACAAGTGGCCAGATACACTCATTCATTTATTCATTCATTCGTTCATTCGTTCATGAACAAGATCTCTTGAACTTTCAAACTGATCAAACTTCTTCCAGCATCGGCTGCATCGGTATTGAAAATCGCATTTTTTTCTTTATCCTTCTTTGGTTCGTTTCCAAGTGTGTTACCAACACTACTACCTTTGTCCAAGCCAAATCTTAGAGAATTTAGGTTCTTGTTGAGCTCTAAACTGTTGTATTGCAACCTTCTATTGCGTGAAGTGAATCCTTCACCATATGCAAGATGATTTCGACTGAATGTTCTCTCTTCATCTTCATCTTGGCGGGATTCAACATCACTATCAACATCATTCATCTCAGAGTCTGAAGCTTCTGAATCTGAAACAGTTTTTTCCTTCGAAATCTGCTTCAAAAAGCTGTTCTTGGAGAATGGAGAAAATTGTTGTAGTTGAGTGAGCGCTGGGATGGATGTAAATCTTGGTTTCCTTGGACGTTGAATAGATTCATTTCTGGCTTCAGTTTTCTTCAAAGCTTCAAGTCTGTCTGATAGTTGATTTAACCTTTCTAAAATGTTCTCTTCCTTCTTAATTTCATCAGAGTTCCCATAATCTTGGTTATCAAGCAAATTTTTAATCCAAAACTTACTCCACAAATTCTGTAAAATGAGATGATCCAAATTACTTCTGAAAATTTCAATAGACAATGAGTAGTACTTCGAAGAGTGCAAACCGAAATCTTTAATCTTCTCCTCTGGAATATTATCCACTTTCTTGCCATTTCTATCCGTATATCCCCTGTTCAGTGGTGTTTTCTTCACTATTGGTGACAATCCCAAACTCGGACTTCCAACGGCACTATTTGTTGATAGATTCAGTCTGTTGTTCTTCACATAATCATCTGAGTAAGTCCTAAAAGCTCCGATTTCAACTTTACCTTGGCTCATGGTTCTTTCAGGGTCAACAACTATAGCAAGATAAGGATCTTGGAAATTTTGATTCAAAGACTGTGTACTCACATCAATACCGGACAACCAACAACCATAACCTGGATGAGAATGATACCATCCAACAATGTTCTCATATCTTCCTGTCTTTTTCAAACTTTCGAGATACTGCACCATGAACTCGTAGCCTTCTGATTGAGCATTGACTCTTGTTTCTGTACCTTCCACTGGCAAAGGATACACATCCATCACAACAATACCATTTTTCACAATCTTACCAGTCATCATCCCCATAACTTCAATGGATCCACCTGATCTAGCATGAATTGTCATTTTCAACAGTGCCAATGAGGAAATGTGTACATTTTGGAAATAGTTCGCATCTTTAGTCCAAGGTTTGGTGAGTTCTAATGCTGATGCTGTTTCACTACTTTGTATCTCATCATAGAAAATATCAGCACGGCCAGAGAGTGGCTGGTCGAAAATGGCTTTGATGTCTGCCTCGATTGTATCAAGTGGTTGGAGATCAGAGTGAGAGTGGAAATGACTTGGAATCTGGGGTGGCGGTGTTTGTTCCTGATGGCTTAATTTGGAGAAGCTGGATACGAGGTATGCATCTCTCTTTGGATTGACTTTTTTTACGGAAGATGACATCTCTAGTTGATGAGTTATTGGTGGTTATGATCATCAATTAAGAAATTTATATACAGTACTTTTGTTTTGCCATCTGTTTCTCACTTTTTTTGATTTTTTTAAATATTTTCTGGGGCTAGTCACCCAACCACTGACTTCCCATCAACCTCCAATTGAAAGTCTTGAGACTATGCAAGGCCGCTAGAATATACGTGGCCATTTTCAGGGTGCTGCTGCAACTGATAGTTACACTACAAAATTCTACAACTTATCTTGATAAATTTTGGTATAAAATAATGAATAATTGAAGAATAAAACATAAATACTGGAAGACTTCTGCCCACCAAGTTATCATGAAGACCAGACAATAAGTCAACAGACACGCAAATAGAAAATAGTTGAACCAAGAATTGAACAATGATTACTAGCATATTTGACCACAGTACATACTCGAGGCAACAAACAAATAGAGCAAATTGAAGGGAAGAAAATATATAAAATAATAAGAGGCTCAACAAGAACCTAAGTCAGACCAGCAATTTAGTTGATCATTTTGAAAGATCGAATGAGCTTTTTTGAACACTCATAGAACTGACCAAAACTGAATGAATGAATGCTAACTTGCTATCACATACAGGAAAGCTCAAGACTGCACACCAATTCTCAATAGTTCATCTCATCAGGATTAGAATTGCTGTGAAACTTTTTCTCATCAAACCCAGCAGGGGTCTTTGGGTCACTGAAGTTTTGAGGGACACTGTAATACATATAGTAGGGTGCTGGTGCTGGTACAGGTGCCGCCATATGGCCTGCTGAACTAACAGCTGATTGAGGGAAGTCAACCAGTGATTGATCTGAGAAGTAGTAAGGGTACGAGGCATATGGAACATATGGAGATTGATCGTAGACATAGTTGTCTTTTGGTAGTGCATAATAGTAATATGATGATGGGGGACGCTGTATGACTGGGCCACCAGTGTGCTGAGGAGCCAGATGGCTCAGGCTTCTTCTATTGAGAAATTTTGATGTTGGATAACCACTTGTTGGGTTTGTTGAATCATCGTTGATATTGTGGTCCAATGCCGAAAGAGTTGAAGAAGAATAAACCGACTTGGCCTCTCCATGTGAAGAACTGATGGTGTTGTTGGATGGTGAAGATAATGGTGACTGTTTTGGGTTTGGATCGTAATCACCAGATTTTGGTGTCATTGAATCGACTAGCTCAATTTCAGGATCATTTCCTTCGTACACTGGAGTGTGAAATCTCAGAGATCCCCTCTCATTACCGCTGAATGAAACTGCCCTTGGACCAAGATGATATCTACTTGGATGACCCTTTTGTTGGCTGCTAGAACCACCATGGTAAATGTCCGATAACAACGCATACTGTCTGCCTGAATCTCTAGACTTCGGATAGTTGTAGCCTGAACCTGTACTGGCTCTTCTGTATGGTAGATTGACTGGTGGTGGGGCCAAATTCAAACGTGGTGAAATCGAACTCGAGAATTTGGTCTTCTTGTGGTGAAGCTCACGGTATTGAACGTGCATGGTCTTGTCCATGAACACAGCATGATTTTCCCTCTCAACAGAGGCTGCTGCTGCTTTTTCAGTTTCAAATTTTATGAATGCAAAGTTGTTGTTTGGTCTCAAAACCAAAACAATGTCAGTGATCTTGCCATGTCTGGAGAATCTCTCATTCAACTTCTCCTTTGTTACTTTTCCGTCTAACTGACCAATGAAAACAGAAAATCTGTCAATAACCACTTCTGATTCTGTTCTGTCAAATGGATCATGTGATGGATGTTCGATGTTTTGCGCCCACTCAACAATCCATTGAGGGCTCAATCTCAAGTTTGCATAAGCTCTGATGGCATCGTCTCTGTATGCAAATTTGCAAAACCAAGCTTTATTCAAATTTGATTTTCTAAAGGTCGAATCGTTGTTACCAGTGAACTGTTCAATCTCGCCAAATTTGTTCAATACATCTTTGATAGTTTTGACATTCGCTTCCTTGCCATCTGCTGTTGCAATGTATAATGTACGGTTGACTTTGGCAGGTTCACAACGGATTGTTCTTCCGTCCAAGACTGAGTGTTGTCCATGTTTCAAAGCGTTCTGTGCATCTTGATCCGATGTATACTGAACAAACGCATATGGTCTATTTGATGGATCACGTAAGACTTTTACCAAAGCCAATTCGCCCCACTACTGATTGTTAGTACTTCAAAACTTGGATTTAACTGAACAAAGCGGAAACGTACCTGAAGGAAATGTTTGGTGACTGAAATGGATAGTTCATCATCAGAAAGGTTTGCAGCTAGACTGGATTTTATTAGTTAGTATGGGTTGGTTGACAAAACATTGAAACGATCGATACATACCTTGCAACAAAAACACAAGATGATGGGCGACCTCTGAAAGGACCTTCTTCATCTTCCTCCGGCTTGACCAAGGTTTCGTTGGCATCTTCTGGCGAGTCCAACTTGCTGTCATAATCAGAATCAGAGTCTTCTAGTTCAGATTCAGAAGCTGAGAATTCTTGTGGCAGCATCGATGTTGATAACTTTGAATTGAACTCCGTTTTCACAGAAAGCTTTTCCAGTCCATGAATGGCATCGTTGTTGTCCTCCTCTATAACTGTGATCAAATGGTTGTTGGAGGACATTGTTGGCAGGTTGGCGGGTTCTCGATTATTTGAACTGGTGATCGATCTCTTGATAGATGCTCTAGTTTGAAGTTAATTAGCTTAAGCGCCGTTAGGTAGAATACTGTTTAAAGCTATCTTGGAGTTGGCGGCTAGATGATTGAAGGATGTTTCAGCTTTTCAATGCAAAATCTAGGATTGGATGAATGGTTATATAATGCTCTGAATGCTAAAACTAAGTCGAGACGTTCTGTATGCTGTATGCTGTCAATAGATTCCAAAACTTTCAGTGATGCCAGCAGGGAGATCAAATGAAATGGAGAAAAATAAGAGATAGATCTCTTTAAATACTTTTCAGGTATTTTTTTACGTTTCACAATTGAGTGTACTCGATGAAACTTTATTTGTATTTTTTTCTATTTGTATGGTGAAGGAATACGATCTGTTAATTCACGTTACATTGAAGAAAAACTGTTGGCGGATAGGCTCAACCTGGGGGCTTTTCGCTGCAAGTTGTACACTGCCTTGGAGGAAGAGAGTGGGATTTCAACGCTGGTGTTTCCAGGTTTTAGTGTTTCTTTCTGGCTATGCTACGATGACTTTAAAGTAGGATAGCAGTGCAGTTTCGTCAACCCATATTTTAACAAAGTTTTAGGTATACTTCGATACACCATATAGCTCAGAGAAGAATCGTTCAAGTCATCATATTCACTGCAGCTGCATTACCTTCTTGATCGGACCAAATTTTAACTGTGCGTTCTGCAAAGTCTTGACCTCTTACCTCTATGTTTCCATGGAGTTCTGTTTCATGCACGAAAATGAGTGAAACATTTGAAACTTAAGTGTGATGGTCTCAGCGCTATCCAAACCAGATCTGGAAGTTGGAAGCTGGATGCAGACCCCCAGTTTCGACTGCCTCACTAAGACTTCAGTACGTTCTCAACTTATCAATGACTTCGATCCAAACTTAACAGTTCTTATATGTGATTCCGCTAGCGCTACCAAAACATAAGTTCTACTGTTTTCTGAAGCTACCCAAATCAACTGACCGCCAAATTGGTGGTTGTCAGCAGCAATGGCTATATTTGGCGGATCTAGGACAAAGGGGGAGGTGGAACGCTGTACTCCAATTCTCCTATTGTAATACGCGGATTATAGGACCCCAAAATATGTTACTTCAGGGAAGACGATCACCATCAAACTGCACCTTATGCACCAGAAGCTGTTCCGACTACTTGCTGATGGTGGGGTTCCGGAGATCATTCCCGACTTAGTCGTCCTGCTGTAATATCAGGAGCACGTCTATAATTTTCAATCTCTACCAATTTGCTGGATGTCTGTTAGGACTTTCTCGTAATCAGACACCCTAATTCCGTTGAGGATCTTCCTTCTGTTAAAAGACAATTGATCTGCTTTGGGAGTTAGAGTCTGGAAGGTCGCGGTTCATGTGGAATTGGCAACAATAAATCCTCCTGAGAAAGAATCAAGCATTCACCAAAGATGGAGTTAAAAATAGAGCCCAGGCAACGCTGTATGTAGTTGACTTAGCCATGGACTCATAAACAACGTACTGGTGTGAGGCGAAAGGCTAGTTATTCGTTACCTGCTATGCTGGCCAATAATTTATCATTATACCAACGGCCTCATGGAGTGGGAGTAGCGTCGATTTACAGCATACGTCTTATTTGCCGGCTGGGTTCCTTCTAGGCGTAAAGAGTTTCCGTTCTGTTAAAGAAGAGCACCCCGAGAAGTTCGCCATTAGACGTAAACGTCGGTTTCAGAGAGAAGTCAAGCCGCGGCTGGTGAGTAAACTACTGATCACTTCAATATGCTAAGATCGACGTGGTATCTAGTTTGCGGAGAATTTTCATATTCAATGCCATGCGTTTCTATTACCTTCAACAACAATCATGGCTGTGACGCTTTATCAAAAAATTACGAAGTTTGGTCTGCACATTTAGTTGACTGGTCAACTCATGTAAACTTAACTTATTAGCACCTTTATCGTTTAGGCTACTGACAGATACTAGTTATGATAGTTTCAGATTCACTAAAGCTCATTAGTCGCGTCTATAACATCGTGATATTACTAGCCTACTTTGTCTCAACCAATAAGATCTGGTCGGCATGAGCCTGATCTTCTAAGATAACAATCTAGTCTGATTAAGACAGCTGCATTGCCTTAGAGCGGAGACGGACCAATACAGTTGGCAGTATAAGCTTCTAGAGCGCTGTAAAATCTTCCGCATTTTGTTACACGAAATTTTAGAAGCATCAGATGCCTTGGCCACGATGTGAATACGTTATATGTGAGGTAGCTATTTTGATGAGAGCTGCCGTATTGCAAAGAGAGCAGCAGTATGTTGTAGGGGATGTTTGGACGTACTGTAAGCGTGCATATATCCAATAGGTCTTGTCCCCATTGAAAGTGGTGGTGGTGGTACCCATTAAATGAAAGCGGTACCTCACATGAAAAATCTCAAATCTTTAACTTGCATTGAGCTCGCAGAGGTGAAGTGTCTCATTTCTACTGGTCGTGGTACGTACAGTACGTTTGCTTTACGTAGCACTGTTGTCGATCAAGACCAGTTACCATGAATTGGCTTGGCACTATTGCCTAATTTAGGGTCCTTTCAACTGTTCTTAAAAACTGTCTGCCAGGTTGCCACCTGTGTACACTTTACTCGACAGGACTAGAAGCCGAAATTGAAAGTTAAAATTATTTGTACTACGTCTACTACGGTCAGATTTTGTATTGTTAGAATTTCGATTCCCATTATTTCGTGTGGGGTTGTCCTCTCGTAGCAGATGTACCATGTCATTGGCCAATAGTAGCAGTGGTATAATCCTTGAGGGGGCAAAAAGTCGTCGGGGCATCAATGGTACTCCAATTATAAGCTTCATAAATATACATTTTGAAGGAGTGGTAGTGATCAATTCTAGTTATTATGATTTCATTCAAAGAAAGGACCTTTCTGGTCCACAGCTATTTGGCTCAGCCATCTTACGATATACTCAAGCGGATGGGTGGGTTCTCTCGTTTGCTTCTCTCTACATACTATACCCGTTCTCCCATTTCCCCTTAAACTTCGGCCCTCTCATTTCTCTGTAATGCTCATTCTAAGTATTACTGTTCCGATCCACATCGATGATGTGTAACCATCTATTGTCTCAGATCCACAACGACAACATGCTTCTGCTTAAACTAACTATAACAGATTCGGCACATGTCAATTGTTTCAGGATGAATACAGGTCGATGAGGCAGCTTGTATCATACCATAAGCGTGCTTGTAATAGTTCGCTCCCATTACATTCCTAAATTTTAATTTATGCTGCAGCTGTTTTGGGATAAAACTTTAAGTTGTTGCTGCCAGGGTGCAAAAGTCGCTTCAAATCTTCTACCGCTAATCTGGTTTTTAGTCTAGTCGAATTTGGCGTAAAACATATATTTTTGGTAATGAAAATGGAGGGTACAAAACAGCTCATACATACATATTAAGAGTAACAATAGCTACGGTGATCTATCCCGTGGGATTAGTTTCCTCGGAGTTGAATTCTTCTTAATTCCGTGGCCCCTCGTTGGGATCGTTCGGGAGTTTATTTTATTTTTTTTTTCTTTATTCTGCAAACACGAAATTTGGTTAGATCCAAAACTAGGAGGTACAAGCAAGCTATTTAATTGCTGGGCCATAACTCTCGGAAATGTCCATCAATGCCCTTTTCATCTTCAATCAGAAAGGTGAGACCTTGATATCGAAGTTGTTCAAAGATGGGGTCAAGAGAACCATTGCAGACATTTTCAAAATTCAAGTTATTTCCAGCCTTGACGTATGTGTTGTTTTGAACATGATCCTAACCAAATGGTCACAGATTGACTAACTCTCCGGAACACAGGTAAGGTCTCCTATTCTCACTCTGGGCTCAACCACTTTTCTCCACATCAGATACAGAGATATATGGATCGTGGCCGTCACGCGGTCAAATACCGACGCTGGTGTGATATTTGAATTTCTGTACTCCTTCCAGAATCTGTTGATCAACTATTTCGGTGGTGAGTTGACAGAAGATCTGGTAAAAGAGAACTTCAACACGATATATGAACTACTTGATGAGGTACTAGATTTCGGGTATCCTCAAAACCTGGATTTCAACTCATTGAAACAAATCATCCCACCAACAATCACAAATAAACATAAGAACTCCATTGTCAAAATCAACAAGAAGACAAAAACTTTGAACTACGATGATTTGACTAGCGAGATACCATGGAGAAAATCTGGATTGAAATACAGAAGAAATGAAATCTTTCTTGATGTTTATGAAAAATTGAACGTTCTGATTTCTCAAGATGGAAGGATCATCAGATCGTTCGTTGATGGTACAATTAAAATGAAGACACATCTTTCAGGTATGCCAGTTTGTAAGTTTGGTTTGAATGACTCATTGAATCTCAATAATGATGTTTTTGCAGATGCTCTGGCTCAATATGATGTTAAGAACAAGAAAGCCATTCCTAAAGCAGCAGCTGGGAATGTAATACTTGAAGATTGCAAGTTTCATCAATGTGTCAACTTGGATAAATTTGACTCTGATAGACTTATTGAATTTGTTCCACCAGATGGAGAATTTGATCTGATGAAGTATATGAGCTCTGATAATTTGAATTTACCGTTTAAACTGACACCATTAATTTCAGAGATTGGACCCCATAAAATTGAACTAAGAATCGTTTTGAAATCGTTGTTTCCTTCAAAATTAAATGCCACGGATGTCGTTGTCAATATCCCTACTCATCAGAACACTATTGACGTTGATTTTTCAAGTTCGGGTGGTAAACCAAAATTCTCTACAAAAGATGGTGCTATTCTTTGGAAATTCAACAAATTCGGTGGATTAACTGAACATTCATTGACTGCCACTATCACTTTGGCAAAGAACAACAACTTTGAATTCAGTACATGGGCGAGACCTCCTATCAACTTGGACTTTGAACTGCTGATGTTTAGCAGTTCGGGTCTTGTGGTAAGATTTTTGAAGATTCAAGAAAAATCAACGTATACTACGATCAAATGGGTCAGATACATCTCACAGGGTGGTGCTTACGAAATTAGATATTGATAAATATGATGATAATATAACGAATATTGAGACATCTTTTCTTTTCAAGAGTTGGTTGGCTGTTCTTCTGGTGGCAAAACAAAAGCACCAGAAAGACTTAGCGCTGGTTCGTCAACGTTGTTGTGCGCATAACTCAAGACACCAATTCCACCAGCGTCTAGAATGAAATTAGGATTGTCGACCAAGTATCTGTATTTCTTGGAGTCGATGACTTCAACGGTGTCGTCTTCAAATGATTTGACGTATTTTGGTGTGTTTTCATCAATGGCCTCTTCAATACCTTGTCTAAACCACAGACCGGCAAAATAACGTAGTGTGTGGCCATGAGCAAACACCAAGATATCGTTAGGTTCGTTCTTCTCGATGGATTTACCTTGAATGTTTTGAATTCGGTCGATCACTCTACTCAATCTCAAACCGACCTCTTTGCTAGTTTCACCGTTCTCACAACCATCTCTCCAGATCAACCAAGGTCTCTCTTTGTCCAAACCTTTAGCTGCTCTTCTCTCCTTGATCTGGGAACCCAAAAGTCCCTCGTAGTCACCGTACTCCCATTCTCTCAAATCATTATCAACGACAACTCTGAATTTGGATCTGGTTTCCTCGTCAAGAGACTCCAAGATCAGTTCGATTGTTTGTAGCGCTCTTGTTCTTGGAGAAGTGAAGATGTAGGTGACTTGTTCCGGTTTGATGAATCCCGTTTCAAATAGGGTTTTCCCGGTTCTTCTCATTTGCTCCACACCGAATGGAGTTAAGTTCAATTCTGTAACGGAAGTGTATTGGCCAGATTTCGACCATTCTGTTTGGCTGGTGGGGATTCGTTAGAGACAACGGACTAGATGATGGGAGGTTGGGGAGAAGAATTGACTTACCCATGACGGACAAAAATAGTTCTTGGAGTTGGAGCTTTAGGCATTGTTCAGTTTCTTTTATCTAGCTGCTAAGAATGTGCACTGACGAGTAAAGGCGATGAGACGAACATATGTTCTTTATATTTATATATCGTCTTTTTTTTTCTTACCCACATCAATCTCGGAGAATTCTCTTGCGACCTTACTAAAGCGAATAACCAAACTGAAATTCGTCAGCTTGAAAAATCTAATATGAATTGCGGTTTGAACGGATAACCATAGTTTGCTTTTAGCTATTGATGTTCGATCCACCACAATAGAGTCTTCGCTAATCTGTGCCTACTCGTCTCCGTATCGCCTTCTCAAATGTTCTGATACTTTATTTCAAATCGCCTTCCCGGTCCGTCGCCCTCGGTGTTCGCTACCCGCTTCCCGGTCGCTATACGATTGATAACATCGAGATTCGAAATAGAGAGTTTAAAAACCGTTCTATTATCACCTCGAGGAACTCATAACTCTACTAAGTGCTAGCACCAAGTACGATGGCTCTCATCTCTCCATCTCAAGCTCATCCAGAGCCAGAGATCAAAGACACTCTTTTGCGACTCTACAGAGGCAAATCTTGGTCCTCCTTACCAACACCAGCGTTCTACGTCAAGGAGTCTGTCATCAATTCCAATTGTACGAAAGTTCTCCAGAGAAATGCCATCATGAAGACTAGGTTTAGAGCTCATGTCAAGACACACAAGTCCATTGAAGGTACCAGGAAACAATTGGGTTATGACCTGCCAAACTACGATGGTCCAAAATACGATTCTATTGTTGTGTCCACATTGAAAGAAGCATATGCAATTGCCGATTATCAAAAAAAAACTGGCGATGTATTCGTCAGAGATGTCATCTTCGGTTTACCAAACGTTACTGATGAATCTTTGAGTCAATCTTCTTCATTGCGATTACATTTTGAGAAGTTTACATTTTTGATTGACTCCTTAGATCATGTTGAAGCTGCTCAAGGATTCCTTGATAAAATCGAATCAAAAGAGATCATAAACGTTATTGTTAAGATCGATATAGGTACCCATAGAGCTGGTATCTTGGATTCAGACTATCTTGTCAAAGTCATCAACAAAATCATTGACTCAAGAGGTGTTAATCTAAGTGGTTTCTATGTGCACTCTGGTCATTCTTATGCTTCAAAGACAATTGAACAGAGTGAAGAGGCTCTACTTGAAGAACTTGAAAATATTGAAAAAAGCTTGAAATTATTGGCGTCAGTGATACCTGATTACGATTTGAGCAAATTGATCGTCTCAGTTGGAGCTACTCCAACTCTTCACTCATTGGAACACCATATCTTCACAAAATCCAATGAAAAAATCACCAAGATCGCATCTGAGTGTCCAGCTCAATTGGAATTCCATGGTGGTAACTTCCCGTTTTGTGATCTACAACAAGCATCTACAGGCGCAATCACAATTGATAACATCGCTGTGGGTGTTGTATCCACAATCATCTCAAAATATCCAAACAGAGGTAACAAAGTGGGCGAACAACTATGTAATGCTGGTGTCATTGCGTTGTCTAGAGAAGTTGCTTCAGTTTATCCCGGCTTTGGGTTGATCCAAACAGAGAAGGAATATGGACAATGGAAGGTTGATAGATTGAGTCAAGAACATGGTGTTTTAGCTCCAGTTGATGAAGACAATGCTGAATTCATTCCAAATGGTACCAAAATCAAGATCTTACCAAACCATTCTTGTATCACTGCCAATTCTTACAATGCCTTCTATATCTTGGACGATGAAGAGAAAGTTTCTGATGTTTGGATTCCATGGAGAGGTTGGTGAATAATCAATACTGAGAATGCTATTACATTATTGAGGTAAAAGAGTGAACTTATAGATTAATGTATTTTTGAAAAATCGAATATTAGATCAGTGTAATATCAATTGAAGTAGATGATCAACTTATGTTAACAGCCTCAGTAAATGGTGTAAAGAAGCATCGCTATGAAGGTGGTGTGAAAGCCACGATACAATCCACAGCGCCCGCCTTGTGTACAAAGTAGGACCCTATAAAAAGGAGCGACCAGTACACATGCCAGAGCTTGAACGGATGACTAAGGAGCCTAAAGCCTTTCCTCATCGACTGTTATAGTTGATGAAGAAAAGGGAAAGGGAAAGAAAGAGGTCAAAGATCAAATTCGAAAATTTCGACTTTAAATTTGTTGGATCATGCACAATTCATCGCACCGTCGTTGTGCCTCTTATGCCGATTCTACCTTTTTTTTTTTTCACTTCGACTTCTGAAAGATTTTGCTTAACTACAGCGAGCACTCCACATTGCAAAAGTCCAATTACAATTCACGGACATTTCTGTATTGTTCCAAAGGTTTCGTGGCCTCTTATTCTGTTATATCCAAACAAATTACGCTGCTCACCTCCTTGCTTACGGTAAGATCCGAGTCCCTAGAACAGCACACATTTTCAAAAGAAATCTTCGTGATACTAACTGGAAGCTTCAAGATGTCTAGTGAGAAGATCCCGACTTGGGAGATACTCTCGTCGACGTTGGAAAAAGATTTGTTCTTTGCCTCGTCCAAAGAACAGATTGAGACGTTTGGACAGATTAGTGAATTCCTGGAAGAAGTCACCGACCCATCTGATAAGTCTTTGGTTCAACTTCAAGCCATTTTGTTGAAACACTATCCACAATTATCATTCACTTCAGAATCCATCAAACTATCCACTGAAACGCTTTTAAAGACCTTCAAATTGAATCCAGAATCACTGAAAATATTCATCAAGGCTTTTGAAAAGATAACGTCGAAACTCAGGTCTGTTGCCTTGACCGACTCGTCACTTTTATCAACTTGGATCACTTCAATCACTGTACATTTCCATAAGTCTGAGATACTTGCTGACTCAATCAATGATATTGGACTGATTCTTCTTGAGATCTTGGACTCTATTTTCTATCAAGCAACGAAACATGACAACATCCACAAGCAAAAGGTAAGGAAGTCAATCGTCAAACAAATATCCAAAGCCTCAAAAGGCTTGTCAGCTGATCAAATATCTACTCTTGTGAAACTCGCAACGTCTTCCAAGCTATCTATTGATGCTGTCACTTCTTTTATTGGTGCTTTGTCCTCCAATGACTTGTCCATTACCGACCAAAAGTGGGTGATTGATTACTACACTCAAGTTGTACTTACCAGTAAAACCCCATTCACAAATCCATCAGGCTTGGATCCATTCCTCCAAAAGTTTGTTGATTCTGACATTCTAAACACTGTTATTGTGCCATCGTTGGAGAAGGCCATTATCAGATCATCAGAGTCTGCACTTTTATTTGCATTTCCATTGTTTTCTGCATTATTCGGTTCGATTGATCTCCCTGAGACATTGGCCTCATCTAAACTTTTGACACAATTGATCGCTGCTTTGAAGAACTCAAAGGAGACTGTCCGGGAACTGGCTCATAAGGTTTTTACTGTCGTTACGAAATCATCTTCAACTGAATCGACTATTGCAAAGATCACTGATGAACTCTTGAAAACAATCAAAAGTGTTTCATCAACAGATCAAAAAGTACTCTTCTTCAAATCTTTGGAATCGATTCCTTTAACTTATGAGTCAGTGTCTTCCAAGATCGTTGCTGCTCTTTTGCCATTGATTTCCAAAGATCAAAACGAAGTCTCACTGTCTTCTAGTTTGAATGCATTTTTTCTCCATCTGTTGTCAACCATCTCAATTACTGGCCATGCTTCTTCTGAAGTTGTTTCTTCCATTACCAAAGGTTTCAAAGATCCAAAAATTCAATTGAGAAGATTGTGGTTCTTAGCTTTAGGTGATGCTATTAGTCAGCTCCGAATTGACGACGCCTTGATCACGTTTGTTCAGACTTTGTACACCACTGCGGTTGCTTCCTTCGATGAGATTGTTTCCAACCCAACAAAAGATATCAAAGGTATCGTGATTCCATACGTTGTGCTTTACCTAGCAAATTTCATCTCCTCGCAGACTGAGGTTTCAGATATTTTCTCCAAGGCTTTTGCCAATGTTGAAAAGCCTTCCATTCAACTGAACTCTAGAATTTACTCTAAATTCACAACTATCGAGGAAAAACTATGGTTCATCAAAAGTTTGTCTGTCTCCACTTCATTCGTTGAAGATTCAAGTTCTGATTTGGGTAGAGCTTGGATCTCGTTTATTCTTTCCAGGGACTCTGCTCCTGAAGTCCGTGCTTTGGGGATCAAAGAACTGACTGCTGCTTATAAGTTGAAGCAGGAGCTGATTGGTGATTCTCTGATCAAAGCCGCTACAGGAATTCTCCTCACAATCAACGACCAGGACGATTTCAGTTTAAATTACAACCACAATCGTTTATCATCTGTATTCTTCTCCATTGCTCAACCATCATCTTCGCCGGAGCTTGATTCTTCAGTGACAAGTAAACATTTGAGTGAATTGGTGGTTCTATCTCATCATAAAGCACTGTCACCGAACTTCACATGGATCTCTTTGGTTTTGGGCACCGGTTTGGACCCAGGTGCTGTTGTCAGAGACAACGAACGTCAAATCATCTCAAGTGTGTCTGACTTCCTCTTGAACGATGATGCTAAGTTCGTCGACTCTGGTTTGTTTGATGCTGCCACTGCTGCTTCTGCTACATTGGCCTTTGTGTCTCCATCGATCATTGCTCCTGCTTTGAACAGTTTCATCCAGAAAGATCTTGACTCCACGGCTTTGAAATCCATCACTGCTCATGACGTTGAGATTTGGAAAGGGGAAGAAGGTACTTTGGTGACTAACGTTCTTGATACTAAAAAAAAAGTAGTTGAGGATAAAAACTCCAAAGATTATGAGACAAAGAAATGGGAAGAAAGTTTGAGAAACGAACTTTCAAAGAAGAAACAACCAGCAAAAAAATTGACCAAAGAGGAACAAGAACTCGTCAATGCTCAATTAGCGAAAGAGTCCATCATCAGAAAGCGTGTTTCTATTGTTCACGATGCTATGAGACGTTCTGTTGGTGTTATCTCCGCTTTATCCAAGGGCGCTGATTCTGTCAACAATGGCCAATCCGTTTGGGTTGCTAGTGCCGTCAATGGTCTTCTCGAAGTTTTGACATTCCAAGTCACCAGTGATTTGATTGGATCTTCTGCCACTGAAGCTTACCTGTCGCTTTCTAGAGTTGTTTCTTCTAAGCTTGGCTCCCTGAGATATTTCTTAGGTGTTGCTACTTTGAGAATTGAAAACATTGGTTCATTAGATGATAGATTCAAAGATGAGGACCTCCTTGATTTGATATCTCGAATCCTTTTCAGAATAAAGTTTTTATCGACCCAACAACCGTTTGATCAAGTCTCTTTGGTCTACTTGCTTCCATTGCTATCAAAAGTCTTGGAGCAAGGTAAGATTGTTGCTATCCGAAACTCTAAGAAGCCAGTTGCTAATGCTGAATTTGTGGAGGAAGACAGAGAAGAGGAACAATTGTTACTTGCAGTGGAAATCATCAGCTCTCACGCTGAACTCTTTAAAAATCCTGAAATTCCACGTTCCCAAATTATCAGTGTCTTACTATCGTTGTTAGCACTCCCATCCAAGGCCAAACTTGCCAAAGATTGTTTGTTGACCTTGTGTCAGAACATTTCAATTGATTTCAACAAAAATGATTTGAAAGATCTGTTTGCTGGTCTTTTAACTACAGAGGTTTTTGTCAGACATGCTGTTCTCGAAGCCTTGGATCAAGAGTTCGATTTGTCCGAATTGAAGTACGCTGATGAAATCTGGATCTCTTGTCATGATAACGAAGAATCAAACGCTGAAATTGCCTTGACAATCTGGGAAGAGAACGGGTTCGAAGTCACTAGTGCATCGATCAGATCTTTGTATGATTACCTGGGACAGGCTGATGGTGGTCTTCGTTTGTCCGCTGCAAGAGCTCTTTCTGATGCTATCAAAATCCACTCAAATGAGTTCCCCGTGATATTGGATGAATTGTTAGACCTGTACACTGAGAAAGCGCGTCCTCCTGAGCCAATTTTAGATGAGTTCGGTCTTGTTGTCAAGTCATCACAGGAACAAAAGGACCATTTTGAGGCTCGTTCGGGTATTGCTCTTACTTTAAAACACATTGCTGAACTGTTCACTAAGAAGGAGCATGTCTCAAAGTTCACCAAGTTCATTATTGAGGAGAGAGCTTTGGCTGATAAAGATCCAATTGTTGGTGAAGAGTTCAAAGAGGCCGCCATTGCCATCATTGACCAGCATGGTGCTGAGAACGTAGAGACTTTAATTCCGATCTTTGAAGAGTCTCTTGCCTCCAACAAGGGTGGCGATAAAGTTGAGGAAGAGATCAGAGAGAAGATTGTCGTTTTGTACGGTTACTTGGCCACCAACTTGTCCTCTTCAGATGACCGTTTGATCACAGTGACAAATAGATTGCTATCTACTTTGCAAACACCTTCTGAGAAAGTTCAAATTGCTATAGCTGATGTTATTGCTCCGTTGGTTCCATTGTTCAAGAAGAACGTTCCAACCTACATCGATCAACTGTTCAAGATCTTGTTCGAATCACCTAATTTGTCGCGCAGAAGAGGGGCTGCCTACGGTATTGCTGGTTTGACCAAAGGTTATGGTATCTCGGCTTTCCCAGAATTTGACATCATTCGTAACTTGAGTGATGCTGCTGATGACAAGAAAGATCCAAAACGTCGTGAAAGTGTTTCTGTTGCCTTTGAGTGTTTGTCTAAATGTCTAGGCAAGTTCTTTGAGCCATATGTCATTGAAATCTTGCCGATCTTGTTGAAGAGCTTGGGTGATTCTGTTCCAGAAGTGAGAGATGCTGCTGCAAATGCTGCAAAAGTCATCATGTCTACAACCACAAGTTTTGGTGTGAAGAAACTTGTTCCTTTGGCTATTGAGAACTTGGACGAGATATCATGGAGATCAAAGAAAGGCTCTGTTGAGCTTTTAGGTTCTATGGCTTATTTGGATCCAACACAACTGTCTGCCTCGTTATCCACTATTGTTCCAGAAATTGTTGGTGTTTTGAACGATTCCCATAAAGAAGTTCGTAAAGCAGCTGATCAATCTTTGAAAAGATTTGGTGAGGTTATTCGTAACCCAGAAATTCAAGGTTTGGTTCCAATTTTGATTCAAGCCATTGGAGATCCAACAAAGCACACCGAAGAAGCTTTGGACTCTTTAATTAAGACTCAGTTTGTCCATTACATCGATGGTCCTTCGTTGGCTATCATCATCCATGTTATTCATCGTGGTATGCGTGACAGATCTGCCAACACCAAAAGAAAAGCTTGTCAAATTGTCGGTAACATGGCCATCTTGGTAGACACTAAAGATTTGGTTCAATACTTACCACAATTGATTGCTGAGCTGGAGATCGCTATGGTTGATCCAGTTCCAAACACCAGAGCCACTGCTGCTAGAGCACTTGGTGCCCTTGTTGAAAAACTAGGTGAGGAACACTTCCCAACTTTGATTTCACGTCTTCTTGATACATTAGCCGATGAAAGTAAAGCTGGTGATCGTCTTGGTTCTGCTCAGGCACTTGCTGAGGTTATCAGTGGTATTGGTATTCGTAAACTGGATGAAATTTTACCTGTTATCTTGAAAGGTGCTACCAATACTCGTGCATTTGTTCGTGAAGGTTACTTGCCAATGCTGTTGTTCTTGCCTGTCACTTTCGGCTCTCAGTTTGCTCCCTACATCAGCCAAATCATTCCTGCTATTCTAAACGGTCTTGCTGATACCGATGAATCGATCCGTGGTACTGCTTTGAGAGCCGGTAGACTGCTGGTAAAGAACTACGCTTCCAAGGCTATTGATCTGTTGCTTCCGGAACTGGAAAGTGGTTTATTAGACAGCAACTATCGTATCCGTGTTTCTTCTGTTGAGCTTATCGGTGATTTGTTGTTTCAGGTCACAGGTATCAGTGGTAAGAGTGAGCTTGTTGAAGAAGAAGGTGAGCACTCTGGTGCTGTTCAAACCCAACTGGTTGAAGCTCTTGGTGCTGAACGTCGTGATAGAATCTTGTCCTTGTTGTTTGTCTGTCGTTCTGATACTGCTATCCCTGTCAGAAATGCTGCCATTGATATTTGGAAATCGTTGGTCTCCAACACTCCTCGTACTGTCAAGGAGATTCTACCTACTTTAACCAACATCATCATTCGTCGTTTGGCTAATTCTGATGTCAACCAAAGAACAATTGCTGCTCATACTCTTGGTGATTTGGTTCGTCGTGTTGGTGCCAATGCTCTGTCTGAACTGCTACCTACTTTACAAGAATCATTGAACTCTAGTGACTCAGATGCTAAACAAGGTATCTGTATTGCTGTTCATGAGTTGTTGGAATCGACTTCTGAGAACACCATCAATGAATATCAAGACATATTTGTTGACATTATCCGTTCCGCTCTTGTTGATTCCTCTCCATCTGTTCGTGAAGCTGCTGCTACTGCTTTCGATGCTTTCCAGAGCTCTGTTGGTAAAGTGGCAGTTGATAAGGTCATTCCATACCTACTGAACATGCTGCAATCGCCAGACTCAGAACATGCCTTGTCTGCTTTGGAAGAGATCATGACCACAAAATCAGAGGTGATCTTCCCAATCTTGATCCCAACGCTTCTTGCTTCTCCGATCGATGCTTTCAGAGCTGGTGCATTGGGTTCAATGGCTCAAGTTGCCGGTTCTGCTCTGTACAAACGTTTGAGTACTGTTATCAACACACTTGTTACCGAATTGGTTAGAGCTGATCTGGATGAGGACACTGAATCTGCCTTGAAAAATTCTTTCGATAAAATCGTCTTATCTGTTGACGATGATGAAGGTCTACATCCATTGCTACAACAACTATTGTCTTTGATAAAAGGTGATGACTTGGCCAAACGTGCTGTCATTTATGATCGTTTGCCATCTTTCTTCTCTGCTACCAAGTTAGATTACTCCATCTATACTCAAGATATTGCTACTCAGTGTATCTTATCATTGGATGACAAGGACACAAATTTAGTATCCAAGGCTCTAGGTGCTTTAACATCGTTGGTCAAACAACAGTCCAAGGAATCTTTAGAGAGAATGATCAAACCTTCCAAACAAGCCCTTCAGATTACCGGTACTGCTGGCTCAGATCTACTCGGTTTCACTTTACCAAAAGGCCCACAATCCATTCTTCCTGTGTTTTTGCATGGTTTGATGTACGGTAGTGGTGATCAAAGAGAAGCTTCTGCCTTGGCTATTGCTGATGTTGTATCCAAAACACCTGCTGAGAACTTGAAATCACTGGTCACTGTCATTACAGGTCCGTTGATTAGAGTCATTGGTGAAAGATTTTCAAGTGATATCAAAGCAGCCATCTTGTTTGCTTTGAACATCTTGTTTGAAAAGATTCCACAGTTCCTACGTCCATTCATCCCACAGCTACAAAGAACTTTTGTCAAGTCATTATCAGATGCCAACAATGAGACTTTACGTCTCAGAGCTGCTAAAGCTTTGGGTACCTTGATCGAATATCAGACCAGAATAGACCCATTGGTTTCTGAACTGACTGTTGGTGCGAAGAATGGTGAGACCCCTGGTGTCAAGACTGCTATGCTGAAAGCCTTATTGGAAGTTATAACGAAGGCTGGTGAAAAATTGAGCCAAGCTTCAAAGAGCAGCATTCTAGAGCTCGTTGAGTCAGAAATTTCAGAAGCCGATGACAAATTGGCCGTTGCTTATGCTAGACTGGTCGGTGCTCTATCGCGTATCTTGACAGTTGAAGAAGGTTCCCAGATCTTGAAGACTAGAGTGTTGAATACATCTTTAGGCACTGCTGATTCTGCTAAATTTGCCATCTTGACCTTGAATGCGTTCCTAAAAGATGCTCCTAACCAAATTTTTGAAACTGGGCTTTTGTCTTCTGTTGTCGCTACGTTGATTGAAGGTTCCAATGCACCATCTTCTTACATTAGTGATAACTCAACAGTTGCCATTGGTAAGTTGTTGCTATTGCAAGGTTCTAAATCTTCTCCAGGTAACAAACCAATCACCGAGACAGCATTTGACATTCCATTTCCATTGGTTGTGGATTTGACCAGACAATTGGCCATTACATCTTTGAAACCAGTGAGTAGTTCGCTTGATACGAGAAGGTTCTCCTTGGTTGTCATTCGTACCGTTGCAAGACTACAGCCAAATTTCTTCAAGCCTCATTATGATCTGCTTGTGCCTTCTGTTTTTGCCTCTGTCAGAGATGTCATCATTCCAATCAAGTTGGCTGCTGAGAAAGCTTATCTGTCACTATTCGATCTTGTAGAAGATGAGAAATTGGAAACTTTCAACAAGTGGTTTGAAGAGGTGACCGCTAAGGGTTCTGCTATCGACACCGTTGTTGGATCGAGCATTCAATTGAGATCCATTGGTGACTACACAAAGCGAGTGGGTGCTAGATTGGCCAGTGTTGAAAGGGAAAGAATCGCTGCCGGTGGTGATGAAGAGGCCTTGTTTTCAGATAGAATTGAGGATGAAAATGAAATTTGGGCTGTTGGTGGTGTTGATTTAATCAACTGATTATGTATTTAGTATTAATATAGAACATTAAGTTGACACATGAACATTTAAGCTATATAATGTCGAACTCTAGAGTTGAAAGACAATAACATGGAGTCACTCGATGGAGACGTACTGTATGATTAATATTAGCTATATGTAATATGAAAAAAAAAAAAAGTAATGCAAAAAATTGATAAAGATGGATGACTGGATCTCCAGTGAAAACCTTTGAAGCCAGCATTAATAATAGCACAAGAATAATAATGACAAAACATGATGGGAAAATGACAACAGCCAAAATCAGTGCAAACAAATACGAAGAATAATAGAACAATCAATAAGAAACAGAACGGAACCAACCATATTTTAACCAGTAAAAAAAAATTATATGAGAAGACCAAAAAAACAGATCATGAAAAGCATCATAAAGAATCAAGAAAGTGAATCAATCACTTCTCAGCACCTTCAGGTTTGGCGTTAGCATCAGCCTTTGGAATGGGAGCTTGATTAGAAGCCGTTGCTGTCGTTGCTCCATAACCGTAATAAGACGTATTTGGTGTGGCATAAGGGTATTGGTATGTATATGGTGCACTTTGTGACGGTTGAGGTTGGTGCTGATGTTGCTGTTGGTCTTGAGGAATTGGTGGAGCGTCAACAACACTTACTGTCGATGGAGTGGAGGCATGAGCCTTCTTCTTATCTCTTGAAGTGAAACCATGAGGAATGTAAGTTGAGTTTGTGACTTGCACAGGAACAATGTTCTTTGGGTTTTGGTTGGCCGCAGCGGTCAAACCTCCAGAGAATTGTGGGCCTTGGTAAAGCTCTTTGATGTCTTTCACAAACAGAGGATACAGGAGATCAACTATACCTTCATTTCTAGCAAGTTCCAAAGCTCTTTCAAATGGAATCCACACACCTTTCAAGTTCATGGCACCAATCTTCACAACATAACGAACTTTTTCAGACTTCAATATACCATCACGACGACCTCTGGTCATTCCAGCAACATTCAAAAGTTTAGTACCATTTATAAAATTGGTATCTTCTCTTCTTGAAACAGAAATGCCTCTGGATTCAACTTGATAACAAACAGTTCCTTCGTCTTCCCAGTATGTTGTCGTCAACTTTGGACGTTGGGGTACTTGGTTTGGATCAATCAGAGGAGGATTAGTGGCTGATTGCAATGGACCCCTGATATTTGCCATGTTGATGTTTGATCCAGATGTTGGACCAGCCAAATGAGACTGATCTTGAGGGTAAACAGCATATCCATAGACACCTGGAGCAGAAACTGGATAACCAGGAGGAACTTGGTATGGATTGGAACTAATATATTGACCACCTTGAGAGTATGGAGCTGAACCGGAGCTGGATGGTACTGGGGCATTGGACGTGTTTGCAGTTGATCCAGATGCACCAGAGGGAGGTGCAGCCACAGAACTTCCATATGCTTGGACTCCTTGAGATTGGGGCGGTTGGCCTTGGGCATTTGGTTGTTGATAAACGTTCTGGTATTGTTGAAGTGGTTGTCCATACGAGGCGTAGACGGCTTGTTGATCGTATTGGGGGTATCCTTGAGATCCACCTTGTTGTTGCTGTTGAGGTGGGTAAGGGTTCAATGATCTTGTCTGTTGCTGGTCTGGTGATTGTGTTGGTGCTGTGGCTTGCTGGGGTTGACCCTGTTGAGATTGCTGCTGCTGTTGCTGCTGTTGTTGTTGGAGCTGGCGTTGGGCAGGATATTGTGCATAGGCGTTCTGAGTAGAGTAGGAAGCAATAGCAGATTGGTCATAGGGTTGCCTCGTTTTATCCGAGTAGACGTATGGCGACTGTGACATATTGCTTATCTCACAGTATTGGAATGTAATGAGCAGAAAACTAGTGCTTTTTTGTTGATATTTATTTTGTTTTGTTATTTGATTCTGTTGTCTCAAAGTAGCGAAAAGATCAACAGATGACGTGAAGCAGGTGAAGCAGGTGAAGAATGGGAAAACACAGGTACAAGAGTTTGCTTAAATGTATGATTTTCAACAGTATTTTACAATTTGTGTGTAGTCTAGATGATATCTGTGGGGACTTTTCAAAAAGTATTTGCAAGAATATGAACTGGAAAACACAGAGTTTCTCAAATTTTATATAATTTTTGTTACTTTCTTTTTCACCTACTGTATGCTCATGCGGGATCATGTCATGGAAAGTTTCCCTTTACGACAAGCATAACGAAAATCCCACCCTAACAAGGCGAAATTCTCCAACCCCTTTTGCGAAAAATGGCGCATCTTTCCTTGTTGAATCACAAAACTCCGCGAAATTCTGACATTTGGCGAATGTTTTCCCATGTCGTGTTCGGTTTGTGAAGTGACGCTGCAACTGTCGAACGCAAGAAAAAAGAAAAAGAAACGCAATTGCCTTTGCTGCATGTGAGTCCAGAACCGTTTTTTTTGTTTTGTTACATGTACAGGAGGAGTACATACAAGCTGCTATTTGTGCCGCTATTTCGCCAATGGAGTAGGTACAAAGATTGGGATGATGTGTAGAGGTACTGCGATGGAAGGTACTGAAATTGAGACAAATCCATCAAGTCTGGCATTCAAGACACACACACACTTCAGCATGAGCTACCCTCATGGGTCAAGAACATAACACAACTATTCCTTGTGAGTTCTAGATGTAGATTCTTGTTTCAAGTAAATCAGCTTTGAATTTCCTGACCTCTAACGCGCGTGTGATAAAGAAAAATTCAAACTTTAAAATTTCCATGAGGTAAGGAAAGCTGCGCTACTCCGACAAAAAGAGTTTTTGAGATCCCGAAGCTTGCTTACCTTCATAAAATGGAATTATGACACGTAAATATAGTTAAATTATTATCTAGCGTTTGAACTACATCCTCCATTAGCAGAGATGGTTATTAAGTTACTCAGTGTATGCAACGAACAGCTCTTATCATTCATTTGATAGTAGTTTGTACTGGATATAACGTTGTCGACGTCAGTTTAATTTGAAGAGTTGTCATCGACCTCGCTCAAAACTTCTGGGGTTGTCAGTATCATCAAACCTGATCGATCGAATGGAAGAAGTATCAGTAATTCGATGAGACCGTAAACATCTGGAATCTCTCTCATATAGTATACTATTCATAGGTTACGGGTCTTGAAAGTGAAGCCTATAACGTCACATGAAATATGAGATCGTGTCGAGAGACCTCTATTGGTGCGGATTTTACCAATATGATAATTTGATACCCCTGTCATACATGACTAGAGGTTTCAATTGAAGAAAACATGGCTTCGTAGATGTAACCCCGTTAGCATTGAGTTGGTCCTATCTCATGCTACGATATAATTATGACAGAGTCGAGGAACTAAGAGCGTGTTACGGCTCACGAGCTAATTTCACATCGTCATTATTTTTGGTTGACACGCCAAAAAAACTCTCGGGTAAAGAAACCCAGTAAAATACATATACCCGGTAAGCAAATAGTTTCTCTTACTACTTCAATGCAAGCGAAACAAAAATATTCGAATTCAGTTCATTCTTCTGTTTAAAAGGTACTCTCATTTCATGGACCGAGATTACAAGTTAATTATATTGCATCTCAGAACACCAGATGGCTTCACTAGTTTTGCGAGCTGTTGGGAGGAGCATGGTACCTAACACCAAGATCAAAATTTTATTCTGAAAATGGTCGTTGAGCCAACATCACCCGTCAGAAATTTGCATCATTTTTCTTTTTAAAGATTTCGTCACACACCAAAGATTCATAAATTTTCGCCAAAAATTTGAGGATTAGCAAGTTAGGTTAGTCACGTTCATGCACAGGGGATTGTTCTTCTGCATGAAGTCACTACTATGAACTGCGGCATGAACTAATTTCGGTGAAATTTGGTGCAGCTCTCTAAAACGGAAGGTTTAGAATCTGCATGTACATGCGTGCCTTCCGCTACCAATCTCACAACGGTCTAGCGTATAGGTTCACCATGGCAGTGGGTTGTCTTCGAGTCAGTTTGATGAGAGACCGACCCACCTTGAATAGCTTTACACGAGATGGCCTTGGGTGGAATAACAGATTTCAACAGCATACATTTTCGATGCCTGTGAGGGTAAATGCTGATGGATGCTCTCCTTATCACCTCATTTTGCTGTCAACCTAACTTTGCAATTGTCCCAAATTAATTAATTATAATAATCAAAGCGTACCTTTCTACAACCCGCTATATTCTTATGAATCCGGAATATGACTTTTCGTCGACGTTGAAACTTTGACGGGCAAAGTCACAAGAAGTACGCAAGCCATATTGCCCTGATCGCCATATGTTTCCCGAGAGCTCCGCTGATCATTGACGCTCGCACTAAGTTGTCTTTGTTATTCACGGACTCATGGGCTCACAGTTGTATACTAGTTTCATGATAAGCGCATGTCTCTTGAATCACGCTCTTTTCTTTTATATGTCATGAATAAACTAATTGGCAGTTGACCAAGAAGTTGATGTTCGAGGCTTCGGTGAATAAAAATTCTCTATTTGCTGTACACGCTCTATCATTACTTTGAGAAATCGGTCTCGGACGTAAAAGGAGTTTCAAGATATAAAAGTCGTTCAAACTAGCATAGATATGACGCACCTCGAGTTAGTGCTTTCTGGGATTTGAGAGATTGAGTGCCCATCAGAGTAGTAAAGCACTGGTCAATCAGTAATTCAGGTTCGGGTTTGTTCCTGATCTACGTCGTCCACCAATTGATGACCTTTCAGGTAGTCACGGTTCATCAATCCGTTTACTTTCATTAGGATCGAATAATGATGAACTCTTACCGTTAGGTATTGGGCCGAGATCACCATTGTGGAATGGACACCGAAGCATCTATGATAGATGATTTGCATGGTATATAGTACTTCAATTGTAGTCCGTATATAGGTATACATTATCGGTACCACGTAGTCCATGACCTTGTTGTCATTATCAATTGCAACTGTGACCATTAAACGTACTCTCATACTTGTCCCGAGGTATAACATTAGATGCCACGAAATACTAGCTTTGCCTCAAATTTCTGAAGTGGTCAAATTTCTCAAGTGGTAAATCGACTAGCACCACTCAACCCAAATTCTCATATTCGACACGCTATCTTCGACTCTTCATGGATGTTTCTAACAGTAAGTATACCTACAACAAGGAATTCTAGCTGCCAACTTTGTGTCAGTTCGCGGTATCTTTGTTTTTTTTTGGCGGTAGAGCTGGAAAATGTCGTGTTAGCGCAACGCAGTACTTCAAAACAAAGCTCTTCTGGCATCAGCCAAACAATGGACAAAAAGTTACGAATATGGTGAGTCATTTCATAAAACATGATCCTTTCTGGGCGTGAACTAACATCTAATAGCATGGCATGCGATTTTTTCTACCCGCAGCCCGGTGGTGTTGAGTTTCATATCTATCACTTGTCTCAAGAGCTCATCAAACTCGGTCACAAAGTTATCATCATCACACATGCATACAAAGATAGATCGGGTGTGAGATACTTGACCAATGGTCTCAAGGTCTACTATGTGCCATTCCTTGTGTTCTACAGACAAACTACATTTCCAACAGTGTTCTCACTCTTTCCAATTGTGCGAAACATCTTGATACGAGAGCAGATAGATATCGTCCACGGACATGCCTCAATGAGTACACTGGCAAATGAATGCATTATCCATGGAAAGATCATGGGCTTGAAAACGTGCTTGACTGATCATTCTTTGTATGGCTTCAACGATGTCAATAGTATTTGGGGAAACAAAGTCATCAAGTTCACACTCAATTTCAATGACAGATTAATTTGCGTGAGTAACACTTGTAAGGAGAATATGGTACTGAGAGGAGGTATCAGAGATGTGAGACTAGTTACTGTGATACCTAATGCTGTTGTTTCCCAAGACTTCACTCCTTTAAATTCAGAAGTTGATAAAGTCGTTAAAGATGATAAATCTATTACTATTGTTGTTATATCAAGACTGTTTCCAAATAAAGGTGCTGATTTGCTTTGTCAAATGGTACCAAAGATCTGTGATTTGAATTCGCGTGCAAAGTTCATCATTGCAGGTGATGGTCCCAAATTCATCGATATTCAACAAACCATAGAAAAACATAGGCTACAAGATCAGGTTACCCTCATCGGTGGGGTCAAACATGAACAAGTCCGTGATGTTATGGTTCAAGGAGATATTTACTTGCATCCATCTCTGACCGAGGCATTTGGTACTGTATTGGTGGAAGCAGCCTCATGTGGATTGCTGGTTGTTACGACGAAAGTTGGTGGAATTCCTGAAGTTTTACCACCAAAGATGACAATTTTTGCTAAACCTTCGGTTGACTCATTAGTTGAAAGCACTATGAAAGCTATCCATCTTGTTGATAAGAAGCTGGTGAATACAAAAGAGTTTCATGGTGAGATACAACAGATGTACGATTGGGAAGACGTTGCTTTGAGAACACAAGTTGTATATGATTCCATAAACGACGAGAATGCGTTGAATCAACTGGAAATGATCAAGAAACTGCAACTTGGTGGAGATGTATCTATTGTGCATTGGAGCGGAATACTTTTTGTCCTTTGTTACATTGTTGATTTGGTTATCTATTGGATTCTCGAGGTGGTGTATCCTCGCTCTGGTATTGAACTTGCTAGAGATTGGCCTCTGCGTAAAAAAGCAAAAGAATGACCAAGCATTATGATCATAATTAATTTGGGAGCTAGAATGATTCTCAGTTCTGCCTCTGGTATTTCTTTTTTATTTTTCAGTTTAGCACTAATAAATAATAATGATTACATACATTTATACGAAACCTTGCCTTATAACATCTGAGGGTGAAACAGGTCTAGGAATCAGGAACGATGTGTTTCAGATACAAAGGTCTCGTTATGGGCTGCATTTGTTAGTCTGTTGATCTCACGTAGAAATGAAGAGTTTTAAGGTTGTGCAAGACGCAGGGGAACCCACATATACTGGAGCTAACAAAATTGTACTTCGAGACGTCGTCTCGACTTGGATTGTTTGTGCACGCTATTAATCTTTAGCATGAAATTACTGCTGATTGAAGTTGGCTTGATGTCGGAGAAGAACGCTTCTCTAACTTTCATTCCATCAGTCAAGACAAATTACTATTTGAAACTTTGTTCGAATCGGAGTATGAAACACTCGCTTCCACGCTGAAGAACTCTGCCTTGAACTGCTTCGTAGACGATACTTCCAAAAAAAAACAAAGATCGCCCAGTTCCGTTGAAGTTAGTTGGCACTGAGCGGCGGGCGTCAGTGAATCTGAAGCAATTTTATGTATGAGTATCCAAGGCCACTGTTCTCCACCGAAAACTGCGTTTATTTACCTTGACCGAAAAATTGAATCAATTCTTGATCCGACTAACGCTGTCCCATGAAGTTTCTCTCATCAAAAGTTTGATTTGGTCTGCGGTGAACTTATCTTGTCTCTTTAGCTCAGGCTCATCAGCACAATTTCAGCCCTGATTGGACAATTTCAGCCAACGCCTCAAATTTTGGATTGCGAGTAGCACTAATTGATAATATAACTAAAGCACTATAGTGTAGTAAGATCGATTACCTATGTCAATTCATATTCAGCCGAATCTAGATTTCTCGTGCTGCAGAACTTTCATCGTTCAGAATCTCTCTGCGTTTATCGTAGTCAGGCACCCAAGGCGAATACTTTTTCTTTGAAACGCGCCGACTGCAGCTAAAAAGGCTTTTGCGCCCGACAACTATAGTTGAGAGCTGTATTCCTAATTCCGTTTAGTTACCCGGATCTCTATCAAATAAACTCAAATGTCTCTAAACTACATATTATAACTAAATACTCCTTATAAGAGTATTTATATCTCTATTTTTCCATATAATTAATCCAGATTTGTCTTTACTTAGTCCAAATAACTAAACTTTATTTTTTTATATAGAAAAGTCAAAAAGCTAGACTAAATAATTTATTTCTTAGACAAAATCCAAGTGCCAACTATTCTAAAGTGAACTTGAGGATACATCTCAAATAAGCTAAGACTTTCAAGCTATACATATTGATACTGTCTTAGTATATCATACTAGTTTTTAAAGTTATATTTACCTTTATTTATTTAACTGTTTTGAAAAGTTTTAATCAAATTATACATTTCGCTTGGAGATATAGAGCCATTTCCGCAAAAAGTCGCGGTGCGTGCCGGTAAGAAAGAAAAATCAAAAATACGAACTACTGTATCGATAACGTATTGTTTCGGTAACGGTGTAAGCTTACCTCCTCACGTGACCAGTTAACTTACTGAAACAATCTTGTATTTACTATCAAGCTACTAAACCTTCAACTATAGAAGAGAGTCTTTACTCCCAATCAGAATCGTATCTATAGACTAAAAACTCAAATCACAATTCAATTTTCCACTACCGCAATAACTGTACTAATATCAACAACTAATCTCAACGTCGAGCACTAGTACTGTTTAAGGCAGCTTATTGGATAGCATAAAAGGCAGATCAATCAAAGTTTCATTGAATTGATTTGTTGGTCCAAGGTCACATTGCAAATGGTACATGTTTTGAAAGCGTATGAAAAGGCCCTGAAGCAACTTGAAATTTCTCACCAGAAGCTTTTTGTGGTTCACAAAGATGTCTCTAAACGCAATCTTGTCAAATCCAAAAGCGAGATCTTCTTTATCGACTTTGGCTTTCTCAACGCAAAACTCCTCAAGACAACCGAAATCAACAGCACTTGAGTCCAATGAATGACTATACAACAAAAGGCTAATTAACTTGTTGATGAGAGTTGGTGAGGCATGTATTAGTGGGGTAACAAATGTTTTTCCGGCTCCTTTCCAGTTGGCTTTTCCAGAACATACACCTGCGCAGCAGTGCATATATGGGATAGTTCCGCTCTATACACCAGTGTTTTGGAGGCTTGATATAATTCAAAATCACTTGATCACCAGGATCCTAGCGACTTTTATAAAACAAAATAAAAACAGCCTCTTCTATGTGATTATGTGGACCTGGATAAGTCCTCTTCTTTCATTGTCTTTCTTCTTGGGAATAATGCCAATAGCTTTCTGCCAGAATCAGAGCTCAACTTTCTAAAAGGATTACGACTCTTGAACGTTGGATCACTTCTTCCACCAGTGATATCGCCTGTGGTATTTCTATGCTGTAATAAGCTGGTCATGGACTTGAACGATGTGAATCTCGATCTGAATTTAGTTGGTTTAGATTGATCCGGTTGGTCTTCTGGAATATCTGAATTTGGAACTCTAGCAAATGAACCACCTGTTGGATTATTATCGTACGTTGGTTTGGACTCAATCGCACCACTAACAGCTGGACTATCAGGAGCCCTTGGTGTTTTGGATAAGATGTCGATAGTGTGAAGATCGAACTGTTCGTTAAGCGTGGAAGCACCGTGTTTGGCATTGGAGCCATCATGAATAACAGGAACAGTGATGAAGTTATCAGCTTGACCAGTGTAGTCTTCTCTTTCGGTTCTCTGTCTGTTGTATTCCTCCCTCTCTTTCAGCAATGCTTCTTGCCTCTGTTGTTGCTTTTGTATCTCCAACTGTTCTTGCTCTTTAAGTAATATCTCTTCTTTTCTTCTTTGTTCCTCAAATCTGACACCGTAATCATCCAATTCTTTCAGAAGCTCAGCACTCTTAGACTTTGAGAATCTTGACATTTCCAAAACATTCACAGAACGTAGAAGTAATTTCATATCACAGGCCAAAGCAGCAGTTTCGAAGATAATTTGCAACAAGTGGTCACCTGGTGGAGAAGAATTTGGTGAAGCCAGGTTACCCAAGGTTGGCAGGTTAGATTCTGATTCAAGTTCAAAATCCTCATCCTCCTCGTCTTCTAGCTCCCCGTCCTTTTTCTTTGTCTTCTCCTTCAATTTCAGGTTATTCACAAGACCTAGACCAACTGCCATATCATCGGAATCACTTGTTGATTCTTTATTATGATCTGGATCGGAGGACTCTTCACTTGAACGAACAGTTTTGACTTGATCTTTGGTGATGGCAAAACGACCTTCTGGAACTTGAATAGCACCTTCGGTTGAATCTTCAGATTCAGATTTGACTTTTTTAGATTTCACTTCAGATAATGGATCAACACCTTCCTGGGTAGATTCAGTGTTACTTGATAGATCTGGACCCTTGTTTGATAGTGGATCATCCTCATCCAAGTTCTCCAAATTTGATCTTCTTGTTTGAATGGATTTGACATCCTTTTCCTTGTCAGAACTATGCGTGGCGGCTTTGGAGGTTGACGGACTCAAAGGATCCACTTCTTCGTTATCAGAGGAACTCTGTTTCTTTGGACTCTTCAGGGACATTGTCCCAGTTTTGAACCTAACTGGATCAGTAGATGAGGTAGCAACCTGGCTTATAGGTTGCGGTAGCTTCTCTTCATCCTCTTCCTCTTCCTCCTCATTATCGAGATCATCACCCACTTTATCTGCATTAGGAACATTACCATTTGAATTGAAATCAACCTCCTTAGATAGACTCGATTTACCAATTCTTGTAGATCTTGCAGATGAACGCCTTCTAGAATAATCAACGGAACCTTTAGTGCTAGAAACAGCTGTGGAGAACGTTGAAACTCTCGAGGCCTTTCTTAACAAGGCTAAGTTCAAGAAACCATCATCAACGGTATTCAAATAACTTTCAATCTCATCAAAGGACTCTTGGACATGAGGATGTTCCAAAAAGAATGTCTGGACCTTATTTTGGTCCTTCTTGAAGAAAGTTTCAAGCTTTTGGTTGTATTCAGTCAACAAATTACCATAATCCTTGATCAAAGCTTCTTCTTTTTTACCAATAATAGCATAAAGTGCTTCAGAAATCAAATCGTAAAGCAATGGGATCTCGTAGAACTTAGCAATCAAAAAGTTGTCAGTTGTGACCGGAGTGAGCAGCCACTTATCACCCAACTGACCAGTGAACATGAACTCAGATAGTGCAGTAACTGTGTTGGTGTTGAATGGTAGGTACAAAGATCTTGGAATCAATAGCGGCTCTAGCAAAAGATTTGTATCGTCATCAAACTCTGATGCAATGGATTCAAATGTAGAGGCCAGATCAGACACAGATGTCTCATCCGTGGTCATAGTCTGTAAACTTGGCTGTCTTAAATTCAATCTCTTCTTAGCACCTATGACAGAGGATCTCAAATCTGTGAGTTTAATAGTTGATTGATGTCCGGATGAGGTTGATGGAGCAATGGAAGCACCTGAAATAGAACCTCTTGGGGAATCTCTCAAGTAGTCTCTTGAGGCAATTGGTTTCAATGGTACCAGTTTTTCCAATGTAGGTAATGGTTCATTAGGAAATGGTAATTGTGGTGGTAAATTCTCAAAGTCTAAATCATCTGCGTCATTGGTCAAATCTGTAGCGATTGAATTGGCACCATTGGAAACAATTGATGCTTTTCTCGAAGTTGGCAATGAGGTCGGACCACTTGAACTCGAAGGCTGTGGAGTGACTGGACCAGATTTATCTTGGAATGGTAATCTGAACTCTGGCACATCCCTGGTTTCCGAGTTACCTGAATTCTTGTTAATCACCAAATGAGATCTTTTGCCGGACAACGTCGAGTCAGAATTAAGTTCACTGGCATTTGGATCATTCTGGTCTTCTTCGACCTTCTCTGATTCTAATTTATAGACAGCTCTAGCATAAGCTTTAGCCAACAACATATCAAAACATCTACCCCATCTCTTTCTCAGTAGCATCAGTGGTGCATTGACTTTATCACCATCAGCGGAGATGAACTCAAAATCTGATAGTGAAGGACCGTATCTCTCAAAGGCGTTTCTTCCCAAAGTGACAGCATAGTTTGGAAATACCGATCTGATAGAACTGATCTGAGACTTTGGTGCAATGTATTTGGAGTAAGCTTCAAATGAAGTATTCTCTTTCAACGATGTGAACCTTGGTGTGGCAAACTGTTTGTCAGAGCCTTCTGTCTCAGTGGAGAAGGCATGGAAGATGTTCGTGATTGGAAGACCAACAAGGACTATCAAACTGAACGTTTGAACTGTGAGATGTGCGGCATTTGGAGGTGGAACAGCAGATCCAAGGACAATCACCTTGTGATGTGACTGCCATGAGAAACTTCTCCATAAGTACAATTCTGATGCTTTTCTCTTGGTATCAATGTTTAAACGTGTCCATTTCTGCGATGGTTTGTTGAATAAATAAACCTGGTATTCTGAAGACGTAGTGTTTAAACCTGATACGATAATATTAGAGCCAAAGATACCACCAGTTGGAAACTTCAAATCATTAGGAACGATTGACGGGTTCTTGGAGACCGAGGAAGATAATGGCAATCTGAAACCTGTAGCATGGGGGACAATAGGCAATGAAACCAACGGATTCAGCACATTTTCTGGAGAGTTTGATGAATGTGTGGAATGGATGTAAAAAATATCATCGATAAGCTCCTGAGAGTCCGGGTTTGATGACGCTGCAATAACAAAACCGGATTCGCTGACAACTTTTAACTTTGAGGATTTTGTGGATGATTGGGCTTTTGGGTCGATGGCTGAGACCGTGCTCTTACTTCTTTCAATGTTGTGCTCATGTAGTTTTAAGTCCATTGTAGTATTGTTGACATATGATTTGGACTCAAGGTCATAAAGTGCAATATGTGTCAACTCTTGATTCAATTCACCACGACCTCCAGTGATAGCTAGAGCTCTGCGAACACTGTTATCATCAGGGGAGACATAGTCCACGATGTGTGAGGAGTGGTTGTATCTTGCGAGAGAACCTGAACTTGAACCATCGTCAACGCAATGCCATTCTTTCGAATCAATGGAGAAAACCCACAAGTCATTCGCAGCGACAACCTCATCTGAAATATCATCAATGATTAGACCACCAAACAGGAAGATGGAGTTATCACGGAAAGCCAAGGAGTGGAAAAACCTTGGTTTGGGCCTTAGTTGATTCGGTTCAAGCCCTACCCGAGTCCATTGTCTGTTGATGATATTCAAATAGAATATTTCATTTGAGATGATTCCAGACAAACCGGCATTATCCTTAACCAATTGGTCCAAATGTTGTTGTATTAAAGGAATGGTGATGCTATCGAGTCCCAGACCAGCAGTGAGACCACCGTGGACGACAACACTGGATCTGGTGTACACTAAAGCAGCCCCTGTTCTAAGTTTCAAGTTTAAACGATCATCGTCAGTCTCCTCAGGGAGTGTGAGGGTGTAGGCTGCACTTTCAGATGGCAAAAGTGGCGCCATGGTATGAACGGTATGGAAATAGTGTGCTGTTTCTGCAGATTAGCTTGGTGTGGACTGGGTGAACACGCTGGTCGAACAGGAACAAGGAGGATATGAAGAAAAGAGTCTAGTGAAACCGACTTTTCGCTATTTTTTTTCCCTTCCTTTCGCTATAACCAACATTCCTAATTACCGCTCGAGGAAAAAAAAGCGAAACACCTGAACACCAGTGTTCCTGTTTCGCGGAGAGGTGCTTCTGGCTGCACTGGTACCATAGTTAATTTTACGGGGTCTTGCGCGCACACGCTTCAGCATGCGCCTTTCAGAACACCCGCTAGAAACTCGAGCCTAACCCTATCTTGACAAATCTTCAGTTGTTGCTCGAACACTTCGAACCCTCTGAGATGTTGGTTAGCCCGACCTGAATCAATTCCATTGACACTTCTGGCTAAATACTAACGTCCTGGCCTGAAAACTCCGCATGTACGCAGCCAGGCGCTCTATTGTACTATTGTCTTATTCGCGAAGCGCAGATTTTTTACGTCCTTCGCACTATATATGCACTTCTAAAATTAACTTATGTCAGCTTATAAGTTACCTAGACCTTCAATGTCTGTCAAGCTCTCTGATATGATATTACATGGACAGCTCACTCGCAGGCAGCTATGCCGATAAGAACATAACGTGCTATCTCATATTTCAATTGCTTCGAGCTGACACCATATAATCCAGATCAGTACTGAGATCAAAGATCTGGACGTATACAGCATAGGCCCAAGGAAAGTATAATATGAGCTTGAGATGATCCCTGTATTGAAACTTCTCAATTTGACCTAGACGTAATGTTAGATCGTAATTTTTGCTCCCAAAAACATCGAATGACGAGTTGAAGGATGAGTACCACTCAAATGATTGATAACTCAAATGGTTGATAAAATATTGTTTTGCAGGCTCATAAACGATACGCTTTTTCACTCTTGAACCTGGAAGTGACCCCTGAGGAGATAAGCGGGTGCCAAATTATGGGTAGTTAAAGGAATGGACAAAGAGTAGCGGATACTTTTCGCACACCATCATAAACACAGCTGTATAGGTAGACCATCAGAGTAGGTCGGAAACTTATTGACGACATATCCAGTTACCTTTGATGACGAAGTTATCTATATATATATAAAATGTAGAGCCGTTCCTTCGATTGATCGATTAACTCCAGACACCTTAGCCCAGATTTGACATTTGATATTACCAGACGTTGTATACCCAACTCAACTTTACAATAGCTGCCAATTGTGTGACCGTCAATATTAATTTTAGAGAACAGTCGAAGAGATGAAATCACCAGTGGTAAATTCTATGGCTATTGTAATCAACTGAGCAAACTGCGCACGATAGTTGCAAAAGAACCGGAAATATAGAGAGAAACGATACCATACATGCACTGCTGCGCAGGTGTGTGTTCTGGAAAAGCCAAATTGATAGGAGCCGAAACACAACTGTTAACAACCCTCATCAACAATTAGTTTTATAATCATTCGTTTAGATCTTGTGGAGTTTTACGTTGAGGAAGAGGCTATGAACTACGTAAAGAGATGAACTTGAAGATTAAATACGTAGTACTTCATTCCAGTTGATTACGTTCTACAACCTGGTTTTGAATTGCGAGTTGTTTCCAAAGGGTTTTCATTTGAGTGCTACAATGTTTCTAAAATGGAGAGATCCAGTTCAGTAGGATCGCCAACTTCCAATGATCTGTCCATCGGGGTTGAGTAGGTCTCTTTCAGATAGTGGATTCAATGTTCAAATACCGCCCTCTCTCTTAAATCAATCAGATGATAATGATAATAATATTTTGATAGATCATCGTAAACCATGATATTACAATAATTTACACGGGGCCATATTTAGCAGAATTACAACAACAGTATATTATCCAATACAGTCGATCAGGCGCCATTATAGTGGGAAAATTGTATATATTATATTCTCACTAGATGTGGCGTGCCCATTAGCACTAAAAGGACAAGCAACCTAGCGATCAACTTCCAATTAGAGATCACTGATATAATCTAGCGCTCCATCCCTGTTATTCCACCACATCATCAATTCCACGTACACCACATCGCTCTATATTGTTAATCATATAACGCTTTCCTAATTTGGATTTTAAGTGGCATATCCTTAATCCAGCCGTGGTAACAGTCACATTCCCAAGTTTTGATCTTGTCATAATGCAATAGCGGAGGACCTATAGTTCCCCAATCTAAAACCTCTACCCAGGCTGGACGCTGTGCCTGGCGTAGTCAGTACCCCTCGATGGAGCAGAGGCTGGGGACACCCAAAAAGGAAACGCTCCCGTCCGAGTTGGGCAGAAACCATTCCCTAAACAGTTGAACAAATTACGTGCACGCGCCATGTTGAGCCCGGGTTACTTTCGCGGGGGTATAGTTGTTGCCCTTATGGAATTTCAATTTTGGGAACAAAACAAAATGTCAGTTTCACTTTTAATTTATAGTTAACCATCACAGACCCCTCACTTAAACTATTTCAAGAGCTTTAATTGGATTGCACAACTCAGAGTCAACTATGTCTACTACGCCTGTGCAAGCTAACTCGAAAAATCCCAGTTCTGCATTTCGTCAGACAGTTGAGGTCGTCAAGGAGAAGAAGGCTTGGGTCTCCCCCTTCAGACAACAACAAGTAGACCCAAAGGCTGAAAACAGAAAGGCATTGGAGACCGCTGCTAAGTCCAAACCTTCAGCGAAACAAACTACGAAAGCAGCATCAAAGGAAACCACTCCAGCTAAAAAAATTGAGAAGCCAGCTGCTCCAGTTGCTGCCAGTGCTTCTGTTGCTAAAGAAAGCAATGGTGCTAAAAAAACCATTGTTGAGCCTATCATTGACTTAGGTGGTGGACTGAAGCTGCCAGAGAGTAAGATTCTCAAGATTGCCAAGGAGAAACTTGCCAAAGACTTTGATGATATCAGTGAGCGTGCTGCTGAACAGAAGAAATTATTGGATTTGAAAGCTGAAAAGAAGAGAGAACTTGAAGCTTTGAAAGATCAAACAAAACTAAATTCTAAGTTTGCTAAGTTCAAGAAGAAGTTGGATCTCGACAAGAAATCATTTAACGACTCACACGATAAGAAAATCAAAGAATTGGAGGCCAACATCTCTTCTTTGGATAAGCAAATCAAAGATTTCGACACGCAAAAGAACAAAGAGATTGCTCATTCGAAGAAGACACATGAAGAGAACACTGTTGCTGCAGATGAGAAACTTGTGACTGACAAAGAGACCACTGTCAAAGATGGTGAAACTAAAGAGGCTGACCACTTGAAAGCTATCACCGATTCACAGAACGACCAAAAGAGAAATGAGATTGCTTCCAGAGTTTTAAGGGCCAGACAATCAGAGTACGAACTGAAACTTGAATTGCTTGAACTCCAATTGTCTCAAAACAACCGTGAAATTGCAAAACAAAATGGTGTCAACTCTGAGCACTCTGCTGTCAAGGCTGAGTTGGAAAGTAAAATTACAGAGATCAACAAGGCCATCCAAGTGAACAATCATGCCATTGAACAATCTAAGCTCACCGAGGAAACTTCTTTGAAGAGCTTGAAATCATCTGAAGATGAATTGACTGATTCCAAGAGTCGTCTACAGAAGTTAAGACTAGAGTTGGCTGCTTTCCAATCAGGCAAAGAAGGTAGACAAACTAGACTTCAAGACGCAATTTCCAAGAGAGCTGCTTATGATGAGGAACAAGAGAGACTACGTCTAGAAGCTGAGGAGAAGGCCAGACTTGAAGAGGAAGAGAGACTACGCTTGGAAGAAGAAGAAAGACTACGCTTGGAAGAGGAGGCAAGAATCGCAGCAGAAAAGAAAGCCGAAGAAGAGCGAATTGCCGCCGAAGAGGCCGAGAAAGAAAGATTACGTAAAGAAGAGGAAGATAGAATTGCAGCTGAAGAGGCAGAGAATGAGAGACTACGTCTTGAGGAAGAGGCTAGAATTGCAGCTGAAAAGAAATCTGAAGACGAAAGAATTGCGGCTGAGGAGGCCGAGAAAGAAAGAGTTCGTTTGGAAGAGGAGCAAAGAATTGCTGCAGAAAAGGAAGCAGAGGAGAAGAGAATTGCTGATGAAAAAGCTGCTGACGAAGCTAGAAAATTGGCTGCTCTCACTTCTGCTGAAGTTGTTGCTGCTCAAAAAGCTGCTGCTCTGAAAGAAGCTCAATTGGCGGAACAACTTGCTCAAAGAGATGCTGAAATTGAAGCCTTGAGAAAACACAAACTGGAGGAAGAAGAGAGACAAAAAGCTCAGCAATCCCAATATGAACGTGATTTGAAAGAAAAGACTGATGCCCTTGATCTTGCCAAAGCTGAAGCTGCTTCTAAAGCTGCTAAAGCTGCCAAAGATGAGGCTGATGCAAAATCTAAAGCTGCTGAAACCGAAGCTACCAAGGGTAAAGAGAATAAGCCAGTTGTTGCATCCGTCACTGAAGTTGAAGAACCTGAATCCAAGAAAACGTCATTGGCTCCAGCTGCTCTTGCCACAGCTGCTGTTGGTAGTGCTGCCATTGCATCATCAGCCAAATCTCCAGTGAGTAAGACTGTTGAGGTTTCTCCAGCATCAGCCAAATCTCCTTCCAAGAATTCCACGCCAGAGCCAGCTGTCAAGAAGAGATCCTCTGGATTGTTCGGTGTCTTTAAGAAGAAGAGCTCTAAAGAATCAACTCCAAAGGGCTCAACTTCGGCCTCTCCAAAGACCCCAAAGTCTGCATCAACAACCAAATCATCTAAATCCGATAAAAATGTTGCTATTGTCACCGGTGCCGTTGGTGCTACCACTGCTGCTGCAGTCGGTGCTGCTGCTCTTTCAGGTGACCTTGGTAAAGATGCTGTCTCCACCACTGGCAATGCTGCTAAATTAATCTCTTCTCCAGTCTCCAGAAGTGTTGATTCTCCAGCTGCCAATTCACCAGATGTTGGTGTAAAATCTACTTCTGAAGTTGATTCCCCCGTTCGAGCTGATGACATCCCAGAAGTTGATGCTCCTGTCTCTTCTCAACAAGACGATGTTAAGACATCGCTACCTGTTTCTCATGCAAGAGAGCCTGTTGTCGAAACTCCTCCTGTCGAAGAGTCAATAGTGAGTACACCTGCTGTTGCGGAACCCGTTGCCAGTGAGCCAATTGATGATCAAGCTATTCCAGAAGCTGAAGCTTCAGCCACTGCACCATCTACTGAACAAGTGACTGAGATTTTCAACGCTGATTCTGAATTCAAAGCTACTGTTGTTGAGAATGCTGGTGAAGAAGTTACACTCATCCAAGCCAAGAATCCAGATATTGTTTTGGAAGAGATTTCTGCTGAACAAGCTAAAGTTGAAGATGATGTTGTTGCAGTTGTCGCTGATAAAGGCACTGTTTTACAAGCTGCCCCAGAATCCACCGACTTGCCAACTCCTCCAACAACCGCTGAGTCAAACACTGCAGATAAAGGCTTGACCTCAGAGACACCTCTTGAGAATAACACAGTTGATGCTCCAGAGACAATTGTCGAAGAACCAGCGGTTGCTGTTGAACAATCTTCTCAAGAACCCGTTCCTGCCCCTGCTGAATCCACTCCAGTCGTCTCTGCTCCAGTTGAATCTACTGCTGCTCACTCTGATTTCGCTCCAGTTAAGACAGCTCCAGTGGAGTCAGGAGAGGCTCCCCGCGCCGACAAGTCTATAGCTTCTCCAGCTGCTGAATACAGCCCAGTCGATGCAGAGCGTTCAGAGGTTTCTGGTTCCAACGTTGTCGAACCTGCTGGTGTCGCTGCTTTAGCTACTGTGCCAGCTTTGAAGGTTGTCTCTGCTAGTGAATCAAAAACGATTGAACCAACGTCTGAACCTTTCGAAGCGTCTTCATCTGATGTGACTCCAGCTCAAGCCGCCACTACCACCCCAGGTAAAAATGCTAAAAAAAATGCAAAGAAGAGAGCTGCTAAAAAGAAGAAGAAGTCTGTTGCTGCTGATGGAGTCTCTAGAGAAACATCTCCAGAATTGTCTTCCCCTCTTAAATTAAGTGCTGAATCTTCTAAAAGCTCACTTGCTCTTGGTTCTACAGGTGCTCTAGCGGGTGCAGCTGGTATCGCTGGTATCACTGGTATCACCTCTGCTGTTGGGCGCCCTGAATCATCAAAACCTGAACTGACTGAGCCAGCCCTCATTGATGACGCTGTTTCAACGTCTGTTCCCATTGAGCATCCCTCTGTCACTGAAGCTGCAGTTGATGGTACTCCAGTTGTTGAAACTCCAGCTGTTGATTCTGAACCAGTTTTGAGAGATATTTCTCTTGAAGAACCAACTGATGCCATACCAGGCATTACTGATGCCGGTGTCGGTGCTGCTGTCGGTGCTGCTGCTGTTGGTTCCACTTTTAGCAAATCCACAGACAAAGAAACCAACACTGCCCCAAGTGCTAATGATAAAACTGCCAAACCAGTTGCTGCGTCCACTCTGTACACTGAGCCAGCTTCTGTTGGTATTCCATCAGACCAGAAGTTTACTGTTTCAGAGAAGTTTTCAGCTGCTCCAATCGAATCTGACACTAAAACTGTAGAGTCAGAGTCAAATACTGTTACTTCTCCTGTTACTTCTCCTGTTCGAGACACCCAGACCAAATCCAACACCGATACCGTTCCTCCAGCTGCTACACCAGATTCTTTAGAATCCAGAGGCTTCTCTGGTCCAGGTATTCTTGAATCCGTTGGAGTTGCCGTTGCAGGTGCTGCTGTTGCCGGTGTTGCCACATTCGAGGGATTGAAGGATAAAGCCACTGGAGCTACTGAAAATGACCCGAATGCTAATACATCCTCCAAGGATGTTGTTGATTCCAAGGCCGATGATATTCCAATCCATACTTTGGATCCAAAATACTCCAAGCTGAACGTTATTTCACCATCTGACACCTCTAAACCAGAGACTGAAACAGAGACTGGTAGTGCTGCAGTTGAAGCCCCAAGAGCTGCGGAATTCAACCCTGAAATCAAAACAGTTGATAAACCAGCTAGTCCAGTCAAGAAACCAGTTGATAATAAATCTTCTCAAACAACTCTTCCAAAGGCCACAACAAAGAATCCAAGATCAGAGAAGAGAAAGTCCATCTTCAAGAGAATCTTCAGTTCTGATTCCAAATCCCCAGCTACAACCTCAGCTCCAAAGGCTCAATCTAAAGTTACCTCCACTTCAGTCAATGCTACACCATTGAAGAAAGCAAAGGTTTCTTCTGATGACTCCAAGACTGCTGTTTCTGATAAAGCTGAGACTACTACTGCTACTTCGAAGGCTGCTGTTGCTGGTACTGCTGCCACAGCTGTTGCTGCCACCACTGCCGGTGTTGCCACTACTGCTGGTATTGCCGCTGCTGCTACTGTTGCAGCTGTTGCTACTGGTGCTACCATTGGTGCTGTTGCCACCGAAAAGAAATCCACTGATTCTCAACCATTGATTGGAAATGTTGATTCTGTTATCGATGACGTTCCGGGTACTTTGAAAAAGAAATCATTCGATTATGACGATACTTCTTTGTACTCATACAGGGAAGAGATTGTTGAAGAGGAGCTTTCAGATGATGATGAAGTCTTTGACTCTGTAAACTTAGTTAAGGCTACCATCTAGTTGCCTTTTTGTCCATGGCTCATGGTGATTCTCAATTTTTGTTATTGTTGATTTTGCTTGTTTTGTCATCTCATGCTGTTTTATGTCACTTCAAAAATAACGCCTTTCTCTCACGGTGTTTCAAGACGTCATATTTGCCTTTTTTTTGTTTGTTGTCATGACATTGTCATATAATTGTTTCTGTATATTTTTTTGTTTGTGATTTAGTTTATCTCCTCATTTGATCAATCCTAATTTTAATAGTTTTCGGACGTCTACCATAGTAGTTACAAGCAATTACAAAGATTTCCATAATCACGACCATATTCACGACGTTGTATTTTCTATAGAGACCTTTCAGAGATATTAATACACATGGGCGAGTGAATCAAGTAATGACACAAAGCCAACCCAAGGTGGCGTATACCAAACCAACTGGGTAAATGGCCAAAAAGACTCTTCCAGGGAGAACGCCGTTAACTTTTAAATTAATAGTGGCAGCATAAATAGCCCAGGAAACGAAAACAACATAAATGATGAATCTGATCAAACTCCACTTCACAACAATAGACAAAGAAGCAGAGATCAGTAATGGGAATAAAGCATAACCAGTTGTGGACAATGCGTTGAAAAATGAAATGGTACCACCTAACAGTTGGATGTTGATTGCGATGATTGCAAGGGTTAGCCAGACCAGTGCGAAAACACTAGAAAACACTTCGGAACTGCTAGCTTTTGGAGACAACACACCTAAGATCACCGAAAATGCCAGGATGAAAATCAATGGACCCCACAGATCCCACTCAATCTTCTTTAAATCAGAGTCGTCCAACTGGGTGTTTTGAATGTCTTGTTCCAAGTCTTGTTCAATTTGATCGTAATTAATTCCAATATTAATACCAGAGTTTCTAGCAGCGATGATCAAGTTGTGTTGTTGGACCTTGGCGAGCTTGGATAAGGAAGCTGGCCACACTACGCTGAAAAGTCTGTTGCCAATGGCTTTGAGGTCTCTTTTCAACGTTTCCCAGACTGGTTCATCCAACGTGTCACCCCCGGTGAAACTGCGTTCCTGAACTTGTTCGTTCTTTAAAATTGGGTTTAAAGAGTTGGAAAGGTCGATATTTGGGGTGGCAAAAGATGTGAAGTTGAAGAAAGAGTTGGTTTGTGCACTTTGAGATTGTGATGAGCTTTGATTACCGGAATTTGTGGCTGTTTGTGTTTGTTCAGCTGTTTTTTTACCCGTGGAAGCTGCATCAACGTCAGCCTCAATTGTGAGGTCAGGACCGAGGTCGAAGTCGTCAGCAAGGTCAGGATTGACAGAAACTGGCTGCCATTTGTGGGACATGATGACTTTAGTGGGTTTTTGATGCAAAAAATTTGAAATTCTTTTCAAAGAAGTTTATCAGAAGGAAGGCAACGGTTTTTCCTCACAGTGTTTTTTACACTAAGAGATTGTTCACACGAGTTTAATCATCATAAAAAACAACTTTTAGAGAATTTTAAATTTTTGGGCCACAATTGGGGGATCGAACCCACGACTCCTCAAAGAACCCCCTGGTACTTTGCGACTTTACCACGCGAGCTAAAGTTCCTCCGAAAAGGTTGTTCTTAGTATTTGTTGTATAGTTCGGTAAAACGCGGTTATTCACGGGTTTTAACCGAAATGGAAGGAGAAGGAGACGAAGAAGAACGAGACAGAGGAGAATCAGATGCTCTACCCTACAATGAGACATAAGCTGAAAGTATATAGATTAGATCGTTTAATAAATTGCTTAAGGAAGAAAAAAAAAAAAAAAAACAGAAATTTCCCCTGAGGGAATGGGTAAAGGGCCCAAAAGGGAGCATTTCTGAACCCGACAAGTAAAATTTCCAACCCAAGTTCAATTCTAATGTCGTACACTCAAGTATATGAAAGATTTTTAAGTGGCTACAAGGGTGGTTTAAAACTATGTATATTTAAGAAGGCCCATCGATGTGAACCGATTCGCGGATAAAGCTGGTGCACCTTCTAAAAAATCAAAGACGTCGAAGCAACTTTCACTATTGTTCTTTCTCTACCTCACCAACTGTATCAAGGATGAAAGGATTCGCACTGCTATCGTTCTTCATCACTTTACTTCATTTCGTGCTCGCCAAACCTGGTGACCAATTAAGAATCGGTAAGATTGTTCTGAACGTCGTGAACATAGACGAGTGAAAGATGACAACTCATAACTAACACTTTATACAAATAGGAGTCACTCACAAAGTTCCAGAGGAACAATGTAAAAGAAAAGCTGTGAAAGGTGATACTGTCTCAGTGCACTATACTGGCTCTTTGAAAGATGATGGTACTGTTTTCGACAGTTCGCTGGAAAGAGGAAGTCCACTTGATTTTAAACTTGGTGTTGGTCAGGTGATTCAAGGTTGGGATCAAGGTATTCAAGGTATGTGTGTTGGTGAAAAACGTAAGTTGACCATTCCTTCGTATTTGGCTTACGGTAAGCGTGGTGCTGGTGGTGCTATTCCACCTGATGCTGATTTGATCTTCACATGTGAGCTAGTTGGTATTGCTGGTTATGAAAAAGATGAACTATGAAGTTGTAACAATACTACAAAAATTTCATTAATATTGACTGAAGACTGTAATGTAACAATTTATCTATACAAAACCAGCAAAATGGGAACACTTAAAAAAATGGAAAAGCAAATTACAATGAGAAACTTGAGATCAAATCAAGTATCTAAAGTCCGGAGAGATCTTAGAACCATCATTACCTCTACCCATTTCAGATTCCCAATCCATAGTACCGTTTTCGATCTTCTTGTTTAGACTTTGCAATCTGAATCTCAACAAAACAGCCAGAGAGATGGATAGACCGATGAAAGCACAGTTACAAACAAAAGCAACTGTATATCTTGGACCAGCACTTGATGGATACAAATATGCGTTCCAGATGGAAGTAGAGTTGGACAAACAATTGACAAGGGAAATGGCAATAGCTCTTTTTAAAGGAGGTCTTGGGATACTGTTTGAGATGGTTGACAAAATAGTGGTGAAAGCACAGTACAATGATGGAACCATCAAACACATGGCGAAATATCTAGCACCGGTATTTGTAGTGGCAACTGCAATGATGAATGAAAGTAAAGAAGAAATCAGAGGGATGACGATGTGCCAGAATCTTTCACCAGTTTTATCAGCATGTCTAGCCCATAAGAATGTTGCAAAAACGGCAATCATGTATGGTGGAACGGTCAAACCTAGGGTAGTAATACGGTTGAAGTTCAAAGTTTGCACGACAGATGGGAAGAAATTTGTGACACCACAAGCGGCAACAAGGAAAGAGTGCATACCGGTAATGATCCAAACCTTGATATCTTTGACACATAGAATGAAAGTGGATTTATAAGTTTCTTTGTTTTCGTCATCATTGTCATCTTGACCAACTTCTCTTCTTAGTTTCCATAAAACGTAAGCTTTTTCCTCTTCATTCAAAAATTTTGAGTTATGTGGAAGATCTGGTAGGACTAAATAGGCAAAAGGAACAGAGAGACAAGTAATACCACCTTCAATGAAGAACAAATATCTCCAAGATCTCAAACCTCCTAGACCATCCATCTTTTCGATGATACCGGTGGCAATTAAACCGGACAAGGCACCAGAGAACAAAGAACCAGAGTATAAGATGGCATTTCTCAAAGATAATTCAGATCTACTGTACCAACATGACAAATAGTACAAAGCAGAACCGAAGAAACCAGCTTCAACAAAACCAAGTAAAAATCTAACAACGAACAAACCGGCAAAGTTCTGGATAGCACCACAGCAAGTGGAGATGATGGCCCACATTGTCATGATGACAGTGATGAAAAGAGATGGACGACCGAATTTGTTGACGATCATATTTGAAGGAATTTGCATCAAGATGTAACCAACGAATAAGATGGAGATGGAAATTTGGTATTGATTCCCAGTTAAACCTAAATCTTCTTCAAGACCACCAAGTCTAGCACTGGCAATGTTATTTCTATCCAAATAGTTTAAAATATAAATGTAAACCAACATAGGAAGGATTCTAAAATCCATCTTTCGTGTGGTTTTTCTTCCAAGAGCCTCAAGTTCTTCTTCAGAATAATGTTGAAGAATCTCTGGAACTTCCAAATTTTTACGAAGTTCCTCAGTGATGGCTGGCATAGTGTCAATGTTTGTACGTTCATTGGTCTTCAACTCAGATTGAGAAAAACTTGTGGTGTCATCTTCATGATAGGAGATTTCAGCCTTGTTATCGTTGGTTATACTAGACGTCATTATGTGAAGTTCAATATATGGGGTTCAAAACCAAATTTATTTAATGGGAAAAGTGGGTGGGGATATCTCTAACTTTTTATAGAGTTTCCAATCAGCTCAATCTACATTAGGACTCTAGGTGGGTCTCACTAGATAATACGCGAGCGATCGTGCAGAAGCACACCTGATGATTCAGAATGCTGGAACAATATTTTGACCGCCATGAGTCGTATTTGGTGACCACACAGATTTGGATCCAGCCAACCAGGAGTCGTAATTCAACCCAGAAGGAGACATGTTGGGTCAAAACGGCTCAGCCCAGACTTTTCTTCCCACAAATGAATACTAAAATTGGTTTTTGTTTTCTTTTTTTTTCCTCTTTGAATTATACGGCGTGGAAAATCTTAATTTTACATTTTTTTTTTTATGATTGGCGTTTGTGGAGAAATCTGGAGAAAAAAAAAGATTTTCCATAGTTAAGGACCCTCGACTCCCCAGTTCTAGTGTATTCGACGAAATTGCTTGGAAATGTTGGGGAACTACAAGAGAATGTAGTGTAGGATTCCGTCAGTTGCGGGTGGTGGACTCTCACCAGCGGTTGCTCTTATAAATACGAGCTCTCTTTGCACCGCCCCTTTGAAATAAAAGTACTGGTGTTTTTTTTCTTTCTAAAAGAGGGTCCACTTCGCGGACGGCAGATCTTGAGGCAGGGTCCAGCTGAAACAACGGTACTGCGGAACGAGCAATCTGAATTACTCTCCCGTTTTCCAACTAAATAAATCCAGGCAGGAAGATGCCAGGGAGTCAGGTCAGGGGAGTCAGAGTCAACAAACAACACAAGAAAAAAATTTTTAGAACGGCAATTTCGCAAAGCTGGCCAATCAAGTGTATTAGCCCAGAAAAGCTATCGGGTACTACTGAGGACAAAGCCTAATGCTTTTCAAATCTTTGCAACTCTCATCACGTCGTAGTGTCATACTTGGCCACCTATAGTATGTTCTCTGATTAGGAACAACTGACAAATCTGATAAAGAGTTTGGGTTGTAGTCGTGGTTGACCTTTTCCAGACAGAGAAAAAATTACACTGCACTGCAAATAACCACTGTTGTTGGCACGGATTAGCCTTGCAAGATCATCCAACGGACCACTGTAGAACGGTGGAACAATACACCACAACCCCGTATCGCAAGGTTGTAGAGTAAATCCAACGAATGAGATTTGAGGAAAGAACTAGAAGCTTGGTACTACTCAATCGGCGGACATGAGGCTGCGGATCGTTGCGGAAGGCGGAACTATATTTTCCCCTCGCCATTTGTTGTTGTTGTTGACGGTGGGTGTGCACAAAGGACTCTTAGAGCTTACCAAGGTGAATTATGAAAGGCACGCTGTCTCCCCAATTGTGTTCTTGAAGGTCTAAAGAGTCACGAGATGTTAATCCTATTCGAGCACCTCACTGTTTGTGGGCTTTTATTTGATAGTGCGGGAAGTAATGTATAGATGTAGTTGATATAGTGCTAGTTGAGGAATTGTGGGAGGGAATATAAATTTATAGCCCAGGTGTATTTCGTCTTCATGATCAACGACAAAGAATCGAAGTTTCCGCCAGTCGAGAGACACCTCAATGTCATTTCAGCCAACTCTCTTGATTTTTCGACTTTTTTATCGCTTGGTATACATCTTTATAATCTTTGTTGGTGTTTGTTTATTCGCTCTTTTTTTTTTTTTTTTTTTTTTTTTTTTTTTTTTTTTTTTTTTTTTTTTTTTTTTTTTTTTTTTTTTGTGCAACTTCACGATTCAACTCCTTAGACGTGTTAGACGTGATCGAAAGGCTTATAACATAACTATGAGGTATTCAGAGAAGCGAGCCACGGGCTGAACTGCCAAATATCACTAAAAAAAGAGCTCTTCAGACTCATCATGTCAAACATAATGACCACCCTACTGTGAATTTTTCTCACTTTAACTGTCTTCAACTTCATTGTCACCACCTAATTAGGAAACTTTTGAAAGGTGCTTGAAACTGAGTTCTGATGACTTGAGGCTACAAAGCAAGGAACAATGTTTAAACAAATGAGGTACTCCCAAGGAAACTATGTCGATAGCTTACTCTTTAATAAGCTTTCTCTCCAGTGCTCTTTCTGATCAAAATCTTTCATTTTCAGTAGGTTCCTCCATAGGATACAAGAGATAAAAGGATGTTTTCTGTAAAGACTTTTGATGAACAGCTATTGGTCCCATATGCAGGTTCAGGAAAGAATTATAAATTGGTACAGCTCCCAAATGGAATTCTCACTCTTTTAGTATCAGATCCAACTGAAGATTTGGGTTCAATTGCCCTGTGTGTTGCCTCTGGTGCTCATAATGATCCAGATGAGATCCCTGGTCTTGCTCATTTCTGTGAACATCTTTTACTACTTGGTTCTGGGAACTTCCCAACTCCCAGTGATTTCCATGACACATTATCTAAGGCTGGTGGTTCAAGAAATGCCTTCACAACTGGCGAACAGACCTCTTACTTTCTTGAGGTGCCTATCAGCTCAACACACAAACCTGTCAATGGACCAGAAGAACCAACGTTCAATCATTTGGTTAAAATGTTTGCTGATTCGTTCAAAGATCCACTGTTTCTTGAAAGCATGTTTGAGAAGGAGATCTATGCGATAGATAACGAGCATACTGCCAACAAGACAGTGAATGGGAGAATACTATATCATGCCTTGAGATTGATCTCTAATCGCGCGCACAAGTTCAGCAGATTCGCTACTGGTAATTTCTTTACGTTGAATGATTTACCAAAGATCAACAAGCTGAAAGTCAGAGATGAGTTGATCAAATACTATTCAGAGAACTACACGCCAAATAAGATGACACTGGTGATAAGAAGCTCTCAGTCTTCAAATCTATTACAAAAACTCGCATTGACCACATTTGGTGGTTTAAGACCACCTGATACCAAGAAATCCAAGTTGAAGTTGTTCGGTATGAAGACTCACGACAAGGATTCGAGTACTGCTGAAGCTAAAGCACTGAACGAATTTGATATTCTGTCGACTTGGGAGTACCCTCAACATGCATTCACTGATAATGAACTCCACAATTGTATATTCATCAAAAGCTCTAATACACCAGTCTTAAGAATGTTCTTCCCACTGCACGAACAACAGGACCCTTCTTATGAGGCCTTCAAAACAGCTTGGGCCAATATTGTTGGTGACGAAGGCGATGGATCGTTGGATCAGGCTTTGAAACTCAGAGGGTATTCGGTTTCGTTGAGTGCTTATCCACAGCATTTGAATCAAGGTGACGATGTATTGGTTCTTGAGTTAAAATTGACGAGTACTGGAGTGAAGAAATTGGAAGAGATCATTGCACTGGTAACGTCAATTTACAGAGAACAAGTCTTCAACAGTGCTATGAATCTTGGTCGTTATTTGTCCGAGATGGAATCCATCGATCTGTTGAACTATCTCCATCTGGATAACGGGAAGTCACCAATGCAGGAAGTTTCACAGATCGCCCAGGTCTTACAGAAGAACTTGAAAATATTGGGTGCCAAAAATGTGTTGAAAGGTTCAAGAAATTGGGACTCACCACATGCCTTAGGCACGCAACAAGGTGATAGATTCTGGACATCACAAGGAAAAAAGTTTTTGAATTTCGTTAATTCTACAATGACTGTTGACAATTTGAGGTTTGCATTGCTTTCAAATCAAAAGCCGTCTTTATTGCAATCGATTGTTGCTCAGGATGGAAGTGACCTGACAACGAAGAACGACGAGTACTTTAACTTCGATTATACCATTGCAAAATTCAACCCACGTGCACTTCAAATCACAGACTCATCGTACTTCTTCACCATGGTTGATAAGAACCAATTTATCCCCAAATATGCACTCGATCCTTCCAAAATTCAGGAACAACTGAAAGAGTGCTCCAATCAGTCTTTGAATTCATCCCTTTCATTCGTAACGAAAACAGATTGGTCATCGACCAAAGCACAAAGAATTCATAAGAGTTCAAATTTTGAGCTATGGACAAAATGTGAAACTTCCAAACAGTTCGCATCAAAAGTTCTCATCTCGTTTGATGTTATCAACACAGCCGTTAAACCATCACCTACAAATACAATGTGCACTGAAATCATTTGTGAGCTGCTGAAATTGAGACTTTTAGCTCAAGTCTATGGCTCCGAGCTCTTGAACTACAGCTGGGAAGTTACTGCATCCCTGAAAGGTGACGTGAGATTCGGCTTCACATTGAGCGGATACATTAGTGGAATCGATCTCTTGCTCGAATTTATTGTCGGTGCTTTCAAAGGGATTATCGATAATAATTTCTTGACTAACGATGAGTTTAGAAAAGCTAGGGTCTGTGTCCGTTCAAGATATAAGGATGCCGAACAGACAAACTCTTTAGCCCATGCTATTGCTGGAATTTTGGTAGTTCTGGAAGACAAGATCTGGTCTATTGAAGATAGATTGGATGCATTGGATGATATAGATATTGAAAAGTTCGAAGAGTTCTTGGTTAAATTCAGAGAAGGTTCAAAGTATTTGAAGTTGTTTGTGCAAGGAAACCTCAAAAATCACGAGTCATACAGTATCACCATCAACACCATCACCAACCATTTGAGTCCAGTTGGTTCACAGGTTCCATTATGGCAACCTTCGACTTTTGCAATTCCACAAGGAAAGTCATTCAGTATTGAAAGAAAAGGTGTTAAGAACGACCCTATGAATTCCATTTGTTTCTTCATTCAAACCGGATCAAGAGATGATAAAGCTGCATTGAGAATCACAGAGTTGCTGTCATATTTGATGTCGTTGAATTTGGTGCCTGATTTGAGATTTAAACGACAGCTAGGTTATGCTGTTTTAGGCGGTACACGAATCTTGAGATCCACCGTTGGTTTGCACATCAGTGTGATGAGCGGTACTTTCACCCCTCAGTACTTGGAGAAGAAGATCAACGAGTATCTGGCGTATTGGGAGGAATCATTAGTGTCATTATCAGAGAATGAATTCCAATCCACAATCATCCAGCCATACTTGAAAAATTTCAAGAAGAACATTTCTAATAGCGGTGGTCCTAAGAGTTTGACTTCTGAAATGTTGCCAAGCGTGGGAAGCTCGAACTCTACATCAGATGGGGAGACGATGAAATCACATAGATCACTGAGAGATTTGATCTACACCGAAACTTACGACGGTTCGGATGTCGAGTCGCAAGATGAACAGTTTATATCGCAGTTGACTAAAGACAACTTCCTAAGCTTTTTTGCTCAGAGGATTTCAGTGCATTCCAAAATGAGATCTCACCTTTCAGTTATGATCAAAAGCCAGCTTTCAGCACGGGAGACCCAACTACAACTTATCAGATTGCAGCTGGAAGCGTTCTTGAAGATGAATGGGTTGAGAATCTCTTCTGAGAGGTTAGACGAGATAGTGACAGTCTCCAAAGGCAATCCAATGTCTTTAATGAAAGAGTTGTTCAAGTTCTTCATTACACAAGGTGAGAGTTTGAGACTTGTGACAGTTGTGCTGAAAGAGGTTGTCAAGCAAGTGGCAGAGAGTGTAAAATTGTACAAATCTGGTCATGAAGGTGGGCCGAATGAATCCGCTGGTGCTACTGAGACTATCAAGATCGATAACATTATAGAGTTTCAGAAACAATGCTCAGTTTACTATTTGAAATAGAATGAAACTATTTAACTTTATTTACCACTGGTACAGTTGGTTTATTTGGCGAAAGCTACGCATGTCCTGGTAATAGAGGACACTCAAAGTGATATTATACATAAAACAAGCTCATTGAATTATAGTTTCGTTATTTAAGCGGAAGCACCACGGACTTTTGGAGCGTAGGTCTTCTTGACACCGTTCGAACGAGAGTATTGGGAAGCAGATTTGACAACAACGGCTCTTAGATCATCTCTGTAACCTTTAGCTTGCTTGGAAACGGCCAATGCGACTTGTCTTGGAGATTTGTATTGGTTGTAGACAACAGTGTGGACGGCTTTAGCTGGCTTGTTGATGTTTTTGGCAACTTTAGATCTGACGGTGATCTTACCGTTTTCTTGGGAAACAGATAGAGCTTTGTCGTTAGCCAAACCTGAAGAGGTCTTGGTGTTCTTACCAGAAGCGTTCAATGGGTCACGGGACAAGGTGACGGTTGAACGTTTAACAAGATAAGAAGATTGTTTGGAGGTCAAAGCCCAGATAAGATCGCTATTTTACAATTGGTTAGTATTCTCTGTGGATGAGGTGCAGGCTTTTGAGGGGTTGAAGATTTTGTGTGCTGTGTATGCTTGAGATAGGGATAGTAGAGTCGGCATAGGTGCAGGCCAGTTGGTGGTGATCTCTGGTATCTGTTTCCTCATAGTGCTTGATGTGTATGTTCTCTTAAAATGACTCTGCTCCATGTTCCTGATTTGCCACTTATTAAAAGAAAAGGAGTATGTTTGTATATTTGCTGCAATACCTCTGGACTTGTAAAATCCTCTTTTCCACTGCATCATGGGTTCAACATGTTGTTTTTAATGCTGCACTTAATGCCATCGATTCTTGAACTTCACCACGTTGAAAACCAATAGTCTCTGAACAAAGTCACCTGCAATAATTCACGAAATCACACCCTGTACTTCTAGCAGTATAACATACTTGGAAACGTTAGACATCGTTGCTTGATATATGGTTTATATGAACGCAATATCACCTCCTGCCATAGCTAACAATCTAGCGTCTATTTTTTTTCAACAATTAGGACCAGCTTCGGTAAGAGCAGCAGTACACCAGAACATTTTTATATATTATACTAGTTGAAAATAGCCCCACTCAAAATCACGTGATAGGTCATTAAAGGTGTGAGGCCTCATCATTTTCCATTAGCCATCTACTCATTTCGCATTAACAACAAAAAGTATAGAACAATATATTAAATCGATATGTATCATATAAGAGACATGAAAAGGTAATAATAACACAAAGAGTTAATTATATCTTAGCAGTCTGTTCTAAACCATTGATCTTTAGACTGACGTTCACAAAGAAGTCAATCAATTGTGATCTTTTCTTGAAGTTCAACATAGAACCGTTGGAGTTACCAAGCCATACTCTCAAACTTCCTGCTACTTCTTCAACTCTGAAAATTAACTCTTCATCAGCTAAGACAACCTCAAACATCTCTTTAGAATTGACTAAAGACAAGATAACCAAGTAAAGCGACGTAAATCCCAACAAGCTGTAACTCTCGATTGATTGGAAATCGATCTTCTCGAGCAATCTTTTCACATTTGAGTAATCTTTCTTTAAATGTACCAGGTTTTGGATTGTGGCAGATTGCAGTACCAAAAGGTCATCAAACTCGACTCTTGAAACGTCAATATCTTCCAACTTTGACTTCAACTTTGATATTTGAGTGTCAGTAGGATGCAACAAAGCTTTCAACTGAAGGTTGTAGTCACTAACTTCTTTATAGATGGAACCTTGAATCTCAGGAATAGTCTTGTTAGTCTGCTCAACCGATGCAATCAAAAAAGTTCTCAAGGTCTGTGCGGTAACTGTATCATGAACCAAATTGTGAAGAATGGACAGAACAGAAAAATCAGTTTGATTGTTAGGACCTTTGGCAAGTGCAACTGGATTGGTATTGTTAAACTTTAGGATATAATCATTGTTGTGAATGGTTTCTTGATTAGGCAGTGAAAGGACGCTTTTCAACACATCATAGTCTTTATGAGATTCATCGAGTTTGACAGCTTTCAAATGAGTCCAAAGGTGATCAACATAAACCTCAACCAAAGACTTGATAACGATGTTAGAGTTGAGATAGGAAACTTTCAAAAGAACAGCTCTGAAAATAGCTTCTTTGATATGCTCATTATTGGAATGATTTGGCTTCAAGGAAAAAGTGGATAGGACAGAAGAAGTCTTCAAGCTTCTCACATCATCAGAGGAAAACTGTAGTTGTGACTGTGTTTTGGATTTTGAAGGCTTGGACACGAATAAAGATGGGAACACAAAGTTAAGTATAACGCCAAAGACAAACGTGACCTTCAATAAAACCAAGAATGGTTTCTGAAGCGAAGATAAAGCAGCATGATCTGTGCTGAACATTGGCATCGCAAACAGAGATTTGGAATCCATGTTGTTAAAGTCATCACTGATACCAGCACCGACCATACAAGCCAGACCACCCAAAAGCACTTTATTAACAATACCCCCACTATTCTGTTGCTGCTGTGGTTGTTGAGGATAAAATGAAGCAGTATCATTGACAGGATAATCAGTATTATACGAGATTGGAACATTATCATCAATAGGTGTGTAATTGGAGTATACTTTTGATCTCAACTCATCAAGCTCTTTTCTCATCGATTCATTCTTATACTCCAAATGTTTGATGTATTCTGTAGCTTTAGATAAGATTGTTGCCTTGTTCAACTTCTTTGCTGGTTGAAGACCATCCAACTCATCGTCGTCATGTTCTTCATCATCACCACTTTCAACGATGACTCTCAAAGCAGGGACAGAATCTCTTAAAGCTTTAATTTTATCATTAATGTTTGTTCTGTATCTCTTCTCAATCATATTGTGGGATGACTTTTCCTTCTTTGGACCTCGCTTCGTTACCGAGCTACCATGTGGTACAGCATTTGCAAGCTTGACCTTTTGAGAGCCTGAATTTATTGTCAATGGGGAGGTTGAGGAATTGGTGGAGAAAGAGGAGGATCTTGAAGGATGGTTGGCTTGAACAGAGTCTTGATATGTGGGTTCAAGTTGACCGTCTATCGAGCTGCTTATACTACCAAAGTTGTAAGGTGGATTCAAATTGTTGTTGAAATCTGGGGAGTTAGACGATGTAGAAGTGTATCCGTTTGGAGAAAACAAGACGTTTTCATTCCGTTGTTGTTCTTTTGAAATGAAGTCTTTTTCACGCTCTGGTTGGGATGGTTGATCAAAGTCATAAAAGTTGTTCAACAGATTCTCATCTTCATCTGTGGACAAAGATAATGAAGCCGAATAGGAATGGTTCGGAACAATAGCACTATTTGTTTGTAATGGGGTAGTGTTTTTGAAATCAAAGTCTGTGTTGTTGACATTGTTGAGACCTTCAATGAATGAGTCGTAATCTTCGAAACCGTAGGACATTATAGAAATCCACAAAAGTTGATTGATAGATGAGCATGGCTAGTAACTGGAAATTTGGATTTGAGCTGTTTTTTATCTGTCTAGGGACCTTTTGTTTGGCGCATTCACAGCCGTAGTAAAACTGTCATTTCTTTGATCGTACGATTTGAAAAGTCAGGCAACTATTACATAAGCCGCAGACGCGGAGTCACGTGATATTTACGAGAGACAGAAGGCTGCAGCGAGACATGGATCTTAACCTCTATATATAAAAGAATCCAGCGTCGTCGTCCTTTTGTTCGAGCGGCTGTCAAAATTCTTGATCTGCGTTAGCGGCTTTCTTTTGACCTTTTGCTCAGCTGAGGGCTGTGTTCCCTTGAAACCAAATCTTTGAAATAGACCCACTGTGACCGCCTTCAGATTGGTGTCCTTGCTTTCAGGAAACGCTTCATTCTCAAGCTGACCCAAAACATTTTCTGTATCAACGTTCTCCTTCTCACACAAGTTTGTTACCTCGCTTAGATTGTAAACGACACTTTCATCTTGTCCGTTTCCTCCCGCTGACAACACATCACCTGTCTCTTCCGAATCTTGATCATTGATTTTGCCATCTTCATTACTGGTTGCCACTTCGGCTATATTAAACTCGCTGGAGTCGTGTGCATCATTATCGTCAACATCTGTCAGCTCAAAGTCACTCGAATGCAACTCTGGACTATGTGTTGTAAGCGGTGACTCTTCAATTTTTCCAAAAAATTTGCTTTTTGTTGCCTTTGCAATATTTGGAGTTTGGTCAGTTTGTTGGAAGAGTCTTTTTCTTTTGGAGGTGGGGGACAAAGACGGAGTTGGAAGACTTTGAGTTCTCTTTAGTGAATACCGTTGAAAGTATCCATCAATTGGCCTTGTAGCCGTTTTAGTTAGTCTAGGGGTCACAGGAGTTTCAGATGGTGTCACTCCGACGGTTCTTGAGGTACCCTTCATCAACCTTCTAGGTGTCTCATGTGCTGACAAGGTGCTTGAAGAAACATAGTCAACAACGCCAGATGAAAGAAATTTTACCTTGGATGGCAAACTCATTGTTCTCATGCCCGATAGAGAATCTCGAGGGTATAATGGCTGCTTGGTGTGAGGGCACAAATCCCCATAAGCAATTTTCATATGTGTCTCATTATCCAAAAGTCCACCTATGCAGTCTTCCAAATACGCAACTTTAGCATATTCCTCTTTGATGGGATTCAAAGTGGTGATTTTGTTGGAGATAGGGTCAAATACTCTCGGATACTGAAACGATATATCAGCTCTTGCGTACTGTTCCTCAAAATCAGCGGGTATTCTGATTTTGGATTCGAGCCTTAAAGCCATCAAACATTTCTTCATAACCTGCTGCCTTTTCACTGTTGCAAAAGCTTTAACAATACCAATGCCATTGATACCATTCGTGTAATCACAACCACTCAAACAGGCGACCATTCTTAGTTGTGAATCAGACATCATCCCTATAGGTACCATCCTGCATTTCTTGAAGTTTTCACGAGAAATTTCTATACAGTGGGCGTCTTTGTTAAGTTTGGTCAAAAGATGCTTAGCACCAAAAATCAATAAGTCTGAATCTTCACTGACAATACCGTCAACAAGTCCAATTTTTTCCAAGTATACCATTTGTGAATCAGCTTCATACGGAGCAACCACGTACTTGATATTTTCAGACTTTAAGTGCTCAATCACTGTCTTTGCGATTGCTGGAGTGATGTCAGCTGCACTCATGAAGGCTTTCCAGGCTCCTTTTTTATCACCCTTGGCTAATAATCTTACGCCCTTCTCTTTATTTTCTTGTCTATGTTCTCGTCTTTCCAATTCTGTACCTGCCTTGCTTGAAAAATGATCACCATCGAACACGAAGTACGGCGTAACACCGAAGTGTCTGAACATTTCAATCTTCGTCTGAATCATTGCCAGATACTTTTGAGTGGGAAGATCTTGGGCAAACTCCATTGCACAACACATCACACTTTTGTGTAACCAGGCATAAGAGTCAATAGCCAAGGTCTTTCCTCTGTACTTCTCTAAGGATATACTCTCTTGAATATCTCTAAGCTGCGGGAGTAGTCCTGAGACACCCATTTTGTGGAGATCGAATTGATGTCGAAGTGGAGGGAGAAGTGGAATAGTACCAAATGCTTATACAACTTTCAAGACATCCCAAATCTGATATCTTGCAAGGAACGCGCGTCAAGGAAAAAAATTTAGCGCGATCACGCGGGCTCATGACCACATCCGCGAATTAATCATGCTTGTCGAAACGATTTCAAAAAGAACAACAACACCAAATCGGCGGCACGTTGACTAGACAAAGTTGAACTCATAGATCTGTGATGTCTTTCGACGAAGTGAGTCAGCTAACCAATGGACTTTCGCAGATAGGGTTTACCGAACAGGTCTCTCCTGGCGCTCAACAGGCTCCAGCCGCCCACTCAAAGAAGAAAAGAGCTGCTAGAGCGTATCATACTTTGCAAAGCGCACCAGCTGTTGATCAATTCCCAAATAACTTTGCCTACAATCAGCAGCAGCAGCAGCAACAACAGCAGTATCAGAACCCAAATGTACCACACTCTAATGAAAACGGTTTACAACCGGGGTTTATTACACCTCAGCCGTTCAACCAGCCTCAATTCCCAACATCCATTGTTACACCACTAAATAACAACCCTTCTCCGGTTCAACCTACAAACCAAAAGAATAGCGATGAACTCTCAATCCCAAGCGCCCGCCGCTTTGCCCAAGATGAATGGCAATACAATACTTTCAAGTCATTTCAAGACAATTTACCTCCAACTGCCACTACAAAATATGTTGCATTTGATCAAGGTTGTTCCATTCCAAAGTTCGCTACATTATCGATGTATCAGATCCCCGAGAGTGAAACATTAAGAGCATCTACCAAGCTTCCTCTAGGTCTCACTGTTCGCCCATTTGCTCCTCTTGAGCCTAACGAAGAGCCCGTACCAGAAGTCCAAATGGATCCATTCGATGGACCAATACGTTGTCGTCGTTGTCGTGCGTATGTCAACCCACAGGTCAAGTTCACTCATGATCAAAAATTCATCTGTAATTTGTGTCAAACACCAAATGCTGTTCCAAATAATTATCACGCTCCATTGGACGTTAATGGGAAGAGAGTGGACTATCTGTTAAGACCAGAATTACACAAGGGGACGGTCGATTTCATAGTTCCAGAAAGCTACTGGCTAGAAGAAAAGCAGGCGCCAGAGGTGCTTCATCAAATTTTCTTGATTGATGTATCCTGTGAAAGCCATGTACTTCATTCTATACTTGATGCAGTGAGAGGAGCCATTGATGTTCTACCAAAAGGTGTGAAGATAGCTCTTGTCACTTACGACCAAAGTATTCATTTTTACGATCTAGAATCCGAGTTATTGAGTATTAATACCCTTTCTGATGTCGCTGAACCCTTCATTCCACTAAACAGTGGATTGTTTGTTGACCCACAAGAAAATTCATTTCAAATACAAACTGCTCTTGCTAGAATAACAGAACTTTATCAAAATTTGAAACCACCATCTGTGGCATATGGTGCTGCATTGGATGCTTGTGCGTTGGCGCTTGAAGATTATGGTGGTGGTAAGATCACTGCCACTTTAACCAAGATTCCGAGCTGGGGTCCAGGTGCTCTGGCCAACACTGTTGAAAAATCAAGAGGTTCTGCTGATTTTAAGACCTCTAGTGAGTTCTATTCCAAGCTAAACGATAGATTTTTGAGCAAAAACGTCGGTTTGGACTTGTTTGTGATTTCCAAGGCATCTGTTGACTTCATAAACTCTGCTTCCCCAGTTTTTTCAACTAGTGGAATTTTGAGATACTACCAAAACTTTGAGACAATCGAAGAAGAATCCAAGTTTACACAAGATCTTGCTCATTCAGTATCAAGTTCAATTGGTTATCAGGGTCATTTGAAGGTTCGTTCTTCTAATGGTCTCCAAGTAAAGAGTTACTATGGAAACTTATTCAATCCAAGTTCTCAGGATCCAAAAATCCCAGTCTTGACAACAGAACAAGAATTATCAGTATTGTTCCAATATGACTCCAAACTTGACTCCAAAAATGACGTACACTTTCAAACAGCCATTCTCTACACCGGCGTCGATGGTATCAGAAGGGTCAGAGTTATCAACTCTATTGCTGCTGTCACAAGTGAAGCTGCTTCAGTGTTTGCATTTGCATCTCAAGATGTTGTGTTGAACATTATAATTAAGAATACCTTGAAATTCTTACCTAAACAAGAACCAATTGATTTGAAGAAGGCAACAACAGAAAGGCTCATTGAAATCTTCTTACAATACAGAAATTTGGTTGCAAATTCACATTCCAGACAAGCTCAGTTAATATTACCTGAAAACTTGACCACATTGACGGCTTATATCAGTTCCTTTCAAAAGAGTAAAATATTCAGACCGTCTATTCCTAATAACTTGAAAATTTACGAATACTACCTTTTGAACTCCTTACCTTTGGAGAATTTATTGTTGCATTTATATCCAAACATTATTGCTTTGCACGAGCTAAGAGACACCGATGGAATCCCAGACCCAACAACAGGTACAATTTCTGCTCCAAAGTACTCCAGAGCTTCTTTCCAATATATAAAAGAAGGTGGTGCATACTTGCTATATACGGGTGAATCCTTAGTTGTTTACATACACAGTCGTGTCAATCCACTATTATTACAAGATTTGTTTGGAGTTTCTGCACTCGAGAATTTGGACCCACAAACCACTGAGTTCCCAATTTTGCCGACTCAAATTTCAGAACAGGTTAGAAACATTGAATACCTCCACGTTTTGTCAGGGAAACCACCACTTCCTTTCCGTTTGATGAGACAAGGTATTGATGCGGTTGAATTCATTTTCGGTGATTTTATGGTTGAAGATAGATCCATCGATAAGACTGAAAGTTACATGGAGTTGATTCAACATATTCATAGAATGATCAATGAGGCGTTGGAAAAAGACTCGCAATCAAGAAGTAACTCAGGTCACGATGAGGGAACATTTGCACAAAGGTTTGTTCATTTTTGAAGTTCAGAAAATGTAAATACTAAAAACTACAAACACTATAGAGCTTCATTCTCAATGTAGAAAAATAAAACGAGTGTACCAGCTATAGTTTTCCTGTACACATATTTTCTTTTACAGATACCTTTATTCGCTCCAATCATCTGTTTCCTTGGAAGTTTCTTTCGGTTTATCCAAATATGCATCGAAATCATCATCCAACGTATCAGGGTTTTTTTTCTCTTCACTTGTTTCTATTTCAACAGCTGTATCAAATTGCCGTTCAAATTGTGACACATCACCAGAATCGTTAAACCCACTAACATCGTTCAAGATATTTTTCACTATATTTTGAGCAGCTTCTCTTACTGGGGTCTTACTTGCTGATTTTGCAGTGGCAAAGTGTAAAGTGACAGGCGGCGAGATGTTTGGTGTATCATCAGTATCATTCATTAGGTTAGAATCATTAGACGTTGTTGAAAGTTGGACTGGTTGTTGAAGATCCAAATTATGTCCACTGTATCTATGTGCCGTTCTTGTTACTTGACCTGGCGTGTGAAGTAAATTTCCACCAGCCCCATAATGAGCAGTATGTGGGAACCTCTGAGTTGTTTGACCGTCATCTGCATCAATAGTCGTGTCTTTTGAATCTTCAGACGGTTGTTCCTGTCTTTGTCTTCTTAGTGGTGACGTTCTCGATAGTTTAACAGGACTGAATTGAACATCCGAGTTCAACACAGGTGGTTCAATCTCGAAAGGTGAAGAGTCATATTTCTGTTGATAGAATGATTTTCTCTTTTTATTATGCCTTGGAGTTACTGAGTTCACGATTGGATCATGTCTTCTCTTCTTGGGAGTTACTTCAACTTTGTAGTTGGTATCAAGATTGTTATGCATCATATAATGCCTTGAGTTTGTATCTGTCTGTGTACGTTGTAATGTTGGGGTGGTTTGATTGACATCTGTGCCATTTGTATTCGATAGATTGGCAGTGACTGGGATTGGAGGTAGTATACTATCAGTTGTGTCAAACCCGACATTGTTGTTCTTGTTCACCGCAGGCATTATAGGGTTCTCCTTAAGCCTCTCATTTGAAATAAAATCCTGTGTACTGTTTTCAGGTATCACTTGGAAATTGTCAGTGTATCTTTTTTGAAACTGTTGTTGAGTATGGTTTGTACTTTCCATCAAAATATCTTCATTATTCCCCAATATACCACCACCCGCACTGCTTGTGACTTTAATGGGACTCATCTGCTCATTAACATCTCTAGCCGTATCATTACCAGCGTCATCACTTCTTTGCTGTTGTTGATGAAGAACGTCAAGATCGTTTTGGTGTTCAACTGCCTCTTCATAACCTCGAAGTTCAACGTTTGCACTGGTTTCCAAGAAAGTTTTCCAGAAATTGACACCTGACCAGATCTTCTTGGAGTTCGTATGGTATTTTTTGACAATGGGTATGAGTTTGTCGTTGATTATTTTGTGGGATTTGGCAAATGACTTATCAATCGATTGCAATGTCAACGTTATCTCCTGTTCGATTCTTTCCAACTCAATGGCTTGTGCTGAGGCTTCACTCAAATTAGTGTTGCTCAACGAGGGAGTGAACACAGACTTCCGGCGGTTTGATGTTGAGTTCCCACTCGTTATGCTGTATTTCTGTGACATGTTTCCAAGGTCTTGATTCCACCTATTTGTTTACAAGTTTCCCGCCTATCTTCTTGTGTTTTTTTTTTTTTTTATTTTCTATCTCTTGTTTACGCGTCTACTTCAAATCAACAATCAAAACAAAAAATTTGGAGAGGCGACTTTTAACACACAGAGCCGGGTAAAATGTTTTCCCCATCAAATGCATATACACCACGTGACATCACGAGACAGATTTCCCTTTTCTTGTCAGAGCAACACAAAGTTCTTTCGAGAGCCGCATCACTGCGCATGAGCCTTCGAGACGATGAAACTCAGCTCAAGAACCGAAGAGTGGGAAAGGAAAAATGTGTCTCTTTTTGTATGGCAGAGTTGCTATCCAAGATCTGATTAGCTTGGGAGAATTACGGCATCCTTGTACTTTGTAAATTTCTTAATTGCTTTCACGGTGACATTGCTGGAACTTCAACTGGAACTGGAACTGGATACCCGAAATAGCAGCGTTGGAAGGTCCAGTGACGTCGTCTATGTCTCCGTTCTTGTGGCAGTCTTTCTTTGTTTTGATATTTCGTAAGAATATAGCCTCGCCAACGGCAATGACATAAAAACCCTTCAACATCCTCACCACTGATTTTGAGCAATCGAAGATTTTTTCAGTTAGAAAAACCTATCAATAGACTGTGGTAACTTCTCAAACAATTCACATCTACAACACCATGGTACGTCCGAAGAACTACTACTTCCTTCTCCCTATTCTCGGTGGTATTCCATGGGGAGGCATGCTCATTGCTATGCTTGTTTGCTGGTCCATCCAGGGTCATCCTATTTATTGGTTCATCCACCGCCATCAGATGCCAGTTTATATCTCACACATTGGTGCTACGAATTTGCAACCGCTATTCATCAGCTGTTCATCATGGCAAGGTATCCTTTATGTGTTGACGTTGATCACAGAGTATAGATTGCGAAAGAGTGGTAAATTACAATTTTGGTTTAAAAAAGATGAGAGAAACTTGCTATTTGCTGCAACGATACTAGGTGGTATTGGTCAGTTGGGTTTGATCATGTGTTCCATCTTCAACACGAGGCTTTACAATACGGTGCATCATGCTATGCTTGGTGTCTTTGTTCTTTTCGTGTTATTCTCACTGATTTGCATAATATGTCAGTACGGTTTAATGGGTTTGCATTATAGAAAGATCCATGTACATCACAAGTATTTGAACAAGTTCACCGTATCATGCTATTTGAAGCTTATTTGGACGATTTTGGCTTTTGTATTTGCCATGTGTTTTGAGTTGGTGAACGATAAAGATGTGAGCAGTTATTTTGAATGGACACTTGCGTTTTGGTACTTGGCTTTATTCTGTGTCTTCTCGTGGGATTTGTTTCAAGCTGCAAAACGCACACATAAAAACTATCCTTATATCAAGGATTGGAATAATAAAGGGTTTTACCTGTACGACAAGCATTTTGGTGACTCTGGAAGTGATGACACCATTGACAACTCCAATCAACAAAGATACAGTTCAGAAGAAACTGTGGGAGGAAGAGGTATGGAGTATACTGATGCTGAATTGGAACAGTATCCTATCAACAACAATCAAAACAAGTATCCAATGAACTCAAATGACCAATCTGAAGTTGAAACTTATCAGAATGTCGACTACACCAGTCAGAATGCAAACGTTACCAACACACCAGTGCAGCAGAGGTGATTGTATTGAATACAGGTTTTGTGCTCTCAAACTCTGGATCTTCAATCTGCTCACTTTAAACTGAACAAAATAGACCTTTGAACCATAGCATTTCGTTTTAACAACTGTGCAGTTATACCCCAAATATTCACATATCTAGTACTGCCGTCATCACGTTAATTGAAACATGGATTCCACATCGTAGTATTCTTCAAAGTTCGATTCGTTACATACAAGCCACCTAATCAAATTAAAGTCACAGTAAGCTGCCAAATTGTAGTCTCCAATAGCTCATGAGTTCCGGTCTAAATCATTTTTTTTTTCTCCAGGAGCTAGCTGGCAGTCTAGATTATAATCTTATCGTGATCACGCGGTTATTGTTCGCATCGGGATAATAGACCCCCCTGATAAGTGGCAGCTAGAATTAATTCCAATTGCTTCTGCTGCACATGTACAGCTGTCGAAGTAGATATTGATGTACTGAGATTAGAAGAGGAGAAGGCCTACAAGCCTCTCTTGTCAGTTTTCAGAAACGCACAAGATATGACCATGGATTTTCTTCAAAATCACCCATTACCGCCAGAGCTGTTAGTTCTTGATGGAAGTAAATTTCCAAGGCGCATTTATTGACGGTGCTGCTTGATGAGGTCACCGGGACCAGTCGGATTGATGAGATTTTTTTGGCACAGGCTGAGTCAACCAACTCACACCACTTAGAACAAGAAACCAATAGGCTCCTCTCAAGGCTCAGTAGCTAGAGTAAGAACAAATGGTCATAACGGGGGTCTCAAATTCCAGTTTGAACACGTTGGGCTGGCTCCATACACCGATATCGAGATCGTGTCAATAATATATATATATACATCTGTCAGCTATTAGCCGGTGTTAAAGCTATTTGGTATGCTGCTATTAAATGAGAACCAATCAAAATGAATAGTTTATCCAATTACAGGCAAATCATTTATATCAGTCAGCTCAGTACCAAGACCACATATGACGTTGCCTTTAAGATTTGTCCGTTATCACATCCTCAATCAATCTGAGTTTTAGGTTGTTTTTACTATCGGCTGGGCTGGATCCCTTTTAAGATCAATAAAAACGCTTATCGTTCTTCTTCTTCTTATCATAAACTGCAATCAACAGCGACGTCTTTGTTCCCAAGTTGTCCAATCCCAAGATATATAGTGCACATAGGATCCCAGGCTCGCTCTAATGGTCTTGGGAATGAGTTAGCTGTTTGCAAGAACCATCACCATCATGTCACTTTATAACAATTTAGATTTGGAGAAAGGAAGAGAGATCAAAGTTGATTTGAGTACTTCTATCCATTCAACTCAAGATCAAGAAGAAGGATCAATCTCTGATATTTCTGATGAGAAAACACACTATTCGATCAAAAGAGGTTTGAAACCAAGAAACTTGACAATGATGACCCTTGGTGGTTCTATCGGTACTGCTCTATTCATCACCATCTCATCAGGTTTATTGAACGGTGGTCCATTGTCTTTACTTATCGCTTTCATCTTTTGGTCTTTTATAATCTTCTTTGTTGTTGTCGCTATGGGTGAGATGACTTGTTACATTCCAATCGAAGCTCCATTCATTCAAATGGCCGGTCGTACAATTGATAGATCTTATGAATTTGTGGTTGGTATGAACTATTACTTGATGACTTCATCCTATATTCCATTTGAAGTTGTCGCCGTGAATGGTATGATTCATTATTGGAGAGATGATTATAGTCCAGCAATTGCTTTTGCATTGGAGATCGCTATTTATATGTTCTTGAACTTGTTAACTGTGAAGTTTTTTGGTATTGCTGAATTCTATCTAAGTATTGGTAAGTTCATCTTAGCTATTGGTTTGATTTTTTTCACATTCGTAACTATGGTTGGTGGTAATCCTCAACATGATCCATATGGTTTCAGACACTGGAGAGATCCAGGTCCAATGGCAGAATATTTGACTACTGGTAGCATGGGTAGATTTCATGGATTCCTTGCTGCTTTGAACAAAGCTGCTTTAACAATTGTTGGCCCAGAATACATTGGTATGTTAGCTGGTGAAACTGGTGGTGAGACTCGTAAAGTGTTGTCAAGAACTTTCAAATCCATCCTTTTGAGATTATTTGTCTTTTATATCATGGGTGCTCTTTGTGTTGGTATCTTGGTTCCTTATAATGATCCAACTTTGACAGCCTTATATGAGGCTGGTTCCACTTCCAATGGTTCATACTCTCCTTATATCATCGCCATGCAAAACATGAAGATCCATGTCTTACCACATATAGTCAACGTGTTATGTGTCACTTCTGCTTTCTCAGCAGGTAATTCCTATGTTTACTGTTCTTCCAGAGCACTATACGGTATGGCTGAACGTGGTCTTGTTCCAAAATTTTTTGCCATATGCTCCAAACAAGGTATTCCATATTGGTGTGTTGCAACATCGTTCTGTTTTTCACTATTGGGGTTATTACAATTAAGTGATTCATCTGCTGTTGTTTTGAATTGGTTGGTAAATTTGGCTACTGGTGCTCAAGTTTTGAACTTCTTCTTCATGTGTGTCACTTATTTGGGTTTCTACTATGCAGTCCAAGCTCAAGGTTTAGACAAGAGTAATTGGACTTATAGAGCTTGGTTCCAACCATACTTGACTTGGTTCACTCTGTGTATCTTGGGTACTATGGTTGGTATTTTGGGTTACACTGTCTTCATGCCAGGTAATTGGAGTATTGAGAATTTCTTAACTTACTACGTTATGTTTCTTTTGGCAATCTTCCTTTACATTGCTCACAAACTTATCACAAAGTCAAAGTTTATCAAAAGTTCTGAAGCTGATTTGATTAGTGGTTTGGATGAGATTGAGGAACATGAGGCTGAATACTTGGCTTCTTTACCGCCATACGAGACTAAGAAATGGTACTGGAAGATCTTTGACTCCATATTCTGAAAGTAATTTAGAATAGGTTATTGTTTTGTGTTTAGTATTTTTGATTAATAGAAAGAGAAGCTGGATCTTCTACAATAAATTTATTGTAATCGATTTCAACACTTTTCAAAACCATCATGTTCATTGATAAGATAGACAAGGTCTAATCAAAACAACTTCAAACTTCTCTCCTTTTTATTCAAAACTGATGGTTTGTAATGATTCTTGGTAGCATCAGCAAGTTCACGGGCCATGTCCAACAACAACTGTTCAGTACCGTTCAATAGCTCTTCAAATTCAGCAGTTTTCAAGTCAATCTCGACAGGAGAAGGTGGGAACTCACCATATCTGGGCCCGTTGAGGGAAGGTTGTGGTAGTGGCCCTTGTAGCAACATTGGGTCATCAATACCAAAAACAGGGTCCACGTGTTTCTTTCCAAAGACTCTTTCAGTTTGTTGCAAAGATGTCTCGACCTCAGTAGGTTCCACAAGATGTGCTTCAGGACGTTTAGGCAACTGCAAATGACGGAACACAACAGGTTCAGTAGAAACTGGCTGGAATCGATAAGGGGTTGATTTGGCTGTTCCACATTGCTTGATATGCAACAAGTTAGCTCCTATATCAACACTGTCAACAGGGACAAGTTGGGCTTCTGTCAAGTCATTTAAAATGTAGATGTAATCACCAACGGAACTTGTTGCATCAACATCGAGTGATTTTTCGAATAGAATCACGTCTTGTTGATGATATTTTGTATTGTGAACACTGGAGACCCTTGCAGAACCTTTGGGAACTGTGATTCTGTGGCGAGTGACTATTTTGTTGGGTTTGAGAGTATCTTTTGAGCACGACGGTGGAGGAGTAACGACGTCCCGTGAGTCTGTCAATATATTTGTGGAGACGAGTTCTTCTTTCACGTGGATACAACTTTGAGCTTTATTGACAAGAACACAAGGTTTACAGGAGAGGAGTTTGTTGTTGATGATGATCATTTGGGAAAGTGAGCTTTCTAAGATAGTGTAGCAATAAATTTTTTATGAAATTTTGAACGTTTGATGGAGAGTTATCCAAGTTGGTTTGATGCTGTTTCTGAGTACATTGATTTCACTAATGTGGTCCAGGGGCCAAGTTTCTTTGATCTGTATATTCGTCTTTGTGTCACCATCACGGTTTTTTTTGTGTTAACAGCATCCTACACACCAAAAAGTTGAAAAAAATCAACGTATAATACTTTTTTCAATGTTCCAATGATATGAACAACAATGTGCAAACGGTAAACGACAGAAACCATTCTGACGTTTCAAAGACTTTTTGAAACCTTTCCCTCCTTCTCCATCTCCTCCCTTTTCATTTTCTGAAACAACAATAAAAACAAAAATATAAAAAAAAAAAAGACAAAATCTTTTATAAAACAAACGTATCCCCTTCTTTTCCAAACATATGAATACCCACATCACCACCAGCTTTATTTCTCTTACTCCATTGAAGCATCCAAAAACCATAATAAAAACAGATATAAAACATTTTAAACTATAATTCAAAGTTCTCTAAAAAGTCAATCTCTCAAGCCCAAACAGAAGCAGAGTTCTTACCAGACTTTGTTGAATTTCCCCAGATATCACCAAGATAAGCATTGGTGGAATCATCCAAAGAGATTTTCTTCTCCACATAATCACCATTCGAACTTGTAGTCAACGGAGTGCTCATCAACTCTGAACCACTTAAACCGAACGATGACGTACCACTTGGAATCTGTTCCAATGGTGCACCGAAAGCTGAAACAGACGAAGGTCTTCCTGGTGCAGAAAGAGTTGGTGAAGAATTGCGCAAGCTTGTCAAGATATCTTGATGATGTAGTTGAGGTTGTTGTATGAATGTGTCATATGGATGTTCTGAAACATCATTGAAGCTACTAATAGAGGATGGTACGTGTTGATGATATGGAGAAAATTGAGCTTGCGGCTGATATTGCTGCTGAATATACTGTTGTTGTGGTTGTTGGTGTTGGTGTGGATGATGTTGTGGTTGTGGAAGACTGATCTGTTGTTGTTGCTGTTGCTGCTGTTGCTGCTGTTGAGCCAACATGTTGTTACTGAACTGTTTGAAGCGTGCAATTTGTTGTGGATTTGAACGAGCTAGCAAGAACTGTTGTTGCTGCTGTTGCTTCAACTGAGCGTTCATAGCAAAGCTCGGTTGACCATGCTGTTGGAATCTGTTGTTTTGATTGTTGTTGTTAAAGTTATTGTTGTGATTGTGGTTATTGTTATTGTTGTTGTTACTGTGATTATTGTGTCCATGATTATGATTATGGTGTCTATGATTGTGATGGTGGTTATTGTTATTACTATTATTATTGTTATTACTATTATGGTTGTTATTATTGTTATTGTGGGAGTGATGGTTATTGTGATGGTGGTTGTTTGTATTATGACCATGATTTCTGTTCACATTGACATTTGGTGCATAGTGATGTTTGAATGGTTGATGCTTGGTGAAGTTAGCAATAGCATTCTCAACCTCAGCAAACTGGTAACCAAAAGCAGTTGAATCCAAAGAAACATTTTTGTTATTGTCTCTTGTTGGCTTCTCCAGATTAGAAAGATTACAATTGATACCAGAGGTAGCAACTGTAGGTTGAACCACCTCAGCATCTTGTTGGTTCTGGAGCTGGTTATCACCAGAGTAGAAGCTCATATTGAATCAGTGTACAAAATAGCTTTTTTTTTTTTCGACAGTGGGTCACTGCAGTTTTGCAAAGGTGGGTTGTACTTCAATTTTAATAAAAGAATGACTAGGGCAAGATCTGGCTAGCGTTAAGTGAGAACTGCGCACTATATGGGAAAGAATGTGTAGATGCAAAGTGACTTCACAAAGCTGGGATCAGAAAGTTGGACAGAAAGAAGTATATACAGCTTTTCTGTTACGTCCAAAAAAGTTTCGATTCTCCAATTTTCACACTTGTCTCTAAAAGCTTGGGATTCACTACCTTTTTTTTTTTTTTTTTCCCTCTTGTTCTCTCTGTCTCGATGATGCTGTTTTTTCAACGATTTTTGTTTGGCCGTTATTTTTTCTCCGGAAAGCTCGTGACACGCCGCAAATTGGCAGATTTTTTTTTAAATGGGTACAGCAAATACAACCGAGGGCTATAGCTCTAGCTCAGTAGCTCTGATCATGTGACATACCTCGGGTAGAGACCAGAGACCAATAAGCTCCAAATTGGGATTGATTGAGTAATAACATAGCTGTATAAATCGTTGATAACCTGCTATATTCCTAATCACACACCCAAATGACATCCTCGACGCTCACAATTGAGCATCTCGTGGAGTTCGCATTTCGCCGTGGTGTCACTCCAGGCGCATTCCTAGGGTTGGTCGAGCAGTTGAATCAAAAACAACCCATCACAGCAGACGAGGTGACTCTGTTATTGTCGTCTTCAGAGCCATTTGCCCCATTGAAAGTCGTGTTCATCACCCGTGCCTCAATTCAAAACCAGTCCACAGAGCTTAGACTCTCCCAAGTGCTTGGTAATTTGAAATTGGCTACACCACAAAATCAACTTCATATCTTGAACTCTTTCATAGTGGAACTTCAAACTGAGTTAAGTGCCAAATCAATCGGTGCTTTCACCCCATCAGAAATCACAGATCTCATCGTATCAGCAAACACATACTCTCAATATCTTAATGAAATCAATCAAGACTTCAAATTGCAATCACTATATGCAAACTTCTTGTCCACTTTGATAAGACACCTACCAACAACTGCAACGACACTTATAACTCCTCTCCAAGACGAAACATTCACACAGTTTATTCAAAAAGTCAGAGATCACTCTGAAAATACCGCAGAGCAGTTGGAACATGCTTTTGCCAGAATTTCAAGAAAGCCATCTGTTGTTGAATCACTCAGACTATCAATCTCCACCACCTCAACTGAAAACACCACAACGACACATGTTGGATTCTTGAAAACAAACAAACTTCCCAAGTTCATTTGGCTCAACTCAGTGATACAGAATTGGGAAACACACAAACCTGGATTCCTTGGAGTGTTTGAACAATTTGTGAAAGTGAAGACAAGTCAAAACACTTTGAACGAGCTTGTAGCAGCTTCTTTTGAAGGATACGTCATTGCTCAACAAGTCCAATCTGAAAATTCTTTCTTTCTTCGCAATTGGAAACTGTTTGTACTCAAAAGACTCCCACTCTTGATCAAATCTTTGAACTTGAAAAATGTTGAATCATCACTTACCAACGCTATCAACCTTATTGATCCCAAAATCTCCCAATTAATCAAATTTTCCAATGGAGGAGAAATTGATACTACCATTGACGATATGTTTGCTTCTTTTCCATCAACAACTACGGATATAAGACATGATTTTCTCAGAGATTGTATATCCCTTGGCCTCTTGGTACCGTCGTCTTTCAGTACAATCTTGAAGAGAGATGCAGGTGCTGATACAAGACCACTTCCGACTCAAAATGATCCTCTGAATTCTCAGGATTTGGAAGAAACTTTAAACCAGACATTATTCGATCTGAACACCGAATTCACATCTTTAGAGGATTCAAAATTATTGGAATTCTTGGAAACATTTGCAAAAATGGAAGGCTCTCAGCAGGAGAAAGCATCAGAACTAGTGCTGAATGGGATCTCGAGACTTATATCTGTGGATAACTCTGCAACATTATACAGACTCTCGCTTGGTTTAGGTTTGGTTACCGAAGCGCTACACGTTGTTCTATTTCATTCATCTCCATCAGCCATCTTGAAACCATTAATGAACTACTTGGACAATTGGGAGATCAGCACTGAGGAAGGTAATTTACAAGATGCTTATTCTGCGTTCGGTGGTATTTTTCTCCTATTCTTACTGATTGTCAAGAGATACAATATCAAAGCAAGTCAATTGATAGATTTGAAACCAACGGCCAATAGCCCTTCATTTTGCATATCATACTTGTCGAAACTTGGTACCACGGTACAGATTCCACAACAGGATGCTTACAAATCAGAAGTGTTGATGAGTTGGATTAATGCACTGTTTGACTCTGGTGGGATTTCCGATGATTTGATGCGTGTTTCCACTGCTCATGAATGTTTTGATATTTTCCCAAATATTTTTCAACAAGCATTTATTGCTGCAAAGAACCAGCTTGTGGACGTTGAGACTGTGAAAGGAGGATTGGAGTATTTCCTTCAACCGTTCTTGGTGGGGACAACCGTTGGTATTTTCGCCTGGTGTGAAACATACCTTTGGAAACAGAAAGATGTCGCATTACTCACAAACATGTTGAAAGCGTTAGTGAGTCCATCGGATCTGAGTGGAGAGTCCGTCCATCTTCACAAAATTGTGCTATCGATATATGGCGTCGAATTGCATAGAGTGCTTTCCAATTTTGATAAAACTGTTTCTGCTATTGACCAACAATTGCTTTCAACTTTGAAACCATACGCTGATGATTCTTCTCCAAGGTTTTTTGGATTAGAGATATTCGATAGCAGTGTGGATCCTTCTAGAACGAGCTCGCTTTTGGAAGTCTTCAACACATGGTTTGTGAATTTGATTAACTGGAGTCAATCTTCAAACATTCCGAATTTCAATTATCAAAAATTTGAGAATTTGATCGATTTCTTTGGTGCTGAGTTAGTTGTTGATTATTTTGTTGATCAATTAAGAACTGCTCAACAAACAAATGCTAAGAATTTTCAACTTTTATTGGAACTCTCCACATTCATCCTGACGACTCATTACATCGGAACTTCGCCAGTCGAACAGTCAAAAAGTCTTGAAACTTTGAAGACTCTACACTTAAATGATAATACGTTGAAAGGGACTAAATTTCTCAAGTTGTTAATCACAAAGAAGAAATCTTTGAAATCTGAAGTGCTGAATGATGAAATTTTCAAACTACTATATGAAAAAGTGGGAGATTGCATACAAGCACGTTCTGCTTTATAACACTAAATTACAGAAACTTAACAAAATCACAGAGTCTCTTCCCAAAACCAATAAACAAACACACCGGTAAATAAACTTTTTTTTTTCTCCTTCGTAATCTTTGTACCTTACGCTGGAGTCAACATTCTTGAGTTTGGATTTGTACCATCATCAAAGTTTCCCTCATTCTCATGATACATATCTTCCAGATTAACAGCTTTGGCTTTCACCTTTGCTGCCTTCTTATTAGCCTTATTAGCCTTCTTCAACTCTTGCTCAGCTTGTTTATTCTTCAAAGCACTAGCAGCTTGCTCATCATCCAACAACCAAAGTGCAACGTTTGGACCTTTTTGGAAACCAACAGCCTCATCTTCTTGCTCCGTTGAAGCCTTGCCTTCCATGACAACTTGTTGAACATGCTCTTTCTGTTTGGCACGATCTCTCATTCTTTCTTCGATAGTACCACTGACCAACAATCTGTAAACTGTCACTTGACGAGTCTGTCCCAATCTATGGGCTCTATCCATAGCCTGGGAATCAATGGTTGGATTCCAATCAGAATCGTAGAAGATAACAGTATCAGCAGCAGTTAAATTGATACCCAAACCACCAGCTCTAGTACTTAGCAAAAATACAAAGATCTCAGGTTTTGTTTGCCAGTCACTGACAAGATCACGACGATCATCCAATTTAGAAGAACCATCCAATCTGATGTACTTATATTGCCTGTACGTCAAGTACTCTTCCATCAAATCCATCATTCTTGTCATTTGGAAATAAACCAAGACTCTATGGTCATTCTTTTTCAATTCAACAAGAAGTTGATCTAGTTTGGCCAACTTCGTGGAATCTGTAATAAATCTGTTCATCGAAGGCATCTTTATGGAACTATAACCAGATTTGTTACTCAACGGAGCAGGTAACATCTCAGCTTTAGGAAACTGAGATAGAGGAATTTGGTTCTGGAAGAGCTCATATTGTTTGTTCAAAGATAATGGCGATAACGCTTGTCTGATCTTGGAGTTGAACAACAACTCATCTTGGTCGTTCACAAATGACCTATCTGAACAGACAACCTCGACTGGAGGAGCAGAGGCAGCAGGTCTAGCAGCCTGGTCATGGACATTCAAATACATGTCGTTGTAAACCGTCTCTTGAACCTCCACCAAGAATGGTTCCACTGGCTTTTTGTTGATCAGCAAAAAACTTTTATCATCATTGTCATTATTAGTTTCATTATCATTATAAGAATAAGTTCTGGAATCAATGGCTCTTTCCAAGATCGATTTTCTAGCAACTTCAGAAGCTTTATTTGGAGTAGTATCCGTAAACTTCAACCATGTGAACGCATCATTCTCTTTGTCGTTTTCAGAGATGTATTTGCTGTTCCAAATATTCATCAAGTTGTTCAAAGTGTGATGTCTTGTGTCAACTGTGTTAACCTCACTTGGAGTCAATACATCTCTGTAAATAAGTCTTGGTAGATCGTACCTCAATTCACTTGTGGTTGAGTAGATGTACTCAAGGTCATTACCTTCTCTCAAGAATGATCCAGTTTCAGCAAACTTACCAAATGAAAAAGAACTCTTGACATCATCCCTTTCAAACAAATCTGGATGGTTACAGACTTTTCTAAATTGCATAACCAAGTTGATCAATGACTGATTACTATCATCAGAGCCGGATGTTACCTTTTCAATCAAATCATAAAGGGATATCTGCGATTTTAACATTTTGTACAACTTCTGCTGTCTTGTAGTCAGATCACAGTACACATCAATCTCAATCTTATCACCCAACTCTGATTGAACATTCTTTTTGATACGACGCAACATGAACGGTTTCAAAATGACATGTAAACGACGTAGCTGTTGTTGATTCAACTGTGAGTTGTTCTGTGCATGATTTTCAATATCTTTGGAAAACCAATCACTGAATTCATCATGACTATCGAACAACGTTGGCATAATGAAATGCAACAATGCCCATAGTTCTTGCATGGAGTTTTGAATAGGCGTACCAGTCAATAACAACCTATTACGACATTGTAGACCCAGTAGGGATTTCCATCTGGAAGATTGTGAAGATTTGATGGCTTGAGCTTCATCCAAGATCATATATTGCCACTTGATTCTTTGGAAGTATTGAATGTCAGACACAACCAACTGATATGAAGTGACCAAAACATGGAATGGGGAATCTTTGGTATATGTGACTTGTTTTCTATCCCAAAACTTTCTCAAGACTTTTCTATCTTTAGCACTACCCCAATATGGCAAAACTTTGAAATCCGGAACGAATTTTGCAATTTCTTGTTGCCAGTTATGTAACGTGGAAGCAGGAGAAACAACCAAAAATGGTCCCCAAATATTATGAGTTTCAGCAAGGTAGGCAAGAACAGAGATGGATTGAACCGTCTTACCTAGACCCATTTCATCTGCCAAGATACCGTTGATACCTTGGTCATACAGATTAGCCAACCAATTCAAACCTTTCACCTGGTATTCTTTCAAGGTACAGCTTAACAAACCTGGCTGTTCAATACTTATATCACCCAAGGATGTTGGATTCTGAAAGTTCAAATCATCGTCATCAATGTTGATTTCCTTGATCTCAGATTCGTTGGATTTATTGTTGAATTGTTGTGCACGAGCTCTAGCATCTTGAAGAGCACTTTGAGCATTTGCAGCAGCAGCCTTTTGGATTTCTTCTTCATTGTCAGAATCAAAATCAAGTTGGCTGACATCGGTTTTCTTGGCATCAACTGGCGCTTGTATACCATCATGAGCATTTCCTTTAGGCTCCGTTCCTTCAATTTCATCTGTTTTGATCTTCTTACCGATGAAATGAGAGTATAATTCTGTTTGAGTAATCAAAAAATTCAATTTTCTAGCCTGTCTTCTGCTTTCTCTGTCTTCTTCCTCCTTTTTAGCTTTATCCAATGCTTCTCTTTCTGCTTTCTTTCTCAAGTCACGTTCCTCTCTTTCATTACGCTTCCAGAAACTAAACATTTCTCTCATACCTCTTCTGGCTTTGGCCTGTAAATCTTTTTGTGTCTTATTGGTACGAACTTGCCATTTTTTGGCTTCTCTTGCACAAAGAATAGCAGTCTTTCTAGAGTTGACAAGTTTTGTCTGTGATGCTTGCTGTATCAATCTGTGAACTTTTGGTGCATCTTTTCTTGACAAATCTTTCCAAATGGTGAAATAGGTGTTATCATATTGTCTCTTCAAAGCTCTTTCTTCCTTGACTGTTATTTTTGGTTCATTTGATTTTGTGGTTGGCGTCTGGTCTTCACCTTTTTTCTTGGTTGGTGTTGCTTTTGCTTTGATATCAAATATAGCATCTTCAATTTTCTTTTCAGCTTGAACTTTTGCCAACCTCTGTCTTCCATTTCCAGCAGGTTTCTTCTCATCTTTAACTTCTGGACTTGGTGCAATGTTTACCAAATCAACTTGTTTTGAAAGTTTGGACTTCTTTGACTCTGTAATATCGGCATCACTGGCCCTTCTCTTCCTGTTACCACCGCGGCCTTTTTTCACAGGCTGTTCTTCTACTGGCTTGACAGCCTTCTTTCTTTTGTTGGTTGGTGGAGGAGCAGGGGGTTCTTTCTTGACGATATCAGCGGCAGATAGTTGTTTCAATAATTTCTTTACTTCAAGTGTCTCTGCTGAAGATCTGTTCAAAAATTCAAACTCTTCCCTGTTCAAATAGTCCCAATTCTCGGCTTTCAGAGCGAGAAGATCCAAAGTGGCCATGTGAGCAAGGTTGGATTTGAGTCTGCTCAGATAGGAGTCCTTCTCCTTACGAAACTTCTCGTTATTGGCACGATGTAACTGCTCGACGTAGTCTTCTGGTACCAGATCTTTGTTGATGAAGTCGTTGTTGATGGCATGGTGGCCGTTAGGTTGGGAGTTCCCGTTTGATTCTGGTGGCGATGAAAGCATTAATGAAATTGCCATGCGTTGAGGTTGTTCAGTAGGTGAGGCGACGGAGGACTTGCTGGCCGTCGACGTCACAGGTGGGTCGAGGCCATCTACCGTGTTGTTGGATGCGATGGGTGTGATCGATGTCCCATTTGTGACGGTGGATTCAGCAGTGGGCGTGGACTGCTGTTCCATGTTTTCAGGGTGATTGCGCGAGGAGAGGAAACAGCGGTAGAAGTGAAAGTGGCGATTGATTTTGTGAAATAGATTTTTTCATTGGTCGTTGGGAGCTGAGCGCTTTTCAAAAGCGAACAAGTTGCACGAATTAAGAAATCCAGTGAGTATTTGGAAAGGGGGCATTCAAGAAAAAAAGGAAACCACAACTACAATCGCGAAGAGCCTTTTCGATAACACAACGTGAGACCAAGTCAGTTAGAGGACACTGGCTGTGAGTTATGGCAGAACTCCAACCGTTGACGGAAGATTAAGAAATTATCACCACTTAATTCTCGTTGATCTGGCGTCATAATTTAGAAAAAGGATTTTTACGAGAGAACCAAAGCATACAAATCTACCAACTATCTCTACTTGGGCTAGAAACAAGCGCCCACTAACCAGTGGGACCACGCAGTTTGTGTGTCTTGTCATTTAGCAAAATCGGGTTTGCCAATCAATTCTTTCCTTTGCCATTTTTGCACTACATACCACGCTTAAAGGAATTGAAAAACACGCGCTAATATTGGGACAATCGCCATCCTTGCAAACGGTCTTGAACGGTCGAATCTTCTTCACCATCTGAAGTACATTGTTGAATGCCCGAAATCCAAGAACAACTGTCAGGTGCTACATATTTTAAATCCCAACGCGAGAAGTTCTGTTGTTCCGGGCCGTCTTTACGTTAACCAACATGCTGACCACTTCCTTTTTTTTTTTTTTTTTTTTTTTTCAATTTTCGTTTGGCCCACAGAAATCCAGCTTTGTGGACTCGCAATTGGGACTCGCAATTGGACTTCACCTCGAGTAGATAACCTAGATGTAGTCCAATAATAGCCAGTAGTGTTTGGCCATCATGAAGGTTCTGCGTGGCTCCAAGGAAAATCTCCCGCCATTGGATTTATAGGAGTGCGTAACGGCCTGATTAGCTGTTGATCCGGAGGACCAGCTAAGTGTATACGAACAATCAAATTCCCCATAGATGTCGCAATCGTTGACACTCGATTTCAGCTTGGACTTACCAAAAGCAAACTGTTGATTTTTGTTGAAACCTGTACTAGTTCGTGAATAATTTATGTATAAAATTTGATTAGTATATGAACCTAACCTTCTGCAATCCTAGTTCGAATTTCGTCATATGTGTCTGTCACCTACTATAACACCATTGATCCTTGACCGAACATTTAATTTGAGCAATGCACTTTTTCATGTAGCGCAGTTACTTATATTCTTCCAGTTACAAGGCTATTGCACTGTTTTCGCGAAAGCTTCCACGCGTTCATCAAGCCTTAACTTAAAATCTCAAAAAAAACCGATGAAATGACAGACTGTTCAGTTTAGAGCGACTCAGATCAGTACTCTTTGATTTGAAATTGAGCAATGAGTCAAATCATGCGACCAAAGAGGTTTTAGGAGGAGATATGGAGCTCTCAATTGTCTGATTACGTGATTACGTCATCAAAATTTCATACCATAAGTCAAATGCACAGCTACCAGCCTTCCAAATCTGTTCCTCGTGGCCCAATGGTCACGGCGTCTGGCTACGAATTAAGTAGTTACTTCTGATACCAGAAGATTCCAGGTTCGACTCCTGGCGGGGAAGATTTTTTTTTTCAACATTCCAGGCGACTGAGCATCTAACAAGAAGTGCGGAAGTCTGTGGAGTGTTAGTTTGAAATATAATGTTTACCGGAAGCTGAGATCGTTGCACTTAAAACGCTCCCTCACTATTGTGGTCCCTGAACAAATCACAAGTTCTGGCAACTGCATATGAAGTTCACAATTATCTGTGAACGTGGAAATAAATTTTTCGCGAAGATCACGCCCCCAAATTTCTTTCGGTCTGTTGTTTGTTGCCTGGGAAGTAATGTCATAAGCAATTGATTGAAATAATCACAAAGCTACTGTATAAGGCTCACCTACCACTTAAATCCTACTAGTTGCTCTTTAAGAATTGGGTTCGCACTGGCATACATTCTCACTTAGCAAGATGGATGGTTGGACTGAAGTAAGCGCCGTTGAATCTTTTGTCTAATCAAAACAAACAACTAACAAGATGATTTTTATCAGGTCACACGAATGCCAGTGGTGAGAGCCCCACCAGAGCCTACCGCCAACCCACCTTCAGCAATAACAGCTATATTTGACGAAGCAAGCGATGCCGTATGGGTAGGGGATTCTGCGGGGTACGTTGCCTCCTATGCTGATAGCGTTATGGCTCCATATACCAGATTTCCAGCACACGAAAACTCTATCAGACAACTTCTCAGTCATTCTAAGGGTATAATATCCACTGATGGGTTTAATTTAAGGCTAACGAATAGAAGAGGTCTGACAATTTTCAATGTTGACTCAAACAATCACGAAGAACTACGAAATATCAAACGTTTTGAGTACATCTCTCCAAATGAGCTTATCTTGGTCACTGAAAGATCACTCATAAGGTTTGATGTTGCTAAAGCCACTGTATCGAAAGTGATACCATATTCTGGAGAGGTCACGTTGATTGCATCCAATAAGAGGTATATTGCTCTTGGAAAAGTCGATGGTAACATTGATATTTTCGATTCAAGAACAGATACCATAGTGACAACGTTCAAATCCAGCACTGGTACGCTATCCGACATTGATTTGAAAGAACAAACGTTGGTGGCGTGTGGCTACAGTCTCCGTCATGGAAGTTTTACACTTGATCCTTTGGTAAATGTGTATGATCTACGTACAATGAAAGCACTATCTCCAATACCGTTTCCTGCAGGCGCGTCGTTCGTGAGATTACATCCAAAGCTTTCAAGCGTTGCGATTATTGCTTCCAAAACAGGTCAGATACAGATTGTTGATATGCACAATCCCTCTGCCATCTCACTATATCAGGCAGATGTTGGACCAATGATTTTTGATCTACAGATTTCGTCAACTGGTGATTATCTTGGTATAGTTGATGCTTTTTCCCTATTTCACCTTTGGGCACATAGCCCTGAACATGCACAGATGTCAAGTCATGTACCGCTAGAATATCCATCTCCTCCTGATCCACCGTTACCACCAATTGATATTGATGATGAAAGTGTCCCTTTGAACTTGGTCGGTCTTCCCTACTACAGCAAGACGTTACTATCAGCATGGTCTGCTCAAGCTGTTTTCCGAAGTGCTGGTATCATTCCAAAGGCGATTGATGCGTCTATTTATCAAAATTCAAAGAGCAGCGAAGGTTTCACTGTTGCTCCATATGATAGTGAGAAGTATGGAAAACGAAATCAAGCTAGAAAATATGTTCCAGTGTCAAATATCTCTGATTCCTCAAAATTTCTCAGCAAAAAATTCCAATCTTCTCCCTCAAAGAAATCTGCTATACCAAAGGAGAACGAAACATTGTTTGAGTTTAAAAGTAGGTTAGATTTAAATGCGGTCCCTAATGCTTTCAAAAAGCTGGAGATAGCATATAGTAAATTCGGTGTTGATGATTTTGACTTTGATTCTTTCAATAAAACGGTATTTTCCGGTTTAGAGACCCATGTTGATAACTCCTATACAAACCCATTACTTCAGCTTTATAGATTTGTTCCAGAATTTTTCACTTTTATGATTGGGAGTCTTGCTGTGGAAAACTTTGATCAGGATTCATTGTTACGAGAGCTTGGATATTTATTTGACATGTTGGTGAAATCATCTGGTAAGAAAGTTAGACCTGAGAACTTTCAACAAACACTATCAGGTATTCCAGAGGCTGAACAATTGGGTCTTATAGAGAGAGAGAATCAGAAAAACATTCAACACAACCATACAGAGATATCCAAATTACAACTGTTCAATCGATACTTCCTAGATAAGATAGCAAGTGATGAAGTGAGATCCAAGTTGTCAATTAATGGGTCTACATATTTCGATCGGATCGTTGCTATTGAAATCGAAACTAGGACAAGGTCATTGTATTCTGGTGCTTTCCAGCGAAATATCAACATCACAAGAAGTTTGGAAGTTTTTTCACCATTGACAAACAACATGAAACCTCAGTTAAAAAATGGCAATCAACCATCCATAATCGCATACATTGAATCGTCCATGAGCAGAGTGGAACAGAACAGAGTTGTCAATCAAGCTACGGGTCAACTGGAAATCTTGGAGACAAATACTGTTGTAACAGCTCTACCACCTGTTTTGTCGATTAACTTACATTTAAGCACAGAAGAAAAGAAAAGTATTAGAGCTTCGGAAAACTGGTTGAAACCGAAATTTCATGCTGCAAATTCTAAGAAAGGTTTCATTTTAACTGAAAACGTGAGGTCATTGCCATCAGGTGATTTTTTCAAAGAATATGAGTTAGTGGGCTATGTTGCTGAAATTGCTGGAGAATCTAATAAAGATAGACATCTGGTAACGTTCGTCAAGATTTTCAACGAGATCAGTGATTCATGGGGTTGGTACCTATTCAATGATTTCCTTGTTATTGAAATCCCAGAATCCGAAGTTTTCAATCTATCATATTGGTGGAAAACACCTGTGTCTTTGATTTACAGATTGAACAACACTGATGAGAATCCAGCAGATCAATTTGGTTACGATGCTTGGAAGATCGGTTTGAATGATGAAATCCTATACAGAGATCATTTTGCTTGTGCTATAAGAGGTTCAATGAAGGCTGAATACGAGATTTTGACCAGAGATGAAGCTCCAAAACCTGGCTCTTTAATTGCTATCGATGCAGAATTCGTTATATTGGAAGAGGAGCAATTTGAGATAAAGAGGAATGGAAGAAGATCGTTATTAAAGCCAAGTAAGTCAACTTTAGCTAGAGTGTCTGTTCTTCGTGGTGATGAAGGTGACAAATTTGGTGTTCCATTCATTGACGATTACATTGCTGTCAATGAAGAAGGAATTCATGATTACCTAACGTCATATAGTGGTATCGAACCAGGTGATTTGGACCCATCAAAGACCGAAAAGACATTAGTCACCAGGGAAGTTGCATATAGAAAATTATGGTTGCTCTTGAACTTGGGATGCGTGTTTGTCGGTCATGGTTTAGTCAATGATTTCAGAACAATTAACATTTGTGTTCCACAGTCTCAAGTTCGTGATACAGCGACTTTTTTTTACAAAGGTCAAAGAATCTTATCATTAAGATATTTGGCATATATCTTATTAGATAAGAGAGTCCAGACGGGTAATCATGATTCTATAGAGGATGCACATACGGCTTTGTTGTTGTACAAGGAGTATTTGAAGATGAAAGAATCTGGTAACTTTGAAGAGGTGTTGGATTATATTTTCAGTGAAGGTCATGCTTCAAATTTCAAACCACCAGAAGACTGAACATGAAGTTACAAGAACAAAAATTCATATTCATAGATTTGGGTCATGTCATTAAATTTAAAAAACGAAATATGTTTAAACTTTTTCTCCTTTCATATGCATTCTTCTGTATGAAGGGGCGGTCATCACGATAGTTTCTGTAGTTGTTCAACCTCTTGTAATCTGATAGCACTTAAATCTATCCTCTTACTCTCCGGTGTATTAGTGGCTCTATCGACAGCTCTAGTAGTTGGTGCAACAGGTGAACGAAGATGGTTGTTGTTATAAACACCCATGGAGGATTGTGTTTGAACGGTTATTGGTCTTTGTGAATGTTGAAGTTGTTGATGTTGCTGCTGGTATTGCTTACGGTTCAAATAGTCCTGCTGTTGTCTTCCTGATGATTCACTATCGATCCATAGTTTAGCCAACTTGCTTTGCACTGATTCGTTACGAATGTTTTGGAGCCTATCTTCGGTGGTTGATCCGTTAATCAACTGTTGAGATGATGCAGATGAGGATGAGGATTTTTTTTTGGTGGACAATGATGTGGTTGTACGCTTGACTGAATCTAAAATTGGATTGTTAAACCTTCTCAAATTGAGACACTCTCTTGAAACTTTTTCAAACTCTCTTCTTATCTGTGGATTTGTTTGATTATTATTGTTCAGTGTTGTGAAATCCAAAAGACTGTTCTCCCTTTGTAACCATAACTTTTGTTGAGTTCTTGTTTCAATGTTGGAATTATTTGACCTGAGAAACTGACTAAAATTACTTGGAGTACCAGACAAGGAACTAGGCTGTTGATCCTTATTAGCGTTTCTTGCTGGATCAGCTTTGAATGACAAGGCAGAGGACGATTCATTCGACGACGATAGTTTATTTGGAGCGTTATTAAGCATCTGGGAAGTTACCGTGAATTGACGGAGTGAATTGACTGAACTTGGAGTGGATTTGAAGTTTGAAGGACTGATGTGATCATTGGAGTGAATGTATTGAAGTGAATCTTGATGCTTGTTTTGAATATTTAATAGAGAGTTTTGGAAAGGTTGGTCTCCGAAAGCTCTCACGATACCAGTGGATTGTGATAAGATCATATTACCATAGTACTGATCATTTTTCAGATCATCTTTCAGATCAGTATTTTTTGCATGCTGGGTATCATCTTGATGCTGTGGTGGTGGTTGTGTCTGTATCTGTTTTTGCTGTTGGTCGACAAACTCTTGACCTTTCTTCTTGAGTTCTTCTTCTTGTTTGTTTTCGTCTTTAGTTTGTTGAATCCTTAGCTTTTTTGCAACTTCTGCGAGTTTATTCCCATCGAAGTGAATTCCATCGTCTTCAGAAGCTTTCGGCAGTTGTTCATCGGGTATTTTGCTTTGTGATCTTGATTCTGATGAAAATGACGAACCTGGTTTAACGAGAGTATGGCTGAAATGAGCAGGGGTCTTGTAACTTAAAACTTGTTCTTGTTCCACCACAGGCACCTCATTTTTGACGTCTTCATCACTAAAGTTATCTACCTCCTCGGTGACTTCCTTTATATCATCTCTCGACGAATCCTCGTCTTTATCTTCCTCCGCGTCGTCGTTATCAACAACTTCGGAGACTGTACTGCTTATGAGGACATGTTGCTGCGAGGAAGATCTCTTCATCGGATGTAAGCTAGATAACTTTGTCAGACTTTTACTCCTTCTTGTGAGTCCATCCGAGGACTTTGCTTTGTTGATTGGAGGTCTTGATGTAGCAGACCCCGTTGTGCCCAGTGGTGCATTGGATCCATTTGACAGTTCACTCAGTTTGTTTAAATTTCGCCCAATTGAGGCAGATCTGCTATGGGGCTTTCTGGCCGTGAATTGTCTGTTTTTCATCTTGAAGCGAAAACAGATATATGGAATGGCCAATTGGGAATGCAAAGGTTTAGTTGAAAATGCCAAAAAATGGGTGACTCGTTACTTTAATCGAACTGTGTAAAGCTAGTCCTCACATGCCAATTTGCCTATTTTTTTAATCGAGCGATGTTCCGAAAAGTTCATTATTTCGCGGAGGTGCGAACGGGTTCTGTTCGCGAAATAGTGTGCTGTAGTGTGCTCGTTATTCATTTAGTTTAACACGAGGATTTCTAGAGAGAGTCCAGATGTAGAGTCATTGTAATCTATCAGATATATCCTCATAAAGAATGAGTTCAATCATTGGTACAAATCTACTACATTTCTGCACAAAAATTAAAATGGAATGTGATGAGGTGAACATGAATCCATTGAACAGACACTAAAATTAAAAGAAAGAACAATCATCTCTTGAAACCAGGAGGTGGGTTGAAACCTTTCGGAGCGCCACTGAAACCAGCAGGAGCACTTGTACGTACTGGTGCAGTGGTTGAAATAGGAGCCTTTGCTGTCTTGATAGGTTTGATAACACCAGAACCTGTTTTGAGTTTCGATGTTCTTGATGATTGATTCACAGGTGGCGCTTCTATCGTGACTGAAATGACATGCTCTCCTCTCAAAATTACCAGGCCTAATGTTCTCTTTTGTTCACTTATTAAATTAGCTTCAGGTTCTTTGTTCTCTGTTTTACTTCTAGCACGGTCTTTCAAGGATAAAAGGGATTTCTTTGTAAGTCTGTACTCTTCTGTGTTTGCAAGAACCAAGTTGTAATGCTTATCGAATGACAGTAACTCCCCAATAAACTGACGGGAATCTATCGTTATCACTTTGACTCTGTAGTGAAGAATATCTGACAGCCTGCTTTTCTTGTTCGATGTGCTGGCAGCCTTTGTGGGAGAGTTAGTAATTGACTCTATCGAAAAGTTTAAAATCTGGCTGGAACTCACCATTGTGCAATCTTTTGTATGTGTCTAGAATTTGGTAAAGAGTTGCCGTTTCAGTTGTTGCCCTTTGTCACTTACCTTCATTTTCACTGTTTTGTTTTTACTTTGATTTTTTTTTTTTCTTTCTTTCTTCTTGACCCGCGCTCTGTCTCTGTTTTTTTTTTTTTCTTTTTTAAAAAAATCGATAGAAGCGGAAAGAACAAAGTGGATTGATCTGAACTTGTTTTCGAAATAACTTCGTCTTGTAACTCAAATCACATCACAAATTGTTCTTGAAAATGTCTAACAAAGACACATCCTTGCTCATCATCAATTTCTTGAAGAACGCCGTCCAGAACGGTGAGGTCAACGAAGATTACGTTGATTCCATCGATGTTGCCATCGACTGTTTAGCTGATGCTTTCGGTGTTTCGAGAGACGAAGATCAAACTGTCCTGAGCAAATTCGACGGTCTTACTTTGAAAGAGGTCTTAACTGCGTATAAGTCTGGCAAAACTTCTTCTGGAACTACCACTCCATCAACTTCTACCACCGCTGCCGCTGTCGCTGAACCAGTCAAAATCGATGAGGAAACAAGCAAGAAAGCAGATGCTTTGAAACTTGAAGGTAACAAAGCCATGGCTGCCAGAGATTTCGAGACTGCTGTTGCTAAATACACTGAAGCCATCGAATTGAACCCATCTTCCGCTGTCTACTTATCAAACAGAGCTGCTGCTTATTCGTCTTTGAGAAAACACGAGGAAGCCACCAAAGACGCAAAGGCCGCCATCGAGGTCAACCCGCAATATTCCAAAGCTTATTCCAGATTGGGTCTTGCCTTTTTCGCTCTGGGGAAACCAAAAGAGTCATTGGACGCTTACAAGAGAGGTTTGGAAGTTGAAGGTGATAAACCATCAGATGCCATGAAGAAAGGTTATGAAACTGCTAAAAAGAGAGTGGAGGATCAATTAGGACTCTCTAGTCAAGAAGAACAAACCAATTCTGAAAACAATACTTCTTCCACTCCAAGTGCTGGTGCCGGTGCTGGTGGTTTACCCGATCTTGCAGGTCTCGCCTCTGCTTTCGGTGGTGGTGGTGCTGGTGGTTTACCAGATATTGCTTCAATGATGCAAAATCCACAAATGATGGAATATGCTAGTCGTTTGATGTCCAATCCAGATGCTTTGAACAGCCTGATGTCCAATCCTGCCATTCAGCAAATGGCTTCTCAATTCGGTCTAGGTGGAGCCGGTGGAGCTGGCAGTGCTGGAGGTTCTGGTGGAGCAGGAGCCGGAGCAGGAGGTGTTCCTGATCTTGCTTCAATGATGAACAATCCAGCTTTACAAAACTTGGCCAGTCAGTTTTTGGGTGGTGCTGGTGGTGCTGGTGGTGCTGCAGGATCTGGATCTGGATCTGGATCTGGTAACAACAATTCTGGAAGCCAATAGATTGTCAATGCTTTTTCAATCATCTGTTCTAAACTAAATCTGTTTTTGAGTTACGAAGGATCATACTGTGACCTTTCTTTGATAATTTTTTTTTTCACTACTGATGACACCAAAGCCATATTAATAGCCTATATCCTGTATAATATATAGTCCCAAAGCCGTCATAATAGTCATTATAGTACCTTCAAGGCTTTCAAATCATCCAAACTCCTCTGTATCATCATATTCTTAAACTTCAAATCTCTCAACTCTTTGGAAACGTATCTTTTCATGGTTTGTTTCAAAAAAATCGTTTTGAATCCAACGAAATTATTCATCTCCATTGCAATTGTCTCATGGTTGAATTTTATATCCTTGTTCAAATCATAAAGGTTTTGTTTGACTTCTTTAATACTTTCCAATAGTTTCGCACCGAATTTTTGTCTTTTGGATTCAATAAACGTGGTGAGGAATCCAGGTTGTTGTTGTTGTTTCTTTCCCTTTGTTGAAGAAGTACGTGATCCAGTTCTCGTCGTATCAAAGCTGGCACTCGTGGTCAAATCACGGAAACTCTCCTCGTTAAGATCTATAAGCCCTTCAACCTCAACTTCAACTTCAACTTCTCCATTGGTACTGATGCCATTGGATCTATTGGATTTCTTCATCTCCACAAATTTCAACTTCTTGTAACTGTTGTTCAACTCGATCAGTTCACCATAAAGTTTCCACCATCTGAATATTTTCTTATTCAACAAATTATCAATCTTGGCTAGGAACTCATCAGCACATGCAAATAGAAACAAGACATCATCACAAGTGTCTGTGTCGAATTTGAACTCTTTTGTTTGATCCTTCATAAAATTTGCAATGAAGTCCAATTCTTTCAAAAGGGAAATCTTATTTGATTCCGAATCAAATATTTGGAAAGAATCATTCAGTTCTTTTGCTTTCAAAGATTGGAAATTCACAACTTTGAACATCATATCGTAATAATGTCTTGATTTGGAGATCTCCTTCAATGAAAATTTCAAAAAGAAATTAATCTCACTGATCTCCTCTGGTTGTAAGAAGAATCCATCGTTGATATGCAGAAGTTCTTTTTTATAGTTCAACGATCTTACTTTGGACTCATGTATTGTGTTTAAGGAGTGTCTCACGGGATCCTTCAAGAACTTCCACAACGATTCATGATCATCAAACGACCTGTCCAAAAGAAGTCCTTGTAGTATAAGATTCATCTGACCAACGATATTGTTCAACTTCAACTTATTGAACCCAGGGATGTTTAATGCCAGCTCAAACTTCCCAATCATATAAGACAAGGGCAAGAAACTATTTGGAACCTCTATTCTAATCATTTCAATCAATAGTTTGAAATCAGAGAAACTATGAACAACCTCAAACTCCTCACCATCTTTATACTTCCCTCTCACCAGTAGTCTCCAACTGTTGTTCTCCAATTTGACCCTCACGATTGCAATGGATCTTCCGTCAACCTCTCTATAGTGACTCTTGAGGTAATAACTGTTGATGAGTTTTGAGACACCTGTGTTTTTGGATTGATCTAGACAAGTGAAGAAGTTTCTGTCACATTTGACGATGTCCACATCATGATCGTGGTTAGAATCCGATGTCAACAATCTTTCAATGTTTTCAAGTCTGTTGTACTTGGCAAAGATCATCAATGGAGTGTACGATCTAAGATTGGCCTCGTTCACGTTGACTTTCTGATACTTCAACAACAGCTCAATGTTTGAGTTCATGATATGTAGCAAGGTGTTCCCTCTGTTATCGATATGATCACCATAGTCAAAACTTGAATTATTCAAAGAGTACCATTTGTCAACAACTTTAAACACGATATGTAACAACTCAGTGTAGTTCGGACTATCGTAACTTCGACAAATTGCAAAAAGTGGTGTTTGTCCATTCATATCTTTCAAAGTCCAATCGATGAACATTCCAATCTTAGGAATCAGATCTTTATAATGGAACAGGTAATGACCGACGGTTCGTTGATGGTTATCTGTAGTGTTGAGGTATGTTTTCAACTCCTCAAGTGAGCACGAAGTCAGCAATATCTCAATCAGATCATCAATGATTTCAAAGTTCTCAGAGTTTAATGCAGCGTTGAAAAGATTAGCACCGTTGTTGATGGTTCTATCTGTAAGGATGTCTTCTAAGGGAAATATTTCTTCGTAATCGACAAGTAATTTCCATGTGTCGTAATCATTCGAACGTATTGCGGACATTAAAATTGATTCACCTTTTATAGTACGACTCTTGAGACAAAATTCCGCATCGTCATCGTAATCATCAGCAATCTTCTTCAATTTCAAAAGTTCTTTGGAATCAATGTATGCGAAAACCGTCTTGTTCTCAAAAGAGTGTCTCTTTAGCGTTTCCAAATTTTCTTCATCTGCCAGGAAGTATAACAATGCTTCGAGTGTGGATAGAGAATACCCAGCCATACCCAAATCAACGTTCTTGAATGAGAAATTCTGGATGTAGAATAGGTGTGTCTCAAGATGTTGGACCGAGGAATGGACAACAACCATCAGAAGTAATCCGACTAAAGTATCAGCATCAACGGTAATAGACTCTATGTTAGATAAGAGAGTGATTGTCGAAACCATGATTTCAACTTTCGAATGTGAGTCTTTCGTTGTGGCCAAATTTTTAAAGACATCAATGGCTTTATTGACCTGTGTCAACAGGACAGTTTGAGCTTTCAAATCAACTTTCATCTTCCCAGGCAAAGAAACTTGATTCAAACTGAGATTCTCTAACTCAGGATACACACTACCAAGAGGATCCTTGCGTAATTGACATAATGAACTCCATATTTTATCATAAAGATTCGTCTCGACGTATCTGTAAAGACATTTGTTCAAATCCAAGTCGGGAGCCTGTTGAAATATCACGTCGATAAGTTCCTGCGATAACGATTCGAATATGTGACTTGCTAGATTCGTGGCCTGTGAAAACACCTGGATCAACGAATCCGTATCTGAAACGTCCTTCACGCTAAACGTCTTGAAGAGGTTGTCGTACTTGTCGCTCAGTGCTTTGGATATCATGGGATGCGACTCGATGATATGTTCCATGCGTATGTGATCTGTTTCTGATAGTGATGGTGATGACGAGGACAGAGAGTTCAATAGTGATGGTCGCTTCTCGTCAAACACGAGGTCTTTCAGTACCACGGTCTCTGTTCTGTTGCTGGAAGGCGTTATAAGGTCGAATTCCTTGAGCTCGGTGGGTATTCCGAACAGCGGTTCGTCAATATACATCACAAGGAACTTTCTACCCTTCTCAAAATAGTCATTGAAACTTTGGAAGTAGTCGTATTTGATAATTCCAAGTCGAAGAGATCTTCTGAACCCTTTCCCCGTGAAGAGAATGTCCTTCTTGATGAGAACCTCTTTGTTGCTGAGCGTCGTGAATAGCTTCGCATTTCCTGTCTCCGTTGTTGTGATGACGTGGTCACTGAGAAACTCCTGGCTGTAGCACAGATCAAGATAGGAAAGATCGGTCTCTTTGTCCTTGTAATTCAACAGTCTTTGCAAAGGAGGTATCAGAATGACCGTTCCATCATCCCAACTTCTGTCCAGTTTTGCGTAGAAGTCCTTTAGTGGCGATTTGGAGGGCTCCGGATTGTTGAAGATGGCATTGAGCAAAGGATTGAGCAGAAGCGGTAAGTGTGAAGGCATCTCTTTCTCTTTATGCGCTGAATGATGTCTTCTATTGGTTGGACATCAACCCGGTTAATGCGTGGGAACGAGCAATGAGCTTGCAGAGACTTGCAAAAAAAAACGGTGTGCGAATCGTGGGTTCTTTGATTGAGCTTGAAAATGGGGTGAGAAAAAAAGAAAACTTTTAGAGATTTGTTTCTGCTTTATATCTCTCTAATCAAAGCACAAGCACAGATTCATCTTTTAGACATAAGCTAAATATGACGGGGACCAAGTTTTTACGCCATTTTGCTTGGTGATGTTAGGATGTTCTCTTTACTCGAAGAACATTTTTTTTTTTTTTTTTCTTTTATCTTTCGATGAGCTCTGTTTTAGATGAGGTTCGGTCGTGTGAATTCTGTTGGATATGGTTTCTGAGTCGCTTGTGCCTGTTGATCACCATGGTCCCTCGACGGCAATCAAATTTTATGGGGAAGACCTCGTGCTGGTGGCGTTCGGGCCAACGATAAAGATTTACAACTACAAGACATCTGCAGTGTTAATATCCAAAAGAGTGCTAAAGAAGAACAAAGTCCATGGTATTTCGTTCGACAGAGACTGTTTTGTCTTTTATGGTGGCCGCTCTTTCAACATTCTGTCGTTGCAAAAGCTTCTGAGTGAAGATGCTCTGAATTTAGAGGAAAACGAAAGGATGGTGAACGATTGGATCATCGCTGGAGAGTTCAGTTCAAATGGACTCGAGTTGTTCTTGTTGACTGCTCATAACGTGATTTTAAGTGTTGACGTGTGGTCTCAGACTTTACAATGGGAGAAGTCGGTGTATGGTGAGAAGTCCATCTTGTATTCCGGTTCGATCAAAGTCACTTCCAAACACGACGTCTATATAAACGCTGGTACTGTTATGGGTGGTGTGATAATCTGGGATTTATACAAAGAAGAGATCATACATAATTTGGTTGACCATGAAGGTTCAATCTTCAACGTTCAAACAAGTCCAAATAACAAGTACATTGCAACGTGTTCCGATGATCGTTCTATCAAGCTTTGGGATTTCAAGACAGGGGAATTGTTATCAACAGCATGGGGTCATACTGCGAGGATTTGGAATTTGAAGTTCTATAACAACGACTTGGGTCTTGTAAGTGTCTCTGAGGATCTATCTGCAAGAACATGGTCAATCAGCACGGACTTGAAACAGCTTGTTCCTAATCAAACTTATGAGTTACACACGGGTAGACATATTTGGGGGTTGGACGTCAACAAGGAAGACACTTTTGCCGCAACTGGTGGTAACGATGGAAGAGTAAGATTGATCGATATCAATCCAAGAAAAGTTTCCGAAGAAAGTGTTCAATTCCAAATGAGTGATATTGTCAAGAGTTCAGGTGAAGTTGAATATCAAGTTCAAAAAAATGAGATTGTGAAAGGTATCTGGAGACTTTCAGCTGGATTCATAGTGCTGACTTCTCAAGGTGGTATTTTCTTGTATAAGAGAGATTCTTGGAGTCTTGTTAGAGTTGAATCCGAGTTCTCAGGTTTTAGCATAACTAATGGATTCACTGCTTCAACAGACATTGTCATCTTTACCAATTCAAAAGGTGTTTCTTTATTGTTGAAGTTTGATCTGGAAGGGGAAGTTGTAAAAGAGTTGAGAATTCACACCGAGGTGAAGAAGTTGATAAATGCTTTGGTGACGAGAGATGGTGATAGATTGTTTCTTCTGGTCGAGTCTCCAAACACAAATGATCAGCTTGTACTGTATCAATTAGACTCTGAATTGGAACTTGAAAAGACTTCGTTCTTGACTAAGCAATCCACTTTCGTCACAACATGCCTTGAAATCGTTGACGATCTCGTCTTCATTGGATTTAGATTGAGTTCATTAGGGATATATAAACTTTCCACCGGTGAAGAAGTCAAACTTATCAAGAAATTATCCATAAGTGATACAGTTACCTCCATCAACAGCATTCAACAAACTACGAATCAAATACTTCTCACAATAACAAATAGAGATGGGTATTATCTATACTTCAAGATCAACAAACAAGATTTCACACATGAATACGTTCATACTAACAACACTAGAAAAGGATTTCTTGAAGGTTCATTCGAAATTGATAATGAACTGGTGACTTATGGTTTCAAATCCAGTTATTTCTATATCTATAACGAATCCAGAGATTACGAAATCGCTTATGAGAACTGTGGTGGTGCTCATAGACTGTGGCGATTATTCCATGATGGAGATGGTGTTTTTGAAATTGCCTACGTTCGAGACAAGGCTTTGACTATCAGAACTGTTAAGAGACAACAGGTTCCATACCTTTTGAGTGAAGGTTCCCATGGAAGAGAGTTTAGGGATATTTCCATCAGAGAGAAACCATTGAGTGAGACTAAAGCTTTATATATCACAGGAGCAGAAGACACGTTATTGAAACTTTCTTCTGTTGACATCACGGATGGATCTATACAAAACTATTGGAGTATAAGAAAGCATACTTCAGGTCTTCAAAAAGTGAAATTTTTGAATGACTATCTAGTTGCATCTTCATCTGCAAGGGAAGAGTTTTTTCTATGGAAGATTGATGAAGGATTCAAATATCCTTTGATTTCAGAGATTGGTTCGTTACAACCTTCATCGGATAATCCAGACCTAAGAATCATGGATTTTGATCATTTGAACGTTTATGAAGAAGGTGAAGGTGATCATCGGAAAACAACCTTGAGAGGTGTTGTTTTGGTGACGGTGTATTCGGATTCAAGCATCAAGTTGTTCTATCATGATCTTGTTCAATCAAACTTCACCTTATTGAGTTCTGGATTCTACAAGACTTGTTGTATATTTGGTGTCAAGCTGTTGATCCAATTTGATAAAGTTTATTTGATAACTGCCACGACCGATGGACATATTACCACATGGGACGTGACTCAAGAAGTTGGTTTTGCAATTGATGGTGATGATTTGCAAATTTCACAAGATGATGAATTGACGTTAAAGAAACTTTCTACACCGATCAATAACCTTGCAATCCATCAAAACGGTATAAAGAGTTTTCAAGTGATTTCACAAAGTTCAGGATTTTTGGTTGTTACAGGTGGTGATGACAACGGTTTGGGATTAAGTGAATTCATCATTGATTCTCAAAATGACTCTTTGATCAGTGAAATCAAATCGTTTCAACCCGATGCAGCTTCGTCTACAATCACTTCGGTATCGTTGTTATCCAATTACAAAATCCTCGTTGCATCTGTTGATCAAATCTTGAGAGTTTGGAGTTATAAGAATTCGGAATTGAAATTGGTCGATGAACGTTATACCACGGTTGCTGATACTGGGGCTTCTGATTCTTTTGTACTTAATGGTCAAGATTATGGACTCATTGGTGGTGTTGGTTTATCATTTTGGAGAGTTAAAAATTGATTAGAATGAAAAAAAAACAATGCATATACAAAGTCTCATAGTGTACATTTCTGTTTGTTATATTTTGTATTGGATGTGGTGTGGTATTTTATTTACAAAGGGTAGTAAAAGGTCTATGATTCATTGATTTCAAGTTCAACCTTGACGTTGTTTGTGTTTTCTATTTGTTTTGCAGTAGACGTAAACACGACCTTTTCTTCTGACGACCTATTAAAAACAGAGAAAAAGTTAGTAAAAGAACTCTTTCAAAATTGAAAATTTTGGATGATTTTTTTTTTTCACTCACATAACAATCCGTACAGAGTTTCTTAACGGCAGTTTTCACTTTGAATCCTCTGACCAGAGCAGGTTGTATAAAGCCAAAAGTGGCGCCGAAACTTTGAGATTTCAGTAGACCTGTCGGCTGGATGCGACGTGTGAGCGTACTGAGCGACGTGAAGAGCGAGTTCATTATGAGTAAAAAAAGGACTTCTTGGCAGCTTATATAAATATATCTCTTTCTTTGATTTCTTCTGAAGATAACTTGTTGATTTTGATTTTGATTCTGAGTTTGATTTTTTTTTTTTTCTTCCTAATATATATTCGCGAACAGAATTCATTCGCGTCTTCAATAAGTTTGAAAAAAAAAATTTGGGAAGAGAAAACGCCCGCGACTGTGTGTTAATCAACGAAACGGTAGAAGAGATAGAGATGGGTAACGCTATGTCTTCAAGTTTTGCACCTGAATGTACTGCTGCGAAGAAAGAGTATGATGATTGTTTCAACGACTGGTATACGGAGAGTAAGATACTTTTTTTTATTCGGCAAAAATGGGGTTATATGCTTCCCCCCACCGATGATCATCATATAACTAACAGTATCTTTATAACTTAGAATTTTTGAAAGGGAAGAGTTTATATAACGAGTGTGATGAGCTGTGGTATGATTACAAGGCCTGTGTTGATGTGAGTCTCGATCTTGATTAATTTTTTTTTTTAATTACTTCTATATGAATTATCATAGAGCATCCACATATTTTTTTGAATACTAACTAAGAATATGGTATAGTTGGCTCTGGCTAAACAAGGTATACTGCCTATGCTTGAAGAGGCGAGGGATGAAGCTCCATTTGAAAACGGTGGTGAACTGACTACAACGTCGACGTCGACGTCGACGGATAAGATGAAAAAGGAGAAGGAGGAGGAGGAGTGATAATGCCAACTTGATTCAACCTGATCTTGTATGGTTCAAATGCATATGATGATGATGATGATCATTAATTACAAAAGGGAACACTGGCGCAAAAATGACAATTGAATTCTTGTATATACAAAAGCTTAATGAAAACTATAAATAACTGTTGAATCCCCTATTCCACTCAAGCCTAGAGTAAGTAGACAAGATGCTATTTCCGCTTATCAAAACTCATCATGAGCTTTTTGTTAAAAAAAAAAAAGAAAAAAAAAGAAAAAAAAAATTCTCCGGCCCGCTTGTCGGACCAGTGAGATGTAATTAACAAAATGGATAAATGAAATAAAATAAAAGGCAAGAGCAAAGAAATAAGACAACAATAGTGTGAACGATGGATAGAGAGACCAATAACACCGACAGTAACATGCCCATTACAAGTACTGATGCTGGTACCGGTAACTCTCACAACAGAATTCAACTTCCTCCTTTCTCAGCTTCTCACATCATGGACAGATCACCACCGGGCACTGGAGGACAACATCATCAGGCAAATATTGACTCGCCATCCTTGAACGCAAATCTTGCTGGTGAAACTCCATTGGTTCCTGGCGTATACCAGAATCAACAACTCTTGCAACAACAACAACAACAACAACAAAGAGATACACTCCCCGTCAATCGCTCAGCTCCAACACCTCCAAATCTAGTAATGTTACCAAACATCCTCGATAATCAAATCACCAAAACAGGTAACAACCGTTTGAGAGTTAGAAGAGCCTGTGATCGCTGTAAGAGACAAAAGACGAAATGTAATGGTGATTTCCCATGTTTTGGTTGTTCAAGACACGGTCATCAATGTACTTATTCCCAAGCAAATCCAACTGATAACACCTCTCCAAATTCAACAAATGCAGCATCTGTTCTATTACCAAAAAAGAAACCAATAAATGAGTCCTCTCCAGAATACGTGAAATATCTGGAGAATAGAATCAAAGAGTTGGAAAAAACTGCTACTACTGTCGAACAAATTGAAAGTGTCAATCTTAAAGAATCTTTTATGAAAAATCAATACTTGATCTCCAAGGATAAGTATCGTGTGATGAGAAGATATCAGAACATTCTACCCACACAGCTTGGATCAGCCACGAAGAATGCCTTGGCTCCAGAAGATTTCAACGGGTTGATCATTCCAAGAATTCAATTCTATGGTTGGAACATGTCCAATTCAAGATGGTTAAAAGAAAGGAAATTGGCTCCAATGAAACTTTTGATTGACCTTGTGAACGATTTGGATTTGGCCCATTGGCTCTTGGATTACTTCATGGTGAAGATCAACCCGTTGTTCTCCATAATCCATGAGAAGATCTTTTATGATCAATTCTCCAAATTCATCGAGACTCAAAATAGTGATCAATCACAGGCCACGAGACTATACTCCGCAATAGCCTATTTGATATTTGCCATCTCCATCAGATATGCGGAGAATGATCCTCAACTACCACCGAACATCAAGGTTAAAATTCATGGTGAACTGGAAGAACAGTTGTTCGAAGCTGCTTATGACGTTGTCCAGAAACTTTCATTCGAATGGCAGTCGTTCGAGTTGATTCAAAGTTGGATCCTGATAACTTTTTACTTGAGAACAACTCATCGTCAGAATTCATCTTATATGACACTGGGAACTGCAATTAGAATGGCAAAAGGCATGTCTTTGAACTTGAACATCATTCCAGAAAAATATTCAACTAAGCCTTACGAGAAGTTGAAATTACAACGAATCTTTTGGTTGGTTTACACGTTTGACAAGTTGTTGTCGTTCCAAAGCGGTAAAGACTACGAGATCCATGAGGACAACATCATCCATGAATTATCACCATTACAAGAATACGAGACAGTGAACGATGGTTGGTTGAGTAAACCAGCCTTCGCAATGTTGCACCTTTCCAAAATAGCAGGAAAGATTCAAATGTACAACAACAGACACTATGAGGTCTCTTCTAGGTTCTTGAGTGAGATTAATAGTAATCTTGACCAGTGGAAGACATGGGTCGATGAAAACTCTGAGAATTATGACCAGTTGTTGATCGACCAGCTATACTTGATGTACCATGATGTCGTGCTTTCGTTCAACAACAAGATTCTGTTCAAATTATTGGACAAGTGTCAGTTCTCTGAAGATGAAGGTGCACAATTACGAGACCTCGTGATCCACTCTGGTGCTGCTTTGAAACTTTACAACGACATCGATTACAGATCTCAGCTGTTCATCCCATGGTGGCAGACATTAGCACTGTTGTTCAACGTCTCGTTGATAAGTGTATTCCTTCTCAACACAGGTTTGCACAATCAGAACGAAATAAGCACAAATTTTGCAAACTCCATTGGCCTATTGCAAAAACTTGAACAAAGAGCACAGATGGCTAAAGAGTGTGTTTGGGTATTGAAAATGTTGAACCATATTTGTGTCCAAAGAATGCAATGTTCCATCAAGGCCTTGGTTAATATTGGGATCGATCACGGTCCAAATAACGTCAATAAAGTGCGATTCTATCAGTTTGGTAAAGTTGACGATTTGAAGAATCTGGATTCCAATGAACGAAAGAAGAGAAAGAGAAACGATAATGGTGAGTCTGGTTCTGGTTCTGGTAAGGGTAATGGTAATGGTAATGATAATGGTACGGGATCAAATACCGGTCCTCCTTCTGTTGATTCCACTGGTATTCAACAAGGAAATGATTTTGATCTTGCAAACATGGATGGCTTATTGAGTAATTTGAAATGGTTCGATCAATGGGTGAGTCAATTTGATGGTTGAAGTTTTCTGCATTAGATATACATATATGTATTATACAAATCGTATCAATTAGCTTCACCTGCTATTCTCTTTGTATGCTGTCTCATTCTTTCAAAATATAAATTTGGATGCGTCACATGTTCACTGAACTCATCACCAATCTTAGTCTCCAGGACTTTAGTACAAGCATTGGTGTATTCACCTTTTGATGATAGTTCCAAGACTTGATGGAGATCTGAATCTTGTAAACCCATATCTCTCAATTTTAAAGACAATGAATCAGTGCTCATATCTCTATATGGACAACCGTGATGCTCACCTTTCTGAGGCCTTGGCTTGCTCAGAATAGTCCGACAATCCCATGGTTTGTAGTTGACTCTACCACCTTCCATACCATAAGCGTGACGGATGTTATACTTGTACTCTTTGTTGAATTTCTCATGAGACATGCCTTTTGTGAACTCTTGAGACCAGAAATTCAAAGCTTCTTCAAGTGATAATCCAGCACCTTTCAAGAATAATTGAAATTGTTGACGGGCAGTGTATTTTAAATGATGGTTTGTTTTCAGAGATGTCATCAATGAATGTCCACATAGTGGGAACTGATCAATAATTTCCTTCGTGTTGATAGATTGAGCATTGATATCACTATTACTCTCATTGGCACCATATTGGTCTTGAACTAAGTTCACTGAAGATCCAGCTGATAGATGTGTCATGATTGGAAGTAGTCTATCGTCCTCATCAAGAGATGGGAATGCACGAGATGTGGTGATTAAAGCTTGTTCTAAACTGGCATGGAATTCATTTGCTAAAAGCTGAAGTTGTTGAAATCTTGGAACATAAGCAAAACCTTTTCTTAAAAACACAGAACGACTTGATAAAAGCTCAGAAACAAATTCAAATGGAATTTTAATGAATTCCTCTGTTTGGAAATGTCTCTTCTTTTGATTATCATCAATGATGCTAAGTTGATATCCCATGGATGGTGCAATCGCATCGTAAAGTTCTTGGCCGTATTGTTCTTTCTCTTCTTCAGTGATCCATTCCCATGGTAGATTCAAGTTTTTCACGAATTGTTGTTGTTCTGAGCTTGATAATGAATTAAATCTCATCTTGAAGAGCATTGTCTCATTTTTTAAGAATCTATCTCTTAACTCTTTGGATCTGGAGAAGCACAGCCTCAAAATGAAATGGGAGTAATAGTCTTTCTGCCTCTCTCTATGTAATTTTTCAGCAAGTGTAGAATTGAGTGGAAGTGTGGTTTGAACAATAGGAAGCACGTATGATTCAATGTCTTTGATACTTTTATTTCTAATCAATCCTGATTCAATTTCATTCAACACTTTGATACGATCAATAGCCCATGTTTCGAACTCGTCTAGCGTAATCTCACCAATTGGCGGAAGATTGTAAAAAGATAGTTTGGAGTTGTGGAAAACATCATTCATATAGGATTCATCATGAGAACTTGGAGTAAGTGTCGTGTCGAAATTTTTTCGACCAGCTGTACGTCTCTTTGTCTGTCTGAACATCGCTTTCACAGGAGTAAGGATTGGACCTGATGAAGGATGAAGGTTAAAGTCAGTGTATAGATTGTGCTTTCAACCATAAACGAGTGACGAGAGAAACTTTGATGCGAGCGCGTTTTTTCTCTCTATACCAAAATATTACCCGGTACAAAACGCGTCAACAAAGAAAACACGCGAATTTTTTTATTTTGGCGTTTTTTAAGATTTTAGCTGGAAAAGATCTTGCGCAAAACTTTTTTTGTCTTTTCGCGCACAAATTTGTCCCAAGATTTTTTTATTTTTTGACAAGTTTTGCGGAAACCCGATCACGCAAAAAAAAAAAAAAAAAAAAATCAAATACAGAATTCCGAAGACGCACCCGTACCGATTGTGTAAAATTTGCCAGATCCTGCGTAGAAATTTACGTGCCAGCTAAAACCAACATAGATTTCAAGCACTGGGGGACTTCACTATGTCTAAGCGGAGGAACGCTCAGGGAGGCATTCCTTGAGATCCTCCTTGATGGAGCACAGCAGTTGATGATTTGCTAAAGTGGATGACGCTGTTTAAGCAGCTATCGATTACAGGGGTTGGGAACTTCTAACCTCATGAGAGAGTCGTCAATATTTCTATTTTTGGAATAATAATTTCAAGGGGATAGCGATACGTCCTCTCCCAATTCAATTGAAAATTAGGGCCGGTGGTATAGCGACGTATACTCCTTTGTGACTGTCAGTACAGAATCAGACGTAGTCACTTTGTCCGGCCCCTGATCGGTGCGCCGGCAGCACCTATGGTCAAGCTAACCTGCGGTGAATGGTTGTTTAAGGTTTATAGTTGCAGTAATCTTGAGGCTAACGAATCACTACTACGTTCTTGAATAGGGAACGTTCTGCTCGTATCTTCCTTCCCCAACGTCGTGCCCACCTTAACTGGAGCAGCTTGTCTGTTTGGATCACTGGCGTATTGCAGATATTCTGAGGATACAGATTATGTGCTGAATCTTCCAAATATCATGAGTTAGCCGTTTGATCGACTAAACTTCAAAACAGCTTTGCAGTGGCGTACTCTGTAAAATGTTTTCAGGGAGCGACAATCGACCTTTCGCTAGAGTAACAATACTTTCAATAACGTCCATCAATAAATACACAGAGATGAACCTACATTCAACGATCAAGGGAAACCATCATAAATTCAGCCAAGGTATCATCGAACTCAATAAGTGTTTCACAAGCTGATGTAGCTTACTATCCTTACTTCTTTGGATTGTTCAAGACAATTGGCTCATTGTCGTTTCCAGCAAATCACAATAACCTACGGTGGGCTGTGGAAAATTCTGAGGCGGGTACCTGACCATAGGACAGAATACCTCAGTTGTCGCTTCTGAAGCCCTTCCTGCGATATCAGATTCTGGAGAAAAAACACCAAGGAAACACGACTTTAGAGATGAGCAATTGCGACACCTTAGATAGACTTGTTATGAAAGAAAGGGTTTTACAAGAAGGGCCCAAATGATACGATAGTTTAAACCTCACCAACTGCAGCAAATGCTCGCGAATTTGCGAAATAAATGCAATCACTGTGCAAGATCTTCAGTGAGATCAACTATTTGCTGAAGGATGAGACATCTTTGTATCTTTAACCTGCACCTGCTAGTTGCAGCTTGGAAGGGTTTATGGTTGAAGGCCGGGCGCTTGACTGAAAGCTTGGGAGGTTTTGTATACCCTCCAATGAAGTCTTTGCCGGCCTAGAAAGAGCTGCTCTTTGAGCTCGGGGAGCTTCATTTGCGGAGGTATTGAGATTTCATAGCGAGGACTTATGTACTCCTGCACAAATCCAGCGACATATGCGTTGTTTATTTCGCATATATAGTTTTAGCCCTTGCCTCCTGCTGAAACTGGATCAGGTCAGAGGTTAAGCCAGATTTGTAACGTCCAACATACATATTGAGAAACCACATACTTCAAAGCCAGCGTTGTCCATGAAGGGTTCCTTTGTCCCCCATTGATATATAACTGTGTATAGATATATCTTTAACTATATGAAGAGCGGAGAACGCACTGTCTTTATTGCGAAGTAAATCTGCCAGATCCTCAGACAACACTTTTACTGGCTGTATCGATCGGTCTGTTTGAGATGCCTCCTAGCCGGTGGAAAGTGCGGACCAGACGAAATTTCTCGCCAGAGTCTACAACGTCGTCGGCAGCACTGATACAATAAGACTAGCGCTGCCGCTGAATTTTGGTAACTTTCGAGGTAATTCAATGACTTAGACAAAATTGATAACTTCTGTACCCTCCTATAGGGCTTCCTATCCCTGATAATGGTTAAGACCAATTCACATTCCTTGGTCGCATTAAAGTCTATGAGATCCTTTCCGAAACTGTTTTAATTTCTACGAAGGACAATCAAACGGAATCACCTGGGAAACTTGGCTGCCAAATGGCGAAAATTCTTTACGGGACACTTTTAAATATGGCTAGTCTTGAGTACGCCATTCCATTTTCAGACATCTACGCAGTTCAGTGCTGAAAGCTTGTCTATATATTATGCTAGTACATGTCAGCTACTGTACCTACCCACATAATCTCTCTGAAGTACCTCGACAAGCAGTTTATTTTTTCGCTTTTGCTGTCTTTTTGTTTCAGCACTGATCGCAACTTGCAACAAGAGGCTGGTCCACCTAGGAAAGACAGAAGCGCAATGCGCTCGAAGAGTGATGATATGTTTCCTGCGGTGGTTCCTGCTACAATCCAACAAGTCCTCACAGGGCTCGAAAGGTAAACAGAGAAAGTGGAAGAGTAAGCAAGATTCGGGTTTCTTTGTGAAAAATACAGCCGGATTTAGATCATACGTGGCTATGTGAAACAAATTATCATACCACTGGCCTGGTCCATCAGTAGTCCGTGGTAGTTAGCCCTCCCTGATTCTACCCCTATGATAAATAGGAATATTCTTAACAAATTTTAGTATATGCACTCTACTGTTCATCTCTGCAACAAGTTCTCGCCAAAGTTCCATATTAGGAATCGAGATTTGTCTTGTAAATAAGTAACTCACAATAAAATAGAGTACTGGCGAAATTGCGCGTTTTCGGCTGAGCGATCTACGAAATAATTCGGATGGAGTGTGACGCAAAATGCTGTATATTCATGCATATTGGTGTAGCTTCCAGACCCGCTCAATTTTACATAACGAAGAAATTAAAACTTCTGTAATTTTGGAAATATCAACAAAAGTTTAAAACCTTGATAATTCTCACCAATTAATACACCAAAACAGCCGTTGCACCCTCCTTTTGTGTTTCAAAGGCTTTCTCCTGCCAATTGACTATCATACTTCAATCACCAATTGCTACCGAACAAACCCCTCCATCTAATAATTCACCTCTCTTTGCGTTTATATACCACTGAGTTTTTCTTGTTTTGATTCTTCAACAACGTTGAGCTATGTCATCTTTACCTTCTGCCAAACCTCTAGATGGACAAGACGGGCAAGCTCAGGACTCTGCTAATATCCCCTCTGGTAGCACCCAAGTGGTGAATGGTTCTGGATCCGAGCCTTCCGGTCAACCTCAAGCTGCAAATGTTCAAAGTCGTGCAGGTCCTGGATCATATACTCCTGCTCAATCGCAACAACAGCATCAACAGCCACAACAACAACCACAGTCTCATGCCCCAACTGCTATCGAAGATGCATATAGATACTCTCAACAACAACCACAGCAAGCGCCAGGCCAACAACAAGCTCCAGGCCAGGTTCCGCAACAGCAGCAGTCATATTACTACTCTTATCAACCTGTATATTCTCAACAATATCAGTCCCAGTACCCATACTATCAACCTGGATCTAACCAACCTGCAGGTGCTTCTGCCGGTTCTGCTCCATCAGCTCAAGGAAACGCCGCTGGTCCATATCAAAGCTATCAAGATTACAGAGTGAATTATCCAAACTACATGCCATTTTACCAAAATCAAGGATACAGTAATGGAGCTCCAACGGCATCTTCCTCGAGTGGTGTTCAAGCTGTGACCGCTCAACAAGCTTCAGGTAGTAATTCTTCAGGTATCCCTACGCAACAAATTGGTGGTGCAACATCTGCTGTTGGTCAAATTCAACCAGTAGGCTCAAGACCTAGAGTTACCACCACCATGTGGGAAGATGAGAAAACACTCTGTTACCAAGTTGATGCCAATGGAGTTTCTGTGGTTAGAAGAGCTGACAATGACATGATTAACGGTACCAAACTATTGAATGTTGCTCATATGACTAGAGGTCGTAGAGATGGTATTTTGAAATCAGAGAAAGTGCGTGATGTTGTTAAAATCGGCTCAATGCATTTGAAAGGTGTTTGGATTCCATTTGACAGAGCTTTGGCTATGGCTCAAAGGGAAGGTATTGTTGATCTTCTTTATCCTCTGTTCGTGAGAGATATTAAACAGGTTATTCAACAGGGTTCCACTACGCAACCCCAAACCAATCCAGTTAATTCACAATGGGGATATCAACAATCACAACCACAAGCTGGATACCCACAAGGAACTCCACAGCAGGGACTCCATTATCAACCTCCACAACAGCAGCAACAACAACATCAACCTCCACAGCAGCAGCAACATCAACAACAGCCATCTACTTCGGCCACCTCCTCGCATCAGCCAAATCAGGTTTCCGTCAAGACTTCCCCATACTTAACTCCTAATTCACTATCCAATTCCATATTGCCTATAGACCAGAAAAATGTGCAGTCGGGTGCCCCAACTTCTGTACCTCCGGCTTCTTCAAACGCTCCGTCAACAACTGCTGCTTCATACTCCTCAGCCTCGCAAGTCCCTGGTGGTTCGGTTCCTCAGCAAAACTATTATGGTTCTGTCTCTCAGTACCCATACTACCCACAGTATCAATACGCATATGGCAATGCTAATGGTGGTCTGCCAAACCCACCAAATAATGGAAACCCAGTATCTGTTCCTGGTGCCGCTCAAGGTGCTGGAGCACTCGCCCAAGGTGCATCTGGTTCAACTGGAGGTTATCAGTACTCTCAATACGGATATGGCTACCTTCCACAGCATCAGAGCCAACAGTATGATGATAAAGAGAAATGAGGACGAATGTGGACATGTTGTCTTTAGAGCTCGTGCTATATAAATAAGTTGATTTTTGCGTTGGTTGTTATTAGCTTTGATGTCTTTGTTCGCTTGTTGTTTTCCTCACGTCTATTTTCCTACCTTGCTTTGCTTTGATTTGCTTTGCAGTTGTTTCTAAATGTTTCATGTTGATACATGTCTCCCCAGTCCTTCTATGCTGCTTATAGAGAGTTTTTGTTTCTTTATGCATTTGTTTTCACCAGTTTTTCATGTCTTCGAAGCGACTTTGGGATGGTCCTCTCCTGGCGTCACACTCAAGCTATTTACCATATTTATGAAAGGTCATGTGTACTATAATAATGTGAATAATTTTCCCATACTTCATAGGCCATAGGACAATAATGGTACATACATGTAGGTACACCTTAAGAACAAAGAAAGTCTATCCGTGCATGGAAGCATCAGCACGTGGATTACGTTATGCATCAATTATCGGTAGAAAACTTGAACAGACCGATGCAGTACAACTTGCTTCTATTTAGCTTTCGGTACCGTGAAAGTTGCTATTGCAATCCGACAAAACCTAGTACTTGCTTTTAGTCTAACATATGAAAAGCCTGTGTATAACTATAAACTATCTATAATAACTCAAATGAACCCAACCCAAATAAATAATGTCGTAAACGTATCTGAAGATCTCATGATTCCCCCTCAAATCTTTGGGAGATCCAGGCTTTTCAAACTTGGAAGTGAAACACCAGAGGAAGAATTTATAGCGGATAACTTCGGACTTTGTAAAGGAGTTGTAAGAGGAGTCTCGCTAAATTGAAAAACTGGGGCACTATTGGTCAGATTGGATGGGCCATTTGGTGGCGAGTTTGGTCTCGATCTTTTAGAAACGGGCTCATGTGTATCGTTATAGGATGGGGTATAACTGAACAGAGAAGACCCGGTACGGGTAGCTGAGCTGGCAGAGGGTGAGACAAGTGGAGTCATTCTTTTCAGGTTTGATAGGGCATTCAAACCCGAACTCGTATTATATTGCTGCTGTAGAGAGTGCAATGAAGTAGAAGAGTTTGACTTCGAAGATAGCATGGACAAATTTGTTGAAGAGTTATTTTGACTTGAAAATAGAGATCCAGTGTTTATCGTTTGAAATGATTGGGAAGACATGGATTTCATTATCTTTGGAGGAGACTGAATGTTAGGTAAGTATACCATTTGCTTCAGGCTTGTGCTTGAGTTGCTTCTATTCACTGGGAACAAAGACTCAGTAGGTGACGTAAGTTGAGAATGTTGTGGAGCTTGGCCAGATGTAGGCAATAACTGAGTGTGTGGTGCCTGTGAAGCATTTCCTTGCAAAGCTGATGGAATAGTTGGTGGGGGTGGGACGTAGTAAGTGACCGGCTGATTGATGTTCACGGTGGCTGTGGTGTTGTTCTTTGTTGTCTTTCTGGATCTTGTATTTGTATGTATTCTGGTGTGTCTAGTCAACTCATCACTTCTGCTAAACTTTTTTGTACAAAAATTGCAATGAAAAGGTTTTTCACCCGTGTGAATTCTCATATGTCTCGTTTGATGTTCTAATCTGTGAAATCCCTTCTGGCATAGCGAACAGATATATGGACGAGATGGGTCGTCATACTGAGGTTTCTTGACGTCTGCTTGTTGTTCTATCATCCTTATGCTGAGTCAAATCTGGAGCAAAACTGTCCAAGCTGCAAAGTTTTGGGGAAATTTAGTCCTTTATATGTGAAGGTCGTTGGAAAAAATGACACTTTGCGTCTGCCGTGATATGTTCATACAAAGAAATTTTCGGAAAAACTTTTTTTTTCTCTCAAAACTGGTATGCACCACAGAATTTGCAGCTCTCCGGAAAAAGTTTAAGCGGGTATGCGAACACGCCGGAGAAACTCTTCTCACGAGTGGGCTATGAAGTCTTAAAAGCGAACGACAACATTTTTCAGTTGTGTTGAGTCTGATAGTTTGTTCGTCGTATCACTCACTTGATCACCACTTCGAAAAATGTTGGTACAGCATGTCGACTGTAAGAGTCGTCGCTATTGTTGAACTGGAGCCTAGATTACATCTCGATTAGTCTCTAGTTTTTCATAAGAAATCACGTCTAATATACTGGCCATTGCGCGGCCGCTCCTAACTCCATATTGGCCGATTACCGTTAAGGTTTTAATCGTTTAGCTAGAAAACTCAGATCCAGACTCCAATCAACGATCACCCCCATCCCCCTACACCTGCTACAAGTATTGTTACAGTGCATATCGCCATGCACCACCTCCCTTTCTGGGGTTTGGAGGAGTCATTCTCTCCTATTTCACAGTGCGGTAAAGGTTTTCCCTGATCTTTTGTCAAAAGTATTGGGACCAGATTACGCGCAGCCCATGGATGATCCGATAGAAGTGTGGTGCGTCGTTCGCCGCAATGGTAGCTTTTCACGGTTCCGAAAATTATGAGACAGGCACATCGGCCCCCAGAGAAGCGCAGAGACTGGCTCATTTCATGACTCGTGAAGCAGTAAATTATATGTGGGATGTGAGTTTCCGCAATTGAGATTGTAGGTTTTCAAGCGCTCAGAGGGAACTAAGACTCATGCCCCTACGTGGCTGTTCCAACCATAGCTTGTTAAAATAGCAAAACTGGCTTGATTGATGTTACCGTTAGCAACAGCTGCAAGTCAATCCTATATTTAAGTCAGGCTATATTTATATGGAGCACCAATAAGCAGCTGCGCAATATCAAATCAGACAATCGCAAAGGTCAACACTATCCAGCAGCTCAAATAAGTAGCGGCAGATCGGCCAATCAAGCCTTACTCACTTCTGGTTAAAAGTGTGCAGTCATTCCGATTTGTTGCCAATGTACACTTTAGGTAACCTGGAAAAATTTATAGGCTATCTTTGACGGCGCCACTAAGGACGGCTTATGCATTCGGTACAAATTACAGCCTCATTTATGAAAGTAGTCTTAGATAGGGATTGGTTAGCATCACGTGTATTCATCAGAAATCTCAGTGTACTCTAGATTGAAGTCTTTCAACCGCTGTATCTTTTGGCCATCTTTCACCTGCCTTTTGAACTTCATCTAGGTAACTTTTAGAATTGTGAATTGTTGTACCTCCAAGTATGATTTGAACGCTTTTATTCTGTTTATTCAACTCTTCAACGATTCTAGCTTCTTCAAATGTGGCACCACCAATAAAGAATACAATTATCTCCTGTGCTTTTTCTAATGGAAGGTTTCCTTGCCCATATAATGAGTCACTGTATGGAGACAGGATTGGATAGTTCTTTTCACTTAGCTTTCCACGAACAACTTTACTCAAGATATTCTCTAACCTTGGAATGTGTTGCATGAAGATGTTGTCCTGGGCGTGATTGGTCTTGAAGCCAGAGATCAAGTTCGATGTAGCCTTGTCAAATATGGACTGCTCATCATCCAGCCTTCTTCTAACACCACTTGATTTCAACAAATAGTCAATGATGGCAATTTTTGCTGGAGATATACCTTGATTTATTAGAATCTGTTTCAATTTGGCTGTCTGGTTGTTTGTATGTGTCTCATATCTGAGAGCGTAAAGTGCCACAAGCTTGATTTTGGAGTTTTCAGAGATGGGCTCGGTAGGTTTCGTTCCTGGTGTTGGTTGATTGGAAATCAACGCCTCAAGCTCTTGATAGTCGGAGCTATGTTGATCGTGAGATGACATATTCTGCTCCAATTCAGAGACCTGCCATAGACGTTCCTTGTTTATGATGTTGTTAAGTTCTGAGACAAGAGTCATATGTTTGGTAACATTACCAGACAACTTCTTGAACTCTGGAAACTGTTCTATAAAACGTTTCATGTCGTCAATTGATTCGATCTTCTTAGTTGAACTGGTCTTGTCTTTGTATGAGGATACGTAGTCTTTAATCTTGTCACTCAAATCACCAAAATTGAGATATAGAGACTCTTTGAAGAATGAATCTTGTTTACAACTTAGCACAATATTGTGAAGGTCCTCGGCGATATCATCATATCCTGATAGATCAACAGTGTTGTTCTGAATTCCTATCAATTCATGCACCATAGATTGATATGTCCATGGGTACAGTAATGGGGTGATAGGATCGTTTTTTCTATCGAGTATCAGTAGCACAGGAGGTGTATCTTTTAAATTGAAGTCAAATAGGGATGAGTTAGTCTTCTCGATATTGTAAATAAGTTCCTTGGAGAGTTTTGCAGACATTTTGCTATTGGCCTCATACCTAATAACAGGTTTCAGTTTAAGTGACAATAGCAGCGAGGAGAGTCCATTCACAACTGAAGTGAATGATGAACCTTGCCATGAGTCCAATGTCTCGCCATATATAGATTGGTTCGATTGAAGGGAGAATAGGTGTTCATTAATGGTCAAATAGTCCTGAAAGATCTCTTCCACTTTCGTGACAACCTCAAGATCATCACTCTCGGCAATTCTCTCCAGCTGTGACTTTGAAATCGCGTTGTTGAAAATCAACTCATAAGAAGCGTACTTTGGATTTCTCAACTCTTCAAGTAATTGTTGAATGGACTCATCATTAGGCTGAATGTACACTAAACATTTCAAATGTCTTAATTTATCTCTACGTAGGTTGTCCAATCTTCCAATTAAAAAAATGTCATTCTGCAAGAGCTCTGACTGCGTTGAGTTCAGTGATATTATCGATGTGGTTTTTGTATCCAGCAAAAGCACTTTGATTCTAGAGCTTGGGAGAATGCTGGTGTTCAAAGTCTTTGTGTCTTTTTTACCAACTATTCTGTTCAGATAGATATCTGAAACGTCATAGAGGGACATTTTGAGAAGTTGAATCTGAGTTAACGGTATCAAAGAAGTAGTGTGATTTCTCCCTGATAGTTTGCCTTTGTTTTGCAATTCCCAGAACAATCTGACTTAAGACGGGCTGAGGAATTCGCGAATTCGCGAAGTCGGAGTTACGCGAACTTGATCTATTCGCGCACTCAGACGCCAGCTTCACTTTCTGGAACTTTCCCCAAAATTTAAACGCGAAAACACGCCCATGTTCTATGTGCTACTTCCAAACTATCCAATTGACCACAATGTCTGACGCAGCTGAGCCAACTCCAGTCGAACCTCCAAAAGATCTAGAAACTGTTGAAAAAACTACCAAAGACGCTCCAAAAGAGAGCACATCTGAGGAGTCCACTGAAAGCAAAGAACCTGAAAAGCGTAAAAACGAAGGTTCTGAGAAAAAAGAGAAGAAAAGACGTCGTAAACAATACGATGATGTTCCTGAAGATGAGGAAGAAGAAGACGAGGAGGAGGAAGAGGATGATTCCAAACTTGATGCTAAATTAGAGGAGGACGATGAAGAAGAAGATGATGATCTTGCTGAAATTGACTCCACGAACATCATCACCACTGGTAGAAGAACTAGAGGGAAAGTCATCGATTACACCAAGACTGCTGAAGCCTTGGACGCTGAAGGAACAAAAGACGATGACGAAGATGAAGATGATGAGTTCAAGGAGCCTGCTGCACCATCAACCGCCTGAACCTGCACTTCCTAGAAGAAAATAATCAACGCGTCAAAAGACTTCTTGTTCACTTCCTCATATTTTTTTAAATGTTTTATTACAGATGAAGGCTTGAGGCCCTAGCTGGCCAATGCACTATGATTTTTTGAAAATTGTAGTTCGTAGTTATACAGACGACATTAAGTCGTCAATATATCAGAAGAAATTCTTTCTTACACCGTGATCAAAAGTTTATTCAATTCAAAAGCACCAAAAAGTTGTAATAAAAACAGATGCATTAAGGCAGATCATGACCAACTTATGTTTCCATGTGAGCTGAGTTGGAAAGAGGTCAAAAAAAGTTTATTCATCAACAATAGCACAGAAATTAGGAAAAACGCCAATCCTTAACAACAGTTATTTTTACTTTTACCAGCCTCAGCACCAGGAGTTGGAGTCAATGAAATCGTTTGTCCACCAGAAGGTTTAGAACGACCGTTGGAATAATCGGTTAGATCAAATTGATGTTTGGAAACCATCTCGTAGATTGATTTCAACAATTGTTGGAATGAAAGATCAACGTTGGAGGCATCAAGGGCGGACGCTTCAGTGAATAAAAGTTGGTTTTCAGCAGCAAAATGTTTAGCCTCATCTGTTGGAACAGCTCTCAAATGGTCCAAATCAGATTTGTTACCAACAAGTTCAATAACTATATTTTCATCGGCATTTTCTTTAAGTTCTTTTAACCACTTGCTCACACTTTCGTATGACTCCGACTTGGCAATGTCATACACAATCAATGCACCAACAGCACCTCTGTAATATGCACTTGTGATGGCCCTGTAACGCTCTTGACCAGCTGTATCCCAAATTTGAGCTTTCACTTTCTTACCGTCGACATCTATGGTTCTTGTAGCAAACTCGACACCGATAGTCGACCTGGACTCTAGATTGAACTCGTTTCTTGTGAATCTCGATAGCAAATTGGACTTACCAACACCAGAATCACCGATAAGGACAATTTTGAAAAGGTAATCGTAGTCGTAGGAGTAATCGTCAGCGTCAGTCATCTTGGTTTTTTGTGAATCTGGCAGTGTTCCTTCTCTCGTTTAAATTTGAAATAAAGTTAACAAAGAGGCGTAGTTGTACAAAAAAAAAATATTTGAATGTGTAATCGGAGCTTTGACCTATTGCTGTAGCGCGTGAATTCAAGTACTTGTTTGTGGTCTTTAGGGCTGGTCTCTGCGAACTTTCGAGCCGTGTGTGGGATTTCTATCAATTTTTTTGATTTCGTTTCCCAAAAGAAACAACAAACATAGAGACGATGACACGTGACTCTTATGTAATCATACTTGTTTGTACCGGGTAACGATCGTGATTTTTTTTGTTCAAAAAAACGCGTCACAGAAATTGCAAAGGCAACAACACTACGACGGATTCAACAACAATCTCTGACGTCTGTCGCTCTGTGGAGATTGGAAAATAGCAATAACTGAGCACCATGTCTGATCCAAAAGTTGACGGCGAAGTCTTTGAGAGAAGAGTCCGTAAACTCCAGAAGAGATTGGAAAAGAACGAATTCGCTGAAGCTGATTCCATCTTGGTTGTCATTGGCTCCACAAACGAGGATAATCCATATCAGAAATCGTCTATCCTTCACAATTGGTTACTGGGATATGAGTTTCCTGCCACTGCTTTGTACATCACCAAAGACAAGATCATCTTCATCACTTCCACAGGTAAAGCTAAATATTTGAGTCCATTAAAATCTGTATCTGGTCTTGAAGTCTGGACACGTACAAAGGACATTGAACACAACAAGAAACTATTCGAAGATCTTGTTGCTCTGTTGAAAAAAAGTTTGAAAGTCGGTATTTTGCCAAAGGATAAATTTCAAGGTAAATTCACCACTGAATGGGAAGCTTTGTACAATCCGATCAAAGATTCACTTGAATTTGCTGATATCACTTTGCCACTTTCGCAATCATTGGAGAGTAAAGATGAGGACGAATTGAAGAAAATCAAATTGGCAGCCAAATCCAGTTCTCTCTTCATGGAGTATTTTCAAAACGAGATGGTCAACATCGTCGATGAAGAGCAAAAAATTTCACATTCGAAGCTTACGGAGAAAGTCGAAGCACAAATGGACAATGAAAAATATCTGAACTCACTAAAAAAGAAAATCCCAAGTTTAGATGTTTCTCAGTTGGATTGGTGTTATACCCCAATCATCCAATCCGGTGGTAAATATGATTTGAGACCAAGTGCGCAATCCAATGACGACAATTTACACGGTGGGGTTGTTATTTCCTCCCTTGCTGTCAGATACAACTCATACTGTTCCAATATTGCACGTACGTTCTTAATTGATCCAACTTCAGACATTGAGAAGAATTACGATTTTTTGCTTCAAGTACAAAAGAAAGTGCTATCACTCTTCACAGCAGGTGTCACTGGTTCCAAGATCTACCTTGAAACTGTGGCGTATATTCAAAAGGAAAGACCTGAGCTAGAGAAACATTTTGTGAAAAGTATTGGTTCGTTGATTGGTCTGGATTTCAGGGATTCGACTTTCCTGCTCAACGCCAAAAATGAGCGTGCAGTTCATGATAAGACGACTTTCAATGTCAGTATTGGTTTCCACAATTTGCCAAACAACTCTTCAAAAGATCCAAAGGCCAAAAACTACTCGTTGCTATTAGCAGATACATTCTTATTTCAAAATGGAGAGATAACTTCATTGAGTGATGGCCATAAGAAGACCAGATCGGAGGTGTCTTTTTATTTCAAAGAAGATGACAACAACATCAAAAGAGAAGTTGAAGATTTGACTGGAGGTAAAACTATTCCAGATGTGAAACCATCACGTTCAGGTCAATCCCAATCGAATTCCAAGATTTTGAAATCTAAATTGAGAACAGAATCCAAAAATCATGAAGAGAACGATGAGCAACGTCAAAAACAAATCCAAAAAGAATTACATGAGAAGGCGCAAAGAGAAGGTCTTTTAAGATATAGTGATACCGATGCATTGGACACTAATGAAAGAAAAGTCGTGTTCAAGAAGTACGAATCATATGTAAGAGAATCACAAATACCAAATGTTGTCAAAGATTTGAAAATTCATGTTGATGCCAAGGCACAAACCATATTGATCCCAATCACAGGAAGACCTGTTCCATTTCATATCAACGCATACAAGAACGGCTCAAAGACAGATGAAGGTGAATACACTTACTTGAGATTGAACTTCAATTCACCAGGTGCTGGTGGTAATGTTAGTAAAAAAGAGGAGATACCATATGAAGATGACGGTGAGAAAGAATTCGTTCGTTCGTTGACGCTAAGATCTAAGGATCATGATCATATGAATCAAGTATTCAAACAGATTTCAGATTTGAAAAAAGAAAGCACTAAAAGAGAAACTGAAAGAAAAGCAATGGCTGATGTCGTTGCTCAGGATAGATTGATTGAGGCCAAACCTGGTAGACTAAGAAGACTCGATAGTATCTTTGTGAGACCTGCTCCTGATACGAAGAGAGTTCCGGGTTCTTTATCTATCCATGAGAACGGTTTGAGATATCAATCACCATTGAAACAAGATTCTAGAATCGATATCTTGTTCTCCAACATCAAACATCTATTTTTCCAACCTTGTAAAGATGAGTTGATCGTTATCATTCATGTTCATTTGAAAACACCGTTGATCATTGCCAAGAAGAAGAAATTTGATGTTCAATTTTACAGAGAAGCCACTGATATTGCCATTGATGAGACTGGCGGAAGAAGAGGTGGTAAAAGAAGATATGGTGATGATGACGAATTGGAACAAGAACAAGAGGAAAGAAGAAGAAAAGCAGCACTGGATAAAGAGTTTAGAAGATTTGGTGAGTTAATTGCCGAATCCTCTAATGGTCTATTAGATTTGGATATTCCATTCAGAGAGTTAGGTTTCCAAGGTGTTCCTTTCAGAGCCTCGACGTTTTTGATGCCTACAAGAGACTGTTTGATCCAATTGGTGGATCCACCTTTCTTGGTTGTTACATTGGAAGAGATTGAAGTTGCTCATTTGGAAAGAGTTCAATTTGGTTTGAAGAATTTTGATCTTGTCTTTGTCTTCAAAGATTTTTCAAAACCAGTTGTGCATGTAAATACCATTCCAATTGAAGCATTGGAGGATATCAAATCTTGGTTGACGGATGTCGACATTCCAATTTCTGAAAGTACGATCAATTTGAACTGGGCTACGATTATGAAGACTTTACAATCCGATCCAAAACAATTCTTCTTGGACGGTGGTTGGTCTTTCTTGGCTGGTGATTCTGATGATGAGGACAGTGCGAGTGAAGAAGAAGAATCCGAGTTTGAAGCGAGTGATTTGGATCCAAGTGATGAAGAGGTTGAAAGTGACCATGACGATAGCGATGATTACGGTGATGATGGTTCTGGAAGTGATTTCTCAGGAAGTGGTTCTGGTAGCGAAGATGAGAGTGGTGAGGATTGGGATGATCTGGAGAAGAAAGCGGCAAGAGAAGACGCTGGTCAAAGATTCGAATGAGTTTTTACAGTTCAGTATCATAAACGTTTTGTAATTTCAATGAAAGAAGATTATCTTTGTAGAGTCTTGTTTTAAAAATATAGTAAAGTAAGTTCATTGAAGTCATTAAATGCTTTCAAAACTTTGCTAAGCTTGGAAGATGATGTGGATTTGGATTTGGATTTGGAGTTGGATTTGGAGTTGAGTTTGGATTTGAATTTGAATTTGAGTTTAAGTTTGGATTTGTCTTTGCGTTTGGACTCTGATTAATTGAAGATTGACCTAATGGTATGTGTTGCTGTAGAGGAATTGGTGGTTGTGGAAATGGAGTGTAATGAATGGCTTGTGGATAAGCCTGTTGATGGACATGAGGATGAAGTTGTTGTTGAGATGGATGAACCATTTGCATTCCTATGTGTGGCAAGTACTGGGCCCCAGGAGTTGAAACCTGGTGTGGATGTTGTTGTTGTTGTTGTTGTTGTTGTTGTTGTTGTTGTTGTTGTTGTTGATGTTGATAATGGACAGGTTGGAAGGTAGGAAGCGTTATTCTAACTAGTTGTTGTGGTTGAGAGTGATAATATGGTTGAGGTTGAGGCATTATTTCGGCCTGATGCTGTTGAAACTGATGATATTGGTTGGGATACGGCTGTGGAGTGATCTGAGGATAGAGACTTGATGATGATCTTGTTTCTGATATCCCTGATGATGACGATGACGAATGAGCTGATGAATGAGCTGATGAATGAGCTGACGGTTTAGAACGCTTGGATTGGTCATATTGCGCTTCTTCTTCAAGTCTGTGTTGATTGTTTTGCATATGCAATGATTGTGAATCTGAATCTTTCTTGCTGAAGTTTCTCTTTCTTTGTCTTATTCTAGCACCATGTTTGAAAAGAAATGACGTTAGAGGGCTAGATGGTGAAGATCCAGGAAACTTCTTTGGGGTGAAAACTTTGAAAGCATCAGAATATGTCAAGTTTCTCCATTGAATTTGACCTTTGTACACTTCAAACAAATCGAACTTCAGTCTAAAACTACCAGTCTTGGTGACCGCTAGATCACTAAAGACAAAAGTGATGGCATAGTTGTTTGAGCGTTGTTTTTCCTTAGGAAGTGATCTGTTGAGGTACGAATTAGATGGGGAAGCAGTTCTCAGTGAAAATGGCATACCAGAGCAAACTTTGGAACCGACAAGAAGCTCCTCATTTGGCTGAACATCTTCAAAAGTGCCGTTGCTGTTTTGAACGTTTGGAGTGACTTGTTGTTGAAGCCTGGCAATGACGAAGAAAGTTGAATAGTGGGTCCAAGCAGGAATTCTGTTTTCTTTCAACTTCTTCAGAACTTTCAACTCCTGAGCCCTTTCTATGGAACGTGGATCATTACGGTTTGTGATTTCATCAATGGCGTCTTCTGTCATGTCACTGACAAGTGGATCATTGTGTTCTGGATTGTAATGGTCCAGCTTCAACTGTAACACTGGAGGATGATGGATAGGTCTATGCTCTGAGAAAGGTGGAAACACCCGAGAAGGCGGACGAGGAGTGACTTTGGCGTGAAGAGGCTGTTGTAACGTCCTCAGAGAGAACTGTGGGTTCTTTGGCCGAGTTAATTTTCTGACTTTTGGGTTGTGTGTCTTGAGAATGGTCTTTGGTTCGATGAGCACACACTCTTCGGCCCTAGAATCAGCCAGAAGGAAGTCGATGCTGGATTTATTGTACTGTGGAGCCTGCATCGTAAAGAGAAGAACCTATTGGGAAGGACTCTGTTAGTTACTAGAATGAAAATTTTAACTTGGACTGTTCTGAGTTCTTTTCGCTTGTTCTTAAGAAAGTAATGAATTTTCAACTAACTGTGTTTTCCCCTGTTGTTATTAGGAAAAGAATACCCACCAATATAACCCTCTGGCGTCTGCCTAAATTGCAGCAAGCGTTACCGGTGGGTGGTTCAGCAAAAAAAATAAAAGAGCCACTGAATCAAGTAGTTCTCTGTGTGCTTGTTCCTGTCCATTGGTGTGCACTGGTGCATACAAGCAGCGGTTCTGGTTCCTTGCGACGCAAATTACATCCGTTTCTGTTAGTGACTGCACTATTCTCCACTGGATCGAATCTACAGTTTAAGGTAAAACTTCTATTTTGAGCGGTACAATTTTAGTAATGGGTAAAACATAGGAAGATAAATCTAGTAAACTAGGTATGTGTCTACAAAATAGTAGCCCAACCATTTGTTGATATGCATTTCAAGTCACGTCACAACTCATCGATAATACATGACGTATCTGGATAAAGGAACATTATTTGAGGCACAGGAGAAGCATCCTATGGCAATTAAAAAAAAAAGGTCATAAACGCAAGACGTCAACTTACGGACGTTAGAAACCTCACTACTATAGTGGTTAGATAGGTACCGTTTGAAGTAGGCTGACGTGCTATATATATATATATATATGTTTGGGAGTGTAGTAGCTATTGTCGTCTTTCAGGTTTTATTTGCATCTTTGTGAAACGTCGATAGTTGCGACTAAAAGTTGGCTAATGATGTACCAGTCAATTCTTAACTCAAAAGAAGCACCAATGAACATTTGGCCCTCGGTTCCGATGACTAGCCTGTGGGGTCTACTCGTTTATAAGAGATAATGTCGTCCAACTTATAGTTCTCAACAACGCTAAAATATAGGCTTAGAAAGCTTCCAATATGCAAAAGAATCGATTCATTAACGATATAGGCGCTAGGCTTTACTACAAGTAAGTAGCTTTACAAGCCTATTCAACGTGCTAACCATTAATATCAACCATCAACTGAATTTGAACATCACATCTACATACATTTCAACTACGACAACTACTGTAATAAATTTCAATAACAATTGGTAAAGTACCACTGCTTATAATTAACCATCTGGCATATCATGTACATGCTCATCTCAAATATTCCATGGGACAGCTGGTACTCAACTAATTGGCAGAAATCCAACCGACGATCACAAACCAATTTGATCTCTTCTACTACTACATGGATTTCCAACTAATTATATCCCAGTTCAACTTGCAGTAGTTTTCGAAAATATACGCTGTTCATTTCTCATAGCTGATATAACAAGCTCAAATCTAGTTAAATCTTTTTTCCTTTTTTATTCTCGGGCGAATTGCTAATTGCTAATTGCGTTTGACCTGGCCATCGATGCCACGACTCACAGGTAAGAGAGTACTAGTGTAAGAACTCGAATATTTGCAGTAAATCTAAACTTAACTTGGTTTATGAGAGTGCAAAGAGGTACGTTGAGTTCAAGTACCCATTCACCATATGATATAATCACTTCAACTCTCTCATATCAACCTTCTCTATTGATTCTAGTTGAAACTTTATGGTAGGTCCTGAGGCTGAATATAGAGACCGTTAAGAGAGAGGAATTTTGGAACACTAACGGTTAGTGCACACCCCCGGAATTTACCTAATTGGGACAAAATTAAGGCTTGACCTGTTAATCAGGTGAGTTTGAGATTTTGCAATTATCCGATGTAGTGTAGGGGCTAAGCTTTTTGGCGGAAATAGCTCTTCAATCACCAGAAGAGTAGTACCATTCGAATCAGAAGACTTATACGAATCGTTCAAGACCACTCTGCCCCTCTCACGATGACTGGCTCTCGAGATACTTCTCGTCGACGCCGAAACTCATCGACAACTCGGCCACGCAAAAACCGAGAATCACCACCGTCTTCGAACGAAAACCGGGATAGAAACCGGGCCCCAGGTTCCAGCTCCTCAGAGCACCATAATTCCTCGAGGGCTCCTTCCAACAACGGCGCAAATACCCCTTTTGCGGCCAATTCAACTACCCACTCTCGTCCAATGAATTACGCCGATGCAGCAAGACAAAGTTTTTCCAGGGCTTCAAACCCTCCTTTCAAAAAGGCCTCTCCAACCTATTCTGGTGTCCCAAGAGAGATCTCGGACTCTTATGAGAAATTTGGGAAGGCCCAAGCCTCTGAAGGTGAACATTACCAATTGAAA